>CM053509.1:138614597-139017926 GCA_028627145.1 Eidolon dupreanum | reverse complement strand
TTTTTGTAATATTCCTTTGAATTGCAATTCCTACTACCATTTCAACTTGTGTTACCACTCCAATCTGTTTATTGGATCTTACTCATCTGCCTCTAAACCTCTAGACCACAGCTCCCAGAGGGTATGACTTGGCAGTTATTTTTATTCTTAGTAACTTGCACAGATCCTGACATAACTAAAAAACCCTGTTTGTTGATTAACTGATGAATGGAATACCTTGGCCAATCTCACTTAACAAATGTCTGTCTTCAAGACCAAAAGCAATGTCACCTCCTCTGAGAAAAGTCTATGAGTTTCCTTAGGAAGAATTAGTTGCTCCTCTGTGTCTCCTTTGTACATTCCTTCACTGGCATTGTGCATTATGGTGATTTAGACATCTTTTAGTCTAGATTGTGAGTTTGTTGGGAGCATGAACCAGTTCTTACTCTATATTTCAGGTACCTAAAACAGTGTGTGGTACATATAATTATGACTCACTTTGTAAATGGATATTTAAAAATGCGTTTTCTAAATGAACTGGTAAATGTCTTTGTTAAATGATTATGCAAAGTAGGTTTAGATGTATGCAACTGTTACTTACATGATTAATAGCATAAAGAAATGCACATGTAGGATGTATATATGTGTGCAAGTATGTTTTACCCCTAATAGCGTAGGCAATTATAGAATTTGCTTAGGGCAAAGATGGTAACCACATGGCACCTCTAACAACACTTTCTTTTTGTGTGCCCCTGGCTAACAAATCATTTTATTTCTTCTTCCCATTGATACCATACACAAACTTGACTCTCTACCTTCCAATAACAACTCCACCAATGGATCAGATTTGGTGCATGGAATAAAGATTATTTTCCTTTTCCTAATCCAAGGGGTTACTGAGGCAACAAGCTGCGATATCACCCTCGATGCCCTTGCTGGATGGTACCTAGGGGGAAGATGCTAGTAAGCTACAGACACTTCGCAGATTCCTGTCTCTCAGAACTTAATCACATTTGCATTTTGGCTAGATGATCAGATGGTGGAAACACAAACTCCAAACTGTCAATCAACTTGGGCTTCTCTTCCAACTTTTCCTAAATCAATTTCTTTAAAAAAATCTTTGAACATCAAAATTATACAACGAGTTTTTAAACAATTACAGTGTTTTATATCTATATGTTACATTGTAGTTGGTAACCCAGAATTGTTCAGTTACTGAAAATCTCATTTAGGAGATGTATGTATGAATATGTGTGTGAGTGCGTGCAGACGTGTACATGAGCTGAGGTGTTCGTGAGATCTGGGAGAGAACAAAGGGAAGATATTTACTCAAAACATATTTTTTCTATTGTCCAGTTTTTACCTTTAAATATCAGTAGAAAAAATTCTGAAGCATATAGATTTCTGGCATGTAATTTTTCTTCAAAACAGAAATTAAACCTAACCAGTTATAAATTTGAGTTTCTTTCTGAATTAACCATGTTGGCATTGCCCCAGCTACCTCCTTATGTTCACATGGTTGCTTCCAGACTCTATGTAGAATTTTATGCCTCTGTAGTATCAGATTTGTTAAATGGCATATTTTTATATCAGTAATTTTTATAGCATATTGTTATTCCAGACTTTTACATTCCTCTAATTTATTCTTAACTTCAATATAGCAGTATTGATTTTTTTCTTCTAAGTTTGATGGTATGAACACTTTAGTTGTGATTTAAAGTCATTTTAACACCATCACTAATTTGTACTTCATTTTCTATTCTTTTGCAAACTTTAGATATTTGGACAGGTACAACAGTAAGTACTAATACTCCTCAGGTTTCCTTTTTATATCTCCTTGGGAAACATTTCAATTATTTCTTAAGATTGAGTTGCAATGTTTCTGATGACCTTAGGTTATTCGTGATACTTAAATGCAGATTAGTAAGAACAGTTTTGATTACAAATCAAATAGAACCTGGTGTAGTTTCCTTAAATCATATTCTATCTTCTTAGTCCCCTAGTAACAAGGAATAAGTTGGTCATAATCTTTCTCTCCTGTCTTTTACAAATGAGGTTATCGGTTTGCAGAGTTGGCTTTAGGGAAGAGTTTGTGGCAGTGGCCTTTCTCAGCTGTCTGGGTACCGTGTTTCTGTGGCTGTCAGGATTATGGTCAAAGATAACATGAATGAAGAAGGCTGATGAGGCATGTTTTGGTTGCTATATAAAGCAAGGTTCACAAGTGCAGCAATCAAGAGATTGATTATTTTCCTTGCATACTTTGCAATTAAGATAAGCTACCACCAGGTGAATGATGATATCTTGGTTATCTGGCATATGGTCCAAATAGCTTTAATTGGACGACCTGTTCAGAGCCTCAATTTTCTGTTTTAATTGTATCATTTTATTATTGACACAGAATTATGACCACATTAATGGAAATAAATATAAAGAAGAAAAATTAAACTAAAAATCAAGTCTCTTTTCTTTTTCCTTGCTTATATTTAGTTTATATCCATTTACAACTATACTATGAGTGTAGTTGTAATCACAACTTTTTAATATACAATTCCTATTCTATTCATCAAAGGCACATTTCTGTGTTGCTTTGTAATATAATTTGTAATGATCATTTCAACAGATATGCACCTTCTTATTAGTATTCTTTTGAAACTGTTTATTCAATGTCAAATATATACAAAATTTATAAATTACATGTGTTATAAAAAATTAACACCTAATCAACACCCACATGCCTATTATTCAGTTTAAGATAAAGAACTTTACCTTTAACTTTGAAGATCCCTCTCTGCCTCTTTTCTACCTCATCGTTTTTCTTACCTCATAGAGGTCATAAAATCACCATTCTAAATCTTGTGTCTATTATACCCTTGATTTTCTTTATAATTTTACCATATATTTGGTTGTATCCTTAAATAACATATAGATTCATGAATATTTTAAAAATATATTTAAATGGACTCATGCCTGATGCATTTTTTTCTGTGATTTTTTTCATCTACGATTAAGCACCAATTTTTTTTTATGTCATTGTGTATTACATTGTATTCATTTGCTTGGCTGTAAAGCATTCCATTTTATGAATGTAACCACAATTTATCATCCCTGATGAATGTTTGGATTTATTCCAGTTTTTTTCCCATTATAAGTGATAATGTAGAGGACACTGTAAAACACAATTCCTATTACAATTGTTCAAGAGTTTCTTTATGATGTATATCTACAAGTGACTCTGCTGGGTCATAGGGTGTGTACCTCTTCAGATATATAGGTAGTTCCTAATTGTTTACCAAACTGGTTTTACCAAATTACACTCCCACCAGCAATGTGTACTAATTCTGGTTGTTTCACACAATTGTCAACATTTGATATTATCAGACTGTATGATTTTGGCAGTATGAAATGCTTTCTCATTGGGTTTAAATACGCATTTTTCCCATTGGTAATGAGGCAAAACATCTTTTCATATGGTTTATCTTCTAGTGAAGTGCTTATTCAAATCGTTTGCTTATATTTCTCTTTGGTTTTCTTTTTCTTATTAGTTTGTAGAAGGTCTTTATATATTCTAGATGTTAACTTTTTGGGTTATATGGGTTCACATATCTTCTTTCCTGTTTTTCACTGCCTTCATGATATCTAGTGGTAAATAGATAATATTACTTTAATATAGTCAAATGTTTCAAAGTTTCTTTTAAAATTTGTGCCTTTTGTGTCTTGTTAAGTAAAATTCCCCCTCAAGGTATTAGGAATATTCTCCTGCATTGTCTTCTGAAAATGTCCTAGTTCTGTCTTCCACAGTTATGTTTTTAACACATGTGGAAGTGAATTTGTGTGTGATGTGAGGTAAAAGTATATTTTCTTTCCTTCTTTTTTTTTTTAAATTTTTAAAATAAAGATAACCAGTTGTCCCAGCCCAATTTATTAAAAATTCATTCTTTTCTCACTGATTTATAATACTAGCCCTGTCATAAACCAAGTTTTCATATATGCGTGGATCAATTTCTGGGCTTTATGATTTGTTCCTTTGGTTAATTTATCACTATGTCAATATCACATTTTCTTAATTATGTTAGTTTTATATGAAGTTTTGATATCTGATAAAACAAATTTTCTTGTTTTTCTTCAGGAATGTGTTGGCTAATCTTGGCCCTTTATTTTGTCATACAAATTTTAAAAACAGCTTGCAGAGTCACCGAAAAAAACTTTTGGGATTTTATTTAGAATTTTTTTGAATTTACAGATTAAATTAGGGGAAATGTACATCTCTACAACACTGAGTCTTCTAGTCCAGTGAATGTGGAATATTGTTTTATTAGGTTGTCTTGAATACTTTTTAAAATTTTTTTAAATAAATTTTTTTGTGGAGGACTTGTATAACTTTTATTAAACATCTTTTTAATGCCATTGAAAATGCCATCTAACATTTAAAAATACATATTCTAATTATTTATTTCTTCTGTAATTGAAATGTAGTTGATTTTTGAAAATTGACTTTGTACCCAGAAAAATATCTGTATTTTCTTTTCAATTCTAATCACTTATCTGTAAATTGTTTTGAATTTTTTCATGTGCAAAAATTCAATCTCTTTTTTACCAGTTGTTGTATCGCTTGTTTCTTTTCTTCCCTTACTATACTGGTTTGGATTTTATAAGAGTAGGGATAGTAGTTCTCCTTTCTTATGGCAAAAGGAAAGTTTTCAGAGTTTCCCTATTAATTGTGATGATTTCTGTGGGTTTATATTTGTTGTTAATTTCCTTTTTACATTTAAAGAAGCTTCTATTTTTAGTTTGCTGTGAGTATTTTTTAAAATCATGAATGGATATTTAATTAATTTTTTCCTTCATTTATAAAGTGATGACATTTTCCTTATTAATGTGGGTAAATACAATGATTTTCTGGTGTTAAACTAATGTTATATTTCTGGCATAAATCTAACTTGATATTGCTAGATCATCCTTTCTATATAATGGTAGTTGTTATATATTGTTAATTTTTAGTATATTGTTTAGGATTATTGCATTCATGTTCCTGATTGAGATTGGCCTGTGCTTTTCTTTCATCATAGGTCCTTGTTAGGTTTTAGAATAAAGGCTATGGTAGACTTATAAAATGAAAAAGTGAATTGCAATGTATTCTCTTATTTTTTAATTCTCTGGAAGAGTTTTCATACATTTAAAATTATATATATTTTAATTTCATTTTAATATTAGTTTCAAGTATACAGTACATTGGTTAGACATTTATATAGTTTATTAAATGATCCTCCTGATTGTTCTTTTTCTCTTTTGGCTCTACACCTAGCCGTTAAATTAATGCTGAATGCATTCCCTATGCTGTGCTCCCCATTCCTGTGACTATCTATCAACTACTAAAAATTATATTTTTCTTGAATGTTTGATAGAACTTACTAGTGAAACCATCTGGATCTGGAATTTTCTGATTCAATTGTTTAATGGTTATAAGAATATTCCAGTTTTAAAAGATTAGAAAACTATTCTGGGACTCCAAATAGACGTATGCCAAACTTTTACATACATTCTATATTTTTAACTTTGTTTCACACTTTCTCTCTTCTCTCTCTGCACTGCATTCGGGATGATTTCATCAGATCTTTCTTCTAATTCATTGATTCTCTTTTCTACTGCATCTAATCTGTTGTTAAACCCATCTATTGAGATTTTAATTTCCAAGATTATATTTTTAACTCTTAGATGTTATTTTTACTCTCACATTTGATTGCTATTTGCTCATATTTTCAAGTTTATTTGTTGTTTCCTAAAAATATTGGATGTTCTTAGTTCTTGGTCTGTGTCTGTTACTTCCGATATTTAAGTATTTGCACCTCTAATTCTGATGTCTGTTGTTTTAGCTTATTTTATTTTGCATTTTGTGATTTATGCCTTAGAACTTTGAGTAAATCTATGTAGCTGTGATGAAGGTGGTTTATTTCAGAGAAAGTCTGCATTTGTTTGTCAGGTGCCTTGGGATAACATTATACAGGATAACATCAATGTGTGGCAGGGACATTTTAAGCTAAAATCTCAGCTCGAGATTTAAAAATTTATTTCTTTGAAACCTGTGTAACTTGATGTAAGTTTTGGTGGCAAACCTAAATAAGTGCTGTTATAACCAGTTCTCAGGGGATATTTAAATTTTGCTACTTCTACTTGTAATGAAAGTTCCACACAAGAAAATATCTTTATAGTTTTTTGAAAGTGGAAGTCAGTTTACTTCTGGTTCATCCTAACTCTGAGGGCATAGCCCTTTGAGATCTCAACTTAATAAGAAGAGTTGCCCATTGGATTTTCCTTCTTGAACAATCTTTAAGATGTGAAAACTTAAACTCAAATTGCACTGATTTAGCAAATATTCTCATCGTGAAAACCAGCTTCAGTGCTTTCTTTTCTTCTCTGAGTTTTTGGCTTCATTTAGTTTTTGGATTGAGTATATTTTCATATTATAAATTAATTTAAGAATATATTAAGTGTTTGCCTTTCAGTTTTAGTTTTTTTTTTAACCAATTGTCAATTTTGGTACTTAGTCCACCATACTACTAAAAATTATTTTTTATCTGACTTTAAATGACTGACTGCAAAATATAATAAAATACCGTGTGAATATATTGTCATTTATCTTACAGTTAATACTTTAACATTTTAAATGAACTCATTCATGAAGTTGATGTACCACAACTTACTTAACCACTTCTCTTTTACTGGGCATTTGCCTGTTTCTGGTGTTTTCTACTATAAAAATATTGTGATGAAGTTAAAAAATACTTTTGCATCTACAGGCTTGTATGGCATGACGAATTTTCATTTTACCATCTTCATATTGTACAGTGCCAGTTTTTTTTAACAGCTTTAAGATATAATTTGTGCACAAGAAATTCACCCATTTAAAGTGTGTAGTTCAGTGCTTTTTAGAACATTCACAGAATTATGTAATCATCCCCAAAAAGAAATCCCCCGCACCCATTAACAGTCTCAATTACTCCCTTCCCCAGCCCTGTGTAACCATTAATCTACTTTCTGTCTCTATAGTCTTATTTATTCTGGACATTAAATATAAATGGAATCATATAGTAGGTGTTTTGTTTTTGTGACTGGCTTCTTTCAGCAATGCCAATTTTAAATGCAGATATCAGAACAGGTAATTTGTATGTGGAATTACTGAAATAACACATTTCACATTTCATGGATCATTTTTGGAGGGTGCCTTGAGCTGGACAGAAGAGACAAATTTAAGTCAAACTCAGGACAGTTGGAAGAAGGAAGAGTGAGAATTCTCCTCCCCCACCCCACTCTCTCATACAGCTAGCTGAAGTACCTCCAGACAAGTGGATGCTTGTGGGGCAAGTGCAGGCCTGCCCCACAGCATGGGGTACTCATTTGCTTGGGCATGAAGGCTTCTAGTTTTTTCCTTCAATCAAAGTGGAATTTCCACATGAAGCCCTGATTAAAAGTGGGTTTGGGGAAGTCGAGCCAATCATTTCCTCTATCCATGGTCTTTTGCTCCAACTCATGGTAGACAGGTGTTCCTCAAGGATCTTTAAACCTTTGTGCCACAACACTCTGAGTTCCTGGGTGGGAGTGGCCAAGAAGTTTGTGAACCAAGACTCAATGTCCGCACATGCCATAGTGCTGCTAGTGTGGCACAGGAATGGAGTGTGTACCCAATCCTCATCCTTTTAGTATCACGCCCAGGCCTTTTCCAGGGAAAGTGAGTGGCAACAGTCATGGAGTGGAGGTAGAGTGTGGTAGGCCAGGCAGGACCTAGGATGCAAGGGAGTGTGACAGTGAGCAGTGAGAACCCATCTCTGGCAGGTGGCAGGAGGAGGATAAACATGAACTGAGTCTCCACACCCAGTACATGTTTCGTTGCCCCACTGGACTTCACGTACAAAATTCAAAGAGAAATTCAAAGAGAAAATGATTAAGGATTCAAGATAGTGACTACAGTGCATTAAACCCTAAGGAGGGGCACTTCTGAACACTGGGTCTTGTACAGCTGCTCTAGTCTCACTTTCATGAAGTCAGTCCTGGCCAGAGAAATGGAAAACTCAGGAGCATCAGAAATAGTTGTTTGATAGGAGCTGTAAGAGAGTGGTGATAAAGAAGCCAATTGAGGAATATGTTCCAAGAAAGATGGAAAGAAAATTCAACAGAGTCATTGCAAAAGAAAAGGACTAAAAACTCCTGCATAACAGCACTGATGGCTTTGTTGAGATCAATTTCAGTGGAATGGAAGGCATAGATTCCAGTTTACAAGGCTTGTAGAATAAATGGCGCCTGAGGAAGTGGAAACAATGAGTGTTGACTTGTTCAAGAAACTTATCTGTAAAAGGAAAGAATGAAAGTAGAACTCTGAGCAATAAGAGTCTAGAGCAGGGGTTGGTAAATAACAGCCTGCAGTCCAGTCCACGGCCTGTTTTTTAAAAAGTTTTATTTGAACACAACCATATCCATTTACCTACGTATTGTCTTGACTGCTTTGACACGACACCAGCAGAGTTGAATAGCTGCAACAGAGACCATATGGCATGCAATACCTAAACTACTAACTATCTGGCCCTTGAAAAAGGTTTTTGACTCTAATCTAGAGCATTGGTTCTTGAAGTATGGTTCCTGGACCAGTAGCATCAGCATTACCTGGGAATAAAAAAAATGCAAATTCTTGGGCCATACCCTAAACCTATTGAATCAGAAACTTTGTGTGGTAACCAGCAATCTGTCTTTTATTAAGCTCTCCAGGTAATTTTTTAAAATTAATTAATTAATTTTTTATGGTGACATTGGTTAACAAAATCCAATAAGTTTCAACTGTATCTCCAGGTAATTTTGATGCACCCTAGTTTTAGAACCACTGGGATAGAAGGCAGGTGGAAAGACTAACTTTTCATTGGAGAAAAGACCCTTTTCCTCCGAGGTAAAGGGAAGGAAGGATGGATGGGCAGGATGCATGAATTGAGTCCCACTCACTAGGTTCCATTCACTTCCTACACTGTCTCAGATTAGTAACATTTTGCATTCTCAGATCTCGTATTAGATGGAAGCAACCAAGACTGATTTCCAAATGATGTGTGCAACACTGCCTGAGTCTTAATTTAACTTACAAGGAGGGAGATTTTTGCTTAAGATATGAAAGGAAACTCTATTTGGTTATAAGGTGATGCACTCCCAGGAGAACTGCATATTCACCCATCTCAAATGCTATGGAGGCCGCTCATGCATTGTGTAGGTACTTGGATCTTAAGATAGTTTCTTAGGTCTTTTCCAGTCTAAAATTCTATGATTCCTACCTAGGGTGAGCACTTTTTTCTCCCTCCAGATTACTTATTCTATCTAGAGTTGAAATCCCTTCTTTGAACACATTCTAGTCTCCAGGGCTCTCTTCTTGTTTCTAGGGTACAGATCACCCCGCTAGTTCTTCTTAGCTAGGAATCCATTGGTCAGCTTACAGACCAATCAAAGGGGAGGGGCAAATTTGTCATTTCTAATGGACCTTCTGTTCTAAGCTAAGAATTCCTGTCAATATTTAGTAAACAATTCCTGTGTTCTGAAAATGGTGAAATTATGAAAACCAGGTTAGTTCCTAGGTCAGCAGTATACTTTCTACACTCCTCAATGATTGTCTCTTACGCTGTATGAATTATTAATTTAAATTAAGTTGTATCCTTAGCAAACCAGTTCACACAGTTACAATCTCTTATACACTTGCTTTCTGCTATAGAGTTAGAATTACTTAATGAAAGGGCCCATATGTTTTTAGGTATGAGGTACCTGATCTCCAGACTTGTTTTCCCCTTGCCCTGGTTATGAAAGAATTCCAGGGAAAGAGACAAGAGGCATTCAGTGATGAAATGAAACTGATAAACCTGATGTGTCACATTGGGACCTCTGGGCCGAGGGGTTCATGCCAGCTCATCCTTAGGGTGGTGGAAAGGCTGGTGGTCCAGGAGGACAAAGCAAAGGAGATAGTGGTCTAAGGCAGGGGGAGGTGGTAGGGAGTTTCCAAGGGTCTCCAGTTACTGCTCAGTCACTAATCTGTTCTAAGGACACACACTCGGCCCCTAAATCCTAGGTATTCTGGGAGGTCTCTAGAAGCTCCCATGACAATGCTCAGGACCATTTGAATTATAGTTCTGAAGTTCTGCAAAATATCATTAGAAACATTTTGTTGAGAGACCAAGTAATAAATAAAATTCTTTGCCTTGTTCGAATAAACATTTCTGATGACCAATGTGTGTTTATTGTATAATAGTTGTATTTTCTCTTTGGTTAATTGTTTTTTTAATGACTTTTCATTAATTAGTTTCTCAAACAACAAAGATGAGCCGTTTTTCATTTTTACTATAAATATTTTCCCGGTTGATTGTTTGCATTTTTATTTGGGCTATGATTTTATTTATGGAATTAAAAAAATATCAAATAGCCAAATCTGTTAGTGTTTCTTAAAAGAGATAAATGTTATCTCTTTTAGATAACATTAAAGGTGGATAAATGTTATTCTAATCTGCAGGCCAAAGAAATTCCTTGTGTTTGGGCATTTTTTATGTTTTAGGAGTGCTGCAGTGAATGTATAGCATGCTGGCATGGATGGATCTGCCATCTCTGATTGGGGAGAGTAAAGAGATGAGAGAGGAATGTATCTAATTACTTTAGGTATCCAGTTCTTGAAGAGCTTTGTCAGACCCTTCTTAAATAACCTAGCATGGATGTATGTCCAAGTTTGACTCCTTGTATATGGTTCTTAGTAAGAAGATAGAATGACCACTACCCATACCAGCTCATCAGAACTTCTGAGTCCCTGGCAAAGTCTGTGCCCATGTAGGAGTAAGAAACCAAGCAGTATGAGGAGTCCTTTTCTGCTTACATGGTTAATTATGCACAACTAGAGTTATGCTCTGTCTATACTACAGCAATCCTCAACTCCTTAACAACCTACCTCTAGATTCTGGGTAATTTCTGAACTGGCCTCTAAGGGAGGAAATGACCAGGTCTACTCTGTGCCCTCACTTCTTTTATTCTTGAAAACCTACTCTAGAGTATTTCCCTTGGCTTTAGAATGATGAGACTCTGCAAGTTGCCTGCTGGCCATGGCTATGATGGACTGCAGAGTACAGGACAGATTTAAAAGATTACACTCTGTTCTTACCAGTGTAGCTTCTAACATGGCTGAAATCCCACTTGGGTAAGTGACACATCAGTGGGAAGCAACTGCTGGGGGAGCTTTCCATGTAGATACCCTTACCTCTGGATATTCAGGCAGAAGGTCACATGGAGCTGTTCATATTTGGACTTCCAACTTCCTGTGTTACCTTGGGTGTTGGGTCCAGGCTTGAAGACCCTTGGCTGGGGGTGATTATACTGTTTCCAGAACTAATAGAAGTCTTGAAGGCCACCACATATCCTGCCTTCTAAGTAGGTGGACTTTTGGGAGGTGTTCTCAGAGCAAGAAGATAGGCATGGAGTTGCCTTCCATTATCTGAGTGTGAAATTACCATTGTACTTATAATTGAATTACAACCTAATGGGGTATACTTCCTCTTCAAACTAGAATCCAAGGCCTCTGAAAACACATTGCCAAAAATTTGTGGTTAAGATTTCTTTGTTCTGTATTATCCGGAAGAGTTCTACGATAAGCAGTAGGATGAACACAATTTTGCCATGACTAACATCTCTTGAATGCAGTTCTCATTCAAAACTAGAATTCACTTCCAGTCAACCCTGATTTTATGGACTAGCTGTAAAGAGCTGGTGTATTAATGAGCCTGGATATCAGAACCCTGCTGAGAGAGTGGGATGGATAGATTCATATACAAGGGGGATGGATATGAATATTCATATACATGTCTACTCATATCCAAGTGGGATGGATGGGAGATCACCTTCAAATGACACCCAGATGAGCTGGAGACCCATCTCAGGCTATTTGGTCTATACAAATCCCAGTTGGCCTGTTTTAACACTTAATATATGACGTGTGCATTCTTCATCCTATATAGGCTGTTGTATCAAGCAAAAGCAGTTCTTCAAATGTCTATAGTTTATATAATCGCATCTCACCTGAGTCTTCTTTTTCTCAGGTTAAACAATTTTTTTCCCTTCAGTTATTCCTTATGTGAAGAATTCCAAGGGAATATGATACTTCCATCTCACCAGCCATGAACATCCCAACAGAAAAATGGTCAAAGGACATTGCCATCATAAAAATAAATAATTGAAAGTGTTCAATAGCTATGTAGGAGAAGTTTTAATTCACTAATAAACAAAGGACTCCAAATTAAGCAGGTTTCCTATCAGTTTGGCAGAAGTTAAGATTATTACACCCAATGTTGGTGAGGCTATGGGACATGGGCAGTATCCTCTGGGGCTGGTGAGGAGTGAAATGTACTTCTAGAGACAGTCTGGCAAAGTTGCCACAAGCCTTAAATATGTGCATAGCAGAGATTCCACTTATAGGAATCTGGCCTGAGGAAACAATCAGACAAGCGGTTTACATAAGGATGTTCACCTCAGCACTGTTTATAATAGCAAAATACCAACAAATAATGTCTAGTACTAGGGAATTGGTTAAATAAATGGTGATACAACCACATAAAAGAATGGCAAAACTCTACATTGAAATGGAAAGATATTCACAATACATTTTGAGGAATAAAATGGTTATGAAACCAAAGAATAACATGATGTTGTTTTTGAAGGACATATATTAAAATGTTAACGGTAGTTACTTTTAACTGGTAAGATTATGGGTAGTGGTTTTTTCCATATTTCTGTTTCTAATTTCCCCCCAATAAACAAGTATAACTTAGATCTTAAAGAAATATTAAAAGTTAAAAATATTTGCTGATTTGCTAAGCAAATTGGCTTTTTGATTTAATTTGTTTTCAATAACTAGGGAGTTGAAACAATTTTTTTCATGTTTATTAATTACCTAATAAAGTGTAGTTAAATAGAGACCACATTAAAGTCCTGCATTTTCAAAAGTACTGTTACACCTGGAAGGGAATTCAGCACCTTCTAGCTTCAATCTCTCATTTTATAACAAGGACCAGTAAATCCAGAGAGGTTATATGATTTGACAAAATGTAAGACAGAATTATGGCTGGTTTCTGACTCCCAGGCCATTGAGCTTTCTGTTATAATTTGCTGTCTTTCTCGTATTAGGGTCTTGGTACCTCATATATGCTTCCTGGCAATATCAAGTGTTCTATTTTATCAATTCAGAGATTGATTTATGATTCATAATGACTAATAATTCATTTTGGACGTGATTTTATGATAGATGCTGCTTTATACTTTAGTGTATGCATGTGAGAGGAGTATAGAGGGGCATTCATTATATAGTTTAAATCTGTACAATGGAAGGAAGTACTCGTGGACGTGGGTGTGACTCCAGCAATACCATTCCCTAGCTATGAGCCCCTGGGTAAGTTATGAAACCTTTCTGAACTTTGCACATAAATGGTCAAGAATATCTATTTCGTAAGGTTGTAAAGAAGATTAAATGGGGTTGTGAAGAGAATTAATGTATGAATAAGCCCAGTAATGTGCTAAACTGAATTTTATATCTATTTATCCTCTTTTGTTTGTTTAAATACAATTTTTTTTCCATAAAGGATTTGAGAAGGCACAAATGTATATCACATTTGTTGTTGCTGACATGGTTTCTACTATTATGTCAACTCTGTTAGATGTCAGTTGTTAGGATGGACTACAGCAAGAAAGCATAAATATTCATACACAACCTGTTTTAGAGAATTAGGAGAAGGGGGAACCTCCTTGGGTAGGAAAGTTACATTTCTACTAGTACCTAAGGCTATGAGTGAGTCTGTTAGCTATGATGGGGCAGGATGATCATATGGACCACGCTTACAATTTACCATGAGCTAAATACTTCTAGGCTGGGGGAAAATGTGTCTTTGGGAGATACATAAAGAGGACTGACCCTCCATTAGCCAATAAGCTTCCAAAGTCAGGGGTTATGTCTTTCCTGTTTGTTGCTGGACCACCAGTGCCTAGTTAACCAAGGTCAGTAAAGATTAGTTGTCTGAGTAACTTCTAACACTTGAGTGGTCTAATTTGCCACATTGTGCTGAGTTCTCAGGGACCATTTCAACCAAGAGTCTTAATTTCCTTCAGGTCTAGGAAATTTTCCTGTATTATTTATTAGATAGTGTCTGCCCTCTCCTCTGTTATCTCTACTTATTCTTTTTGGAATTTCTATTAGTTAAATGTTAGATCTTCTGTATTGATACTCTCATTTTTTCTGTTTGTTCTGTTTTCTGGATGATTTCCTCAATTTTATCTTCCCATTTTCTATTTACTTTTTCCTTGTGTCATATTTTTAAATACGAAGAGCTTTTTCTTATTCTCTGGATAAATGTGTATTTTTTTATGGCATCATATTCTTGTTTAGTGAATCTAATAGATATTTTTAAAATCTCTCTGAAGATATTAGTTACAGATTTTTGGGGAGAAGAGTTTCTTTTTAAATTTATTGTATTATTTCTAGTTCTTTGGATTTTTTTTTTGCATGTTTACATTGATCTCTGTCTTAAATATTGATTGGAGATTTTTCTGAAGTAACTAGTGATCCTTGGTTGCCTGTTCATATTTAAAAGTGAGGCACTAAAAAGCTGATTGAAAACTATACATTCATGGGTAGATCTTGAAAAGTCTGGAGTCGACTTCATTAGCTGGAGATTCTCAAATGCCAGTATCTTTTTTTAGGCCTGTTTCCCTAGAGTGGAATCCTTGACCTCTTGCCCTGGTGGGGCTAGGAGATTTAAGTCTCCCACTCAAAATTTTGAGAGATGATTAGGTGAAAGGGGCTTTGTTCAGAATGTTGACTTTCACTTACTCCCCTCATTTTAATAAGGCACCTCATCTTTAGTCCAAAATTTTTAGTTGACCTCAAAACCAGTTTAAGCCACCTTTGTAATGAAGGAAGTAAAATTAAATGAGAGTATTTTTGAAAGCACATTGTAAATTAAAAATAAATTAATGTAAAAATAAAATAAAATAAGTACTCTGCTTATTTAAAAAAGTGACCATTTTGAATCACAGCAATTGACTTAAAGTGTTCTATTCATTGGTTTAAATAACTATCTTGTACTTTATACTGTTCCTGCCATCTTTAGAGCAGAGTGTTTAGATTTCAGTGACACTTTTTAAAAGGGACATTGACAAACTAAAGGAGGATGGTGAGGATAGTGAAGCATCTAGTGCAGAAGTTGGCGAACCATGGCCTATGGGTCAAATCTAGCCAGTCCTCTGGTTTTATAAGTCAGGTTTTACTGTAACACAGCTACATTTTATTTACATATTTTCTAAGGCTGCTTTCATGATAGAAGTGCAGTTGAGTAGTTGTGACAGAAATATATGACTTGCAAAACCTAAAATATTTACTGTCTGGCCCTCTACAGAAAAAATGATTGTTAACCCCTGATCTGCAAGCCACATTTTATCCTACATGCTTGAATGAAGTGGAAATTTCATCTGAACAAAAGATAAAAGAATTATACAATAGTTAATAAGGATA
Organism: Eidolon dupreanum; assembly: GCA_028627145.1. Classification (NCBI taxonomy): domain Eukaryota; kingdom Metazoa; phylum Chordata; class Mammalia; order Chiroptera; family Pteropodidae; genus Eidolon; species Eidolon dupreanum. Next base: position 139,002,397 of record CM053509.1, on the reverse strand, counting down.
GTGTCTAATATTTATTGAGTGTTTACATGTGCTTGGCACTTGTAGGCCTACATTATCATCATGAATTATCATACTTAATAGTGATTAAAAATCATCTTCCTGAGTAGATTATGTGTTCCTCAATGTCAAGTTTATAATTCCAAATTTATAGCTCCAGAATCTAGCAAGTATGGGCTTTGAGTGAATGTTTGTTGAGCTAAATGAGCAGTGTTATCATATAGGAGAGATGAAAGCTCCTTCTGGGAGATCGACCTAGAAGCTTCAGAGAAGAGATTTCAGGTCATTTGAGTAGTGTCAGCTCCCTCCAAAACAGTGAGTTATCCACCCCTGATATGGGTTCAAAAGAGCCTGGCTGCCCACCCCATTGCTCATGGATATTGTGTAAGTGCTTCTCACTTTGGGTGTCAAGTTGAACTAAATGAAGTCAACTTCTAGGATTCTATCATTCAAACTAGGAGAGCAAACATTAAAACTCAGAACTTACGGTCAATATCATTCTCTTTTGGTATCACGCTGCCTCCCTTAGACTTTCTGACACTAGAAAAGACATGAAGAGATGGGTGCTGTAGTGAAAAGAACATCACGATGAGCATCAGGAGGTTTTGGGTTATAATTCCACTTCTACAACTAATTTGCCACATGAGTCCGGCAAGTCTTTTAATCTCTAAGGGCCTAAGTGTCCTCAAGTGAGGGGACTCGACTAGGTAATCTCTAAATTCTCTTTCAGCTCTAAAATAATTTTATCCGAAGATTAGCATGGCCCCTCTTATTTAAAGAACAGGACAGATCAGTTCAAACAGGACGTTTCCATGTTATGTGTGGCCAGGGTACTGAGATTCAGCTTTTAAAAATATTTTGTCCACCTCCTGATCTCATCCCAGTCTTAGCTACTCAGTTCCCATTCCCTTTCTGTATCCCTGTTCCTATCTTGCTTTATGATCCTTCTTACTTGGGAAATTAGGTTTTAAACAGGCTGCAGTTTTAGCCTTTCTGTAGTATGGTGAAGGCAAGCTCTTTCCTGTTAAATTCTGCTCATTTGGCTGGTGAAGAACTTGGAGCTGTTCAACTCTTGGAAGGCTGGAGATATTAACATTGATCTCCAAAATGTGATTGGGCCTCCTTTATTTAGAATACTGGATACAGAGAGCTCATATTTCTCATAGGGGAACATTTTATTCTTGGTAGAAGCGGTTTCATCTCCCAGTGAGCCATCTACCCATTTCTTTATTTAAGTTTTTTAACTAAAGAGCTTAAACTAAATTCTTTAAAAAAAGATTCAGTCTTAAGTGGACACTTATCTAGCAGCATTTCCCCCACATCCCACTCCAGTAGATATCAACTTCTAACTGTAGTCTCCAGTTACCTCTAGGCTTTTGTTTGAACTATCTCACATTTTAAACATTTCATTTGACTTAAGTGCTTAGTATTCAACTGTTTTATAGTTGCCCATATTCCATACTATATTTGACCATATATCTCTTATTAATTCTAAATAGCTCTAAAAACTGCAACGTCATGTTAAGAACTCCTTTTAGTCCAAGGCCTGTCACTATGTGTTGCCAACTTCCAACTGATTCTCATCCAGAAGATTAGCAAGGCTGCCACATGGTGTTCTTTTTTACAAAACATTATTGCCTGTATTATAGCTCAGACTCGATGTGGTGACATTAATCCCAAATCTGCAGAATGGTACTCTTAATTCTGCTTGGATGGAGAGCAACTCGAGCTGTCAGCATAAGCCTTTTATTTTGGGAAGACCATTCTTTGTCATAATTTCTATAAGGAATCTTACATCAGTTGTTGGGAATTTTATTTCACCCCTGAAAAATAGCATTTTCTTGCTCTTCACATTGAGATACCCGGATTTCACATCTTTAGTGAATAATCTCTAACATTGATTTAGTTGCTGAATATCTTCCCCAGACATGTTTTAATTATTCACTAAGAAGCCATAGGAGTTCCAGCTAAAAATGGAGTCTGGCTAGAAGCCCCTGGTGAAGTCTTTCCCAACTTTTCTACTAAAATGCCTATAAAGACAAAGAAAAAATATAATAATTTAAACACAAAAATAAAAACAATGGACAGCATAATCTCAAAATTGGGGAAGAATCTACACTAACTATGAAGCAAGATTGAGACAAATTTCTTTAAGTAGTTTTCTATGGTATACCAACCAACTCAGCTTTACTACATGACACAGAAACCCTTTAAAATGAAGGAAAGTACTGCATCCTCTTCACTATCTGTCCATTATCAGGAAAACTATGCAAGTAGGCATTTTACCCACATTGATTGATAGGTGGGGTTGAGAGCATTGCCACATCATTCTATATCCAGAGAAATTAAATTCTCAGGAAACAACTTGGATTCTCAGAAAACAAGGTCAGCTTTGAGTCAGAGGACTGGTGGAGGTATACTGCATTTTCAAGGGGAGACTTAGGTCGAGTAAGAAACAAACAAACAAACAAATGAGCGAAACAAAACAAAAAATCAAACCACCACTACCACCAAAATCCTGGTACAGCGCATTCTGGGAGTTACAGATTTTTAAGTACACTTCAGGTTCACAGTACCATAAAATCAGGCAGTGCTGGTGGAGCAAAGTGAAATTTCAGTAAAAGAAGGGTCCATTAGAGGAAGTCATGGTGGAAACCAGGGCTTGAGCCAGATGCTGTGAATATCTAATAGGTAGAGTGGAACCCAGGGCATTTCAACTTTCCTGGTTTTTGACAAACATCAAATATAGATTTCAACAAGCTCAAAGATAAATAAGGAGGTGGGGGGTGGGAACCCACATGAAGTGTGTGAAAAAGACTTTACTGGAAGGGAATAAAGAGTATCTAGAAGACCTAGAAGAAGAGTACCTCTCTGAAATGATTTACTGGAGAGTCCAGAAACTGGAATATTTTAGGGATCTGTTTGGCTTCTGCCATTATACAAAATATATAGATGTTAAAGAACAGAGAGTAAAAATATAGATAATTGGTACTTTTGAAGATGATATTTAAACTAATGGAAAAAAGTAATAATTAAAGATGTAACAGGAAAAAATCATGAGCAGAAGAAAGACCTATATTGAAAAAAATCATTGTGTTCCAGATAAGTCAATGCACAAAGACACACACAGGGATGTATCTTGGCAACAATGTTAATTCATAAGGATGAGAAATAACTTTCACAAGTATATAAGCAGAAGAATCAGACTACCCCAAAAAATGACAAAAATCTGGCTGTTCTCTGGCTTTTACTCTGAAAGCATAGATTTAGAAAAAAATGAAGTATTATATACAGAGTTCTGAGAACCAAAGTTTGTAATTTACTACTTTTATACCCAGCCTAGTCATCTTGAATTTGTGAAATAACAAAAAGACATTTCAGATATACAAGGTCTGAAAATATGTACTTTCCTTGAAAACAGTTACTTGAAGGAAAAGCCTAAGAATAGAGAACTTAGGGTTCAAAATGGTTGTCTTGGGTCTGAACCCAGCTAAAATACGGTTATGTTAAAATCAGTGTTTATCAAATGTTTTTAATAACTAAACTCTGTATCTAGAGGAAATCTTTCTTGAAAACTAAAAATATAAAAGAGCTACGATTGTTATCTGTTTAAAAAGGGTATGAAGATGTGCTCGCTTTAGCAGCTAGTATACTAAAATAACAAGGGTATGAAGAACTGAAAGACTCACCCACAGGCAACCTGTGAGGTGCCTCTTCAAAACCAGAGGACTCCATGGAACAAAGTCTGAAAACCACTGCTCAAAAATAATTATTGTACATCTGTCTATAGAACAGAATGTAGTGTCAAAAATGATTATCAAAAGAGATTTACCACCTCACACCTGTAAGAATGGCTGTTATTAAACATATATGTTATCAGAAAACTGAAAGCAACAAATGAGCAAGACAAACGAACAGAGACTCATGGACACAGACGGCAGTTTAGTGGTTACCAGAGGGGAGGGAGGGAGATAGATAAGGGTAAAGGGGGTCAACTATATGGTGACAGAGGGAAATTTGACTTTGGGTTTTGGGCACACAATGCAGATGATGTGTTGAACTGTACACTTGAAACTTGTATAATTTTATTGGTCAATATCACTCCAATAAATTTGATTTAAAAGAGGCGAGATTAAAAAAAAGAGATTTACAGTGGATAAATTCATTTGTTAATAACCTGGAGGTAGAGCTCTAGTTAATAGTAGAGGAATTTATAAACTGATAGCTGTACTGAGTGTAATTCTGAGGATGTATATAGAGAAGAGAAAGGTAAAAAATACCATTTTTTACTTGACTCTGACAATTAGAGTATAGAGGTTTTTGAAAAACTAAAGCAATGAATAGAATGACAAAAAAAGAACATAGTCCATTTAAAAAGAGTACCCTACAAAACAGTAAGGAAAACAGAAAACAGAAAACAAGATGAAAGAATGAAGATCTTATATATCAGTCAAAGCTGTAAATAATTGAGAAAAATAACATTAAAAGATTTAAATTCTCAGATTGGTTTAAAAATTTATATGAAATTCAACTAAGTTTTGTTTGCTGGATATATCTAAAGCAATGTGAAAAAAGGAATTTAAAATGAAAAAAATTAATAAAGGGCACAATTTTGAATGAAAATATATTTAGGCAGACTGAATAACATTCCCTTCAGGATTGTAGTGCAAAATTTGTTTAAAATATAAAGAAAAATTAATCATTGGCAGATTACGTTGAAAAATATGAAAAATAGAACCTTTTCTATTTTCATTTCTATTCTTTTTATAACTTTCTATATCTTATATCTATTTAGATATTTCTAAGTTCTCTATATCTTTTATATCTCTTTGGATATTTCAGGCTTCCTTTAAAATTATTAATACAATCTTTATTAAAATCATCATCTATTAGCTCTGAAAGAAAAATCTTTATAAATATCAATACAAAAAGTTATAAAATTACATTCTTGACCACAATATTATACTAAACCTAGAAGTTAACAATCATATTTAAATAATAAAAATTCAATCATTTGAGAACAATTAAATAATATAATCTCCTAAATAATACCTGTGGCAAATAGGAAATCGTTAGTGTAACTTCAGACAGCAAACTGCTTAGAACAAGCTTCTGAAATTTTTAAACTTAGGCCTCTTCAGTTATAAAGATGGTTATAAAGATGTAGACAAGTTTTACTTAAAATTTTTTTTTATTGAGGTATACTATCCATGTAATAAAGTTTGCAGAAATTAAGTATAATTTGATGTGTGGTGACAATTTATGTACCTGTAGTGTATATTTAACTTTATTACTGTTTTATAGGAGTTTTAAATATATATATGTATATGTGTATATATATGTACACATTTTAGATATAAATCCTTTTCCAGTTACATATATTATAAATATTTTCTCATTTAATGATATCTTTTGATAAGTATAAATTTTATTCTGATAAAGTCCCATGTATAAATATTATATGGTTAGAGCTTTTTGTGTCCTGTGTTTACTATGCCAAAGATATGAAGATATTCTATATTTCCTTCTACATTTAGGTGTATTATCTATTTCATATAAATTTTTATATTTAGTGTGATGTTGGGTGTTCAGTTTTTTTCACTACAGATATCTAGTTGTTTTGGCACCACTAATTGAAAAGATGTTCCTTTCCCCAGTGATTTGCTTTGGAACCTTTGTTTAAAATCAATTGACTACACATATGTAGGTCTGTTTATAGATTCTCTTTTCTGTTTCATTGATCTTTTTGTCTACCTCTATACCAATACACATACAGTCTCATGGTAGTTTTATAGTAAATATTGATATCAGATATTATGATTTTTCTGACTGTTGTACTTTTTCCAGATCACTTTTACCACTCCAGATTTATTGCAATTCCATATAAACTTTAGAATCAGCTTGTTGGTTTCTTTAAAAACAAACAAAATGCCTGCTGAATTTTCGTGGGTGTTGCATTAAAACTAGTTATCAATTCGGTGAGAATTGATATCTTAACAATATTGAACCTTCCAAACTGTAAACATGATTTATCTTTCCATACGTTTACCTCTCTTTAATTTCTCTTATATATATATTTTTAGTATTCAGTATTTAGTAGAGGTCTCACACATTTTTTGTTAACATTATATGTTTTTGGTACTGTTGTAAAAGTAATTGCTTTAAATTCATTTCTGATTGCTAGTATGTAGAAATATAATTGATTTTGCATATTTACCTTGTATTTTATTTTTATAAAATATTTCCTAATTGCTCCTATATGGAAGTGCAATTGATTTGCATATTTTTTTTAGTGCACTGTGACCTTACTAAATTCACTTATTAGTTTCAGTAGTTTTTTTTTTTTTTTGGTAGATTTCTTAGAATTTTGTACTTTCCAATCATGTCATCTCTAAATAAAAACTGTATCATATAAATTAATACAAGTATGTACTACTTTCCTCTTTTACAATATACAACTAAATTTTTAGTTTGAGCTTTCTTCACACTCAAAGTCTGAAGTCCCTCCTGCATTTCTTTTTGCAATAATCAGTTTTGTCTAACATCATGGTTACACACTGCTTTTCATTCCTGTTCTTCTGAACATTACCACTTTAGAGTTGACAGTTTAATTTTAAAGCACACTGAAAGGGATTCACTTGCTTTTTCTACTGAGTTAAACTAATAATTTTTTCCTTAATTGATGTACCAATAGTTGGACGTACCAATTAGCATCTCTAGAAAGTCAGCCCGCATTGGTCATACTTTCGTTCCTAGCTTTGGAAGTTCTATTATCTGTCTGGGAAATTTGGTATTTTCTACTACCATTAATTGTGATGCCTTGTATGAGACAAAAAATAATCTGCATACACAAAAATTTTTATTTCAATGCTGCTACATGGTATGATATTTCAGATTACACTTAAAGTGAAAATGAAGAAATCATTTTTAAGGTAAAGTTTAACTCCATGTTGGGCTATCATGAAAATAACTCATCCATGGTGACAATTGGATGAACATACCTTCCATACATGGCTAAGATCATATATATGTACCAACCACAACCATGCCTCAACTTACTCCTCTACTTGACCACTGTCAAATGTCTTTGATATCTATTAAAAGAGATAGTCAAATTTTAGTAAAGTTAAAATTTGAAAATAATACTAATAGTACAGTTCCATTTGAACTGTAAAATGGAAAAACTGTTAACTTCTTCAATAAATTAAAGAACTCTTTTCAAAGAAACAATTAGAAAGCAACCCTTACTAAAATGATAAACCCATAACTCACACATAATGTCCATAAATAACTTATGCATTGTATAACGACCCATCTCTTGGACTATAAACCCTAATCATTTGATTTAACTAATTTACATAGTGCCTAATCATTTTTATGAGCAAAATCCTTTTCTTAACCTAGTTTTCTATTCCAGATGTCATCTCCCCTCACTCTATTTACTAAAAAAAAAAAAAGTGCTCCCAACACTTGCTTATTTCTCTTTCATTTCTTGGTGCATTTCAATCAGGTTTGCACACTTGACTGAAACTATTCTTGTGAACGTTGACAATGGCTTCTAAATGTCAAATCTGATGCCCTCTTCTCAGACTTGATCCTATGTGACTTTTTTTTTTCAGAAGCCATGTCTATCGATATGCGGATAACTTTTTGTTCCTTCTGAGTACTGCTCCTCTGCCCATGTTGCTGGCTCCACTTTTGTCTCTGCTTCAAACTCAGGTATTTCCCATGCTCAGTTTTCTCTTCCAGCTCTTCATTCTTGCCATGTCATGCATAGCTCCATAGGAATGCTTATCTACAGAGATATTTGGCTTCCATGTCTGTACTTACAATCTCGCAAATCTTTGATGTCTCTACTTACAATCTTACAAACCTGCAAATATGACAATTTGAATGTTTATTTTATTTTGTGTTCCTATCACACCTTATTTCTAAAGACAGCTCCAAGGATTCAAATTACTATTTTCACTTTCTGTTCAAATCTTACTCTATCCGCAAGGTTAAATTGAGAGTTACCTCCACTAGAAAGACTTCCAACATCCTATAATATAGTAAGTTGAATCATCACTTGAGATCGTATTTTATTTTAATTGTACCACAGTCATAGATTTCTATTATAAAAAGTTGTGTCTACATCACCAATGATTTGGGAGTTACTTGAAGGCAAAGGCTAATCTTTTCATCCTTCTCCCTTCACCTGTCCAGCTCTGAGCACAAGATCTTGCAGATAGGGGAGCACTCAGAAATTGTTATGATTTCGAATCGAACTAGAATAGGAGGGCAGGGATTGAAGCATCAAATAGGTAGATTTATAGCAAATATGAAGGAAGTGTTCTGTTACACAGCAGGGAGCAACTTGTTACTCATCTAGGTAGAAGAATATATAAGAAGAAAATATACATAGGTTTTATAAGAATTTAACCAAACTTAAATTTAAATTTAGAGAGATGTATAATGTGTCACTAGGGAAAAAGAGGGACATGCTTTACCTTTCAAGTATATGCCATGGTTGACAATTACTACAATTTTTCAGGACTGTCTGGGTTCACACAGGACATCTAGTCACCCACAGATTTGGCAATAGTTCAATTATTCTGTTCAATTCAGATCACCAAGCTGGCTAATACTTGCTTTCCACTTCACTGCAAACTCTGGAGACACAAACGCTTGTCCACACCCCAGAATGATTCCAAGCTGAGGTTCAGCACAATTAGTTATTTGTTTCCTCTAACATCTGAACCTTGTGAGATTCAGCCACCTCCTGGGAATGAGCTGTCTGCCAGCGAGGCATGAATAAAACAGAGAAGGTTCCAGCTGGCATCACCTGCTGTGTTTTGCCTTATTTCTCTATACACATTTCTAGACTTCTGAAATCCAGGGGCCTCTCTCAAGAGGAATCATGCCACATGGGCTGGGTCTCTGAGACCTTGATTCTGTTGTTGAACTTTTTATTTTTGAGTCTCAGTCTTACTCAGATATGAGACAATGGATCTGGGAACCCAATCCTTGGGTTCTCACATGATTCTGACCCTGGTTACTTTCACATTCAAACCTTTTCCAGGTAGCCCCTGTATATTATTAGTCTTTAGGTCATATAAAATTTTTGTTTAAAAGTTCGTTTTTTAAGAGTACCTATTTCTCTGCCAAGATTTCTCTCTTGTCTTATAGTGTGGCATTTTGGGTTTGTTTTCATTATACTTCTGTAAGCCATGGATGGTATTGTTGGGTTTTACTACTCTTCTTTCCTTTATAATATCTCTCCATGAACACACAGGCCACCCTTTCTCATCACTTCTATTACCATCATCTTAGTTTAGCCTCTCATAACACCTTGCTTGCTCTCTGAATAACTATTAAAGTTGTAGTGGTTACATGCCTGTATTCTAGAGCTGGATGATTTGGGCTTAAGTCCTGGGTCTGCCACTTATTAGCTGTGTGGCTTTGGGTAAGTCACATAGTCTCCCTGTGCTTCAGTTTTCCCATCTGGGAAACTAGGGATCACACTCATACCCATCTCCTAAGGCTAATATGTAACATAGAAAGTGCTAAGAGTAGTACCTTGCTTAAACAGGAACTGCAAAAGTGTTAGTTGTATTATTATATTTATTGTTGTTATAATTACCCTTTATACTAGTCAAGACACTGTTTTCCACAGAATACCAGTTCAATTTTTAAATGAAAATAGAGTTATTTTATAGCCATGTTGGCAAAAAGAAAGAGAATCTCTTGTAGGTAGGATACAGTTGAGAGGAATTCAATAAAGATGAGGTCTTCTAAGTACTGGTAATCTGCCGAGACAAGACTGGAGAGGTTGATGAAGGATAAACTGTAGATGACCTTTAACACAAGGCAAAGTGGTTGAAGATTATGATAAGGCAGAGGAGAACTGCTGAGTGTTTTGAGCTAGGGCGTGAACACTGAGAGATTAATCTGCGGGAGATGCCGAACTCATTTAAAGGAGAATAGGGCTCCTTTACAAGGCCGTCTGAATTTCATTCATTCATTAAAAAGTTTCAATGGGCATTTACTAGATGCAGAAGATATGATGATGAGTAATATTGACACAGTTTATGTCTTCATGGAGTTTATGGTTTAGAAGGGAAAAGACAGTTAAAATAAATGACTACCAAAAAAAGCATGGTGAATGCTGCAGAGGACATGGAGACTGCCTCTTTTCCATTTATCTTACCTAGTCCTTTTCATCCTAGAGGAGCTGGTGGTGTGGGTAGGATTGACTTTACTCTTAACTCCAGGAGTGGGGTCTCATTTATGTAAGCCAATTGTTTCTAACTCTGATGCCCATTCCAATTACTTGGGAGGAATTTAACAAAATTATAAACACCAGAGTGCCACCCTCAGAGATTAATCGATCTGGGGTGGGGCCTGAGAATTGGTAGTTTGTACATGGCTCAGCAGGTGATGCTGATGTGCAGCCAGGGCTGAGAGTTGCTGGTCTAACCAGGCTGTGTACTCTTACCATTTTTGCTTGAAGGTTTTGTTCAAGAAATGTTCTAGGCATGAAGGACGCAGGCAGACATAGTGAATCATTGTCCCTGGTCACTGAAATTGGTTTAAGTGTAAGGGAATGGTCGTCAGAGTGAACCTTCATACTTCCCTTTGATGGCTCTCTGAAGTGGCACTTTCTTTTCCCCAAATGTAAGCAATGAAATGGTTGCTTGTAACCATCTTGCAAAACCAGTTCATAGAGCCAAACATAGCCAAACAGAATGGCAGAGAAATGTGGCTGGAACCCTAAGCAAAACATGCTTGATGCTTTTCTACCTCAGGACTAGTTACGTGAACCAAATAAACATCCTTGAATGTTTAAGCCAGTTTGAGTTAGGTTTACTACTACTTGGAGTTACAGCATAACAGTAAAAGCATCCTAACTGATTGAGGGGGTATGTTATGGCAAATTCATGGTGCTTCCAACTCAGAAAAGATCAGAGAAAGGAGTGGGCACTGGAGAGGAAGAAGCCACTCTGCTCACAGTTAGAGGGGCAGTGTGATGCATTGGAAAGAGTATGAGCTTTCAAGTCGGACATATCTGGGTTTCAGTTCTAGTTCTGCCACATATTGGCTCTCTGACCTTGTTTACTCATCTTTAAATTGAGAGTATTAATAAAACTTGTAGGATTGTGATGAAGTTTAATTGATATCAATTATGAATCTGTCAGAGCCTGATGCCTGCTGGTACACTGTACTCAAAATATGAGGGCTATTGCTTTTGTAGTGGTAGCCACTACCAGATAAATGGTGATGAAAGGTACCAGGTTCTAGGGTTAGGAATGGAATGACTTACAATAGAGTTTGATAAGGACTATAGCCAATGGGATGGGGCTCCTGAAGTCACGCCAGGCTTGGATCTGATTGGATGCAGACATTATTATCAATAGCTGGAATACGACAGAAGAGACAAAAATGCAACTTGTATTCTTTAAAGGGCTATTTCTGTTAGGCAGAATTCGGTGGTTGGATTGCCCTCTTTATTGTAGGTATGATTCTATGTAAAGAATCAGTGTTGCCCATCTATAATGAAAACACTCTTCTTTGTATACCACTGGGTAAAACTGATAAATGTTTGCTATCCAGTTTACTCTTTTATCACTTATCAGAAGTAACCTTGAGCAAGGTAAGTAAAAATCGAATTGGATATATCACTATCTTTGCCTCCATTGCATTGTAGTCATGTCTTCCTAGAAATGAATTTTAGTCACCTTGAATGAATTTGGGAAATACTGTGTTGTCTGATAGAGACTTGGGAACCACACTGTTCTTAGAAACACATCTGTGAACTTTTTCTCAAGATGAGTTACTTCTACAGAAGGTTATGCAATAATCTATTATATACTAATTATTTATTAATAATTTTAGAAGACATTAATTCTATGCTTTATTCCTAGATACTGGGACAACATGCTGTACAAAATCAATGGCCCAGATGTTTTACCTGGAGTTGGGCACTAGAATTAGAAAGAATTACAAAAGAGGAGATATCTGGAACCTACCCTTGCCTCCTAGATCAGTCTTTCCTTCTATACACCCTACTGTTGTGGCTTCAGCTGCAATTTAAAGCAAATTTAAAGAGATACAAGTGGCTAATTATAGATACCTTTCACTTAACTAACTTTAACTGTAAACTTTCTTTGTCTGATCTAACTTTTAATAGCTTTTTTCTTTTCTTCACTCTGTTCTAAGAACATTGTTTAATTTTCCTCATACTTTAGCATGTGGGTTTAACTCTTTATTAAGAGAGTTTCTCTCTCAGCTTTTGGTATGGTCATCTTGATGATCTTAGTACCTTGGCGCAAGAATATTTTCTTTGAAATTTCCTTTTCTAGGGACATGAAATTCTTCTTTTATGTAGGTTTTTTCAGCTCCAAGCATGACTTTTGTGCTGAGGGAACAAGATTACCAAGGATGCCACAAACCTCATGATTGTCATTTTCCAATCAGATAAAAGTTATAATTGGCTAACCACTTTTATGTTACTTCTCCCAATTTCATATGTCTGAAATGGTAGGAAAGTCATGAGCTTTGAGTTTAAGATCCAGCTTTGCAATTAATTTTTGTCATCTTGGGCCATACTTACCCTCTCTGAAACTTCGTTTTCTCATCTGTAAAACTGACAATAACTAAAATCATAGCATTATTATGAATGTGAAATAATATGTAAACCACCTCGCATGGTACCTGTGCATAGTGAGTTCTCAATACATTTTCATCCCTTAATATCTCTTACTTCTCTCTTTTGAAGTTTATAATTGGGGTAAAATTACTTGTACAAAATACTAATTATTATCATTTAACCACTCTAACAGCTTGTAACATGCTTTAAACCTTATTCTCAAAAGAATGATGCGTAATTTTTATCAGACTTAAATATAAAGTTCACTGCACTTATTATTCACCCCAGAATACTGAGAGAATTGGCAGTTAAGAATTCACAGCTATTACCAGTGATCTTTGAAAAGATGTGAAGGATAGGAGGGATTCCAGAAAACTTGGTATAAAAGCAAATTTTTCAGATTTCTAAAAGGAGAAAAAAAATATGTACCCCCACCCCATCAAATTACAGAGTAGCCGGCTTGAGAACAATCTCTGGAAAAATTCTAAAAATGCAACTATGCTTATGATTTGTACGCATTTAGAAAAGAAAGCAGCAATTGTTAGAAGCTAGTGTGGATTCACTAGGACTAGGACATTTCTTTTTTTCTTTTTCTTTTATATGATTTTAAGTCCTGTGGAACACATTAATGCTGTAAACATAGTGTGTTCTGATGCAGCAAAGCATTTAAAGTTCTCATGATATCTTCATGGGTAAAATACTTAGAGAAATGTGGTCCAGATTATCTATCTTACTTTTACCTTAATCATTGTTCTAAAAACACATAAAATTCAATAAGATGAGGTCACAAAAAAAAAAAAAAAGAAGTGAGAAAATTAAGGTAAAGGAAAACAAAAACAAAGTGGTTAGGAGAATAAGGTGAAACCACAAGTATATGGTTGGTCCATAAACTTGTGCCATGAGTTTCTGTTATTCCATACTCTGTACACTTTGTAGGAGTGGTTTAAAAATTTTGCTGTGGGCTTTCTAACAGTCCAAGCAAAAAGGAAACATCATAAATAAAAGTGTCTATAAGAAAGAAAAACAGTACTGAGAGCAGAGAAAAACTTCTGTGGGTTCTCGTAAAGAGGACATATGTCATATAGTAAACCATCTGCTCAGTACATCTTTACATGAAATGCAATGGTGAGTTTCAAGAGCTGCTTCTTCTGAAGTAACTTCATGTAGGCAAAAGCACTATCTTGTTAAAAACAATCTATGAGCAACTGAGGGTTAGGAGAACTTGAGAATGCCATCAAGACAAGCAACTCTCTGGTAGTCAAGGGAATGCTTTTACCATTAGGCTCTAGTTTGACAACTGATTTACTAAAACTTCTCCAAAGGTCATTGATTAAAAGACTGATATCTCTACAGCTCTGCTCTATGTTTCGATACCCAGAACTATCATCAAAGATGAAGCCGTTGAAGACAATCCTCACATTTTTGGAGAACAAGAATTTGAGAAGGACAGTGGATATAGTTAAATTGTCTTTATACCTGAAATGTTGGGTCAAAGCCTATAAGCTAAAATTTGGTAGCTATAAATATATAAAATAGTGGATGTAGGTTAAAAAGCAAATCCTTGCATTATAGAACCAAGGACACCCTGAAAGCAAAGTAGACTATTTGAAAAGGACCCCAGGAACTTTTGTAGTTGCAAACTCAGATGAACCGATAGTGTGACATGACTTCCAGGAAAGATAAATTTTCATCTGGAGAAGTGTTGAGCCCACAGAGTCCTGTCATACTCTGCCCTGGCCAGATCACATCTAGAACCTTGTGTCAAAGTTTTATACCATTTTTCCAAGAGAGAGATCTGTTCAAAGGAGAGTGTTTGGGATACTGAGAATTCTAAAGGAAAATTTAGAAAAGCTGCAGGTACTTTTCCTGGAGATGAGAAGACAAAACAAAATAAAATCTGCTTAGTTGAAGAGGTGTTATGTGGATAAGAAAATAATTTTTTTCTGGATTAATTAGTAGGAAATATGGGAAACCATTGATTCATTATATAGGAATACATTAAAGAAAACATTCTGAAATTGAGAGCTCTTTGAAAAACCAAAAGATCTTTCTTATGAGTAGTGAGCTTCCTGTCACTGTAAAAACTCAAGGAAAGTCTGGAAATGTTATAGAGGGTAGTCTGATGAAGGTGAGAGATTGTTCTAGGTAACCTTTAAATTCCCTTCCAGCTCTGAGATTTTAAGCGTCTTTATCTGAAATGGCAGAAAATTCAACAGTTAAAAAAAATTCGCAAGTTATTTAAGGAAGAAAAATCAATCTAGTCTCAGACTATTGTTAGTGCCTCAGAAGATCTGCCCCCAGATGACTAAGTTAAAATAACACAAGCAGAAGATGATGAATCATGCTGCTTTTCCTAATGGTCTCTAATGTGCAAAGCCCAAGATCGCAGCTGCCACTCTGAGTGACTACGTGGGGAGGGAGAACTAAATTATGGTAGGTATAGCACTGTAATGTTCTCAGTTGGTAGCTTGTGTGTATGTGATTACCTAGTATTCCTTACCAGCTGTTTTTTAACATTAGTCATACTGATTTAAAACAGCCACCCTCTTTTCATTTATCTCAATAAGCACTGTTCTTTTAGGGGGAGTAAGACATTTCATTTAAAAGTGGAAGCTTTTCTTAGTTCTCAAGTGCACATGATATGATTGTGTGTGTGTGTGTGTGTGTGTGTGTGTGTGTACACACATACATATCTGTACTTCACAGGGTCATTGTGAGTCTCAGGTGACGTAATTATTGAGGTTCCACTCTCTCTTATTATTTACCCAGGTCACTTAGGTTGGGCAGGGTCATGAGAGTCAGGAAAAACAGTCCCTTCTTCTTGGACCAGAATAAAGGAAACTTTTAATGGGTGGACAAACACTCAGAAAGGGTTCATGGAAAATGAGTAAGCAGGACAGATGGCCCCCCAAACTACCTTTCCCTTTTCCCAGTGTGAGGGACCTTAAATGGGTGGATTTTCCTTCTTGGTGTTCCTGGAACCTGAATGAGGCAAAACCCTGAGGTGTGCTGCATTGGTAAGAAGAATATGATTGTACCAAGTCAATGGGGATTGGGTCACCAAAGGTAAGCCGAGTCAGGGACTATATGAGACTCAAGCACTTTAATCAGGGTTGGTGGTGGGAGGAGACCTGAAAGCCCAAGACAAGATCTAAAGCCAGAATAAGAAGCAATGGGGTGTCTACATATTAAAAATTAGAGAAAAAAATCAAGTGAAGTCTGTCCACACAGATTCTGCTAAAAGGATTGTTAACTTGATCAGCTAGCTTTAATTTGTCTCACTCATAGGACTCTTGTAATCTGTTAGTTGGAGCGTACATTGGTATAAGCTTTGTGGAGGTCAATCTGGAAAATATATATTAGAAGACTTTAAAAATGTCTACCACCTTTATGCTAGTAATTATGCTTACAGAAATGTATTTTAAGAAAATATATCTGTAAAGGTATGGTTACAAAGATGTCCATTAAAGCATTATTTAAAATAGCCAAGAAATGTAAGAGCATAAAAGTCCTTGTAACCGTCTATACTATTTTAAAGTAAATGTGAGTTCAAAAACAAACAAAATTTAAAAACCCATAACAGTCTAGAAATAAGAAATTGTTTAAATAAATTAATTATTTTATACTAATATAGTATTATGTGATTATTAAAATCACATTGTAGTTGAACATTGTTGGAAGTGACTTTAATCAGAATGAATGGAGTTGTTCTGAAGTCACTGTTTAAGTGGTAGGAATCAAATCTTCTCTAGTCAATATTTCTTTTATTCATTGGAATCAGACACTGTTACAGTTCTGTGTCATCTTATATATCTCAGCATTACCAAGCTGATAATGTATAATTTATTTTTACTTAGGACTTATGCCTTTGCTGGAGTTTTCATAAAGACTTTATTCATGTTAATATTTGTGTGCTGATTTTTCTCCCTTGCTGGTTCCACCACACAGGCTTTGTCTCAAAATATTGGCATGTCCCCATGTTCAGTTTTTGAACTTATTTCTTTACTTTTCTTTTTAAAAGGTGTTTATTAAAATATAGTTAATATATGATATTGTATTAGTTTCAGGTGTATACCATAGATATTCAACATTTATATACCTAAAGAAGTGATTACTATGAGAAATCCAGCAACCATCTGACACTGTACAATGCTATAACAATATTATTGACTATATTCCCTATGCTGTACACCATGTCCCCATGACTTGTTTTATACTCAGAAGTTTGAAACTCTTATTTCACTTCATCTCCCCCCCCTTTTTGTTTTTTCAATTACAGTTGACTTTCAATATTATTTTATATTAGCTTCCAGGAGTACAGCATAGTGGTTAGACATTTATATAACTTATGAAGTAAATTCTCCCTGATTAGTCTAGTACTCACCTGGCACTCTAGTTTTTACCATTTTATTGACTTTATTCCATATGCTGTACTTTACATCCTTGTGACAATTTCATAAGTACCAATTTGTACTTCTCAATCTCTTCGCCTTTTTCACCCAGCCCCCCAACACCCTGGCAATCTGGCAACTGTCAGCTTGTTCCTACATCTATGAGTCTGTTTTGGTTTTGTTTGTTTGTTTATTTTGTTCTTTAGATTCCACATAAGTGAGATCATGTGGTATTTGTCTTTCTCTGACTTATTTCACTTAGCAAAATACCCTCTAGCTTCATCTATGTTGTTGCAAATGGTAAGATTTCATTCTTTATTATGGCCAAGTAATATTTCTTCATACAATTGTTTATCGATGGGCACTTAGGTTACTTTTATATCGTGGCTATTGTCAGACCTATTTATTTTCTATGTATACTTACTACCTTGGTTATCACTTCTAGTCTTGCTGATAACTCCCAAATTTTAACCTGGACCTCTCCCCAAGACTCAGACTAATATGTCCAGCTATTTAGTTAACATTTCCACTTTGATGGCTAATCAACACAAATGTCCAAAGCTCAATTTCTAATTACCCCCACTGCACATCTGCTCTTTCCATAGTGCTCCCCTTTTAAGGAAACAATAACTCTATTCTTTCAGTTTCCAGGGACAAAAACTTCAGTGACATCCTTGACTCTCCTCTTTTTCTCACACCTCATATCTGAATAGTCACCATATCCCGAGGCTGCATCTTCAAAAATCTATGCAGAATCTGAATGTTTCTTCCCACCCACGCTGCTGCTCTCTGCTCTAAGCCACTATCTCCTGCATTGTTTCAGCTTTCCCCTTGGTCTTCCTGCTTCTACTTGCCCTCTACAATCCATTCTCAACAAGGTAATCCTCCAAAAACCCAAGTCATGTCATGTCCCTCTTCTCTGCCTAACACTATTGGTTTCCAACCTCCTCAGAGAAAAGTTCAAGACTTTCCATGATATACAAGGCCCTCTGTGATATTGCCTCTGGCTACCTTTTCTGACTTCATCTTCTGTTACTTTTCTCCTCAGTCTATTCCACCCACATTGACCTCCATATTGTTTCTAAAACATGCCCAACATGCCCAAATACTTTCCCACCTCAGGGCTACTGCCTGGAATTCTCTTTCCCTCCTACCCTCATGGTTCACTCCCTCTCCTGCTTCAGTATTTGCTGTAAAGCCACCTTTTGTGTTGAGGACTTTCCCGACCATACCATTTAAAATCACAATGCCCTCCCTCCTTCATGTCACTGCTTATGCCTCTTACTTGCTTCCCCCCATAGCAGTTATCACCATTAAACATGCTTAATTATTTTTTTATTGTCTGATTTCTCCAACAAGAATATAAGCTCTACCAGGGAAGAGATTTTCATTTTGTTCACTTTTCCCCAAATGTTGAGAATGGTGCCTGGTACATAGTAGATACTCAATAAATATTTGTTGTTAGATAAATCTACAGATGCTTTATCTGTGGATTTACCAAAGTGTTATGTTTGGTGCTAAGGTGATGAATAAAGCTCAGAGTCATTTGAAAACTTTTAAGTGCTCATGGGATGAATGACTGCTATAATATCATCAGATCCCCAGAAGTAACAAGAGAAAAGTAAGATGAGACCTCTGAGGCTCAATTAGGATGACGGGTGTTCCTTTGCTCTCTTATGATTATTTTCCTGTCACTTGACATGGGGTATAGCTTGTTATAATGATGGAGGGAAGGGTACTGAAACCGGGAGAGGATTGTAAGATGTTATAATAGGAGATGGCTCAAAATTTTTCTCTTAAAGCTAAGTGGGAGATACTCATGAGGAAGACATTATCTCATCATTTAAATCTCTTAAGACTATGTGTATCCTGTCAGTTTCTGTGTTATTTACATTACCCATTACTTCACAGCTGTTATAGGGGCTATTATAGGAGATTTCTGATTCTAGAAGATAATATAAATTGACAGGGGAATATATTCACCATATATTGAATTTTAAAAGAAGATTACAAATTACCATAAAGATAACAATCTTATTTAGTTAGAAAAAAAACCCCTATACTTTATATCGTATATCTATCTAATGATTTATGTGCCAAGAAAATGTAATGGAAGGATATATACCAAGATCTTATCAATAAGTATTGTTGGATGTTAGAATTTTATTTTTATTTTATTTCTTTTTGTTTAACTTTAATTTATCTTTAATTTCTATTTTTCTACAGTTAATAAAATGTTTTTATCATAAAACATAAATTATGAACATGGTTGTGGAGTTATTAGGATGTCTGAGGGTATGGGTAGGTTGTAGGCAATGATCATGGAGTCTCAATATTGGATATGACTTTTACATTATGGAGTTAACCTCTTCAGTATCCTTGCCAAGTGGTTTTCCACTTGTATACCTTTGATAGTAGAGAGCTCACTGTCTTCTAAGTCAACTCATATCATACACCCACATGATGGAGGTTCTGTTCTTTGGATTCATAGTTTCTGGGTTTTTGCAATAGCCTCCTACTTGGTCTTCCTACTTCCACTCTCGCCTCTTTATAATCTATTCTCAACAAAGTGATGCTCCAAAAACCCAAGTCATATTATGTCACTATTCGGCTCAAAACTCACTTTCCAGCTCTTTCAGAGAAAAGTCAAAAATTTTCCATGACTTACAGGCCCTATGTCATTTATTCCATCTCCTACATGAAAACCAGCTCCTGTAATAATTACTTACGTTTTTTGAAACTTATCACCTTCCTGGGCGTTTTACTTTAGACATTATTCTTCTTTTAATTTTCTTTTATAGTGTTTGTCTTTTGAGCTGAACACAGTGTTCCTGGGATTACTGAACATTACAGAGTAGAGCATGATGTTTTCTTCCTTTTTCTGGAAACTTTACTTCTTTTAATTCAGCCTAAGCTTGAATTATCCTGCTTAGTGACTTGTCAAGAGTGCAAAGAAAGAAAGATCATGTTCTAGTTTCTGATTTATATTTTGTTTATGGCTACAAGAATTTTTTAGTTTATCTCTCCCTCTCTCTCTCTCTTACACACACACACACACACACACACACACACACACACACACACACACACAAGCATGCCTATATGTAATTTCAGTCTCCTGTAAGGGGAAAAGAAGGGAAAAAAACATAAAGAGGATTTGATACTAGGGACTGAAACTTAGGAAAAAATAAAGGTTCTCTTGGTGCTAAGAGAAGTATCACCAACATAAATAAAATAAATTTTGGTTCTTTGAATTTTTATAACTATAATTTATCTTAATTTAATAAGATTAAATTGTCTTCTGTGGAAGGAACACTGTGGTAGGTACTGTTGTTTTAGATGGAAAGCCAGGATGTAAAAAGAATTGAAGATGTGGACTTATGTTTCATAAAACTCATTGTCTAGTTAGGGCTAACATATACACCTGAAGCAGATAAAATAAAACATCCTGAGAGCAGACACAATGTACCATAAAATGAACTGTAGACACAGGGTTTCAGAAGATTGGTAAATTAAGGGATGATGAGGCTGCATTGGTGTTCATATTTCACTCAATAAATATTTTTTTGAATATCTACTCTCTGCAGATGACTGTGTTGTGTTGTATGGAAATATACAAAAAGAATAAAACATTGACCTTACCCTTGGTACCTGTGGTTTAGTGGAATGCAAGATTAAGCAATTATAAGAGTTTTTAAAGATTTGGGCAAATGTTGATGATAATGTTAAACTGAATAAATGGCACACAAAATTACATATGCAGTATGATTTCAACTGTGTAAAGTTCCTGGAAGATTAAAAGAAAATATACTGAAATGTTAAATAAAATGTTGATCGCATCAGGGTAGAATTATGGTGACTCCTGCCCCACGAGAGCCCAACTTCTCTATACTGTTATGTACTTACCAATTTTCTATTGTAAAATGCATCATCATGTTTTACAGTCATTTAAAATATAAAGTTAATTCCACCCATTTAATGACATTATTGTCATGCTAGATAATAAAGATTTATCCTAAGTCCTGAGGTCAGTTCTTAGCCTTTATTTTTATTGATTGTCATAGCTTTTGACCATCTATTCTTTCTTAACATACACTTGATGTCTATGCCTTTGTACTTTCCTAGTTCTTTCATATCTTGCATTTCTCTCTTTGCCTTCCTAGCCCTCAAGTTTGTGTTTCTAAAGCTCTACCCTTAGCCCTTACCTCTCTCTGGGAACACTCTGTTCATAGGCTAAGGGATCTCAAGTGACCTTGGCAGCACGTCCAATTCCTGAATCATGACATTTGAGTCCTGGTCCCTCTAAGGAGTATCAGGAGCCAAGGTGCTCCTCTATAACACACATGTGTCTTGGCCCTTCCACATCAGATCATTTTCAAAGATAATTTGAAGGAGTGGGGCAAAGAGCTGGGACTAGGTCTTAACTTATCTGATCTTCTGTTTCCTCATTTGTAAAATTGCACCTGCGGTTTTTATGAAGTTTCAAAGAGTTAAAATATGTTAAGTGCCCAGGATGGTGCCCACATGCAACAGCTGCTCCAGGAATGTTCTTTCCCTCCCCGCCCTCCCCCCCGCCCCGGTCGTTTTTCCATTTCTACCATCTGCTTGAATACAAGAATGACGATATTCAGGGCATATTGTCTGCAATTCTTATTATATACCTCTATTAAACATCCAGTTAATCTGTTTTGGTTACTATCAAAGCAAAGGACTGCCATCAAAATGTCTTTTTATGCAAACAGAATGGAGTACTTTATTGATCCACCAATTAGTAGTGTTCTACTATTTTGGTCTAGTCTCAGCGTTTCGGGAGTTCTTCTTTAGGAAGTTAACAGAATGGCAGTGAGGAAACAAATAAAACGTATTGTGTGGGATAGCAAAAAGGATTACTGAAATTACTTAGTCTCATTTTAATGGTTTCCTGATGCCTATTTTAGCTACCTTTCTACCATTTATGAGGTTTATGGATGGTAAGAATCCTGGGACTTTGACTCAACAATACATACTAGGGTATTGAAAATAATTATAATTTACCTCGATTTATCTTTTCTCACCCTGATGTCCCTTGGCATTAAAGTGAGAGATAATTGATATAGTAGAGAGTGTTTTGGATTTGGAATCAGAATAGCTGGATTTACATTCAGGCTCTGAAGAATGGGAAATAATTCCTACTTCATAGGGTTTATGTGAGGATTAAATCAGTTAGCATCTATGAAATAATTTTTTAAGAAAATGGTAGGAACTTAAGTTGTTATCATATCTTAGACCAATCCACAAATCATCCAGAAATGTCTGTCTCTAGATTTCTTGATATAGTTAAATATTTATTTTCTTTTCTACTATGCTTTCCCTTTAAGCAATAACAACATAGAAAAAGAGGTAATTATCTTTTTTAAAAAACCAACAGTCAAAGAGCCTCAGCTACTATATCGCTTGTTACTTAGCTAGTGCATGGCTTAAAGTGGATGCTCAACAAATGTTTATTCAATGAGTAATGAATGAAATAGATTTATCCTACTCTTGTGATAGGAATAAAGTCATGATGACTTTTTAACACAGAGATAACCAATATTCACTGAGCATTCTTGAAAAGGAACTGTGAAGCTGTGATCAACTGGGGTTAGGGCTCTAAGGCTGGAACACTGTGTAACAATATATGCTGTTAGGTTTCAGGTTGGCTTTTACTATTAGCTTCAATTAATATGCACTTTTAAATTAAGAACTTTAACATTTGTTGAGTACTGTGTAGTTCATGAAGCTCTTTCATTTCAATATTTCCATTAAGACCATAGAGTTGTACTAGTCCTTCATTATAGATGAGGAAATAAAATTTTAAAAAACTAAGTAACTTGTTTAAACATGAAAAGTAAGAAGCAGAATCTGGCTGTGAACTCAGGTCCTTTGGGTCCAAGCCCAGGGCACCATGACCTAGGACTCCTTCTGCTATGGCTGCTGCTAATACGGTACTTGAGTGTTTTGCTTCTGACTTTCTCCAGGGCCTAAGATGAGACACTGGGAGGCAATTTGGTTTTGGAGGTGCGGAGGGGGAAGCTGGCTCTTCTACAATTGCTTGCTGAGCCATCTGCTCGCTCTTCCTCTTCAGAAATGATGCATTCGTTATTGTGGGCTGCTTTTGCCGAATACTTGGATTATGTCATTTTCCCTGTATGTCACATGTGGGACATTTGGTGACATGCAACTCACTCAGCCTACATTGGTTTCCCTACGTAATATGATAGGTACACGCACATTTGCTTTCATTTCAATGTATGAACAATTTTAATGCCATTTAGACAAATCACATGTCTGTGCAACAAGAACCTTCACATTTCCAACTTCCCTTTTTGTGTAAGGGTAATAGAAATTGGAGGAAAAAAACAAGCACACAAGTGCACAGATAAATACACAACAAAAAGAAACCAAAGGAACCTATTGATTAGATAGGGCACTGGTCAACCATATCACTTATTTTTCATCGGTAGTGATAATTATTTGCAGAGGGTTGTCTGTTGTTTTACAGCATAGTACCCAAACCCATTATTCATGTTTAGTAATAATTATCAATAATGATTCTGGAACAATTTGTAAGTGAACCAGTGGTTGCAAGGCTTATGCGTGGGTGGGTGAATTAATTTTTATCACTGTAGGAATATTTGGTAAGATGACTAGGAATCAACAGACTTGGATTAGCACTGCTACTAATGTTCTTTAGGATGAAGTAATTTCACCTCTTTAGGCCTCTGTTGTTTTATCCATATAATGATAAGTGAAAAAGATTTCTGATAGTTCTAACTCTTTGGCTCTATAATCAATTGATTTTGTGATATACAGCAATCAGGGATGACACACATGGGCATATTTTCAGGAAATAGGGAAATGGCTCCAAACATTCTGTTTTTCTCTGTGAGTTATGGGAAGGTTGTCAGGCTTTGATGATATCTCCAAGCATAGATTGAATATGAAGCTTGTTGTTTAGATATAAAGCCCATATGAGGCAACATTTTGGCTGCAAAAGACTGGACAAATTCTATTTCTGAGAACTCACTCAATACCTTCATGATTTATTAGGATATTCAGAATCCCTGAAAACTTGATGGGTGGTAGCTTATCTCAGATTATATTAATTAATTAATTAATTAATTCTTCATTTTTCAAATATTTCATGAGTGCTTGCTATGTGCCAACCACTGTGCTAGGTGCTGGGGTTCAAGGGTGAATATAATTCATTACCTGACCTCAAGGGAGAAACTGTGTGGGGAGAGATATGTGGAAACTCTCTTACTTCCTGTGCAATTTCTCAGTAAATCTAAAACTCTAAAAAAAAATTAAAAAGTGATGGGAATTTATCAAAAAGACAAAGGTATCAGGTCGAAGGAACTCCCATTCTGGGACAATTTAAATATCGAAATAATGATTTTGATAGATTATAAACTCTTGAACAGAATAGAAATTCATGAGCCCATACTGATTAAAGAAATGAATAAACTAATGAAAAGGTGGAGACTGAAAAGCTCTCCCTTATATGCCAAGTAATAAATGCAGAAAGAATTATGTAATTAAAAGATCATTTGGCAATTAACTAAAAGAAGGGAAATGAAAACTCTTGTACACGACTGGTTGAAATTTATCCTTGTTGACCACCCTGGAAAGCAATATAATGTTGCTTAGTGTGCAAATGTTCTACAACTCAGCAATCTTACTTTGGGATATAAATTCCTACAAAGATAAAAAGGGATGATGTACGAGTATGTGGTAGAAAGTTGAAGGTAAATTTGGCTTGCTTTCTGCAGAGAATGGATACATGAGATATAGTGGATGGATGTCATGGAATACTATGTGGTAATAAAAAAATCAATAAACATAAATATATGTAACACAGATATAGATTTTACACACACCTACACACACACACGCGCGTGCGCGACATACATAGTGTTGAATAAGAAGCTGCCAAACTGTTTTCCAAAGTGGTCGTATCATTTTACATTCCAATCAACTGGATATATGAGAGTTCCAGTTCCTCCACACCCTCACCAACACTTGATATGGTCAGTTTTTTTGATTTTACACATTCTAACAGGTAAGGAATGGTATCTTATTGTGGTTTTGATTAGCATTTCTCTAATGACTAATTAATTATGTTTAACATCTTTTTATGTGCTTATTTTCACTTTATATATCTTCTTTAGTTGTTCAAATCTTTTGCACATTTTAAAATTGAATTGTTTATCTTCTTATAATTGAATTTTGAGTATTCTTTGTATTCTAGGTTTAAGTCCTTTATCATATATTGTATCTGTATAAATACTTATATTTATAAGTCCTATATATCCTTGTATTTATGTGCTGTGTTTCTGTATGCTTTTATTTCTATTCTAAATACAAGTACTTTGCAAGTATATTTTTTCTAGTCTGTGATTTTTCTGTCCATTTTTTAATAATATTCAAAGAGCAGAAGTTTTAAATTTTGATAAAGTCTAAGTCATAATTTTTCTTTTTGGATTGTGCTTTTATTGTCCTACATAAGAAATTTTGCCTAATAAAAGATCACAAAGATTTTCTCCAATCTTTTCTTCTCTAAGTTTTATAATTTTAGATTTTATATTTATGTTTATGATCCATTTGAGTTAATTTTTGTATATGGTGCAAAGTATAGATTGTAGATAATTTGAAAAATATAGATATCTAGTTGTTTTAGCACCATTGTTTGAAAAGTTATCCTTCTCCAGCAAATTGCCTATGCATCTAATTTATTAAAAATTGTTGTCCTTATATGTATAGGTTCATTTCTGGACTTTCTGTTCTGTTTCATTGATATAGTTCTCTATCTTTTCATCAATAACACATTGTTTTGATTGCTGTAGCTTTAATAAACCATTAAATCAGGCTGCGTTAATCCTCAAACGTTATTCTTTTTCAGATTTGTTTTGGCTGTTTTAGGTGCTTTGCATTCTTATATGAATTTTAGAATTGAGCTGTCAATGTCTAGAAAAAAGCATACTAGAATTTTTATTGGGATTATGTGAAATCTATACATCAATTTAGGAAAAATTGACATTTTAACAATATTGAATCTTCCAACCTATGAACATAGTATACCTCTCCATTTATTTAGATTTTCCTTAATTTCTTTTAGCAATGTTTTGTATAAGTATTGCTCATATTTTTTTCAGATTTATACCTAAGTAAGACTTTTTTTTACTTTGATATAGTAATATCCATTAACACATACACTTACCTTATGCATTGTGCATTTTGGATCTTATTTAATAAAACTTTTCATATCCCTAGGTCACAAAAGTAGTCTCATCTTTTATTTTATTAGCTTTATAGTTTTACTTTATACAGAAAGGTCTTTAATCTATCATTTTTTAAAAATTTTATTTTATTAGTTTCAAGTATACAGTACATTGTTTAGACTTTTATATAGTTTATAAAATGACCCCCCTAATTGCTCTTTCTCTTCTCTGGCTCTCCACCTTGCAATTACTTTAGCACTAACTGCAATCCCTATGCTGTGCTCCTCATCCCTGTGATCATCTATCAACTATTAATGTGTACTTCTTTAACCTTTCACCCATTCTCCCAATCTCCCAACCCCCTTCCCTCTAGCTGTCATCAGATTGTCCTCTATATTTGTGTCTGTTTTTGATTAGTTTGTTCTTTTTGTTCCTTAGATTCCACATGTAAGTGAAATCATATGGTATTTATCTTTCTCTGCCTGACTTATTTCACTCAGCATAATAACCTCTAGGTCCATCCATGTCATTGCAAATGGTAAGATTTCATTTTTTTTTTTAATGACTGAGTAATATTCTGTTGTGTATATGAACCATAACTTCTTTATCCAATTGTCTGTTGATGGGCATTTAGGTTGCTTCCATATCTTGGCTATTGTGAATTGTGCTGCCATGAACATAGGAGTGCATAGATCTTTACAAATTATTGTTTTGGTTTTCTTTGGATAAATACCCAGAAGTGCAATTGCTGGGTCAAAAGGTATATCCATTTTTAATTTTTTGAGAAACCTCCAGACTGTTTTCCATAGTGGCTGTACTAATTTGCAATCCCACCAACAGTGTATGAGAGTTCCCTTTTCCCCATATTCTCGCCAACACTTGTTCTTTAATCCATCCTAAGTTCATCTTTGTATATGGTACAAGGTAGGGGTCTAATTTAATTTCTATTCATAGAATGAGCCAATCTTTACAATACCATCTAGACAATTAATTACCCCTTATTTTAAAATGCACCTTTGCCATATATCAAGCTTTTATACATACATGGGTTCATTTGGTTCCATTGACCTGTTTGACCGTTACCGGTACCATGCTATTTTAGCCATGGTAGCTTTTAGTGTGTTATAATATCTGGTTAGAGGAAATCATTCTCTCTTTTTTCTTCTTCTTTAAAGTTTTACAAGCTTTTTGGGGACTTTTATAACTCCATATAAGGTTTGGATAATTTGTTTAAATGTTTTTAAAAAGTCAAAATTTTCTTTGTGATTATATTGAATTTGTAGATTAAGTGGGAAGAATCGACTAAATTAATCCTCTTTCCATGAACCTGGTATAACACTCTATGTACTCAAATTTTCTTTGATGTTTTTTAGTGGGATTTTCCTTTGTTCTTTGTTAAATTGACTGTTAGATACCTTTTGGCTTTTTGTTGTTGTTGTTGTTGTTGCAACTATATTGTTTTCTAATACAGCTTCTCAATGGTATTAAAATGCTATTGATTTTTATAGAACGGTCTTATTTTTGACAGCCTTCCTGAATTCCCTTTTTAGTTTTATTTATCTCATTCCACTGTGGTTAAAGGACATACTTTGTATTATTTCAATCATTTACATTTGTTGAGACTTTTTCTGTGGTCTCACATATGGTCTATCCTGGAGAATTGTCAATATGCTCTTGAGAAGAATATATATTCTGCTGTTGTTGGGTAGAACATTCTGTTATGTCTATTGGGCCTGGTTGATTGACAGTGTTGTTCATGTCTTTGTCTTTCTTTTTTGATCTTCTGATTGGTCATTTTATCCATTATTGAAATCAAGGTGCTGAATTCTCCAATTAATATTGTTGAATTGTCTATCTCTTCAATTTTTTTCAGTTATTGCTTCATGTATATTATTATTAGGTTCATATATATTTATAATTGTTATCTCTTCCTGATGAGTTGACACTTTTTTCTTTTTAAAATGGTTTTCTATGTTTTTATTAACTATTTTTAACTTAAGGTCTAGTTGTTTTGAGTTTTTTGTTTGTTTTTGTTCTAGTATAGCCACTGCTATATTTTGTTCACATGGCATATTACTTTCTAACCTTGTCCTTTCAATAGATTTGGCTTTGAATCTCTGAGGCTATCTTAGAGAGAGCATGTGTAGTAGGCTCACATTTTTCTTTTTAACCATTCTGCCAATCTCTGCCTTTTGATTTGAGTGCTTAATCTATTTCTAGTTAATGAAATTATTTTAAGGTAGGATTTAGTCTACCATTTTATGTCTGCTATTTGTTTTCTATATGACTTAAACCTTTTTTTCCTTTATTGTTCTATTACTGCTTTCTTTTGTGTTAAATAGATATTTTCTAGTGTACTATTTTAATTCTTTTGGCATATATTTTAGTAAATATATTTTTTAGTTATTTTCTTAGGAGTTGCCCTTGGAATTAACATTTTATAACAATCCACTTTGGGTTAATACCAACCTGATTTCAATCATGTATAAATTTATCTCCTAAATAGTTTCATTCCTCACCCCTCATTGTGCTATTATTGTTATACAAATTATACCTTTATTCACTCTAAGACTATCAACGCAGTTTTAAAATTACTACTTTATGCAATTGTCTCTTAAATCAGATAGGGGAAGAAAAAAATTACAAACAAAATACATTTACAGCGTCTTTTATATTTACCTATGTAGTTATCTTTACCCTTTTTTATATTTACCTATGTAGTTACCTTTACCTTATTTCTTTTTGTAAATTCAAGTTACAGTCTTGTGTTCTTTAATTTCAGTCTGAATGACTGACTCTTTTTAGCATTTCTTGTAAGGTAGGTCTGCTAGTGACCAATTCTCTGTTTTTGCTTATCTGGAAGTGTTTTAATTTCTCCTTCATTCTGAAAGAATAGTTTTGCTGAATATGGCATTCTTGACAGTCTTTCAGCACTTAGATATGTCATCCTAGTGCCTTCTGTCCTCCCTGGTTTTTTATGAGAAAGTAGCTGTTAGTCTTATTTGAGATAACTTGAATGTGATAGGTCTCTTCTCTTTTGCTGCTTTCAAAATTTTCTTTTTGTTTTTGACTTTTATTTGGCAGTTTGATTATGATGTGTCTTGCATGGATCTTTTCATCTGCCTTGGAGTTCATTGAGCTTCTTGGATATGCAGATTATTGTTTTTGGCTATTTCTTCAAATATTCTTTCTGCTCTCTTTTCTCTCTCCTCTCCTTCTGGGACTCTCATCATGTGTGTGTCGATATTCTTGATGATGTACCATATGTCTCTTATTTTCTTCATTCTTTTTTATTCACCTCTTCAGACCAGAAAATTTCAAACAACATAACTTCAGTCCACTGATTATTTCTTCTGTTAGTTCAAATATGGTGTTCGAATATCCTTTACTGAATTTTTCATTTCCGTTATTTTACTGTTTCATGCTCAAATGTCAATTTGTTTAAAAAATAATTTGTATTTACTTATATTCTCTATTTAGTGAGACATTTTCTCACACTTTACTTTTTTAGACATGGAGTCCTTTAAGTTTCTGAACATATTCATGGTAGGTCATCAAAGTCTATGTCTAGAAAGACCAACAGTGGTTTCCTCATAACAGTTTCTATTGACTACTTTTTTTTTCTGTGTATGAAGCATAATTTCTTTGCATGTATTATTTTTTTGTTAGAAAATGGACATTTAAAATAATATAATGTCGCACCTCTGGAAATCAAATCTTTTCTCATCTAGGTGATTGTTGTTGTTGCTGTTTGCTTGCTTAGTGACTCTTCTGAACTAATTCTGTAAAGTCTATATTCTTTGTTATGTGTGGCCACTAAAGTCTCTGCTTAGTTAGCTTAATGATCAGTTAATGTTTGTACAGATATTTCCTTAAATGCTTTGCCAATAATTTTTTCAAATCTTTTCTGAGAGACTCTGTTTATGTGTTGGGCATACCTTCAACACTCAGCTAGGCAGCCAACAGCCTCTGCCTGAACTTTTACCTCCTGTTTGCATAGAGCCTCAAGTTCAAAAGTGATAAATTATGGCCTTCTTAAGTTTTCCTGGACATGTGCATTGCTCTGTACCTGCATGTGGCCTTTTGGATTTTAGAATTTTTGCATCTGTATTTGTAGAAGTACCATGCCAACATTTTTATGTTGTTATTCTAATCTTATCCAGTTTTGAAAGTTTAATTATGTTAGTCTTAGAAAATGAGTTAAACTGTTTTATCTCATTTTCTAAATTTCTGAAAAAAACTTGAAAAATGATCTGTTTTTTGAAAGTTTGGCAAATAAATATCTATAAAATCATCTGGGCTGGGCAATATTTGGGGGATATGTCAATATCCTTTATAGCTTTGGTGAGATTTAAATTTATTTCTTATTCTTTCTCATGTTTTACTTTTCCCCTCTTTTTTGTCCTCTAATTTTCTTTCATGAAAACCTAGTTTTTTCAGATATTACAAAATATCACAGAAGTTTTTAATGACGTCTTCTGCTTCCTGAAAAAGATTATTTGTAGAAAATTGCTTTTTCTTTTAATCTTTAGAATGCTGGACTTTTCCTCTTTTTCTTTCACATTATTATGTTTTAAATTTTATATTAAATTTTAGAAAGTTAGACCTTTATACAGTGCATGAAGTGATCCCCCCAGTTACTCTAGCACCCATCTGGCGCTACACACAACATTACAATAATATTGACTATATATCCTATGCTGTACTCTAAATTCCTGTGATGGTTTTGTAACTACTAATTTGTACTTCTTCATCCCTTTACCTTTTCAACCAGTCCCCTAGCCCCCTTCCCCTCTGGCAATCACCAGTTTGTTCTCTGTAGTTGTGAGTTTGTTTTCATTTAGTTTATTCATTTCTTTTGTTCCTTAGATTTCATATGTAAGTGAAATTATATGATATTTGTCTTTCTCTGTTCGATTTATTTTACTCGGAATAATACCCTCTAGGTCTATCCATGTCATTGCAAATGGTAAGATTTCATTTTTAAAAAATAGCTGAGTAGTATTCTATTGTATATATGAACCATAACGTCTTTATACAATCATCTGTTGATGGCATTTAGGTTGCTTCCATATCTTGGCTATTGTGAATAGCGCTGCCATGAACATAAGGGTATGTAGATCTTTACAAACTAGTGTTTTGGTTTTCTTTGGATAAATACCCAGAAGTGCAGTTGCTGGATCAAAAGATAGTTCTATTTTTAGTTTTTTGAGGAACCTCTAAACTGTTTTCCAGAGTAGCTGTACCAATTTGCAATCCCACCAACAGTGTATGAAGGTTCCCTTTTCTCCACATCCTCACCAACATTTGTTTTTTGATTTATTGATGATAGCCAATCTGACAGGAGTGAAGTGATAGCTCACTGTGGTTTTAATTTGCATTTTTCTGATGATTAGTGACCCTGAGCATCTACTGGCCATCAGTATTTCCTCTTTGGAGAAATATCTGTTCAGGTCTTCTGCCCATTTTTTAATTGGATTTTGTTGTTGTTGTTGTTGTTGTTGTTGTTGTTGTCATTGAGTTGTTTGAATTCTTTATAAATTTTAGTTATTAACCCCTTGTCAGATGTATCATAGGCAAATTTAACTTCTCCCATTCGGCAGGTTGTCTTTTCATTTTGTTGATGGTTTCCTTTGCTGGGCAAAAACTTTTTAGTTATATGTAGTCCCATTTGTTTATATTTTCTTTAATTTCCCTTGTCTGAGGATGTGTATATATATATATATATATATATATATATATATATATATATATAGTAATAACAATGTCAGAGTTGACTGCCTATATTTTCTTCTAGAAGTTTTATGATTTTGGGTCTTACATTTAAGTCTTTAATCAATTTTGAGTCTATTGTATATGTGATCTAGTTTCATTTTTTTTTTGCATGTATCTGTCCAGTTTTCCCAATACCATTTATTGAAGAGATTATCTTTACCCCCATTGTATATTCCTGCCTCCTCTGTCATATATTAAATGACCATATAGGCATGGATTTATTTCCAGGTTCTCTATTCTGTTCCATTGATTTTTGTGTCTGTTTTTATGCCAGTACCATGCTGTTTTGATCACTATAACCTTGTAGTGTAGTTTGATATCAGGTAGTGTGATACCTTCAACTTTGTTCTTCTTTCTCAAAATTATTGTGGTTATTTATGATATTTCATGGTTCCATAATGCATTATCTTTTATAGTATGTGTGTGTGCATACGTAGGTGTGCACTAGTGTGTTATTTAGTCATTTCCTAATGAATTATTCATACAGAGGCTTTTACAAAAGAGAAATTGCACGACTTCTTTCTCTTCTCTCTGTCTTCTACTCCAAAACCCTCTTATATCTACAATTGGTTACATGCAATTCTGGGCCCAATTCTAAGTATTTGTCCAGCATTCATATAGTGTGGCTCTGTTCACCAGAGTTCCTATCTTCTGTTTTCTCTTTCAAATTTTGAAAAAGATGCTCTGAAACAGTGGAATAAATGACAAACTACATCCCCCAAATGAACTATATGTACAAAGGCTCTTTTGTTTTTGCACCTGCCTAGGGTCCTTTTCTTGAAGAGAATTTCCATTCCAGCTCTAATCTCTGTTAGTTTTGCTATTTTAGAAGTACCTTCTAGCAATCTTTTTAGAAGTACTTTCTAAACAACCTTTTTTTTTTTTTTTTTAAGAAGTACCTTCTCTGAATGAATGTAGAAAGAAGAGAAGGTTGAAAAAAAGTGATTAAAAAAAAAGAATATCATAATATTGGAGGGATGAATGCTCAACAATATGGTTATTGTTTTCTGAGCCAGGGAAGAGATTGTGAGTGAGAGATAAGTGTCTTCATATTTTATTTCATGTTGTTCAGATGTTTTATTTATTATTATTGTTGTTGGAATGCGAAAGGAAGCCCCCAGTTGTTTTTCTCAATCCAGCTCCATAGGTCTTGTAGAAAGTGAAAATTCCTCCCAGATTCTGGCAGCCAGCTTTTCTGCATGTCTCAGTTTTCAGAGTTGTTTTTAATTTTGGACTTCTCTTTCTTGGTAATTTTACTGGGCTGCTGGAAGTAACTGCATCAGGGATTGCTAATTTGATTCTATTTAAAAATGAAATTTCATTGCAAATGAATTTAAAAATAATTTTCAAGTTATATTAAGAATATTTGAGGTTCACTTTTGAGTTATTTTAATTTATAGATTAACCTGTGAAAGAGATTTATTTTTATAATATTTATTCTTTCCTTTCCAGAACTTTTATTCATAATTTAACATAAATTTTGCATTCTTTTATAACATTTCTATTTTTTGTTGTTGATATAAATATATATTTTTAAAATTTTACTTTCTATTTTTTAAAAATTAAATTTATTGCCAACATTAATTAATGAAATTATGTAGGTTTCAAGTGTACAATTCAATAATACATCATATGTATATTGCATTGTGTTCATCAGCCAAAGTCAAATCTCCTTCCGTCACCATATACTTAATTACCTTTACCCTTATCTACCTTCTTACCTTCCCATAGTCTTCCTCATACCACTTCCATATCATTAAAAGTAGTCAGAAATCTGAATGCTAATGATATGGAAGTGGTATGTGGAATACCATGGATTTATATATTTGTCTTATCACCAACTACTTAGTTGAACTCTTTTAATGTCTTTGATAATTTTACAGCCAATTTAGAAAAATTTTGTATCCAATGTTAGTATCTGAAATTAATATTTTCTTTTTTCTCTCTAATATCTAAAATTATTTCTTTGTCATTGCATTTGTAAGATTCTGAAATACAATGTTAATTCGTAAACAGTGACAGTAGGTGTTTAAATTTTGTTGATGTTGTGAATGAGAATATATGTAATGTTTTTCTCAGTTATGTAGAATGCTAGTTCATAGTTTTAAGTAAATACCCCTTTGTATTGAATATCTTTCCACATAAAAAGGCATTAACATTTTTGTGAAGTTAAAATGAACTATCTTCCTATTCTTGCATTTTCTCTTTAAAAGTTATAAATAAGTTTCGATGTTTCTTGAAAACCCTTTAAGCATATATTTAAGTATGATTTTTATTTTTTATACTATTAATGTGGTATATTGTTTTGATAATTTTTCTTATGTTGAATATTCCTTGAATTCCTGTGACAAATCCCACTTGTTCATGTTATATTATTTTTTAGTAAATGGCTGAATTCTGTCTGCTAATATTTTGTTTAACATTTTTTAGCTTGTATATTAGTAAATAAAATTAGCCTGTAGTTTTTTTGTATTATCTTTTTCAGGTTTTAGTTCCAAATTCATAGTTTACTTATAATTTTACTATTTTTGCTATGTTCAAAAATGGTTTATAATACTTTGATATTATTCCCTGATCATTTTAGATAATTTTTTATAAACTCATATAATCCTTCTGCTTTCTGTGATACTATCTTCAATTTGTTTTTCAATTTTTGTTTATCATACTTTGTAAAAACAAATTATTCATTAGATGAAATTCATTTTCATACAACTGCATATTCACTAATTTTGTTTTGTATTTTGATTATGTATTCTTTCTCACTTCTATTTAATTTATTTGCATTTAACTTGTGGTTAAATTTTTGGTGTTGGTCTTTCTGTTTTTAGCAAGTCAGAACATGGTCTTACTTTTCACTTATACTTCTGTTCAATTTTCCAATATACTTATTAATTTTCTTTTTCTCTTTTCTCATTTTTGTTTGGGTTTTCTTTTTGTCCTTTAAAATATTCAGCTGATTTTCTTTAATTTTTACAAAATGAGATGAATAATGTCATGAATTTTTTCTCTAACAGTTATTTTTGCTGCATTCAGTAGACACATTGAGTTTTCAAGGACATTATTTTCTACCTGTTGTTGTATTCTTATTGTTCTATAAATATATTGTTTATAGGAATTTTTAATATTCAAAGATCTTGTTCATATTCTTGTTATTATTTTCATAATAACAATTTTCGTAGCTTCTATATACAACTTTGTTGGAGCTTCTAAAGTTTGTATGATCTGGGGAATGGTGAGCTGTCTTCTAAATCTCTGGCAAGGAATGATGGATAAAGAGCATATTTAGCTTTCGTTTAGCTGGTTTACTAAGGTCAAGTTTATTATAACATTATTAAGATTATTGTATAAAAAGCAGAATTACCAACATATCTTTGTGGGTTACATATATGATAAAGAAACTGTAGTAAATAGCTGTATTATGCTGTAAGAACTTTCATATAAAGCTCATTTTTTTAATTCTTGATTTTTCTACACCATTTTATGGTATACAGAGCCATTTTCATAGATACCTTCACTTCATGTTCATAAGAATTCCATGAAACAGGCAATTAAGCATGTGGTGTTAATCCATTATACGCGCGAGGAAACGAAGGCTCGTAAAAGTCAATGAGTTACTCAAGTAATCAGGTTACTTACTGGAATATCTGGAAGTAGAACCCAATTCTCTTGCTTTGTAGTCCTGTGCTTATTGTACAATGTCACAGTACTTCAAGCCAACCTTAAACTTAAACACTGCAGTGTGGATTCTTTTCTAGTAGCTGGCTACAAATGACATATAATTTTAATAACATATGCTTATTTCTAGAGAAAGGATTTTACTCCCATTCTATGCCAATGTTATTTTAATGTGTGACATTACATAGCAGGCTGCATACTCTTATATGAAAAAATTTTAGAAAAAAAAATGCTTTCATGTATCTATTTTTGCAGATCCATTCTAATTTAAGGAATCGTGATGATCGAAAACCCACGTTTCAGAACAAATTAGAATAAAATTTCTGTTACATCTTGACTTTTACCTTCTTTGAAGCCAATGTAATTCCAAGGAAGTATTTTAAATTTCCACCCTGAATTTCATGAATGAAGTCACAAGACAGGTGTGTGTTGGAATCCTGTACTTCCTTCCTGTCTCACTATATGGAAGAACTCATCCCTGGAGTTTCTTCTTAGGCATGAGACATATTTTAACAATTGTAGCAATAATAATACCTACTCGTTCCTCTACTTAGTACTTCAGAGTTTACAAAACCGATTCCCAGATAATCTAAAAAAACTCCTGCGAGAAAGACAGGTCAAGGGTTATTAACCTTATTTTAGAAATGAGGAAATAGACCTAAGGGTCTTAGGGGTGTGAAGGGTCCTGCCTAAATTCACAATGGGTAGAGTTCTGGCTTAAACCCATATCCTTTGGCTCACTGTTTAGAACCCTTTGTACCATGCCATACCGCCTTCAGTTTGGTCAGTAGGGAGTTATCTCTTTGAGAACTGCAATGCTAAAGGTTTAAATTGTTATACTCTGCAACAGCAAAGTCACTGAACATTTTGCAAGACTGAAGAACAGAGGAAGCATTTTTTTTTTTACAAGATGTTATATAATACTTTAGGATGAAAATGTAAGAGGTTATGTAGTTCAGTGCAGGGACTTAAAAAGAAAACACATTTATCTATCTGACTTTATAGGCATTATTTTGATAGTCAATAGTGTTTTAATTTTTTTGTGCCATTTTTTTTAGGTATCTATTGCATTACATCAGTTAATATGCTCACATGCATAAATGCATACAAGCATAAGATAGATGTGTGTATGTACATTTGCATATGTGCATATACTCAGATGTACATGTGCTCATGTGACCAAAACATTTTCTTTTGAGATTCCCCAGCAGTACAAGAGAATTAGAACTGCCTCTAAAACAGAATCAGATGTTTGTCTCCCAGGCCATGTCCATAGGCAACATGAGCACAAAGACTACCCTCCAGAGTTTTAGAAAAAAATCTGGCCAGTTCCTTGGATGGGCAAATAAATCAGGGTGTGTTTAGCTTTCTTTGCATGAGGGCGAAGTGATTTGCGGGGGTGTATTTCTCACTTCTGAATACAGTCCCACTGTTGCAAAGTTATTTCTTTTTAACCTTATTGTGATCCCTAACAGTCTAGCTGGGTGTTTTTTTTTAAAGTGTAGGCTTGGTTAATACTCTACTTCAGAATAACAAATGACAGGGAGGAGGCCCTGCATTCTTGAAGTTTAGTTACACCAGTAGAGGAAGCCTGGGTCAGGGATGTGCAAGTGCTTTTGTCATCATTGTTCCACCAAAGGATTAGATGCCATTGTTTTCTTCTTCTGATCTTTATGCTCATGAGATCATAGATGTGGCAATCCTACCACTGCTCAGCTGTCCACTCAAACAGTTCGTATGGTCATTCTCTTTAAGGTCAGCAATGATTTGCTATTCCCCAAATCTGATTTTTTTATTCTTGATCTCCAAACTCCTGAAAGTCTCTGCTTCTCCGGAGGATGCAAGCAGTCACCATAAGGAGGAAACATGGGTTTATGAATAATGAAAAATGAGAGGGAAGGCAAATCTTTAAGGAGCCAGCAATCTGAGACTTAAAAGGCCGAAGTCAAGGAAACCAGACCCTGTCCCAAGGTGGAGAAAGAAGAGTGTGACAAAGACGCCTTATTTAAAATTAGATAGTAAAAGGAATAATAATCCCAGTGTTGGGTTAAGGGGTGGGGAGGCTTAACCCTTCTGTTTTGTATCAGGATTGATCTAGACTAGAGCATTGCTATCCAGAAGAAAAGTAGAATGTGAGCCTCAGATGCAAGCTGCATATATATGGTTTAAAATTTTCTGGTAACCACAATTAAAAAAAAGTAAAAAGCAGCAAGTGAAATGAATTTTAATACTATATTTTATTTAACCCAACACACACCAAATGTAATTCTTTCAACATCTAACCTATAAAACATTATTAATGAATTATTTTACATTTTTTTCTTTATTGTCTCTGAATCTGGGTTTATTTTACAATTACAGCCTATCTCAGTTAGGACTAGGCCCATTTAAGTGCTCAATAGTTACATGTAGCTTAGCAGCTACTGTAGTAGACAGAGTAGGTCCAGGGCCTCAGGGGCAAGACTCAGCCTGTGAGTGGGGTCCCAGCAGCCTTTGCTGTGGGTTGGAGGCAGTGATTACTGTGGAGACTAGAAGCAATAAGCCTGTTTAATTAATCAGATTAATTTCATAAAGGCCAGATCTTAGCATATCCTTTGATATGCTCAAAGACCTTTTCTATCAAAAACAACAGAAACCTTTTGCTATTTCTTTATTTCCTTTTGCAATGTCCAAATTCCTAACTGTGACTTTGGAGGTCCTTCTCTATGTCAGCCTCACCTAATCGGTGGTGTATTCTCTTTCTACTCTCCCCCAACTGTAATTGTACCATCTCTAGTTTTTAAATACAGTAGAAGCCCTCTTTTATAACATATTTAGTTAACCAATTTAGTCACTGAAAAAGAAGGAAAGCATAAAAATGTATAAAACTCATACACATATATGCCTTAAACATATTTAAGTCTAAATATACTTATATGAGGAAGGGATAAAGATACTTCTTTAATCATGGTCACCTGACTGAAGTTTTTCATAATATTTCTTGTGTAAACCTAACTCATAATACGTACTATACAGTAAACATATTTAAAAGACCATCTGATTATAGATCCTTTTAGATGTTTACTCTTTTCTCCAAAATCTTTGTATTTGTCTTGGTCACATCTAAATTGTCAGCAAAACTTTTTTGTACCTTACCTTTAGGGAGTCCTTCCAAAGCATTTAACTTAATTTGTGTGGAAACAAAAACTTTCTTTTCACATTCATATTGGTTTATGTTCATTTAATTAAATTACAATGAAAAATGCAACTGACCTAAATAGGTTTGGCAAGAAACACAGCATTACCAAAGGTCTTACAGAGGGAATGGAGGACGCTGGTAATTGGATGAGCTGGTTAACAGATTCTTGTGATTATCCTATCAACTCCTGTTGGTCTACCTTGCTCTTGGTCTGTATCTCCTCCTGGAATCCCATTCTTTTCATCTTCAACTTTTGCTGTAGCAAATCTTTGGTAGGCAGACTAGTGGCCCCCAAAGATGTTCACATCCTAATCTCTGGAACCTGTGATTATGTTACCT
Source organism: Eidolon dupreanum (assembly GCA_028627145.1). Taxonomy (NCBI): domain Eukaryota; kingdom Metazoa; phylum Chordata; class Mammalia; order Chiroptera; family Pteropodidae; genus Eidolon; species Eidolon dupreanum. The sequence goes on along the minus strand of CM053509.1, from coordinate 138,963,175 downwards.
TACATAGCAAAAGGGACATTGCAGATGTGATTAAGTTAAAATTCTTGAGATGAGAAGACTATCCTAGATTAGCTGGATGAGCCCAATGTAATCAGAGAATATTTCCTGGTTGTGGTCAGAGGGACATGCATCTATGAAAAAAAGGCATGAAAAGATGCAGTACTGCTGGCTTTGGAGATAAACGAAGAGGGTCATGAGCCAAAAAATGTTAATGGTCTCTAGAAGCTGGTAAAGCAATGGATTTTCCCCTACAGCCCCCAGGATTGAATGTAGTCCTACTGACACCTTGATTTTAGCCCAGGGAGACCCATGCTTTGGACTTCTAACCTACACAATTGTAAGATAATAAATGTGTGTTGTTTTTAAGCCACTAAGTATGTGACAGTTTGTTAGTAAAAGTAGAAAACTAATACAAAATCTGTTCAATTGTCCAAGCCCATCTTAAACTCAAAATCCTCTGTGAAGATTTCTTTAAGTCCTGTGATTTGTTATGAATTTTTCTGCTTTCAGACTGTAAACCTTTTATTGTACTTACCTTAATTTTTGTTATATTTTAGTAATTAGTGCCCTTTTCTTAACTCTTTCCTAAGTATAGGCTCTTGATCAACAGGGACTATACTTATTTTTGTGCCATATATTATAGTCTGTAGGACTTTGTCCTTAAATTAATACAGAAATGTGCTGTGCAGAAGTGTAGCACTAGGCACATGTGGCTATTTAAATGCAAAGTAATTAAAATTAAATTGAATTAAAAATTCAGTTTCTTAGTCTCACTAGCCACATTTCAGGAGTTTAAAATCTACATATAGTTAATGGCTAATATATTGAGCATCACAGACATAAAACTTTTCCATCATCTCTGAAAGTTCTATTGGATAGCACTGTTCTAGATTGTCAGTTTTGTATACTGGAACAATAATTTCTTGGCTCTTGCAGAGGTGTTTTTATTGAGATGTTTTTGAGGGCTATTGTTATCCTCTGACTTTTCTTTTGAGGAGGAGGTTTTTGAAATAAACTCTGCTGTAAGAATTTGTCTCTATCAATCAGGGTCTTGGTAGGAAAGCCACACCATTCCTTGAAAGGGAGTCTTTAAGGACAAGTATAGGTAGAGTTAATAGAACTAACTAAAAATGCTGAGGCACCCAGAGTTTTGCAAAATGGGAAGCTGTTATGGTTTCGGGCTGAAGGGCTATTGGAGTCATGGGAAGTGCCACCCAATGTAGCTGTGGTCCTAAAGGAATGCAGCCTCTATATGTGGCCAAAGCAGAGAGGAGCAGAGGAGGAATTCTCCAACCTCTTTTTTTATTCCTGACTACTGGTCTCCAACTGAACCCAACCTGAAGCCAACCAGCAATGATCCTGGGAGAGATAGTCTGTGGGGTGAGCCACAGAGAGAAAGGCAGAGAGTGAATTTGGGGTAGAGGATCAAATGGAAAATAACTAGCTCCATGGTTAAGGGGCATCACATCACATTTTTCAATCCAACTGAGAGATGCTTATTTTAGAAGTAAGTGATTAAAAAACAGTTTTCCTTCTCTAGAGGGATAGCTACAATGCAGCATCATGAATAATAAAAATAATGGTTCCCATTTGCCATTAGATCAGAGTGAACTCTATAATCCATAACTGTGGGAGATAATCAGGGCTACCTAGGTGAGCTTGTTTTTTCTGGCCTATACCTCTTATTTATATTTTACTTTATCCTGTTGTTTTATTTTTAAGTTATATTTTTCAATTTTATTGTATTTTTGTGTGTGTTTGCATTGTGAAATGAGGTGAGAATAAAACAAATAGATCAATGCCTGTTTTTCAAATTCTCACAATCATCTAGCATTGTGTCTTGCCCATAGTTGGCTTATTTAGTTAAGTGCAGACAAATTCAACAAGGCAGATAAACAAATTATTTGATAATTTCTATTTCTACCCCAGCTAATGCTGATTATTCTATTCAGTATCTATTTCTTCTACAAGAAATGTTTGGATAACTTCTACTAACTTTCTACATCCTCAGAGGGAATAATAAAGGGAACTTAAACTGAAATTCTGATACTGCAAGTAAAGTTTTAACCATATGAGTCACAGACTCAAAAAAGTAGTTCTTCCATCATATCTTGGCTGTTTTGGTGAGAGTCAGGGACTTTTATAAGAGAAATTTACAGAACTAAGCAAGATGAAATAATACCTGCCTAAAATACAGTTGGAGGTTAACAATGTAATAATTTCAACTCTTTTTACATTCATTTTTTGTTTCACAATGAACTGCTCTGCTTAAGTCATAGATTCTTAGATATAAAGATGAGGAAAGATAACAGAAAAATAATTCGGCCTGAAGAAATCCTTTTTGGTATCTATTTTCAAGTTTTTAAGTCTTGTGCCTCTGATAATCTATGCATAATATATTTTGCTATTTTAAAAACTATGAAAATAGGACACTAGGAATAAAATAGATATTCATTCACCTCCCTCCCATCTCTTCACTCCTAAATTTTCTACAATCCATTAAATAGTTTTTTCATATTTTTTCAATGTTAAGAAATAATGAAAATTATCAAATTAAGAAACTTAGTAAAAATTATCAAAATCTCCCTTTAGTCATTTTTCTTTTTGGTATCATATTCTCAGTTCCCCTTCCCATCTTTCTGATTGGTCATATAATATAAATAGGTTAGCATTTTGTATATTTATATTTTGTTCCATCTGGTCATAATTCTTTTTTAAAAGTTGAAGGGAAGTTATATTTGATGTATTTAATAGTAAGGGCACATTCTATAATAATTTAGGTTTATCTTTTGAATTGGTCGTTATGAATTATAATTTAGACTTGTGAGATGGAATATTTATGACACCTTGAATCTAGACAAGACATACTTTTTTTTAAATTACAAAAGCACTTTTGAAAAAAGTTATAGTTTAGAAAATGGGCTATATAAATAAAATACTCCAGATTACAAAGATTTTTGGTTAAAAATATGAAATATTTTATGCATAATTTCATTTATAATATTATGTGATACATTTTATGTAAAACATTTCTTAATTAATAATTTCAAATAGAATGATTAAATTTACTTTTACATGTTTCGATTGTACTCTAAATGGAATTTCCAGCTGCTGAATTCTAAGGAAGAGAGTATTTCTTTGTTTTAGCCTGCTTATAGGAAGCCTTTAACAAATCAAGGACAGAGGAAGTTACCAATGTTAGAGTACAGCATGGTAAATCCTTAAGTTCTCTGGAAGTGGTGACCTTGTGTTAAGCAGAAGGAGAAAATCTTTATCTGCAGGAATAGAGCTGTAAAGAGGAGAAAAACATGCCTGAAACTCTTTGAACAGTTAATGTTTCGTTCCACAAGAACATTAGTGGTAATAACTACTTTTTCAAATACTTTCTCTTATCATCTTCATAAACTATTATAAACTAAAGTTTTTTCCCCCCAGATTGTGATGATTTCTGGTGAATTACTAGCAGAAGACATTTGGATTTGGTTTCCTATATAGAATTCCATATATGAAATTGCTGTTTGACCAGTTCTTTTGATTTGCAAAAGTGGTTCGAACAAATATTTCAGAATATCTAATAAAGATTGGAAAGAAATAGTTTTTTTTCATAGGAGACTTAACTTACTAAGAGGGATTTTAACTGAATATTGTAGAGGAGAATAAAAAGGCTAAATGTAAGAGCTACATGGATTCTAGTAGATGGGACTTAGAGGAGGCCAGTAGGAGACAGTGCTCAGAAATTCTCAGGGTAAAAATTTGTCAGGTAGGTGCTCAAATATTTCCATACCAAAGCAGAGAAAATGTATACCTAATATAGTAACCTTGAAAGACAATATATATTGATTCTATAAACACAGGTCCGTTTCCCTCCAAGTTGATACCACATTTGCAGGGTCTGAGAGAGCTGTTAGGAGTTGAAGCTCATTAAACAATTATTTACGCCAATGGAAATATTTCTTCTGGTTGACTTTGGTGCATTAAACAAGTCTTATTGGGCAATTATGCTATCATTCAATCCATGTTTCTCATTCTGGTACATGAGTATATTATGAGACACATGGTCAGCTATAATACTGAGTGAGATATAGTACTTTATGTCTGTGGTCTTCTCCTGTATCAGAAAAGTAGATGAGATTTGTTTTATCTTGTTCTTGGTTAACTTATACATGCTTGTTTTCCATAGAGGACACTCTGTTCAAAGTACAGTTGCCATCCTTTAACTCTTTCCTGGCTGTTAAGAGAGTAAATCATAGCTGTAGTATTTGACCAATTTATTCTTTCCCAAGACCACTTAGGCTGACTTCTGCTCTTTTGGGGTTCGCAATATCAAAATAAAAATTTCCAAAATAGTTATAATTTCCAAAAAATTTCCAAAATGTAGTACTTTTAATCAAAAGGACACTTGCTACAGATTTGAGAAATGCTATATAAGGTAAAGATAAAGTCTTAGCAATGTCTCAGTGGATGCTCAGGGTCTTGGGTACTTCATCTCCCTTTCTCATAGTACCACCAAAGCAGGCCTGGTATCCAGAATGCAGTCAAGAAAATGACATCAGTGATCATACCGTGCTTTGAAGTAGTTAGTGTATCTTTATCTATCTGCCCTAGAGCCAGAAAAGTCAGCACATTTCTTTGTGCAAGTTAGTTTTATAGTTTTTTCAGAACTGAAGGGTGGTCATTTCAAGTGTCTTGAAATATAATGGCTCCTCCAATTGTTCACAATGCAGAGAGGGGAGTAAAGGCTGGCCATAGCGGAGAAAGTGGCCACTCACCACTGCCAATGCAGCATTCACTGAAGTCATAAGTGGGTGCAGAAAGTGAAAGATAGTTGAGATTGTCTGTGATTGTTTGAGGAATAAAGATGTCCTTTCATTTATTACTTTTTTTTCTGAAACTCCTTCTTCATCCAATTATATTTTTGGATTGAGATCAATTGCTTTCCTGGTTACATAGGCCAATTTGCTAGGGAAAAGGGTAGGGTGGACATGTCATCATAGGCATTTAAAATGCCAGATTGCCGTGTGTAGTGGTGGTGGTAGGTAGATATATATGTATGTGCTCACCTTTTAAGCATGACTTCTCAGCTCTTGGAATTCATACTGGTTGCTGGTGATCATACCTTTCTTATCTAGTACTTCAAACAAAAACACGTGTTGTGGTCCTTTGTGGGAGCTGGTTACCTTTATTCTGTTTCTCTTCTCTTTTTTAATTTTAGCTAGTGACGAAAAATCTTTATTTTCTGTTTCCATTTCCTTATAGAAAGGTAGATGACAATGTTTATAAACTTGTATGGCTTGTATGGCCTTGTTCAGTGCCTTTCTCCAAACAAGACACCTATTGTCTTGACTATCCTTTTTCATTAGAAAAGTTGAATTAGTGGGAAATAGGCCCAAGAAAACTCCTACTAGCTCCACCTCCCTGGTTGCCACTGGGGAAATATAACTCAGATTACCCCTCTTTAGCTATGTGGGTTTCATTGGGGATCACCAGTATTTCCCAGATAAGATTATTTTGTCACAAATGGTCTGTTTGCAGAATGAAAATGCCATCTGTTTTCAGAGCAATCATGTCTAGTTTCCTGAAGTTCATTTACTTTTCTAAGTACTGTTGATCCATATTTCTTAATAAGCTGTACTGTTTTAAAGTTTTCACTGTCAAATTTACCCAAGTTCAAGATATTAGCTTTTTATTCTTAATTCCGTCCCCAAATAAATGTTTTCTTTCCTCTTTGTGCCTACAGTTGCAGGAGGTGGAGAAAGGACCCAGCAGTATCTTGACAAAATGAAGCAGAAGGCAAATAAAGGACATGCAAAAAAGACATTTTAACCAAACAGACAAAAATGCCACTGCACAATTGTGATTCTCCCAGGGAAACTTGTATTTGTTAGGTGCCCTCTCCTGAAAATGGCATTAAGGAGGGTTCAGACATCCCTAGTAGTTCAAGTGGGGCTTAGCTCTTGGCATGATTAGCAAAATGGGTTTTACAACACATTTATTTTGGGGACTTCCCCCCTCCCCCCCACACATTGTGAGTCTTTAATCCGGTTGCCAGACCCTTTCTTAATTTCATTGTTCTGTATTTTTCTCATGTTGAAGACACTACTGGTTAAAACGTACAGGCCTATTACTTACCTCAGCCTGGCAAGACTAGTGGGAAAAATAACTATTTCCTGACATTCTCTTTTTAGGGAGATTTGCTTGTTTCTCTGTTTGATCGACTGCACTGACATTCTCCCTATGTGTTGCTACATAGTCTAACATTTAAGAAAGACTTCATTCTAAAAGATGATATTTCATCTAAACACCCCCTTGGTGTGTAGCTATGTAAATAAAACCTTAGGGTTTCTGCTGTGGCACCACTCTTGATTTAAGAGCAAGCCTCCTACCCTTCCTTGTCCTACCTTATCACGTTAAGACTTTTTTTTTTCCAATCTGGTAATGACTTTCTTTTCTGAGACTAAAATCAAGAACCTTATGTATTTTCTTTCTGAATCAAGGTTCTTTTGACTGAGTATGGACAGAAAAAGACTTATGAGTTAGCACAGAACCTATGCTGAGTATGACTAGAAACAATTTTCTCTCCCTTTTGCTGATCTCATGAATATATCACTTTTCAGTGGTCCACCTTGCCCTCAAAATCCCGCACCCAAACTAGTCCAGCGTCCTGTATTTTGGCTCAAGTGGTTGGCCATTTTTGCTTGTCTTCAAGTCTACATGTCCACAATCTGCTTATCTTTCCATGCCTAGCTAAGTCCACAAAGCCTCTCAGGAGCCCCCTTGTCTCCTATATGAAAGTAAACTCTTCCTCTTCAAATTCTTTAGCACTTTATACTTCTTTCTTATGCTTCTGAGCATTTTCTCCCTGTTCCCATAGTTATTTTACTGTGTGATTTCCATATTAGAAGCTAAGGTACTTGAATAGGAACCATGTCTGATTGTATCTGTGTCTGCCCCCGTCTCTGACACAAATCTTGACACCTGGGAAATGCTCAGAAATTTTGAATGCTGAAGAAATATGAATAAAAGGAGCAGGTTCGACCTACCCTGAAACATAGCATTGGGTTTGCTTAATCATTAAGAGATGGATTAGGATCTGCTGTCTTCATGGAAGCCTTGCAAAGAGGGAACAAGCTTAAACCATGGGGGAGAAATCCTGTGTCAGTAAAATTTAAGCTCTGGAACCTCATCGGTCAAAGTCTAGGATCCTGTACTAGAGAGGCTTAAAATTTCCTTTGTTAAAGTTTTTAAGGTAGGCTTTGGAGCTATGGATGTGAGTAGACAAGCAAGGGTGGGTATTTAGAAGAACTTTCTTCTAGATTTATTGTTTCTAGAAAAGCAGTCCAATTCACAGCAGGGATTTCCACAAATCAAAAATCATGGCCCAAAATGTCCTAGAGGGCATTCAAGATTGAATGGGAAACTCGATTCTACTTTGAAAAGATAACTGCCTGTGTGTTAAATGTTGAAAATAATGAATAATAAAAATTATCAATAACACTAGAATAACAATCCAGTTATAGTATAACGTTTAAGGCCCCAGCCCCTGAAACTTCTCAGAATATGCCTTGAAAAATCACCCATCCAAAAAAATGTACTGTGCAAGTAGGCTGCTCAACTTTGGACATCTCTCCCCATCATCTGTACTCTATTTTCAGGAGTTTCTACCACAGTCACATCTTCCACCAAGCTCATTGTCTTTTTCCTCAAGTCTATCGTGTTAGTAAAATTGCTGTTTTTCCCAAGAGCCAGCCCAAATCTTGATCTTCTTTGACTTTTCCTCATACTTGCTTCCCAACCAAGCATTTCCAGGTCCAGATCCCATTTTGTCACCACTTTCTGTAGCCATGAGATCCTAGATGCCAAGACTGCACACCTGGACACTATATTTACCTCCTCCCTAACTGGTTTCTCTCTGTCCTCTCTTTTTTTCTCCAAAGGATCATTTCTAAGCCCAATGTCATTACTGCATTCTAAGCTCATTAGAATAGCATGTAAAACACTCTACAATTTGTCCCTTTGCTCTTGTTCTTTCCTATCAAAATTTTATTCATTCTTCAGGATCCTACATCTCTATGTCAATTTAAATTTAATTGTTCACATGTCTGCTTCCTCCATTAGGTAGTAGCTCCTTGAGGGTAGGAACTAATTCTGAATTATTTTTTGTATTCCCAAAATGCCAGTGCCTAGCACAGACAAAGTCCTAGACTCTGGCTTCATGAGGGTATAGACTATGGCTCATTTACCTTTCTGATCCCAGCACCCACAAAATGCCTAGCTCTTATAAACATGCATTGAATTTTAAATGAATGAAATACAGTGTTTTTCCATGAAGGAAGATATAGTCCATCCTGCTTCCTGTTTCTCTTCAAAGAAGAGGCAGCATGGAGTCAAAGTATAGTTAAAATGTTGACTCTTCAGTTGTCTGCTCAGACCTTGCACTTATCCTCACTCTCTGGATCTCGGTTTTTGCTTTCATAAGAAGAAGTTAAGTCTTAGATATAATTGTGTGTGTGTGTGTGTGTGTGTGTGTGTGTGTGTGTAGCAAGCAAGTGAGAATGAATTCTATTGGTATTTCCTTGAGGAAAGAAATAATCTTCCTCACAATTAGGTTTCATTTATATACATTACCAAGGGTGATACCAAGGCTAAGATAAGTTGAAGTTTAGAGTTCAAAGAGGTCCTTTTATCTCCTGAAGCTAAAAGAAGCATTGATTTATGTTTGCAGCCTTGACTTGGCTCCACAATCTTGGGACCTAATAATGATAAATTACATCAACAAATAAACTTAACCTCTATAGTTTACAAAGTACCATTGTTTGCCAGCTTCTCTCTGTCTTTCTGTATTTCTTGTTTTGCTACAGATATTTTCCAGTCACTTTCAGATTTCTAATAATTTCATTGGAGCTTCATAAACACCTTGTGAAGAAACTTGGGTAGATATGGTTATGACAATTTAAAATTGTTTTTTGGCTCTAGAATTAAATCGTCTTTTAATTTTATAAAATCTTTTTATTATGAAAACATTCTAATTTATTTCTAACTACCTGAATGACCTGTGGTGGGTCACTTAATCTCTCTGAAACTCGGTCCCTTATCTGTAAAATGGGGTTGACAGTAGTACCTACTTTACAGGTTTGCTGTGAGGATTAAATAAGATAATGCTTTATAGAGCACTTATTGTGCCTGGATCACAGAAATGCTAAAATCAAAGAGCTATTATTATTTGGTGACTTCTTGACAAGAGGGGACCAGAACCTCCATATTCTTTCCTAAAGTCTTTTAGGTTGCAAGGCAACTTTAGCGCCATAGGTTTTTTGTTTGTTTGTTTAAACATCGGCAATAAAAGCTTTCAATTTTTGTTCTACTTTCTTCCTGGAGTTGCTGTTAAGGAGAAAAACTCAGAGCCAAGCCACTTTAAAGAATTGAATCTCTCATGCCATTTTCAAGATTCATGTAGGCTTTTTCTTTGGCCATTTTTATATCACTACCTATATTCTAGGTCACTCCTGAAATAGGAAAGAGTTCAAAGATGTCCTTGTACTTTTTTTTTTTATAGATCATACTCTCCTTGAGGACACAGAGTATTGCCTAACAGAGATCCTGCCACTTGTCTAAGTACAGTCCTGGCCCATTCTTTACCTATGTATGATTCTTAAAGAGCATTGATTGAAAGTTTTTTTTTTTTTTTAATGTTAAGTTTATGTAGAACAAAGATGTCAGCAAAAGGTGCCACTACTGCAAGCATTATTGACTTATGACAAGATTCTGCCCTCTTCCTTGCTACTTAAAGTGTTGCCCTTAGGCCAGCAGCACACAGGAGCTTGTTAGAAATGCAGAATCTCCACCTGACCCTAGACCTATTGAATCAGAATTATCAGATTCTGCATTTTAGCAGGATTCCCAGAGAAATCTATGCACAGTAAAGGTTGGAAAACACTGCTCCAAAAGACATGTCTTCTGTCCAGCCCAGTAATAAGCCATGCCTAAAGGAAACAATGGCAGATTGGCTGTGCTTACCCCATTAATTTCCATACTGGCTGTTATTAACTCATGTGGTTCTTGATCTTATTTTATTCTGTTCTGATACCTGCTCATTTATACTGTTTTGGTACCCTCTCAAATTTAACTTTTGGGGTGCCTGGCCCATCTGCTTTGCTTCCTGCTTAACAATAAGCATTCCCCCTTCTGGCATGGTTTTCCTGAAGATTACTAATTCTGAACCCCTGATGTCTATCTGGTTACCATGGAGTACTCTCAGTAGTCACCCCCTCACTACTGCTTTGCTTGGGCTTTAGTTAACACGACCTTTCAAAAGGCATCTATTAAGAATTATTTGTGTGTGTGTGTGTGTGTGTGTGTGTGTGTGTGTGTGTGTAGTGCAAATGCAGCTAGATATACGCCCCCTCCCAAAGTACAGATATTAGTAAGACAATCTCTGATTGTAGTGATGTGTTTTGAGAGATGGTGGCTATCTTTTACTGACTAGACTTTCTTCTTAAGTGCTACATTTGTCATACATAATTTTTATTAAAGAGGACTTATATGACTGATGCTCCTACACGGAACTGTTAACATTTGATTCTGTTTTTCTTAAAACAAATCAAGTCACTGGGGGAAAGATATAATTTTAAAAGATTTTATCTTTTGGGGAGAGGAGAGCTTTTGAATGTCTCCTACATTGAAATTTTTTGTGTGCACAGCAAAAAACTAAAAGGAAATAACTTCAGTGCAAAGAAGTGAGGAACGTAATGACCTTTGATGTTTTCATCATATTTTTGAAATATTCTTCCTCCCTTTTGTAAGATTTCGTAGCGAAATAACACCCTTGTCAAAATGTCTAAGCATTCCAACAATAGGTGATGGAGAAATGGTGACAGAGAAAACAGGTGATTTAGCTCACTGATATACATCCAGGGAGAGTTCCACGCTTACCTGTTCCACCAGAGCAAGTGCTTTACAACTATAGTCTTGATGAGAGTAAAAATGATTACAGATAATGTCTACCTTCTCTGAAGGAGAATTTTACCTTTAATATTATTAAAAATGAAATTTCACCTATTTTTAACCTTCTCTTTGGTTACCAAGGCTTTTGTTTGAACACTGGCAGGGAAATAAAAACCAAACTATTAAAGACTATTCTATATTAGCTTATGCTAATGAGCTAAGAAATATTTCTTCCCTCTAATTTGGAAACCTCTCTCTCTCTCTTCCTTTCTTTCTCTCTCTCTCTCCCTCTTTCTCTCATATACATATATATATACATATGTATATATATAATATATATAAAAGGTTTATATTAATGATGATTCATGTCTCTATCATTTAATTAGAATGAGATGATGTCAAGTCTTCTGGTGCTCCCATCAAAACTTACTGATTTCATGTCCCTTACCCTCAGTACAACAACATATGATTATGTTAGTATTAAATAAGATAATGACAGAATACTGCAGAGTCTACATTGCCATACAATGTTTTTCTGTTCTGTTGAGTTGAATGTACAATTTGAGGAAGAAATTTAAATAAATGCCTTATTAGCCAATGATGGCTTAATAAATAAACTGGGTAAAATTTGCTTTGTGACTGCTACTTGCAAACCCTAAAAAGAGTGAATGACATGGAGTTTTGTTTGTATCAAGGCACTCCACATAGGTGTGGCTTTTTGTTCAGGGAGGATGGTCTTCTCATCCCTGAAGCGAGGTCTTTCTCTGTTTTGGTGAAAAGAACTGTTTTTCTATAAACCATACCTTCCATATGCTGCTTTGAAGAAGACATTTCCTGTCTTTGTTTCAAGATCTTGTTACATTTGCCTTCTAGAGTTTTCTAGAGTGTAAAAGTAAGTTCCTGATGTAACAAATTACCACAAACTTGGTGACTTAGAACAACATATATTTACTTTCTTATGATTCTGGGGTCAGAAAGTCTGAATATCAGTTATACTGGACAGAAATCAAGGTGTTAGCAAGGCCACACTCCCTCTGGAAGATCCAGGAGAGAATCCATGTCCTCGCCTTTTCCAACTTTCTAGTGTCAGTTGTGTTCCTTGGTTTGTGGCCTCTTCAAAGCTAGCATCTTTGTTGTTAACATTTCTGAATACAACCACATGACAGAAATGTGATTGTGGGGTTTGCTTTCTAGTTACTCTGTTTTTATGTGGAGATTTGAGACTATCTGAAAACCATCACCCTGCTGTCATCTTCACCCTCCCAGAATCCTTTCTTTCTTTCTTAATTACATGTCAGAAGCTTATTTACACTATTGCTATGTTCAAAGACTAGTCCCTGTTTTGTGTGTGTGTGTGTGTGTGTGTGTGTGTGTGTGTGTGTGTGTGTGTACTAATTCTGAGAACTGGCTATTTTATTTACCTTTTTTATTCCTTTATCTTTATTATCCTCTTTTATGTTTATTTATTCCTTTCTCTTATTTTAAAAGTTATTCTGTTCTTCTTTTTCTAGATTTTAAATAAAATATTAGGTCATTTTTCCATCTTTTTTGTCTAATATTAAAATATTTAGGACTACAGGCTTTTTTTTGAGAAGAGTTGGGTTATTTTATATAAATTTATATATATATAGTTTTCCATCTTTATTTTAAAAATTATCTGCCATTATAATTTATATTTCCTCTTTAACAAGTGGTTAGTAGAATGTCTTTTTTAATTTCTAAGAGAATGGGCTTCTCTTTAAACTTTTCTTATTAATTTATAGTTTTGTTAAATTGTGGTCAGAGATACAGCTTATGAAACTTTTGTTTCAAGACTTTGAAATTTTCTTAATCTGATAAATTATTATAAATAGCCTATAGGTCTTTGAAAAGAGAATATCTTTTCTGTTTGTACAATGTCAAATTGTACAATTTTATAAATGTGTATATTAAATAAACTTTAATAAATAGATTAATCAACATCTTTATATCATTGCTTATGTTTTCATTTATTTTAGCTGTCACAGACAGATGTTTTAACATTTCTGAAATTGATCACATTTCTGTCATTTCTCTCTTTGTATTTCTAATAATTTTTGCTTGATATGTGTTAACGCAATATTTATTTGATATATAAATGTTCTTGACAATTATATTTTTATTGTAAATTGAACCCTTTACCTATATAAAATGGTGGTCTTTCTTGCATTTGCCTGGTATTCAACATTACCTGATAGTAATATTGTAGTCATGCTTCTGTACAATTACATAATATTTTTTCACCTATTCTTTGTGCTGATTTGTTTTAAGGTGTATTTGGTAGACAATAAATAGTGAAATTTTGTTATTTGATCCAATCTGAGAATCTTTGAATAAAAATGTTGAAAGCCATTTACATGTTTTTTGTTAAAACATATATTTCACATAGTTTTTGGTCATCTTAGTTCATTAACTTTCTTTTCTATACTTTCTTCTTACCTTTGAGGGAGTCATTTTCTTTAAGTGGTATACGGTTTCTTTCCTTTAATTTTTCTGTTGTTTTGGGAAGTATATAGTCTATTAGAAATTCTACAAATCATTACTTTTATAATTAAAAAGTATTTTCTAATCTATTTTGTCTAATTTTAAAGAAGGAAGTGAAACAACACCTTTTGAGCCTCCTCTCCTGAAGTCAAGGAATTTCACACTTCTTAAACTCATCTTTTATTCCTGTCTTCTATTCTCTAATCTTATTATTGCTGTTATTTCAGGTTGTCATCTAAATTTTTATTGTAGGATATTTTTACACTACATATTTCTCCTAAATAATAATAATAATAGTGAAATTTTAAAATGTTGATTAATTAATTAAACATATATTTAGGGCCTGTACCAAAGACTGGATAAACACCTATGAAGAAGATATATACTATCCATGGTCATGTTCTAAACTTTATAATCTAATAGATGATGGAGACAAGTAAGCAGGTGACCAATATTTCAACTAGAGGCCTAACTGCTGTGATAGGAGATGCTCTGAAGGTGCTGTAGGGGCATCAAGGAGAAGCCATAACCTGCTTTTGGTGGATCAAAGAAGGTACTCAATACCTATAACCTTCAACTAGAAGAAGAAATGATGTCGCCTATTTTTTAGTTTCCTTTACCTAATAAAGAAGCCCTTCAGATTTCTCCTGACTTCTTTGTTCTTGAGTAAGTCTACAGATATAAAAGAAGAACTCAGAACATTTTATGAGTCACTGTGCCAACTGTTTTACATAAGTTCTATATTTTGAGTCCCATAACAACCCTGTGGGAGAGATACTTTTGTCCCACTTCACAGATGAAGTAACTGAGGCTCAGTAAGGTTAGGTAGTTTGCTTCTGATTGCATGACTTGAAAGTGATTCCTTTCCAAAACTAGCCAGCCACAGAGCCCTTAATCTTTCCACCATAGGATGCTAAAACTGAGAGTTTGAGTCTTGCTGGATGCTCTCTTTTTGGAAGATAGCACCCTCAAGTTTCTGCATCAGTTACCATATAGGAAGCACTTCGCTTTCTTCTGGGAGGTGTGTGCAGAGGGGGTGGTAACAGGATTCTTCCCACCTGGTGCCTGAGTCTCACTGAATTTGTTACAAGGACTGTAAGTTGTTGATTTTTTTTACAAAACCTTTTTTTTAAAAGGGACTTTCTCATCCTAGTGAAAACTGGTGAGAGAGTTTCATTCCTTTCTTCACTACCTCTTAGGCTATTGAAATTGGTTTTAAGTCCCTGCCTCTTTAGAATAATTTTCTTATTTGTTTCATACTCAGATTAATTCTTGAGTATGATTTCCCTCTCAATCAAAATATGTGGAAAGTTATTTCTTTGACTTCTGGCAGGGAGACCATTTGTGGTATGCATCGTTCTCTATATCCAGTAGTAAGGGAAACAGAACCACAACAGAAACCCTCTCTTCTGTATGCACAGTGAGCGAGCTGACTTCTGTGCCCCTCTGGAAATTTCCCTACGTGTTGTCACAGAAAACTGGTTGTCAGTTCAGTTCCTTGTCTTGCAGAAGGGCCAGTTTTAACCCTGCCTAGTGACTCCCCTTTCTTTACTATTATTCCTGTTAACCTGATGGATTGCTAGTAATTAATTCTAATGAGTCCAACAGGGATCTTACCCTCCCTCCTTTAGTAAACATGGCCTTGGGTGTAAGCCTGACATCTCGGTCTCTCTTTCTCCACTGTAGACCTTTGCAGTGAGGGGATAGGCAGCTCTCCTGTCGTAGGAAGAACATGGGCATCCTACTGCCTCAGATCCGCCTTCTGAAAGGCTTTCTAGGGGAACTGACCTTTCAGATAAGATCTGAAGGACGAATTGAGGAGGCAAAAGGGCTGGAGTGAGGAAAGCAGCACAGGGAGGCAGGTAGGAGCAGGGAAAAATGTGTCGGGCGAAGGCTGGTCCTGTCTCCAAGGATTGTTGCAGAAATTCCTGAGGAGTATGTGATGCTTTTGTCCATGGGCAGGGTGCAACCTCGGCATTTACTGTAACTACCACTCTTGTGTATCTGTACATCCAGAGCAGGTTGTGATTAGTGTGAAATTGTGCTTCTAGAACTTTTGAAATAAAAAGGCCCTCTTTTTGGAGGGCTTGAACATTCATTTACTCACTTCATCCATTCATTCATCCATTCATTCATTCAGTCATCAAAACTTCATTAGGTGCCTGTCCTGTACCCTCCAGAATTAAGCTTGGCCCTGGTGGTAGGCTGGGCTCTGCTCAATTTCCTACCCCTGTGCATGCGCTTGGCTCACCAGGTGGGCTTACAATTCAGAGGTGTCACAGCAGAGGGATGGCAGAGTCTCAGAAGCAGGCCTGGCTTCCAGTCCAAGGTCGTGAGAGTCCTCCATGTGGCAATTTTCTTTACAGACATGTTCTTACTTGTGTGGCAGGGGAGTCTTGTTGATCAGAAGCAAGAATTTTCCATTTCTTTTACCAAAAATTTTGTGGTGAAAAATCACTGGGTCAGTCCCAAAGGAGCAGGCTGCCCAGGTGGGTCATGCCTTGGCACATTGGGATGGATGTCTATTGCCATCCTGTGTGGGGGTGGGGAATCTGAGGGGCTGCTTCTTCAGAGGCTGTACTCTCAGTCTAGCAAATGGAACCAGTAGACACTTACCAAGTACAATAGCATGTCCCAAGTCCTACAATGGACAATAGGCTATGGAGGGTGAGTGAGACACAAAGAAAGGAGGGCCAGTTCTGTCTGGTGTGGCCAGGAAGGCAACAACTCTTAAACACATAACAAATTTTACTTTAGATCATTATTCATTTCATATCTGGCTTCACCATTAGCTTGGTGCCTTGTACACAGTGGATGTTCAGAGTATTTGCCAAATGAATGAATCATGGGGAAGTCAGGGTGCCGGGAGCCTCTTCAGAGATCTCTGAGAGGGACCAAGGGAGCAGCCAGGAGGCATGTGATATTGTGGTGCTGCTAGGAGACTCAGTTCCAGGGATCTTCAATGAGTTCCTCAAAAAGAGCTGGGCAGAACCATAACAGCCAGAGTAGGGGAAAACCTGGCAGCTTGGAAGCCAGCCCCTTTCCAAGAATGTATTTTTGAAAGTCAGTTTCAGAACAACAAGGGGGTTATCCCAAGAAAGAGAAACTTACTTCTCAGTAGAAGCACCAGGTACCCTCCTGGTGCTTTTCATACCATGATGGTCAGAGCTGGAAGGGAACATAGAGCTTTCTAATTTCCACAGATAGAGAGCTTGAAACTCAGAGAGGGAAAGCGGCTTCTTCCAGGGCACACAGCTAGCTATGGACCACAACCAGATCTCCTGGCTTCTAGATCAATTCTTATTTCATTACAACATACTACACTTTGGTTTGGGGCCACTGCTGGAGATGAAAAGAAATCATTAGAAAATGAATGTTTCCTGAAATATCACCTGCAATTTATTGCACTCAGAATTTCATGCTGATAAATAACCTCTTTCTCATTAACATGCAGGCTCCCTACAATTAGCACTCTCATTTGCACTATGTAAACAGCTTCTAACTGTGCCTTTTACCTCTTTGTTCAAACAAAGATTTCTGTTAGCAAAGAAACAAGAAGGAAATTAGTAGCAGGTGAGAGCTTATTTTTAATTATATTGAGATTGACTGTTGTTCCCCAAATCTTCTCTAATTCCCCCAAGATATTTATTTGCAGACCAGAGTTTTCAATCTATTAAAACAGCAGCCATTTCTGATCTTTATTTACTAGATGAAAACACAAATGGCAGCAATGGATTTCTGGCTTGGTGCCAAGGGAGGCGGTGTTGGGGGATGGTGCTGCATCCAGCTTTGATCTGAGAAGCCTAGCAATAGAAGTGAAGTAGTAAATAGAGAAGATGTTAATGTTACCAAGCATCAAGTTCTGCAGGGGATGAGCTTAGAGTCCCAAAGTCAAGGCTTTCTTGATGATAACTCCAACCTCTACAACCTGAAGTCAAGTTTAGGTTCTTTAGCAGAAGGATTTTGTGTGTTTTCAAGATTGAGGAACTTTGTGTCTGCCAATGGTGAAGGGGCTGGCTTAGAGCATCTTATGGCTAGAACCTATCCAAGATTATCTACTGCAACTTTTCTCCAAGGGCAAGAGCCCCTTTTGAAAATCTGAAAACTGATATTGTAGGAGTCATCATTTCACTTGCTAATGTACTCTGTTCTGAAATTTGTCTTCCCCTGGATGGACATCTTGTCTCCAGCAACTTTCACACTTTGGGGCATCTGCACTGAAAGAAACTATTCTCTCTTTTACATGACAATCCTATTTCAATATAGACATCTGACAACAGGTCATGTCCGCTGAGTCTGCTTCAGTCTATATATGCCAAGTTTCTTTAACTATTTTTAATGGGACATGGTTTCCAGGCCTGTTATTACTTTGGTCTGTTTCCCTCAGACACACTATAGGTGGCAAAGCCCTCCTACAGTGAACTGTAGGATTGAATACAGTGCTCCAAGCATTTACCTGATCAGTGCAAAGTCAATATAAACCTGACCACCCTGATACTCAAAGGCCATCCTCCCAGATGATGACCTCATTCTGCCCACTGTTTTCTTGCAAGCTTCCATTTGTTTGAGGAGCATATTAGAATACTCTAGACTTCGTTTAAAACTTACCAACCTTTCCTAGGAACAAGAAAGCCCTCTTGGATGAAGAGTCAGTTATTATATTTAGCATTTGAGTATATTATATTTAGCATTTCTGGGCTATTTCCATTAGTTAAATAATTTGCCTCTTATAAAATGTTACATTTTACAAAGAACATTCACAATACTTCCAAGAGACAATCAAGGTCAAGGTTGTTAACCCCATTTCACAAATGAGGAAACCAGACCTACAGAGGTGATGACTTAGGGAATGCTGGACGGAGTTGGGAACCCCAGTTCCTGACTATAAGTACACACCTCATTTTTTACTATTCCATAGGTGGCTCAGATAATTGAGTCTGGAGGGAACAACTGAGCTTCTGGAGAAACTGAAGAAGACCTTGGTTCCTCCAGTCTGTTAAGTAGAGCAGTTCTTTTGGAACCTTCATCCTCTGTCATGTGTTCAATGAGTCAGGTTGATGAGAGCCTCAGATTCACCCACATTTACAAGCTGAATAGAGAAGGTGACTTTCTGAAATTTAAGGTAATGCTTGAATTGAAATTATTGATATTGCAATAATTTTTGCTCTGACTACTTCTAAGTCACTTAATTCAAAGTTACATTTTAAAAGAATTCTTAAAGAACCTAAGAGTAGAAAGAGAAACAATTATACCTAGAAATCTAAGCCAGGAAGAGTTACTATTAGCTTTCAGTTTCCTGGTGTCCAAGGCAAGAATTGATATGTAACGGGTTACCTAACTCTTCTTACAACAGGAAGCAACCAGTTAAAGAGAAGTGACACCTGAACCAACTGGAATCTCTCACTTTCATCTTTGTACAAACAATTCTGAACAGCGTAATAATGACCCATGATTTCAATCATAATTTATAAACTGTTGGAGATTCCATTCACATAGTCTAGGTGTGTTTCGAGGATCCACACTTTGAAATCGCTCCCAGATACTTGTGGTAATCAACTAAATTAGGGAACTACTGCTTTGAGATGCTTGTTAGAAATGCAGATTTCCGGCTCTGGCCCAGAGATCTGTGTGCTCTGGGTTCTTACCTCTTAGCTGGGCTTTTGATCAGGACAGTAAGTAGCTTGTTAGCTAATACTTGGGGTCAGGAAAGCAGGCATTCTTTACGGGAGCAAGGACACAGCAGCAATGATGTTTTCATCTCACAGGGATATGGATTTGCAATCTCACTGAGACAGAGGATCATCCTCCTTTTCATGGACCAGTCAGGATTACCAAAAGCATGGCCCAGACTTCTCATTTAGGTAGCAGTTTTAGTTCTGTTTTTGGAGGAGGCTCCTGTCAGAAGCTTAACATGGATCCTATGATTCCTCATAATATTGCAGCTATATGGTCTCTCTATATAACTCAACGAACCTCCACCTAACCTGCTAAATTCACCTGTTAGAGTTATTTTAAATTGTGCATCTGAATGCTGAACAGTGTCTGCACATTAGAATTAATGTCAGTCTTGAAAATGATAAATATGATTCTAATGGCTCCTCTGAGAAGCTTCACTAGGGTACCCTTTTATTGTCTGCTGTCTCAAAGGCTTAAATCTCTTTTTCTGCTTTCAGTTCATAGGATAAAAACACGTGAAATCACTGAGATTTATACAGGCAGATTTGGCAGCTCTTTCATTTTTTACTTGGACTGTCAGATGTAAATCAATGTTACAACACTCTTTCTAAGAACGTGTTAGAATATGCATGTGTTTGGGGAGCAGACATGGTATTTCTATTATAATTTTGTTTGGTAGGTGTGATCTGAATTGTTTGGCTTTGTTTTATAACATTCACAATTTGCAGTTATTTAATTGCTACTCTTTTGTTATCCCTACCTAGTGACTGTTGGATTCTTTTTTTTTTTTTTTTGCCTTTGTGTCTACTCTTGCCCAGAATGCCCATCCCTTCCTGCCCATCCTTTAAGACTTAACTCTGGCAACTTTCTCAATAAAGCCTTTTCTGTTATCTCTACTGTTAGTGCTCTTCCTTAAACTTCCTCAAAACTTGTTGCCAAGACCACATAACACTTTAGTGTACATTTTCTAGTTATTAACCATATGTACCATTCAATCTAGCACTTTATTCTAAACTGCTCTCTTGGCCAGCAGTTTCAAATGTGTATCCTATCTTCCCAATTAGACTTTGAGCTCATTGTGGACAGAATTCACATTTTATATATCTTTTTTCACTATCCCTTACCCAATGGTGTGTGCTCACGGCTACATACATTGTAGATATGTCTTGTTCAGGCTGTTATATGAAACAAATGGTGGCCTTTTTGTGGAACCCTCACATGGTTCAGAGAGATGAAGCAAGTTTTCTTATGTTTCTCCTATAACGGCACTAATTCGTCACGAGGGCTCTATCTTCATGACCCAGTTACCTCCCAAAGCCCTCATCTCAAAATATCATCACACTGGGGGTTAGAGTTCAGTACAAAAACTTTGGGGCAACATAAACATTCAGTTTATGGCAAGGTGTTTAGGGCATAATTGATTGTTTTACTCTCTCACCATTCTAGTTTATAAAGATGTCTATTTGCAAAATCAATTGAAAGACCAGCAAGGATGATTTCATCATAAACTCCATGAAGGCAAGAACTATGTATGCTCTATTTATCCCTATATCTCCAATGTACGTCTTTGACAACTTAAACAGTTGCTGAATTAATTTGTTGAATGACTTTTTTGTCTAAACCTGATCTCACCCGAATACATCTCATATGAAACTTATGTGTAGAAATAGAAAGCAAAGTATTTATTTCTGGTAAGATAGAAGCTTTAGAATTTGGAAGAAACTGGGACCTATTCTTTTCTCCCTACTTTCTAAACTCATCTCTCCCTGTCACAAATGTACAAAACCAAAGAGGCAAAGAGAAAGCTCTGATTCTCTGGCACCCCAAAGAATTTTAAATCCTTTTATATCCTCCTAGTATCCAGGGTCTAACATGAAAAATTCCAATCTACATAGGTTTTATTTACCAAAAAGGTAAAATCAGATCCCTGTTAAGAGTGTCCCAAATACAAAGGAAGGATTCTAAAGCCATGAGAACAAAGAAGAGTCATTGTGTAAACATCTTACACTTTAACTCTGGGGGAATAAAAGCAGGAACAAACATATTTGAAGACCTTCCACTCTTGAGTTTTCATATTAGATGTGCAGGTTTATTATAAGGAAATATGGGAATGCCCCTTCAGTAGCTACTCAGTCACCCAGGCTTCCATTTCTTCAGTACACATTTCCCATCCAGTCTCAAGCAGTTCAAGAGAATTGCTAAGGTCTGGTGGCCCTCCTCTGTTTATTCAACTCAAGAGGATTTGGTTGGGTCAGCTTGCCAAAATTCCCTCAGTATGGAGTACCTCATGAATATTCATCTTTATGGGTCCTGCTTATGTAAGATCCTCAGCATGGGCACTGGCTAGTTTCCAATGCACTGATATAAGGATAGCAGTATTGGTTTCACTTCTATAATAAGTGTGTTTGGAGGAGAATAGCAAGAGAAAGCAAGAAAATTGGTTGGGTCTACTTCCCTTGGAACGACTTTGGCAGGTACTTGAGGTTTCATGGATTGTCCTTCTATATATCTAGCCCAAGACCCATTGGAGGTTTGGGGGCAAAAGTGGCAGGGCTGAGGATGGCAGGGGCAGGAGGAGCAGTGACCAATGTACAGGGAGGAAGCCAGGGAAGACTTTAGGCTGAGTTTCTTGACATAGGCCCAAGGGTTATGCAGGAAAGTTATAGGTTTCAGATAAGACAACTAGAAACTGGGAGTGGCTATTCTTTTCTTTCTTGGTAAGCAATCCCATTTCACTTTTCCCACACACTTAGGGGTGATTCATAAATAATTTCATTCCAGATCAAGGGACCAGGGCTCATATATTAGAAGGTTATATTTCTGTCTCTTGATGTGTCACTGACTAGTCTCTATGAGGATTTAAGGCAGTTGGCAATAGTAATGAGGATGGGTAAATGGCTCAAAACCATGGCCTATGAGATACTATTAAAAGTCTTTTTTGTCTTCAGATATCTGAAGTCCACCATGGAGAGGAGTTAGATTGAATCCATGGTACCTCGGAAGACATAATGAGAACCAATGGGTAGAAGATGCAGAGAGGCAGATTTGTGCTCAATAAGAGGAATTACTTATAACTGAATCTGTTCAAAGATAGCCTCACTGTCTCATGGAACAGTGAGTTCCCCATTTCTAAAAGCGTTTGAGCAAAGTCTAGTGGCCATTCACTAGGAATGTTGGGGAAGAAATTCTCTTTAAAAAGTAACAATATGAAAGACCGATGTGTTCTACTTTGTCTTTGGTTTCTATGGTAAAGGCTTAAGAAATGATGATGACAAGAACAGGAGTAGACCTTTCCCCTTCCAGAGCCTCATTTTCCTTCCTTTCAAAATGAGATGGCTGGGCCATGTGACCTTGACATTCAGGTGGGCACTGGCATTCTGTGCTCATGCAAACAATCCAGGTAATTTACCATTCCAGATTTGAAGTCATGTCACTAAGAGCATATCCAGGTGGTGTGTCAGGTTCCTTGAGTACCTTCTTTCTTCTCCTTAGGGAGAAGAGAGGGAGAAAGTTCAGTCTTGGTTCCCATGACCTTACATGCCCTCTATCAATCAAAGACCTGAGAGATTTTCTTGGCTTACTGCCAATTTTCTTGGTCCTTTCACATCTTAGCCTTATCTGTGTGCAGCAGGGGCCTCAGTGAAGCCCCAAGAGATGATGATGCCCAGTACAAGGGAGCTAAAGTCTTTGATGAAGCAGTTGAGGACTGGCTCTGTTCTAATAGTGCTGGGATTTTGGCTCTGATCATTTGATGTTTTCCTAAATTGGAATTTATAGGAATACTTCTCCTCATCCTAAGATCAAGATATAGAAATCAGTGAAAGGAAAGGCCCACTCTTATCTTAAAACCTCAGTGTTGACAAATAACTAGAACATATCTATGCTTATTAAACTTTTTAAAAAAGATCCTCCCATAAGGATTCCAAAGAATCAACCACAGGAATGCAGGATGGGACACATATACATTCTTTATTTACTCATTTATTTCATCACTATTTGAGGGCTGACCATAGGCCACAAATTGAGATAAGCACTGTTAGTTTGCTATGGCTACCATAACAAAATGCCACAGACTGGGTGGCTTAAAGAACAGGTATTTACTTTATCACATTTCTGGAGGCTGGAAGTTCGAGAGCAAGGTGCCAGCAGGGTTAGTGTCTTCTGAAGCCTCTCTCCTTGGCTTGCAGACAGCCACCTTCTTGCTTTGTCCTCACATGGTTGCCCCTGGATCTGCATTTGATGTCTGTTTCCTAATCTCCTCTTCTTATAAAGGTATTAGTCATATTGGATCAGGGCCCACCTGAATGACCTCATTTAACCTTAATTACTTCTTTAAAGGCTCTATCTTCAAATACAGTTGCATTCTGAGCTACTGAAGAATTAAGACTTCATAAGAATCTGTGGTGGTGGAACTCAATTCTGCTCAACAAACACAAAGTTGTGACTTAGTGGCAGATATCATAATAATGAAAATAAGATTTCAGCTGACTGGGAGGTCAATATGATTTAACTGGCTGCCAAGTGTTATTGCAATCTCAAGCTGTGTGACCAGAAATATGACATAGAAAGTGTTCTTTTAATCAGTTTCCATTTAATTGACTTATTGGATGTATATATTCTCCCAGTTCCTTCTGTAAACTATGCAGACCAATGCATGGTTTACATATGCATAGCATGCTAAATGCTAGTGGCTGGTGGGCTATTCTCTAGTGTGCTCAGGCACCTGTGCCCCCACCAGATAGGTTCATGCTCACCAAGAATCACTTGTGTTCATTCAAAAATATAGAAATGTCAATGATACTTGTTATTGTAATTATAGAACTTAAATATATATTCTATAAATCAATGAAGTATGAGTGCAAAAGAATTGTTTCTATGAGAACTGAGTGATTTAGAAACACTTGATAATTGGGAGCCACTAACAGAATTGGTATTATTGTGTGGGACAGACATGGTCCAAATCTTGGCTCTGCCCCTTTCTAGTTGGTAATTTGGGGCATCCTACTTGACCCCTACAAAACATTAACATGATGGTTGAGAGCAAGGACCCAATCAATCATAAAAGACTAGAAGGATTATGTACTCAGATTGCTTCACAGGTATCTTTAAGTTCTTAGCTTAGTTTAGTCCCCTAACTGTAAGCTGTATAAAGACATTGTGTAGGTCTATTTTTCTCACTGCACCTAATGAAAGCACAATGTCTGGCATATTATAAGTGCTCAGTAAATACTAGCTTAATGAAAGACCTCTGTTAACATTTTGGTACATTTCTTTCCAGTGTTTTTCTGTGTGTATATGAACATATAAGTATATTGTATTATTGGCATATATTGTATATATTTTGTTCTCTGCCTTTTTTCCACTTAGTCTGATTACAACCTAAACATTTCCCAAGTCATTTGAAATTCTTAAGAAAAAACTTCGTTTTGGAATGATAGCTAATACTCTAGGAATTGTGCCCAATGTACCCTCTCCTTTAACTTGAGGCTTCTGAGACATCTAGAGTGGCTAAGGGGAGGCTGTCCACAAATGGCATCCTCTCCACATGTTGTTACAGAAAAGAGGTTCTAACTGCTGCTTCATTTGTTAGAACAGCTTACAAAGAGCACATGGGTTTATTTCATCCTGAAGGCTGCTTAGGAAGGTCTCTGCCAGAGACCAGGAGACTAAATAATTCTTACTTCCTGAAATGGCTCTTTCCTGGTTAGTTACACAGAGGAGTTTATAGGTACAAGAAGCTCAACATGTCCAAAATTTTCTTAGCCCTCTACCTTATCCGGATCATTTAAGAGCACCATTATTCTCTTAGTCATTCGAGCTACAAACTTTGGCTTCCTCTTTGACATGTCCCTTTCCAACCATATTGTATAAACCCTGCCAATGCCATCTTTGGAAATTCTCTTGAATCCTCCCTCCCCCATTTTCTATTAACTGTGACCCTGTTGTCTCTCTGACCTTCATTGTTGGGGCTTTTGCAACATCCTCCTAATTAGGTTCATTACTTCCCGCCTCACCCACTTCTGATTCATTCACTACATTCTAGTGAGTGTTTTTTCCTCCTCATGGAGGATTTAATCATATTGACTTTGTTTTCTGCCCAAAATCCTTTGAGTGTTTCCCTTGCCGTAGAATAGAGTTCTCACTCTTGACTATGGCACTCAAGGCACTTTAATGCAACTTATATTTCTAGCCCCCTTTTTTTCTAGTATAAGATATTTTAAAATAAAAGTTTTAAAAAAGTCTCATCAGAAATATTACAGAAAGGCAGACATGGGCCAAATCCTGACTCTGCCTGTTTCTAGGCAGTAGCTTTGCTCATGTTACTTTACCTCCACAGAGCAGTAACATAATGGTCGAGAGCAAGGACTTGGGAGCCCCTCCCCCTGGCTTCACTGCTTACTGGTCAAAGACCCTGGACAAATGTCTTAAACACTCTAGAACTCAGGTTTCTCATCTCTAAAATGGGCTTTGCACCTGTATATTTAGATTGTTGTGAGGATTAAATAAATTGATACATGTATAGTTCTTAGAACAGCACTCAATACATAGTAAGTGCTAGATAGTTGTTTGCCATTATCATATGAGACCTGGTTTTCACATCCATAAAATGAGATAGTATTATCCACTTATAACACAGCAGTATTTTGTAATTAAATAAAACGGTATAGGTTGCCTATGTGAAAGCACCTAGAACAAACTCTGATACAGATTAGATGTTCAGTTCTCTCCACTGTCCAGACTTCAACTTAGAATTTAGTTTAGCCTCTTGGGAACTTTCATGGCCCCTTTTAATAGTGTTAATATAGCACCAATCACTCTATTTCATAATTATATATATTTTCTCTCATGTTTATGTGTGTGTGTGTGTGTGTTATTATATATATATATATATACATGTACAAATAGTTAGCTTCCTCTTGAGGGAGAGGGCTGTGTATCATTAACTTGCATATTACTAACTCATGACCCAATCCCAGGCACAGATGCAGTTAGGTAATGATTAGGAACACATCCTCCTGAGTCAGACAAACATAGGTTTGTATCCAAGCCCTGTCTCTTGCTAGTTATATGTAGGATCTTGGACAGGTTACCTACCCTCTCTGCTAATACTACCCTCTATATAAAGCTGATTGAAGAGTGTACAAAGTAATTGAACATATAAAGCATATGTGACTTGATCATAACAAGAGCTCAATAAATGTTGCCTGGTAATAATTTATAGACATTTGTTAATTTTAATAATTATCTTAGAAATACATAGGTAGCAATACATCTAATTCTTTAAAAAAATTTTTTTGATTCTTTTATTCCTTTAGATTATGATATGAATAGATGTGATCTATGAATTTACTGTTTAAGTTTCAGTTGCTGGCCTTTTCTTCTTCCAGAAAGTTAGGACAAGAGGTAAGAATTGAAATGGGAAGCTCTACCAGTGAAGGGCAGGGTGAAGAGAACCTTCCCTATTTTTACTAATAAATAATAAAGAGAGGCCGCCCATGTGATAAAGGAACAACCTTTTCTACCATTTCTTTGTTGAAATAGAAGAAATGAAATGAGCACTGACGGAGATGGGTGACATCATGTTGTCATCTGCCATCCCTGAAATACCACTTCCTCTTCATGGGGACATGAGGACTCAACACAGAAACACAGCTCAGTCACTCACTGAGGGGGTGTCAGCTCTTCAGATGCTCACTTTTAATGGAAGGATGTTATTACCAACACCTGGTTACCTGCTCGTAGGGGGAAAAACAGACATAAGATAAATACATAAGACACCAGCATAAGGGCAATTACTGTTCAAAGTATCTAAAAGGCCTCCTATGTTATATGCTCCCCCCATCACCACCATACACATACACTTCAATTCAACTCTAAAAAAATAAATTCTGTGTGTCACATTTGTGGTAAGCATCATTCTAGATGCTGTGGAAAGTCACAGTAGGGCAAATGCAAATATTTCTCTGGCATAGTCATGCCCTCCAGAAAGGTTATGATCTAGTGGGAAGATAGAAGTATTCTAAAATCATTAATTATCTATAAAATGATGCAAATAAACCAGTGAAGAATAAGCAGAGAACCTTGGGACATTGGCAGGGAGGAATCTCCGTGTGCTACCTGTTGTGCTGTTAATTTTACATATTTCATATTATTTCTCCCATAGAAAAATCAAATAAGGTCAGTAGTATTAACTCTTTTACAGTTGGTTGGGTTAAAAGTCAAAGAGATTAAATAATATGCCCGTGTCATAGAGTTAGCATTAGTCAAGGCGGCATCCAGATTCGAGGCTGTTTGATGCTAGAGTCTTGGCAGAGTCCTTCCTGCTAGAGATAACAGGAGACAGCTTTGATTGTGGCTTGAAAAAAATTTCAACAGGTAGAAAAAAGTTGCATAGAGGGAACATGATGAGAAGGCTTTCACCTTGAGGAAAGGATAATGTGTCATGAGAGAACCTAATAAACATGTTAGAACTCCATCTGTCTCACCTGTCCCATCCATAGCATTCATTCCTTCAAACAAATCATGCATACTTTCTATGAGACAAGCTTCGTACTAGTTTCAAAGAGATATAGGTACATAAGACAAAACTCCACTCATATATCATGAGTCAAAATATATCCTGTGAAATGTGCAAACAGTATGTAGTATGGTCAATACCTGATGTGGCCCTGGTGGCTTATGAATCATGGTTATTTTACCTAAAAGAGAATGATGGAGACTGAGAAAAAGTATCATGAAAAGGCACTGGACTGGAATCTGGAGGATCTGAGTTTTAGTCTTGACTCTGCTACTTCCTGACTTTGTGACTTTGGAAAGTCATATCCATTTTCTGGGGAGTTTCTTAATGGAAGGAGTGAAGGTTTAGTTTAAATGATTTTGAAGGTCTTTCAGCTCGAAGCATACATTGAAGAGCTTTGCTAAATTTACTTTGTTCTAGCAGGTTCTTTCTTTTCTTTTAAGTTTTCTCCTCGACATCTTCCTTAAGATGGCTGAGATTCCCTCCTAGGAGCATTTATTGCTAACTCTCAACCTATTTTAGAATGAAAGAGCATAAGATGAGGAGGGAGTGGGGAGCCAAACATAAACTCTGTCTCTGAGAAGGAAGGTAGAGTTGGACACTGGCTCAGAGTATTACCAATGTCCTTCCTCCTTGGAGGTCAGCTGTATGTGGCTGGGAAACCCTAGAATGAAAGATCTCTAAGTCTCCTTCAGCTCTGACCATCTGTGTCTCCATGGATGAAAGTGACACAGGGAGGCTGCATTATTCATTCAGCCATCAACTGTGTTTACAAAACATGACAGGTAAATTCTGGGTAATTGACTACTGCTGAGTAAAACAGAAAAGTCACCAAGTCATTGTGCTTCAGCCTAATAAAGACAAAATGTGGAAACAGATTCATTTGAGGCTAAATTTAAGCATTTGGGTCATTTATTGCCACCGAATCCCCAATTCTTTTTTTTTTTTTTCCTGTGTTTAAAATAAGTATCAGTTTATTCTTGGCAGCTAAATATACAAACTAAATAATCCCTTCCCAGGTACTCTGTTGGAAGGCTAGTTCCCTGGGAACCCTTGTGTGTTTTTGCAGAGCATTTAAAAGCCTTTCATTACAGCCTTACTTCTAACACTCTGTGTCATCTTAGACAAGCTACTAGCTTCTTGGTGCCTGAATTTTCTCATTGGTAAAATGGGGAATTGAGTTCATTAGTTTGATTATCTTTTTCTTATCATTGTCCTCATATTTTAAAACATTCTCACTCTTAAAAATTTACATAAGTAATAATCCGTTGTTTGTAGAGCTTTCATTTATTATAGATGTATATCATTTGTAGTCAGAGCTTCTGGTCACAGTGAAGTACCAAGTGTGACCACACTGAGACAATATAATTCCAGATGCCATGGAAGAATCTTGACCTTTGACCTCACCTGGGGAGCCTTATCACAGGAAAACTTGTGATTTCTGGAAAGATGTTGAAAGGTTGAAAAGAGCTGGAGGAACCAAATTGCCAAAAGCATAAACAGATCTGAGTTTAGATCCTCATGTTTCTATTCAGTAGCTATGTGACTTTGGGAAAGTTATTTAACCTTTCTGAACCTCATTATTCTCATTTATAAAATGGAGATAATCATGAATTGTGTCTACCCTGCCACCTCACAAGATTTTTTATAGGAGTGAAATTAAGTAATACACTTGGAACTTTGTTCAAAACCTGAAAACATGATAGAAATGTAAGTTATTCCTACTATATTTTAATTCCATATATATTATTGGCATGTTTGATCACAACCAACAGTTTTTTGGACTTGGATTTCACCAACCATCTTGTCAGATATATGAGATGATTTACCTCATGATTGTCATCTGTTTCTTTCCCTTATGCATAAAGTGTTGTTTTTTTTTCAATTGTGGTAAAATTCACATGCATAAAATTTACCATTTTAACCATTTCAGAGTACACAATTCAGTGGCATTTAATATATTTACAATGTTTTACAACTATCACCACTATCTGGTTCCAGAATATTTTCAGTACCCCTAAAGAAAACCCCATACCCATTAAGCAGTTGCTCCCCAATACCTTTCAGCTCTCCCCTTACCTTTCAGCCCCTGGAAACCACTAAACTGCTTTCTGTCTGTATAGGTTTGTTTATTCTGGATATTTTGTATAAATGGAATCATACAATATGTGGTCTTTGTGTTTGGCTTCTTTCACTTAGCATAATATGTCTAAACTTCATCCATGTTGTAGCATAAATCAGTACTTCATTTCTTTTAATGGCTGGATAATATTCCATTGTATGGCTATTCCACATGAAGTGGTTTTTGACCTTTAGATTATTGCTTTCTTTGAGACTCTGACCATACACACAAATGTACTCTTCTCCTTATAAAATTGCATGTAACTGTAAGGCACAAGCAGATAACCCCATGCCTATTAATTTTCTCCAGATTAAGAACCCTTGCTTAAGTAAGAGACCATTCTCTGAATGCTTTCATTCATTCATTCATTCATTCACTCACTCATTATATGACCATTCATTCATAATTATTAATTGAGTATAAGATAATCTCTATACATTCTGGGGGAAATAAAAGTATTTTTTTAAAAAAGCAGACAAGAATTTCCTTTAGTCATGGAGCTTAATTTCTAGTGGTAGAGAATAAACAGTGAACAAATAAATCATGTGGTCTATAAAAAGGCCATAAATACTATGGGGAGAAACAAAACGGGAGGAGAGAGGGTAGGAAGGGATGAGGAGGAAGGGTCACAGTTCTAAGTAGGGTAGCCAGGAGAAGCTTCACTGCGAAGGTGACCTTTGGATGAATATTTGAAGTCGTGAGGAAGTAGCCATGGGTTGTCTCACTGGTAGGAAGACCTGAATACCCTTGCAGAAGATGCCTGAGTAAAGAGGCCTAGATAATGTTCTCTTTTCTGTTACAGGGGCAATTCTATCTTTAAATAACCAAATAGGAATTCACGTGGACATGGATTTTCACAAGTTTTCCTTCCAAAAAGTCTAAAGTTTGCTGTGTTTCATGGTAATTTAGAGCACAGGCTTGGTAGTCAGACTCTATCTTTGCCATGAAAAATCTGCATGCCTTTCCAGAAAGTCAGTTACCACTCTCTATGGTCTTTTCATATGTAAAATGGTAATAATAATCCTATATATCTTATCCTTTTGACAACAACCCTATTTGGTGAAATAGAGTATCTAAAACACCTAGGACAGATGAGATTGGGCACGTTCTGGGTGGTATGGAAAGGAGCCTTATTTTCTTGCTGCTTCACAACTTAAACTATATACTGAATGGAATGCATTTTGAGAGAATAAAGTCTATCTATCTATCTATCTATCTATCTATCTATCTATTTATTTATTTATTTATTTATTTTTGCATTTTGAAGATTGAGAGGGTCAGGGAAGTAGCCCTCAAATAAACTGTTACTGCATTATAGGCCCCTTTGCTAAGGAGCATCAGTATCTGTTGGTCCACACCTACTTGCTCAGACAGGTGCTTAGATCTCACCCCTGCTCCTTGGAATCTAGGTGCAGCAGCTTCTCCCACATTCCTGCTCCAAGCATGAGACCAAGGAGGCCAGCCTCTGTTGCTGGAACCCAGGGCAAAGTCATGAGCAGTAACTCAGGGCTCCTTGGGTGCTCATGTGTAGCAGAAGCTGCCTGTCTGCATGTACACTCTGGCTCCAATGCCATCTGTTGGCTCTGTAGCACACTATGTAACCAATAAAGCTCCCTAGTTACCATGCGCAAAATAAATAAATAAATAAATAAATAAATAAATAAATAAATAAATAAGTAAGTAAAATAAAATAAAACACCCAGGACACTTTCTGAATAAATGGTGGATAATTTTGTTTACAGAATTCTTGCCAATTGCTATTCTCTCCTGAGATAAAATGCTTTTTCATGTTGCTTAACCATGAAAACAGGAAGTGTTCTCTTGCATGTATCGTTTCAGTCAGAAAAAGAGGAAGTGAGGTGTGTTATGGGAGAAACAGCCCAACTATTTCAACCCCACAGATATGAACTGTGTCAGTCTCTCCTCTCTGTTACCATTTTAGGATTCATTCTGGATTTTCCTGGAATTTGAATTATATGTGTCTTGTTTTGGCCTCAAAGGCAGAATGTCCCTTATCGCACTCCCTTCCTCAATTCTTCTAGGTCTCTTATTCAGAGAATCTTTCCTTAGATTCACTTTTCACCTTTCTATCCCCAACCCTATCATTCACTACCCCTTAACCTGATTTATTTTTTTTCATAACACTCAATAAAAATTTTTAAAATCCTTAGCGTATAGAATAGTACTTAGCATTAGCAGGCACTCAAGAAAATATTTACCAAATAGGCACATTTATGGAAAATCAGAAGTCATGAATTTTGTATTTCTGCCCATTTGATATTAGGTGTGTCTAAATGACTTATTTTGACCAACGAACTGTTTAAGTGGAAATGACAATCACTCTTTTGTAGAAATTTAAGAGACATTGCGTGTTCTATGCCTTCTCTTTCCTTCTGTCAGGCAAGAGTGAATATTTGAAAGAGTGGCTATAGCATTATCCTGAATCCCAGAGTAATTACAGTGAATGGAGCCTCTTCTGATTTCTTGTGGTGGACATGTAATATGAACAAGAAACAAACTTTTGTTGTTTTAAGCCACAGAGCCTTGTGGGTCGTTTGTTAATGCAGCATAACCTAGAATATCCTGAGTGATCCAAGTACCAATCTTATAAGTAAATCTTCTTATTCTCTCTCCTCAAGAGAGATCTGGGTATCATTACCTTCAAATACAAGACTCATGATTAGAAAAAAATGGATGTGGTATTACAGTATCATGTTAGGTCACATTTGATTTATTCAAAGGAGTCTTCAGGACAACCACCGGACAGCTCCTGTTTCATGTATGCTTTATGTACTGGAGAATGAGATTATGTTTCCTTCAGGGAGCAGAGGTTTCTCTACATGAGATAGCCCTCGCCCAGCCCCAGACTCTATGCCATTTGTTCTTCCTCAGTTTCTACTGCGATGACCAAATTTGTGCTGTCTTTGATCAATTTACCTCTTTTATGTTATTAGGATAAGTAATTATCTTAATACTCAATTTCAGATTGTTTGATGTTTTAATGTAGCAAGGGGCAAAAAACTCCCAAAGATTTGGCATCAGAAGATTTGGATTTAGATATCTATTTATTTGCTCTATGATCTTGGGTAAATTGTTTAACTTTCTTGAGCAGAAGAACCCCAGTTATAAAATTGGAATGACAATGTGAGTCCATAATCTTTCCAACCAAAATTCTTGGGATGGGATGTGTTTTGGAATTCAGAATTTTTCAGATTTTAGAAATGTAATATGTTATATACAATGTATAAAGAGCAAAATAAACCCAGTAGGACCTGGGCAGCCCTCCAAAACCAAACATTAATATTTTTTTTGCAGCAAAATCTATTAATATTTAAGTAAATAGGATAAAGACTGTGAAGAGGCTAATTTCACCTCAAATCAGGCTTTGTAATCATATGAATGCCCCCAAACTTTTGATTTTTGGGGGGGTTTTAAAAATTATGGATTATATATTGTGTACCTGTATTTTTTCAGGTTGTTATAAGTAATAAATGAAATAAGGTGTATCAAAAAGACATTGTGTACAATGTTACCATAAAATGAAAATTGTTATATCCTTGCGCACAGAATTGGTAGTTTATTCAACAACATTCAACAATAACAATAATATCTAATGAGCATCTGCTATGTACTTATTATTGTTCTAGGTGCTGGTACTTAGGTCATTAATGGATCGAGGGTTCATTTCTCCCATTCAACCTCTTTCCCAGAGGGTGCATGCTTTTTATGCAATCCTTTCCCAAATGCGTGCACACAGAGTCAGTCTTCTGATGGTCTCTTAGGTTTATTAAGATACTTCATTATTTGAGACTTTAAAAAAATGTTAGATAAATTAAATTTTCTACTTTCAGAACAAGTTAACCCTAGAAGGTCTTCCGGTGAGTCACATTCTGAGCGAGGAAATCTGACACCGAGGCATGATTAACATTCTGGGTCGCCCCCAGTTTCTATGGAGATGAGTCTAGCCCCTTGGGGGAGGAGTGATGGATGTGTAATCTCCAAGATAAGTAACTGACAGGTAAGAAATTTTCCTCTCTCAAATGCATTAATTATTCACATTCATTATTCATCAAACACTGTGAGTTCCCATTTAGAAATTGGACCAAATAGTTAGAGAACTTCTTCCCTGTCCACCTCCCATAATTAAATTCTTCCAGAGACTGCTGAGCACCTGAGTAGGCTTGCTGTTTGGTGTGCATTTTAATGACATGTGTTTGTCTATTGTTGCTGAGAGATGGAATGAAGACTAAACACCTTGTTTATTACACTAATAAAGACTTGGGGGTGGTTCAATTTTTCCATTTCCTGATATTTTCTTCTTATTGTTTCCTCCCTCTAGAATGTAAGCTTGCTGAGAATTGAGACCTTGCCTGTCTTGTTCTCTACCATATTCCCAGCTCCTAGAGCAGGGTTTAGACACTTGATAAGTCTTTATTAAATGAGAATGAATGAGAGAGGTTTGGGTCTGGAGACGACAGAGCCCATCACTGTAAATGTACATATGAACTGTCATATGAATGAATGAATGATCCAGCCATAGCTCTTTGAGAGGGATTTGTGTCACATCCTCCCTAACCTGGCTAAATGATAAAGTATAGTGAGGCACAGAGGGTGGCAGTTGGGGCAAGACCCTTAGCCTGTTCCAAGATAGACACCTCTTGGCACATGTTTTAAATTCTTTCTTATTGCAAATATGGCCTTTTAACCAGTTTTTTGAACCTAGACCTGTTCTTTACCTGGTTTGTGTCCCAGAACCATGGCCAGTTAAGAACTAGGGGTGGCCTCAACAAGCCTGGCTGTGAAACACCACACAGTGCTTAGTGTCATTATCTAGCCTCGGCTCAAGATCAGTTCTCTAAGAATAAGTTTGCAAAAAAGGAATTTCCTAAAGGCTGATTTGTCCAATGACCAATTTTCCAAAAATATGTTTTCTATGATTCACTTATAAAGTAGATAGCCATTGGTGTTCCATGGGATGATGTCAGAGTTTTTCAATGGTGTCTTTTTGTTCTATATTCCTGTTAGTTTCATCAGAGTCATTTCTCTATGTCAGGTCAAGGTTTCTTGCTTTGTAGATTTTCTTTGGATCTGCGACTTTTGGACATGAGAATTTTTTTGTGCATTTCAAATCAGGCATTGTGCACATCTTAAATGTTAAGGATAGTATAAAAGACAGAGCAGATGTTTCTTGTGTAACACATTCTAAATTTAGCTTACTACCTAAATACTTGTTGACTGGTTCAAACAAATGAATATTTTGTTTGAGTTTTGAGCAATAGAGAAGTGCTTCAGGATCTGAATTACTACACACATAAGAAATTGTTGTTCAGTCCTCGTGCCATGAAAGGGCCAAGTGACTGAGGAGAAAAAGTTGTAGGAAAGCTAAAAACTAATTGTGCTTTTAAATAGCACATCCTTTCATTCATTCATTAATCCAACATGTATGGAATCTCTTTTTAGTGCCAGTTTTTATTGTAGGTACCTGGAATTAGAGAAAAATAAGACATGGTTTCTACTTTAGAGACTAGTCTGCTATTTTTGAATCTGGTAAGATTGTTAGACCCATTCTGTTGAATTCATTTGACCTTTTTTTTTTTTTTAATGTTGTGGTCATTCTTTTAGTCCACTCTACCTTCTACTTTAACAGGTATCATTTATGTATCTTAACCATGCTGAATTTGATCTTCATGGCCCATCTCAATTCTCATGAAAATGCTCTTTCTCATCTTATAAATACGGACTGTCTTGTTAGAGACCAGTTTTGTACCCTCAGCTCCTTCTGCCCTCTCTTGCCCTGGCATCTTGTCCCTGAAGACCAGTGTTCAAGTCCTTCTCTTTCGCTTATCACCTGTGAAGGTAGTAAGTCATTTGACCTTTAGAGTCAGACTCTGCATCTGTTAAGTGGACTGATTAGACCGACAGTGTTACTGCAAGTGTAACAAAGCTAAGAGGACCTCGTAAGCAATAAAGTAGTAATGTGAGAGATTATAATAGATTAGTGCAAGTCAGGTTCTGATACACTCAATAAGGAAAACACCACAGGAACACAGAGGAGAAAGTAATTAGGGAGATCAGCAAGGTTTTGCAAAGCAGCTGTGGTGAACTTGGCCTTGAGATTAGGGGCTCTCCAGGTGAGGAAGAACATTCCAGGCAGAAGAAATAGCCGGACAAAATCTCAGTGGCACTGAGAAGTCCTGTGTGTCTGGCAAATAATGAACAAGAGTGATTGTAGATTAGGTGGGAAGTCCTAGGTGTTGATAAATTAGGTACAAGCCAGTTCTTGAAGAGCTCCGTATGCCATATTAAAGAGTTTGAGTTTTATTTATGGAGCCACTGAAAAGTTTCATTCTACAAATAACTTCTTGTGTGAGCTAGTATGTACCAAGCACTGTTATAAACACTTGTGATACAGCAGAAGGAGAAGAAAAAGAACATCCAATTACCAAACTTAAGGAATAGTTTAAGAAAGTACCAATCCTTATGAAACTCTGTGCTCTCCTCTTCAATGGAATCCTTCAATTCCCCAAGAGTAACCCAAACTGAATTCTGTGTTTGTCATTCCCTTGTTTTTCTTTACAGTTTTATTCATATGTGAGGAAACAGGATCAATAAATATTTATTAGGTAAATAAAAATAGATGTCCCTGTGTGGGTGGTCTCTAGTGTCTATTCTTGCAGATATTGCTTTTATTTCCGTTGTTATAATTCTAATGCTCTTCACCAGTCTTTCATTCAACCTCTGGTTTCTTGATTTACATGCTGGAATGTGTCTTTACCGAATAGTTTTATTTATGATCAAAACAACTTAAATAAATTACTCTCAGAACCCCTTTTCTTTAACATAGCAACTATTTAACATAGTTTCTTCTTCCCATTGTTATTCACGTGTAAGTGGAATTTTTATAATCATAGACATTTTGTGTTTTGTGTTTGAGCTTTTACTTTATATCATTCTGTAGTTTCTGTAGTTCTAGATAGACTTTGTTTTAATTATTTTTATAACTTCCCAATATTCTATCAAGCAAATATATTATAATTTGCTTTATCATAATTAAATTGCTGGATATTCAGGTGGTTTCCAATTTTAAACTATTATAAACAACATTGCTATAAAAGCTTTTTTATTCATAAGATTTTTTTCTTGTTTTGAATTCTTTCCTTAGGATATATTTTCATGAATGAGATTACTCAGTCAAAGGCATGATTAATTTTGGCTTCTTTTTACCTGAGGGGCTTGCTTTCTATAAAACAAATGGATTATTTTTCTGTTTATAAAAGTAATTCTTGCTCATTATAGAACACCTGGAAGAGACAAAAATGTACAGAGAGAAAATAAAAAATCTCCCCTAATCTTATTCCACAAAGGTAACAATTATTAACATCAAAAACATTTTTCAATCCATTATTTACATTTTGATGTATTTTCTTCAACTTTCACAAAATTTGGATCATATATTATGTCGTATCCTGCTTTTTAAACTTGACCATCAGCTTTTCCCATGTCACTAAATATTTTTCAAAGAGCAATTTTTTTAATGGTCACATAATACTGTGTTGTATAGATTGCTAGTAATTCCTTCTTATTAGACTTCTTACTGGAATAAATAATGCTGTAAGTAAACATCATGATATCAACCTTTGTGAAAATTCTGATTATTTCCTTAGGAAAACGTTTGGAGGTAAAGTTCTAGATGAAGGAAACAAATATTGTCAGTTTTTGATCCATGCAAGAATCATGCATCTTCACTTATAATATTCCTTTGCCACTCAGTATTAGTTTCCTGTTGCTGCTGTAACAAATTGCCACAAATTTAGTGGCTTAAACAACTACAAATTTATTATCTTATAGTTCCGGAGGTCAGAAGTCCAATATGGCTCTCATTGGGTCAAAATCAAAGTGTCAGGAGGGTTGCATTCCTTCCAGAGGCTCTAGGAAGAATCCATTCCCTTACATTTTCTAACTTCTAGAGGCTGCCCACATTCCCTGGCTCATTATCCCCTTCTTCTATTTTCAATGCCAGCAATGTTGGGGCAAGTCCTCATGCTACCATCTCTCTGGTTCTTCCTCTCTTGCCTCCATCTTCCACTTTTAAGGATCCCTGTAATTGCGCTGGGCCCACCTGGACAATTTTGAATAATCTCTCTGTCTTAAGGTCAGCTAATCAGCAACCATAATTCCATCTGCACCCTTAATCCTCCTTGTGCCAGGTAACCTAATATATTCAGAGGTTCTGGGGATTAGGATGTGGACATCTTTGGGAGGACATTATTCTGCCTGCCATGCATTCCTTCCTTTGGGTATTGTCCTTTTATCTCCTATTGCTTTGTTTTAGTCAGCAGTCTGTTCCATTAGGATGCAATAGAAAGCCAAAAGTTTTTTGGTCCTTAACTATGTGTAAGAGACTTTACTAGATGCAGAGCCCTAAAAGAACTTGGTCTTTGTTGGAGGAAATGGCTACTTACAAAAGGACCTTAGTACAAGGCAGAGTGTGATTAGTGAAAAAGTGGTAGTTCCAAGTAGCTCAAAGGAACAAAGAAGAAGGCTGATTAATTTTTACTTAGGAAAGCTTCCTGGAGGAAGTGGCATTTGAACTGAAAATTTAATGATGTCTGGAATTTTAATAGGTAGAGATGGGGAATGGAATTTTAGACAGAAGGACCAGAATGGCTAAAGGCACAGAAGCAAGAAATCAAATAATGTGTTCAGAGACTGATGATTAGCCTAGAACAGTACATGTCTAATAGAACCTTCTATGATGACGAAAATGTTTTATATCTGTACTGTTCAATATGGTAGCCACTAGCCATGTGTGGCCATTGAGCACTTTAAATGTGACTAGTGCAAATGAAGAACTGAATATTTAATTTAATTTTAATCAATTTAAGTAGTCACACATAGACATAATTGACTAGAACAAGGGATCTTTTTAGGATAGAATTTTTGGAAGATTGCAGTGGAATATTTATTGCAGTCACATAATAGAGGGCCTTGAAAATCATGCACTGGATAATAGAGAGTCACTAAAATGTTTTGAGCAGAAGAGTGAGATGATCACAGGTATGTTGGAGTTAAGAAATTATTCTGATGATCTTATGAAGGGATTGGAAAAAGTTTAAAGTCAGTTGATACTAGAATTGATACATAAGTCCTATAAAGTTCTACGTACTTCCTAGTAAATGTTAACATTTTAGGGTGATTTTGTTTTTGTCCATTCTCTGGGCATTGGTATATAGATATCCAAGGATATATGGATAGCCTTTCCTGTTGGATTCTCATCACTCTTGGATATTTATAGGATGATATCATCTTATGTAGAAGATATTTCCTGTATCTTCTACATAAGATGATATCATCCTATAAATTCTGTTATGATGTGGTTTAGAATTTTCCTGACATTTTTCTTCATTTTCCTTCAAATTTTAACTGAAAACAACTGATTGTAAGGGCTGTGAGGGCACAGATTATGTTATTCACTGTTTTATCTCCAGCTCCTCGAAGAATGGCTGGCACATCTTCACCTCTCAGTAAGTTTTGTATGAATTAATGTTTTATCAAGTTGATGAAGAATCTTGTGGTTCTGGCAGGATTCCGTTGTACCTTTCTAAAAGCCCATTGTCAACTATAGTCCTGAACACCTAACTCTCACACTCCTCTTGTGTAGCCAAATGTTCACCTATGGTTGCTTGTCTTTCCAGGTTACACCTTTCAAATGGAAGAAGTGGGCCCTCTAGTCTTTCAGTTTTTATCCAGTACTCCAAAGTGACAAGAGAGATAGCCCATTATCTTTTGGATGCTTTATGAATCTATAGGCATGTGTAGTAGTTGGTGAGTTTAGGAAGCTTGGTCATCTCTGAGATGTCTCGTGAACTCTCTCACCATGTCCATCCAGGCTACCTCCTCAACTGTTAACAAAGAGAAGTCAGCTTTGGTCATGGAATGCTTCTTTCAGGCAGCCATAACTGATTTCCTTGCACCACTAACACTTAAGAATCCTTATATTTTTCAGGCAGTTGACCGCTCATTTTGGCACTGTTTTATATTACTCATTTATTGTTTCCTATGTATATACTTTATCCTTTCTTCTCTCCTCTCTGTAGTGTAAGTTCCTTAAATATGGGTGTAGAAATAAACAAGGACCATCCAAATGAGAATAAGCAAAGGCTATTTTTTCAGACTTTGGCATAGCAAGGGAGTCAGCCACCATCACTTGGGTTTGTTAAAGATTCAAAGGCAGGCAGAGGAATGGGAAAGCTTTATAGTGGAAAAAAGAGGAAGTTTCAGATGTGCTTTGATTAGAGGCTGTTGGCACAGGGAAACTGGAGGGAGACCAGTAGTGGGACATACTATCTGGCTTGTTAGGAATGCATATTTGGCTTTCTCTGGTTGGGCCTAAATTGGAAGCCAGAACAAAAATTAGGGAAACTATCAGTAATTAATCAAGGCCCATCATTTTGGGCTGATGGCTATAGGAGTTATTGTTTGGCTTCCTTGATTGTTTATTGTAGAGAGTGGTTGGCTTCCTAGACTGATGGCTGCAGGTTGTGGGTTAGTTTTATCTTTTTATGGTCTGACCATTGTCTGTTTATATATTCAGTCTCTCATAAGGACCATGTCTTATGATCCTAATACATCTGGCTTTCCCCCATGCTCTTCTAGTCTTTCAGTGTTTATCACATGCCCAGACACAAAACAGGTGCATGGTCAACATCTGATCAAGTAATGTGGCAGCACATTAAGTAGAAATGAGTGCTGAGCTGTGAGTTATGTTGCTGTTACTTTCTGGTTTAGGCAGGTCACTCTATTCTATTCCAATATATTCCATTCCATTCCATTCCATTCCATTCCATTCCATTCCATTCCATTCCATTCCATTCCATTCCATTCACATATGTAGTATCGCTGTGATATGTCAGGCCTTAGAAACATGGTTAAGGCGAAAAGAAGAGTGACACAAAATCCCTGATCTCAAATAATCTTTGAAATAGACCTCTCTAAACTTTAGATTTTCATCTAGAAAATAACAACAATAATTACATCTATTATACAGGGCTTCTGTGAGGGGTAAGATCAGATAAAGTTCATGAAAATCTGTGGTAAATTGTAAGGAATTATAAAATGTGAAGAACTTTTGCTATTTTAAATGTTTACCAATTGTTTTCCTAAAAAGACAAAGTAACTCTAGAAGACGATGCATCTTGATAAACTTTTCTTCCATCTTCTGTAAGTATAATTTACGATGTGATAACCACATCATTAAAGATTCTCTGCATTTCTTTTTCTAGATTTTTACTGAGGCATCCAAGGTGTAATTATACCTGTCTTTTTAGGGGGTGATAGAATTTCAAAAGTCTGTTTAAAAGATTTCTAGTTGCCAAGCTGTCCTGTGAACTGGCCAATACGATTCTTTGAATCATCGCCCAGTGTGGACCCAATTTATATTTGGAATTTCATGCCATCTTGAAGGAACATCATCCAGTGCCAGGGTCTTCTCTGAACTAATTGGGCTTTGGCAGTGATGTCATTCCATGGTGGGTGTTTGTCGAGACTATGGCAGTGATAACTCAAATCTCATTTTCAGCAACGTGTGCCCATGTGTGCAAAGAGGCTGCTCTTCTCCCTCACATGCAATCACTCCTCCTGCTGAAATTACACTTCTGGTCCTTTTCAGAAGATGAGAGATCAGTAGGCTATATATACTCCGTGTCTGGAAGCATTCCTTTCTTTCCATTCTATGTACAACTACTTCTCCTGTTATTAATATGGACTAAAATAAAATTAGAGCAATAATCAAATGTATCACATTTTTGATCAGTAAACATTTATAGACTCATAGAGGGAAGTATCTTCTAGGATGAAAATCATAGGCTTTGGAATCAGGTAGACCTGTTTTGAATGATTGCCCAGCCACTTTAAGCTGTGCATGTTGGACAAATTTGTTAACTTGCATGAGCCTCAGTTTCCTCATCTGTAAAATAAAGTTAGTACTTTTTGCCTCATAACGTTGTGGGTTAAATGTAATCCAGATATATGGGTGTCCTCCTATGTCTGCTGCCTTTTCTAACCTCAGATTTTCTTTCTATCTTGCCAAGATAATCCTCATGTCCCAAGAACATTGGGGAATAAGGAAGGATTTTCTGGTGATTTCCTAGGGGTTATATAGAAGAAAGTTTCATCACATGTCCCGCAGTGGGATTTTCACAATCCTCAAGATCCCTCCCGAGCGTTGTCCTCAGCCTCTCTATTATTTTTAAACTGTTCAGTTCTGCCTCACACTTACACACCATTGCACGGTCCACACTCACCTCACTTCTCAGCACTTCCAAAGCCCTGCCGTAAAGTGAGCATCTGACTATCTATCAGTAGGAAATTTTAGCACTCATCTGTTGTTACTTCAGCATGTCATTTCTTGCTCGAATGGTCTATCAAAATATTGCTTGCAATGATATTTAAGTTTTCTTCCTGAGAGATACTCTAAGGAAAAATAAAAAGACAACTTCCCTCATTTTGCTACATTAGTTTTATACTGTATAATACATATAATACCCTTAGCACAATGCCTGCACAGAGTAATACTCAACAAACAAAAGTTCCTTTTTTAGGCAAAGTGAAAGCAATGTAGTGAGGTATGTAGTTTTGATATGTATCTGGAACAACTCCTCTATTTAAGAATTTATGTCTTGTATTTGTCCCTTAATTATTAACATTGTATTAAAAAAAAGTATTGGCAACTTGAGCCAGAGATGTCTGTGGCATGAAAGGCATCAAAAGTGTGTCACTTCAGGCTCAAACTCCCATCTGCAGACCTGGGAATATCTCTGCACAGACAGCTCAATATGCCACCATCTTTTCCACCTTATATAGAGAGGTTAAATTACTTTCTCAAGTTTACATCAGCCACTAAGTTGCGAAAGTATGGGCTATAATATAATTTTATTAAATAAAATAGATATTTAATTGCCATTCTGTCTTCTCCAACAGGTAATTTGTATTGAACCCAATCCCCCACAATGTCCCTCAGTGCTGCTCAGTGAGTAGTTATTGATGTTCTTTGCTGGTTTAGTTGAGAAGTCTTTTTCTCTAAGTCATAATAAGTCTGTTTGGACTTCCTCCTACCGGTGCATTGTCTGTCAGCTGTTCTGTTGATCTGGTGACTTTTTATCCACTTAGCTACAGAGAATGTGCTCTGGACCAGACACTCATCCAAAGGCTGTAGAAACAGAGGGGCAAAAACCAAAGTTCTCAGACAAACCCAGCTACAAGTCACGCAGAGTGGTCAGCTGTGTAATACTTGATGAGCTGAATGTCTGAAGCGGGACAGGATGAGAGGGCTTCATTTTGCTCGAGGCAGGAGGGAGCCAGGGAAGCTCTCAGGAGTCCTGATCTTTGGATAAGGGCTCTGAGAAACCAGAAGAGGTTTTGCTAGGCGGTGAAGCAGATGATGACAACCATTCCAGACTTTTCGGGTGTGCCAGCCAGAGCAAATCGAGAACCCCAAGGGAGAAAGGAAACTCAAAGGGACAGACTTAAGGACTTTTATCACATGATCATCTTCCTCTGCAGAGATTCAGCTCAACTACTGGTGGGTTTGTGTTTTCCTTTAACAGGGAAGACCATTTTCTTATAAATGAGGGTTCTTTTCTTCATACAGAGAGGTTTAATGACTTGTCCAAGTTTGTATACTTAGTAGATGACAAACAGAATCTAAACTGAATACCTGTCACAGAGCCTAGCCCCTAGTTTGTGGTTAATAACCAATATATGCTGCATGAACAATGAATGAATGAACGAATGAACGAACGAACGAAAGAACTCAGTTCTCCTGACTCCCATAAGTATGATTTCTCCTACTGGGCATTTACTGTTGTTGTTGTTTGGTCATACTACTAGCAATCATTGATTATTATCAGTACCCATAGCAACATCCCAAGGGATAAACCATGGGACTTTGTGAATCCGCAAATTTATGAAAGCATCTATAACAAACTTTTTTTAATCTGAAAATTTTACATAGGGCAGGGAGGCTACCAAACAGTTTTTAATTGCTTTCCATTCTTTCTGCCTCCAGTCTCGATACCTTTCAATCTCTCCTGCCCACAGTAATCAGGAGCTTGGCCTAAGTGTACCTTGAACTGCCCCCTAATATGCTTTCCATGTGGCCTTTCCACAGTTTATAGGCCTAAATTGCTTCCCTGGTCCAGGGTTAGAGGCTCCTACCTGTCTTCTCATCCTTATATTTCATTTTATTTGTTCTTACATTCATTCAACAAATATTTATTGAGCACTTAAGACTCAGACCCTGTACTGGGTAGTAAAGATACAGGGGTAAAGAGGAAAGACACACAATTTCACCTCATGGAGCTCATTATCTAGTGGAAGAAGCAGTAAAAACTGAAAGTTATATTATGTAATGGTTTATATTAAGT
The DNA here is from genome assembly GCA_028627145.1 of Eidolon dupreanum. Lineage (NCBI taxonomy): Eukaryota > Metazoa > Chordata > Mammalia > Chiroptera > Pteropodidae > Eidolon > Eidolon dupreanum. Next base: position 138,918,993 of record CM053509.1, on the reverse strand, counting down.
AATGGTAGTTTTGATAAATGCCACAAAGGGGAAGTATCGGATGCTAAGATTGTTTAGCAGAGAAATCTAACTTGTTTAGAAGAGTCAGGACCAGCTTCCCTGAGGGACTGTGTTTAAGGGAATAGAAAATGTCTGAGTAAAGAGATAGGGGAAGGCATTCCTGGCAGAAGGCATAGCACAGGTAAAGGTCCTGAGGCAGAATGGAACTTAGCTTTCTCAAGGAGATTTAGAAAAGCTCATGTGGCTGTAATGCTTGGCTTAGCAACAGCCTTGCAATGGCTTCCTATTGCATTGAGAGCAAAATCTAAAGTCCTCGTGCTAGCAAACAAGACTTACTCTAACTTATATCTCATTTTCTCAACCTTCCCTCTCCTGCTGGCCTCATTTTGCTATTCCTCAAAAAATGGTAAACAGTTCATTTTCTGAGCATGTCATTTTTTTCCCTTCTGCTTACGATACCCTCATACCAGATCATAAATCGCTCCCTCAGTCCATCTCAGTTTGTGCTAAAATGTTATCTTATCAATGGGGCCTTCTATGATCACTCGTCCTATAATAGTGACTCTCTCCTGCTCCCTGTCCATTACTCTGCATATTGTTTCTTCTCCACATTTACTACCACCTGGAATGTCACTTTTATTGGTTAATGAACTGTGTTTCTTCATGGCCTTGTAAGGGCCATGAATAAAGCTACCTTCTTGATCGCTGTATCCTCAGTCCCTAGAACAGTGCCTGACTCATAGTTGGCACTCAACAAATATGTATTAACAACACTTGAATGAGAAGAGTGAAACAACCAGACTGGAGAGAAAGCCAAGAGAGAGACCCTGAGACACAGATACCATGTATATTCTTTCATGCCTCTGGGTCTTGCTCATGCTTCTCCTTCTTCCTGCAATGCTCCTTCCCACTCACTCCCATCACCATCTCCGCAATGGAAGTCTTATTCACATATTCCATTGCTTGAACTGCCACATAGCATTTATGTAATTTCTCTTTGGATTCTGGTGAGTGGGGTATAGGTTTGACTCCTGTCTTCAAGTAGATAGCTCCCAATGGGCAAGACCATACTGGAATCATGCTTGTCCCCAATCCAGCATAGAGTTCGATCCAGAGTAGGCACTCAGAAAAGTCTTTGCTTAACTTGATGGCAGGAGGGCGGTAATCCAGGAGCACTAATAATCTAGGTCAGGGATTATAAAGTCAGGGAGCTGAGCCAAAGTCATAGTTGGATTTCAAAGACCATATAGGTAAAAGTATAAACTCAGAGACTGGTTGCCTGGATTTTGAATCTGGCTCTGTCAATTATTAGTGATTTACTTAACCCCTAAAGGCCTTGGTGTTCTTATCTATAAAATATGTGTAATAAGAGTACCTCTCTCATAAAATCTTCATGAAATTTACATTAATCATTCAGAACAGTGCAGGGAACAGAATGAATAGTCTATCCACGTGTTGTTTAAGAAAATAAATAAAAAGTCTAGAATGTCATCTATAGGCAGGAGACCTCAAAGTCCGGGGGAGGTCTGAACTCGGTAGAATGGAAGCATCTGGAGATGTACTTGGGAACCTGGGTGGGACAATTGCAGGCAAGGAGTTCTTGGGAGCCAAAGCACAATCCCAGCCAGTGCTCCAGCCTGTCATCTTACAGAAGGGGAGACTGAGTCCAGGCTCCTACCATGACAGAGGAATGCTGACAACTCAAGTGACCCCTAATCTGATGTTCCCCCTGTTGCTTCTTCACAATTTATGCATGGGAGCTAATAACTGGTGATTTATTATTTATTTTCTTGTTATTTCCCTCCTTTCTCAGAGTTTATAGGAAGCTATGGATTAAGAACAAAACTAGGACTAGGAAAGGTATACATTAAAATAAAGGGCCAGAATTGTGGTAAGGTAGATTAAGAGAGAGCACTGGTGACAAAAAGAACACAGGGTCTGTTTAGTTGTTGTTTTCATGTGCAAATCAAGCTCTGAGCTTCCTAATAGCCAAAGTGAAAAGACACATGATCAGTTTTATAAAAGAGAAGGTTAAAGTGTTTTTCTAATTATTAGCCCTAAAAGTTTTGCATTTGTGCCAGGCTCTTCAGGATCACATTGAAAGCAAACTTTCTCTTCTGATGATTTTTATTCTTATACCCTGGGACCATCTTAGCTGATGAGTTGTCCAGATTTCTTCCCTAAGGTGGTTATAACTTCTGAATTTGCCTGAAAAATCCTAGATCCTTATTCTGACTCTGCTGTGATTATGGGGTTCCCCTGATCAGCCAAGAACTACATTGTGATTCAACCTCTTAGAATTTCATGGTTCTTAAAGAACTTAAAGGTCATCAAGTCTAATATCCTCATCCTGTTCACCTTCTGATGTTTGAATCTTCTCTGCAACAACTCCATCAAGTGGCCATCTAAATTTTTCTTGACTATTCCAGTGACCAGGAGGCATATATCATGTCATCTGTTCATGAAGTTCCTTATTCTATGGAGTTGACATCTGAATCCTGGCCATACTTACTGAAAAGCAAAATTTTTTTTTTTTTTTTTTTTTTTTTACTGAGGAAGTAATCAAGTCAAGTTGGCCAGCAGGAAGAAACACTAGGAATCCTGAGCTTCATTAGAAGTAGACTTTTGTTCAAATAAAGTGTTAAAATTAAAGTAGTATATATCTGAGTGGGGCCAATTGGCATTAACTCATCACAGCATATGGTGTGCTTCCTTTTATATGCATGTTTAGCAGCTAGTGAGTACTGAACCTCACACAGCCTTCAATTGCTAGCACTAATGAAGGATCTGTTTGCTCTGGGGGATAAAGATGGTATCACTGATTCACAGTTGTTTTTCCAGGAGTGAGGAACAGATTTCACTTCCTCATCCACTCTCTCTCTTCGTCCTTTCTTGTCCCTACTGCCACTGCCCTACTTCAGACTTCACTGTCTCTTGCCAGGACTGTTCACTTGCCTAAGTGGCCTCCCTGCCTCAGTTCTGGCCCTCTCTGGTCCAAGGGGGACCTTTGTCAAGCACAGATTTGCCATTTTACTTCCAGCTTGAAATCCTTCAGTGGCTTCTGTTAGCTCCCGTGTGGAATCTAAGCTTCTTGGCATGCAAGATGGGCAAGCTAGGGTAGAGGGTCACCTGTGGCTGTGGAATAGGACAGAACTAACTGTCCTTTGTTCAGGAGCAGTTAAACGCCCAATGCAGTGTAAGGTCTTCTGGAACGATAGCTCACATTCATATAACTTTACAATATTCACAATCTGTGCACTGACAATAATTAATCGCATGTCCAGTTAACAGAAGAATAAACAGTTTTTCTCAGTACCGCTGCTACCAGCACTACTACTACTGCTGATAATAACAATACCATATATTTTTACAGCACTTTCTATGGCCCAGGTTCTGTTTCTAAATACTTTATTATTTCATTTAATCCTCACAACAAGGTGATGGCACTTGCATGATTCTGAAAGTGATCATCTTCTCAAATTTTGTGCTCTGGTGCCTCACTCTGCTCACCCTAGTCCCAGCCCTAGCAGGACGCGTGTGTCAGGGACATATGTAGCAGACTTTGGGGGCAGCTGGTGGGGGGTGGGATTCTCAGATGTAAACTCTGGTTCAAGCAGAGGGTCAGCCTCACTGCTGGTGATGAGACCACAAGGACCAGCCCAGAGTGTTACAGTCAGGGTCAAAAAGCCAGGAGGCCATTCCCACAGTAAGCAGTGCGGTGGAGAAGAATACCACAGGGGTGGAATCAGGGTCCCCGTCTGTGTGCACCACTGGTGGGAGGCCACATGCAGAATTTTATTTCTGGACCTCAGTTTCCTCCTTTGTACAATCAGGGTGTTAACAACCCCTCTGTCTCCGTCCCAGGTTCCCAGTGTGATGATGGCAGTAAAAGGTGCCTGATGGGCAGTAAACTGAAGTACTGATACAACGTGAGGTGGGGGGAGGGTGTCCAAGTGGGGAAAAAGAGCCTGGGGACAAGCTTGTCCACACGACGAACTCACTCAGGGAGCGTGACATACAACTTCCCCTTTCTGGGGTAAGAATTCATATCTCATTAAGGTGGATGACACAACTCAGCCTGAAAGGCAGCTGTGCTTCATGTCCACAAGTAGGAGAACAGCTCCCATCCCACCATCCCAGACTGGGGGCAGCTCGCAGCCAGGGGCAGCATGGCCTTCAGATCCCACCCAGCTCTGCCTTCATGACAAATACTTCTTCCAGCTCAGTCACAATGAAATGCCACCTTCTTCCAAATAAACCTGGAGCTGTGCCCCCGCCTGCCCATCCCATCACCCACACTTCCCTTGCGTCTTAAAATATGCCACTTCCTCAAGACTTGGAGGCCCACCTTAGGAAGTGTGAGATCCATGTTGATAACTAGCTAGGAGGCTAATTAAAAGTATTTTGGGGTTTACATGTTAGCTCTGTCATATCTAGTAAAAAATCATTCTTATCTACTATAACCAGTAGTTATGCAAATCTGCCAATGGCATTAATTAAAGGACTTCCTTACTTCTCAGAGCATTTATCACAAATGAGGAACAGGAACACTTAGGGGCCTATTTCATTCTCTCCAGGAGCCACAGCTCCATCTGAATTAATGCCGTATGGGGAGAGTCTACCCTGAAGGACAAGGGGAATTTGATTTCTTGTGGCCAGATATTTGAATTCTGTACTTGTGCTGCACTGTATGTTTACCATGTGTCAGCTTTGATAGGACAGGCTGTCCCCCAAGTGAACCTTCATGCTTCCCACATCGTCACTTGACCCCATGTGGTGGGCAGAGTTGAGACTGTCTACAGAACATTTTATATCCACTATCCTTTTTGATCTTGACAACAGCTCTCTGATGTTGGTTGTTATGCCTGTGTTGCATGAAAAATACTTAAACTTTCTTGCTGTAAAATAGCGTTGACCAAAATTTTTGTAGAAGGTCAGATAGTAAATATTTTAGGATTTGCGGGCTTTACAGTCTCTGTCACGACTCTCAACTCTGTCACTGTAGCACAAAGACAGATAGACACTGAATAAACAAATGGACGTAGCTATGTTCGAATATAACTTTATTTACAAAAACAGATAGTGGGCTGTAGTATTCTGACCTCTGCCATAAAGCACTAAGATTGTTGCGGGGAGAGGAGAAGATATTTTTGGTAAATAGAAAACTTTAATGTGGAGTTTATTACAAATTCGAGAAATATTACTGAGCATCTACTATATATCCAGTACTGAAAGGGGTACGTAGCTAAGTCAAGGAGCCCATGGTATGGTGGAGGAAGTATCTGTGTGAAAGCACATAACTATCATGTAAGACCTAGAGTGCTCAGGCCATTAGAGGAGGCAGACAGGATTCAGAATTCAAAACATCTGGAACATCGAGGAACTTTCTAGAGGAGGTTACATGTTAGCTGAGCTTCAAAGAGCAACCTGAATAAAACATGAAGCCTTGTTCAAGGGGCTGGGGGAGGCATGCTTATTGGAAAGTCAGTGTTATCATGTTTCCCCTTTTCATTCTGCAACTCCAACCAACCGAGACTAGGTATGTTGGCCATCAATGCCCAAGCGAGAGCCCTTATAGGACAGGTGTGGTGGTGGAGAGCCACTGAGGGCCAGGGCTCAGAATGGTACTCAAGGCCTATGGAAATACAGATCCAAATTAGGCCATGCAAGAGCCAATTGGAGTGAGACAGGTAGTTACGGGCGGGAGAGAAAGAGAAGTTGAGGTGGAAGGTATCCCATGGCACTGAGTCACGGGGCAGGGGCTGCAGCTGTGTGGAACCTTAGGTTTCAAGTCATAACACTGTGGCCAGAAGCCCTGACTCTGGGCCGTGGGCCAGGGGGAGTTCCCCACGTCAGTTAACACGGATGACCTCACTTCGGGCTAGTGCCTGTGGTGCTGAGACCACAAGGCACGTTCACAACCATTATCTGTTCATCTTTACAACAAATCCTATGAGGTTAGTACTGTTACCACCATTTTACAAGTGGAGAAACTGAGTCTCAAAATGTGCCGCTGTACCCCAAAATTTGAAGCTAGATCTGTGACACCTGGATGCTAGTGCTTTTCTCACTGCCCTATACTACCCCATAGTACATGTCAGATATTAGAGATAGAAGAGTAAGAGAATAAGAAAATATAGGTCAGAATGCTAATCTGGAAAAACCACTAGAGTGGATTTAGGGATCAAAAGAGTGCTATGGGAAAGAGACAGATTTCTACCTGATTGGAATCTCTGGGCTTCCACGGAATGTGCATTTATTCTTGTCAAGTTGACCAGAGGGACCAACAGTGCTTCGGCTCCAGGCTACCTCCTTCAACTCTCAGAGTATGTGGCTGCCAGCTGGTGGGCTTTTAATGCTTCTGGGCTCCACCCCCTTTGCTTCTAGTTTTTACAGTCAGCCTAGTCTCTGGCTTCTAGATCTTTCCAGTCAGCACCTTTGGATTAATGATGTCTTTGGGCAGTTTTTTAGGATTCGATTCTCAGAGCATCCAAAACCAGGCCTCAGTGTCTATCCAGAGGCCTGCATGCCCAGACCTCACATTTGTGATGAGCCCCCATGTCTCTTGGTAACCTCATCTCTAGTTGGGATAATACACACAGTCTCAACAAGGCACTGCCAAGCCTGAGAGATGACCCTCATCGTGCAACTGAAAACTGAGTCTCTTTACAAGACTAGAGCCTTGATGGGATAATAAATAGATCATTTCTACAATTGTCTTTGAAGAGTAAACAAACATACATTGCATTGTGCAAGTGGTTTAAAAGCCATAATTTTTAAAAAGCAAATACATCAGAGATAATGCATTCTTTTTGGTCCCGATTTCGCACTTCTTTATTTTTTATTTAAGTACCAAAGCCTCAGACATGCACATGCCCAAGACTTCTCTTGACCCCTGGGGAGCCCTGGTGTCCCTACACCTCAGTATTCTGGGCACAGGAATCGAATGGAGAATTCTGCCACTTGTCTCCTGTTCAGATTTTGGTTAGCAGAACAGCTCTCGGCTCAGTCTCCCAAGTTAGAACCCCCTCTCTAGTCAGTGCTTCTGCCCACACTGCCGATGCCTTCATCTGGTCTTCTTCATCTTTCTCTTGGACTGTTATTTAAACATTCTGGAACGTGATCCTTCTGTTACCAGTTTCTTTCCATGCACTCCATTTTCTACACTGCTCTTAAAGTGATCTCTATAAAAAGCAAATCTAACCATGCCCCTCCTTGGCTGAAAAACCTCAGTACCTTGGTTTTACTCTCCGCTTAGTTGGGGTGGGGGTGGGGGTCTTTGCCACTGTCATAGTCCACGGTGACTTCTCTTACATAGGAATGCCTATGGAGGACAGCACCCCTCCAGTCCCAGGGAATAAGAGGCAACCAAGGCCAACCCCTTCTCAGTGTCCCCCTCCCCCGTCCTGCCCCTCCAGCCTTCACCAGACCCATTCGCCAGGCAAAACAGTGGTGTCATTGTATGAGGTTCTTTCCCAGATCTAGGAAGGTACATAACAGTATCAAGATACAAAATCCGGATAGTTACTCATTGTTCTTCTACAAGTAAAGGCCTTAGGTTCTCCTAAAGATGTCTGCCTTTCTGCCTACGGATCCCTCTCTCCTTTGAGCCCCTTCCCCCCACACTGTTTCCTCTTCAGATCTTCAGTGTGGTGTCCTCACTACACACCTTTGCCCAAGAAGCAGTCCCATCTCTCTCTGCTCTTGCAAACAGGAATGACACCTCAGTTTTCAGCAGGTCCCAGAGTGAGAAGTGAGGGTGCACTTGTCACCTGGGTGACTGAGTCCACAGTTCCAGTTCAGATTCCCTCCATGAGAGCAGTGGCTGATTTCTTTACGTGGTTACCTGAGAGGCAGGTATGCCTCACCTAGAGAGCAGCGAGCTTTCAGTCTGTTTTTAAAATGAGTCAACCCCCTCTCATGTCCTAGCGAGGAAAGGATTTTCCCTCCCATTAACATATTTTGGCCCTGCTCCATTTAGAAACCTAGGTGTCCTCACTATTGTGTTTGGTTTTGACTAAAGAGTCGGGCTTTCCCTGTAAAGAAGCCAGGCTAGTTGTAAGTGGCTGCTTTCTTTGCTACCCAGTAAAGGAAAGCATGGCTCAAGTCCACATCTGATAGGAAGGTGTAATAGTGGAGTCGCTGGTGTACCCAGTAAAACACTCTGAATTCCTGCCACAATGAACTTCTGGCCATCTATATTAATTTCCTAGTGCTGATGTGACAAATTATCACACACTTGGTGGCTTAAAAGAACAGAAATGTATTCCTCACAGTTTTGCAAGCCAGAAGTCTGAAAAGGTTGGCAGGGCCATGCTCCCTCTGAAGGTTCTAAGAGAGAATCTTTCTGTCTCTCTTCCAGCTTCTGGTGGCTCCAGACATTCCTTGGCTGTGGCAGCATGCCTCCAATCTCTGCCTCAATCTTTGCCTGGCCTTCTCCTTCGTCCATATTTTTCTTCCCTTCTGTCTTGAATCTCCCTTTGCCTTTCTCTCATAGGGAGACCTGTCATAATAACCTGGGATAATCCAGAATTAACTCATCTTGAGATTCTTAACTTTATTATATCAACAAAGACCCTTTTTCAAAATAAGGCCACATCCACATGTTCCAAGTGTTAGGACATGGACATATTTTTTGGGGGCCACCTTTCAGCCACCACGCCCTCCCAAGGCGTATCAACTTCTTTCACAATTGTGACTTGACATAGATTCCTTTCTTTTACTTTTGATGTCCTTCAAAATCTTCCCACCTGTCCATCACCAGCATGTTTTCCTCACTTAGCAAACTCCCTTTATCCTTAAAGTATGAGCTCAAACATCACCTCGTGTGTAAAACCTTCCCTGACTTCTGGAGGCGCTGCCGCATGTTCCCTTCTCTAGGCTCCTGCAGCACACTGCTCACTTGCCTGGAAAGCAGTTGCCACCACCTGAGCTTGAGAAATGAGGACCCTCAGAGAGGCGAGTACACAGTGCCAGGGAGGAGAAAGCCAGAGTGTGAGGGAGGGCGCAAAGGGTGGCCAAGGAACTTACTCTACAGATATCCTTACCCCCACCCCACATTTCTAACTCCTGCCAGTGGTGGCATCTCAAAGCGATTGAATGTACCAGAGAGGGAGGAGGCGGTTGAAGTTGCACAGATGATGAGAAAATCCTTCTACCTTCTCTAAATCTCTCCTCCTTTCCATACAGACTCAGAAATACCTAATATGGAAACAATCCAATGCCTACCAAGGGATGACTAGATAAAGAAAATGTGATATATGTATATCATACATATACATAAATACACATACAATGGAATATTATTCAGCCATAAAAAATAAAGAAATCCTGCTATTTGGGACACCAGGGATGAACTGAGAAGACATTATGTTAAGTGAAATAAACCAGACACAGAGAGACAAATAATGTACGATCTTGCTTATATGCGAAATCTAAACCTGTTGAATGCACAGAAGCACAGAGTAGAAAGGTAATTGCCAGGGGCTGGGAGTTGGGGGCAATGGGAAGATGTTAATCAGTGTTGGCTCACATCCTTGGGAATTCTCCAGGTAAAATCTGAAACTGGCCCCAGCACACGAAGGGCAAGGAGAGACTGAAGAAAGAGGCAGACTCCTCCAGGTTAGTATGTAGCAGTTTCAATAAGCAAGGAAACTTACATACGAGGCTTGTCTTGGGTGGCTGCAAGACAAATAGAGCTCTGCACCCCACCCCTGGAAGAATCTTAAAAGTTTATATAGAAGCCTTAATGGGGTTCAGTCACGTATACCATCCAGATGGTCTCTACACCACATTGCTCACTCAAGGGCGTGTCCTTGAAAATGGCTCCTAGTGTGAGAACAGTGGGCAGAATGTACAATCCAAGGACACGAGTGGGGTAAAGAGCCTCCAATTGCCTGGGTCCAGCTCATGGGTCAGTTGGCAGTCACATCTTCTCCATGACCTCTTCTAGCAGTCAAAGGGTACAAACTTTCCATTATAAGACGAATAAGTTCTGGAGACTTAATGTACAGCATGGTGACTATAGCTAATAATAATGTATTGTACACTTGAATTTTGCTAAGGGGATAAATCTTAAGTGTTCTCACCACAAATAAAAAAAGATAGCTATGTGAGATGGCAGATGTGTTAATTTACTTGATTGTAGTAATCATTTCACAATGTGTACATTTGATATATCAAATCATCCTGTTGTACCTCTTTAATATATACAATTTTTATTTGCCAATTATCCTTCAGTAGAGCAGGGAGGAAAATTCCTTTAAGAAGAGTAAGCTTTTTCTCTCCCCATCAAAGCTAAGTTGGGAGTGACAGTCGTTTGCTCCGTATATAGTTTCCATCTGTCCCTCTGAGCGGGGCAGAGAGCAGGAGGACTCCTGAAAGGTGGGGGGTGGCAAAGGGGCACACCACAGACACCAAAGATGTCCAGCGGGGATGGTCAGTCCTGTTTACCCTCAACTCTTAGGGCCAGCAGGAAAGGGACAACCTGCTGTTATAGAACAAGCAGTGAATTAAGAAACACACTCTGCCTAAATCAAAATAGTACCAAGAATAGGGGGAATAGATATCGGGAGATATCTATTTCTGATAGCTATTGGGATATATCCATCAGAAAGTACATGATAGATGTTGTGATAGATCAGGATAGGTGTGATAGTTAAGGATTCCACAGACTCCTTAGCAGTTAAGGGATCTACATGTGACCAACACATGTAGCTCACTTCCCTGGAGGATGAACAATGGGAAGTGCTGACTGTGTGGACAGACTGGCTCTTCTGACAGGCATGGTGTTGGAGGCATCTGCTTTTTCTGGGGCAACTGTGGTTAATATTCTAGGTCCAAAATTCTAGAAATGTCCCCTGACAGTGTCACTCCTGTATCTGTTGTTTCTGACTATATTTTAGCATGCAAGTCCGAGTCTTGGGTCCTCCTGGAGATTCCGTGAGACACCTAATATCATTTTATAAATTGATTTCTGCTTATATAAGTTAAAGTAGATTCTGTTTGCAACTTAGAATCATGACAGTTAATTCATTTCCTCTGTAGAGTGAGATGGCGGTAAGTTACATTTATGGTCAAAAAAAAAAAAAAAGTCACCTTTATCTTTCTATGTAAAGGACAAGAACCTTTGATGGAAAAAAAAAAAAAGAACCTTTGATTGGTTTTCAGTGGGAAAGTGATAATGATAAGACAGGATCTTATTCCCTTTTTTAACCTTCCAGTTCACTGATACTGCCCCTCTCAAGGTCACCAGTGACTTCCATTTTACCAAATACACTGGTTGCTTCTCTTTTTTATTTTATGTTATTTTATTTTATTTTATTTTATTTTATTTTATTTTATTTTATTTTATTTTATTTTATTTTATTTTATTTTATTTTATTTTATTTTATTTTATTTTATTTTATTATTTTATTAACTAAACGACTTATCAACGTTTGATAGTCCTTGATCATTTTCTTCTCCTGGCTCATTATGTGACACTCTCCCTGTTTTCCTCCTTCTGCACTGGCTACTCTCTCTTACTATCCTTTGCTGGTCTCTCCTCCACCGCTAAACTTGTGGATATTGGAGTGCCCTGGGGCTCTTCTTTTCCTTATTTATCCCTCTCCCTAGGAATTCCATGGCTTCAAGTAACAAGCGTTTATGCCAATGACACTTAAATTTATATATTCATCCCACACTTTCTGTTTACCTCTCGATTTGTATATTCAGCTATAGACTTGACATTTTCACCTGTCTAATGGATACTTACCGTGTAACATATTCAAAATGAAACACTTGTTTTTCTCCCAACTTATATCCCTTCATTGCCCCCATTCAAAATGGCACTGCTGTCCACTCAGTTGCTCAAGCCAAACACCTGGAATCATCCTGAATTACTTTTTCCCATCTCCTTATGTCAAATCTATCAGAAAGTACTGTGAGCCCTACCCCCAAAATATGTCTTGAGCCCACTTATTTATTTTCTTTTCTCCCACTACCGTCCTAGCTTCTGCCTCACTTCTCTTGCCTTATCTCCCACCACTTTCTTTTGACTCACCATCTTCTATCCTCCTGGGCCTTCTTTGTGTTTCTCAAATAACCATGCTTATTTCTACCTACTGGATCTCTTCTTTCCTTTGTCTAGGATGCTATTCTCTCAGATATTGGTACAGTCGATTTTCTTCTTGTCTCTAAGATCTTAGATCAAATGTGACTTACCATACAAAGTATTCCCCCACCCCAAGACCCATTTTGATTACTTTTTATTACTAATTAGTTATCTGAAGTGATCTTGTTTATTTGTTTACTTAAGTAACATCTCTCTAGACAAACATAGATACTTGTCTTCTTTAATCACTTAACATACCTAGAAAAGTGCTTGGCACCTAATAGCAACTGAATATATTTATGGAATAAATGAGTGTATGTATGAGAAAAATTGTTCTGGTGACAATTTGGAAAATAGACTTGAAGGGGAGAAATCTGTGTTTTAGAAAGTTCACTTTGGCTTGAATGTGCAATGTGGACTGAACTTAAAAACTCCACAGTCTCTGAGAACACCAAACCTGTAGGATGTTTGGTGGGGTAAATTTTGTATGATTGTAGCCTAGAAATGATTTAGGGGATTTCTTCATTAACTCTGAAAGGTAAGCTTCTTTTCATGTGCCGTAGCCAAAACAGATTTCTGCATTTGGGTTGCTGACACCACAGGTGTGTGAAAGTGGAATGAGTTACTTTTCCCGTGGCAGCTCCTGACCCAAAAATCATGGACAATTGATGTGGGGACAGTCATTCTCTGAGAGTGTCGTCTGGTAATGAGGAAGGGAGGGGGAATGAGCTGGCAGTGGGGTGCACTTTGCTCCTCGAGTCAGAGGTCCTTTTGGCTGGCCTCGTAGTGGATAATGTGGGGACAATTCTTTTCTTTCCATCTCTTCATTACTGCACAAAAGAGTATACAGATCTTCACAGAAAAGGGGTTAGCCAGGCTTCGTAACTCTAGGATTCTTCTTTCTTTCTTTATCCCAGAGCCTGAGTTCTCTTGCATTCTTTTCAAAGCACAGCAGAAAAAGAAAGGATGCTTAGAAAAAGTGGATAAAAAGAAAACAAAATAGAAATCTCCTAAACTTGCCAAAGTCTTTCCCTGAAACCCATTTCGTGCAGAATTTATATTCACCCGAAAATATTCTTTTTCCAGGACAAATAAAAAATCATCCCAATGGCAATTATTCCTTCTCTGTCTCTCTCACTTTCTCTCTCTCGCTTTTTTTTTTTTTTGGTAGACTTTATGGAGTAATTTGAATTCTTAGGGCCTCTCTTTCATTGTGCAGATTGAGAAATTGTAAACCTTGTAATCGGGAGACTGGGACGATCTGAAAGAGTGGGCAAACCAGACTTGTCTCTAGGAGCTGGCAGAGTCCTCACAGTTCCGCATGGAAGCTGAGCTTTGCCAGACTGCATGGACGGTCCCCTTTCTAAAAGGCATATGATGTTCTACTTGGCAGTACAGTGTAGTAGAAAAGTATGGGGTTAGAAGACAGGATGTCTGGACTGTAGTCCCCACTGTTTGGATGACCTTGGGCAAGCTATTTAGGTTTTCTGAGTTGAGACTTTCCTGTCATGAAGTGAGAGTAATAATACATCCTTTCCCTTTGTACAAGGCTATTCTGAGAATTAAATGTATATGTGAGAGTGCTTAGGAAACTGGGAAGACCTCTGTGTATCTTAGTCATTATTTCCTAGTTTGTCAGATCAAAGTCTTAATCTAGAATGGATAAATCTATTCACAGTAAATGTTCATTCACTAGACAGACTGATTGATGATGAGTTGGGATTCTAGATTCAGAACAGAAGACAGAAATAAATCTACTCTTGTTGATATTTTAGAGCCTCTCCAATTTAATATGACTTAATTTGCACATTTAGAACTTGAGTATTAGATAGGTATAAAAATGTGGCTATTGAGATTTGGTGAGAAAAGAAGGCTTCATCCATTCAGTGTTTACCCTATAAATATTTTTAGGTGCAGGTAAATTATTTATAACAACACTTGGCACATGTCACCTGTTTAGTCAATTCCCACTGTTATTATTGTTGCTGTTGTTGCTATTTGCCCAGTCGTGAGCTGAGCTTTGGGGTTGAAAATAGGCAAAGCCATAGTCTCTGGCATCTAGGAGCTCCAAGTCTAGTGGCAGCCATCAGCAAGCCAGGGACTGGATTGATTGGTGCTTTGATATTAGACTTCCAACCTCCAGAACTGTTCAGGTTTAGGCCACCCAGTCTATGATACTGTGTTATGGCAGCCTGAACTGACTAAGACCTTAGCCATGGAAGTGTGACCAAAGGCAGAGGATAGAAGGCACCAGGAGAGCTGGAAGGACACACTCTGTACCTAACTTTCTGACTGACCTGTATTCATCCATGTCCCTCTCAGGGCCCCCGACTCCTTTTCCATAAACTAAGGTCTCCTTTCAGTTCTAGCGCTCAGCAAGCTATGATTTAGAAAGGAATTGTTAGAAAACATGTATCGGTGCATTCACGTGGATTTAAAAATACACATTTTTAAATTTTATTTTGTATTGTGGCGAAGTGTACATAACATGTATTTTGTCATATTAACCACTATTCATCTCCAGGACTTTTTCATCTTCCCAATTGAAATTCTGTATCCATTATATAATAATTACTACCCTCCACCACCCAGCACCTGGCAACCACTATTTTACTTTCTGTATCTATGAATGTGACTCCTCTAGGTACCTTCTATAAGTGGAATCATATAGGATTAGTCCTTTTGTGACTGGTTGATTTCACGTAGCATCATGTCTTTAAGGTTCATCCATGTTGTAGATGGATGTCAGAATTTTATTCCTTTATAAGGCTAACTAGTATTCGTCATGTGGATTTGAAATCACAAGATTGTGCCCTAATTCCAACTCTTCTACTTATGGGCTCATGTGACCTTGAATGTACCCTCTGCTTCTCATTTCCTCATCCTTAAATAGTGAAAACAGTACCTACCTCATAGACTTGCTGGGTGGAGAATTTGCTATAATGGATGTGAAACCTCTTTGGGAATATAATGATGCTATGGCTATTTTTAGCAATAAGAGCCCACTAGGTTGGCTGCCAAGGGTTGATTCTTTTCTTCTGGCCACCTTAATGACATCTTTCTAAGCAATTCCTTGGCCTGACTCTATAGCTGATCCAATTCACTTATCATGGCAGTCAAATAAATGGACTTGGTTGTTTTCCTGTCGGCTTCTCGATATGTCACATCAGCACAGCTGAAGATGTGGAGCTTCTATCTCTGACCCAAATGCTTAGACTTGGGTGCATCCACTGTATGCGAGGGGAAGTATGTATGCAGGAGAAAGCTCTCTTCCTCTTGGATTTTTGCTCCATTCTAAAGCAACATTAGAAGTTTCCTGTTTCTGGGCTTGACTCCCTGAAGTCATTCTGCCCTGGAGAGTTTGGAAGATGGATTAGTGGAAAGTGACATGAGGCAGCTTGGCCTGGGGGATCTGGGGGCTGAAGGCCAAGCTGGATCTCCTATGGACTCACTGTGTGACCATGAGCAAGGCACTTTTCCTCTCTGGGTTGGTTACCCTCCTCAGTGTGAAAAGGTGGGATTCAATGACCTCCAAGGTCATCTCCAGCTCTGGCCTTCTGTGAATGATGAATTATTTACAGATTACCATCCCACTTTCTATCAGTGACTCTCAATCTTTCTTTCACCCCTGCCCTTCAGGTACTTGTCCCCAAAAGCTGCTTACTTCAGGTTCAGACTAACACTTGATCCTTACCCTTAGCTCTTAGTCTATCTCTTCCCTCTTCACGTTGATTCCTTTCTGGTCTAATTTTCTGCTATCTAGACGACTTTGCTTTAGAAACATCTTTCCTAAAGCATGCCGATAGGTTAATAGCAGATTTATGGCTTGAATTCTCATTTCACTGGTGTTTTAGGAAAGGAGCAAGACTTCGGCCTCAAAAGAATGGCCCACTAGCAATAGAGTTTAGATTCAGATTGGGAAGATGGGTTCAAAAAGTAGATGAGGGCCAAATTATGGAGGTTTCCAAAAAGAAGCCGAGAGGTTTGAACTTTATCAAGTGGCCACAGGGAGCCACTGAGTGTTTTGAGCTATAGCAGAGTTGTATCTTTAAGAGATCATTCAGGCAGCCTTTTGAAGACAGGATTAAAGTAGGAAGAAGGCAGAAGCAGGCAGGAGAGTGAATCCAGGATCTAGGTGAGAGAGACCAAGAAGAATGACATTAGAGGTAAAAAGGAAGAGACCCGTCTGGGAGGTTTTAGAAGAATCGACTGGACTTGGGCTGCAGTGAATCTGGGGATGAGAGAGAGGAAAGAGTTGAGAATGACCCTGACATTTCTACCATGAAAGGTTGATGCATTCTTGTCTTTGGTTGATGCATTTTTGTCTTTGGCAGATACAGAAAACACATTCCCTGCCATTCTTCCATAGTTCACGATGGCGCGAGCCATGCCCAAATCTGCTCCCGCCTCAGGGCTTTTGTACTTGTGGATCTTGATGCCCAATTTGGCTCAAATGTCACCTCTTCCAAGAAGCTACTTTGATTATTCAGTCTAAAGTAGTCTTGCTGTCCTGCTCACCTCCCACCTCAGGTCTTTATTCACCTCATTTTCAAATCTCTAGCTGAAATGAGCTCATTCGTCTGTTTGCTTACTTCCACTAGAATTTAAGATCCATGTGGGTAGGGGTCTTATCTGTCTCGTTTGAGTGTATTCCTGGCACCTAGAATAGGGCTTGGCTTATAGCAGATGCTTAGTCATTATAAATTTAATGAAAAGGAAGGAAGGAAGGAAGGAAGGAAGGAAGGAAGGAAGGAAGGAAGGAAGGAAGGAAGGAAGGAAGGAAGGAAGGAAGGAAGGAAGGAAGGAAGGGAGACTGGAATCAGATGTGATAGATTATTTCCAAAGATGACTGCAGTAGTATCTCCTGTCTTGCATGCCTTTTGTGATGAGACCAGCTGGTCCTCTCAGCAGGTGGAGTCTGTTTTCTCTCTTTTGAACCTGGGCTGGCCCTGTGACTTACTTTGACCTGTAGAATATAGCTGAAGTGACACATTGCTTCAGAGCCTAGGCATTAAGAAGCCTTGTGGCTTCTGTTTTCACTCTTGCAGTGCTTCTTCAGAAGCAAGTGTCTTGGGACAATCATGCCATGAGAAAGACCAAGGCCTTATGGAAGGAAACAGAGCCCTTCAGTCAATGGCCCTAGCTGAGCCCAGGCCCCAGCAGATCTGCCAGCTGAACCGCATGAGTAATCTCAGGCTAGAAGAGCCATCCAGCTAAGCCACAGGGTTGCGAGAAACAATAAATTGTTTCAAACCACTAAGTTTCTTTCTCCACTTTGGGCTTTAAGTTTAAGGAAATGGTAGGCATACAGCTGGAGATGTATAGCAGGAATTCAATATGTATATAATATGTATATAAAATACATGTACATACATACCTACATGTACATATATGTATACATATTTGTGTGTGTGTATGCATATACATGATTACGTTACATGTATAGTATATACATATGCATTTTTGAAACTGATTTGATGATCTATGGATTATATACATATGTATGTCTTTAATGTTATTAAGAAAAGTGTTCCCTTGTTTCTTGATTGGATTGTAAAGAAAATTATAACAACAGTGTGTTTTCTTACTCTCATTGTGAAAATTTTTAAGTAGGTAAATGGGGAGCAGTTATAGTCAGACACTGGTCCCCACCCAGTGTTGTTTGAGAAGCATTTAGGACCCCCACCTGCCCAAAGTGTCTGTCTCACTGCATTCTGCTCCCTGAAGACACTCTTTAGTGTTACTTTTTCAGCCACCCTGGTAGCAATAAACATGCACTTTGTGCTTTGTACTTTATAAAGCCATTTTCCCATCATCATCTCATTTAATTCTCATAGCAACGCTGTGGCATAGGTTCTGATTTTTTGAAAATGTGGAGACAGGATTGAACTGAAAGTCACAAGGTGTTAGGTAGCAGAGTGAGGATCCAGCCTGGCAGACTCTAAACTCTTGGGTCAGCATACTTTCCAATAGAGCAGTCTGTGAGCTTCTTGGAAAGTATTTACATAACAAAGAGGACAACCTTGGTCTTGAAAGCCATTCTTTGTCTGTCACAGGAGACATAGAGATATCATCTTTGGGCAAGGTCTTCACCCATCTTGTAATTTAAGTAAAACTTTCATGCTAATTTCCTCTCCCTCCTACTGTTAGCCCTGGCTCCTGGGAAAGGAAAGGAAGTGCTTTCACACTTTATAGACAACCTTGGCTCCAATCACATCTTTTGCTTCTTTTTTTTTTTCTCCTACAAAATATGAAAAAGCAGATGTAAAGGCTTCTCTGTTTCTCTGTAAAGGAAGAAGATAATAGTCGTTTTGCACATTTTAATTTAGCATATTTAAAAAGATTGAGCATTGACTATTTTAATTGGAAGATTTATTTTGGATAAAAAATTAATTTGGGACGAGCTAAGAATACTTTTTTTGAGTATTGGGATACAAGAGGAAGGCTCTCGAGATCTGTTTGCAAACTTCAGCATCCCTTATGGTCTCCCTGAGACCAGGCAGACACTGACCAAGACCCTGGCCCATTCTGGCAGCACAGGCACATGGACCTTGTTAGAATATTTGATTGGGGTGGGGGAGGAAGGACAAGGGTATTTTCTAACCAGGCTTCTCATCTCAGCAATTCTCTGTTACATCATGAAAGGCCACACCTCTTTTTCTACAGTTGTTCTTCTGCTCATTTCTTGACTGATCTGAGCTTCTGGTCACTACTGACTTCCCCACCCCACTCCACTGTGCCCCTGGGTCCCTACTCCATGGTGAACCGCTTTCCACTCACCTTCTTCATTTGCCGAGGTCGGATTGTCCTATGTGGAACTTCCCAGTAGAGGCTACTGATTCTTCCACTTTCCTAGCAACACGGAGGTAGGAAAAGAATATACATACACATTCTCCCAGATCTGCTCTTATGTTTACAGACATTACACTTTCACCCTCATTAAAAATTGCTGTTTCTTTAAGTTTCGTTCTGTTTGGGTATAAAACCTACAATCTCCACTATCTCTTCTATATCACTGTCTTCTCCTAGCTTCCCAGTTACTGTTGTTCATTTATTGCAGACTTTGGCATCTGATTTATGATCTTTCTCTCCATTTCAACTCCTGAAGTCATCATTCTGGGAGGTTTTACTGACAAGAATTGGACCATCCAAGTCTCATGATTCTGGAATTTTTTATTTCTGGAGACCATCATTTTGCCTTAATTTCAGTCACATACTCTAGGGCCATCTCCTACAAGAGTTTCCCTTCTAATTATTATTATTATTTATTATTATTATTTATGCCTACAGCACTTGGTCTTCCTAGGTGGTCTCCCATCCAAGTACTAACCAGGCCCAACCCTGCTTAGCTTCTGAGATCAGACATCGGGCCTGTTCAGGGTGGTATGGCAGTAGAACATGGTCCGTGGCTCCACTGGGGCATGAACCCAGGACCTTCTGTGTGTAAAGCAGATGTGCTAACTGCTACACTATGGAACCACATCCAAGAGTTTCCCTTTTGAACTCTTTAATTCCCTCCTAGTAGCCTCATGCCTTTGCTTTCTCTAGGCTCTTAGCCCTTCCATTTTCTCTTCATCAATTGCTCCTCTCTCAGCCTTTATTTCTTCTTTTTCTCTTTGGAGTCCATGTTTGATCACCCTTTCCTTCTCAGCGGCTCTCAACATTTACCATTCCTCATGAGTTCCATACACAATTCCACACCCCACACTCTGCATCCATAGCAGAATATCATGTCTTGTACTCAGCTGAGAAAATTCATCCCTCTGGTATCAAATGCTTGCTCTCAACTTCCAGCAGCCTACAATTCATTGCCTCTTCTTTCCTCTACCTTAAAGAATATGCATCCTTGATGCAACACTCTCCTTTCTCCTGCTGCACCTTTCTCTATCAGTCATCACCTCTCTATGAAACCTATTTCCTTCTATGAAATCTTTTCCCTCAGTATATGGAAAGTCAAGTTTTCCCCATTTTTTAAAACAACAACAACAACAACAACAACAACAGCAACAAAAGCAAACAAAAACCAAACAGAACTTTATCCCATGTTCACCTCTAACTGGGTAGCATCTTATCTAACTATCTCAAAAAAGTTGCCTACATTCACTGCCTCCAATTTCCCACCTCCCATTCACTCCTCAACTTGCTGCAGTCTGGCTTCTTGCCCCAGGCATTCTACTGAAGCAGCTATTCACTAAAATTAACAGTAACTTCCTAATCTTCAAATTCAATGGATATTTTTCAGTCCTTATTGTACTGAACCACTTTCTAGTGTTTGATATCGTTAATCATTCTTTTCCTTTTTGGAATTCTGGATTTCCTTGCATCTGGGATGCTCATTCTTCTGATTTTCATAGTACCTGGCAATTCTGTCTCTGGTTCTTTGTAGGCTTCTCTTTCTTTTACATATTGGAATTCAACAGAATTGCCTACTGTTTCACACTGTTCCTGAGTGAGCTCTTTCATGACTCTATTAACACAAGTCATTAACTGCAAAGTACCTCTCTTTCTTTCATATCTCCCTTAAGTCCGGAAGTCAACTACCTTCTAGATGGCTCTAGCCAATCTCTCAAACATAACATGTCCCCCAACTAGCATTTTCCCCAAAACAGCTCCTCCTCTTGAATTCTTCAGTTTAACCATCCTTGCCTAGGCACCAGGCTAAAACTTAGAAGCCACCCTCAACTTCTTTTTCTCCTTTGCCAGCCACATTATATTAATTGTGAAATCCTGCGAAATCAAGTTAAACTTCACCTCTCTATGTCTCCTGGCTTGCTCCAGTGACCTTCATATGGGGCTCTTTGCTCCCATCCTTGGTACAATATAATGAAATATGAATCCAACCAGGCCAAGCCCATACTTACAGCATTTAAATAATTTCCTGGTATCTATAGGAATATGTCCAGGCTCTTCTTGTACAAGGTCTTCCATGATCTAACATCTACAGGTGTTTTTAGCCTCACCAATCAGCCCTCCATGCCTGATCCTTCCGGCTTCAGCAATAATCAATGGCACAGAGGCCACTCCTGACACCACCCCAACCCTATAGGCCTCTGTGCCTTCGTTCGTATGCTTCCTTTGACTAGAATTTCTCGCCATTTTCCACCTATTCTTTGCATAGTTGAATCTTAGTCATTCTGATGCATGAGCCTTTCTGCAGAGTTTCCATAACACCCTATGTACCTCCATCAAATTGCTTTATATTGTCTTCGCTGTCTAACTTTCTACCATGTCATAAGCTTCTTAAGGTCTCATTCAATGTTCTGCCCCTCTTTCCCAGTCCAATGCTAGGTATCTAGAAGGTACATAGAAAAAGCTCTGGATTTGGAATTAAGAACCAGGGCTCAAATCCCTTCTGTTCTAAGCATTATCCCTGCGACATAGATAAGTCTCTTTCCCTGTCAGAGCTATGCTTCCTGATCTGTTATAATTCTATTTACTTTTCAAGGAAAATTGAAGATCAAGTGAGATAACATAAATATTCCTTGTAAACTGCAAAGTACTATGAAAATGTTTTATTATATAGGATATGCAGAAACATGCAGGAAAAAAAGATCTATCACAACATTATGGATCCTGTACAAAATTTTAATGAGACTTCATATTCATTCAAAAATCTACATAAGCATTTATATATCAGTGTGATAGTCTGCAAAGTGCAGTAAGAGGATTATCTCTTTGTTTTAAAAAACTAGTCAATGTGCCTGAAAGGCACTAGAATTGGACTAATGAAAATAATCAGCAATATTTCTTAATGGCTGTTACAAGATCGCTACTTTAGCTTTACAATTAGAAGGACATGAATCTCCAGAGAATTTTAAAGGATTTATAGCATCACATCTTCTTTTTTCTGTGCCTTCACACTGTCCTTTCTGCCTGACTGTTCCAACTAGTACATTTTATACACGTTTCAATTCTGTGTGAAAACCATGCCATGGAGAAGGGACGATTCAGGTGAGCTTTCACAAACCGGCCTGATTTACCTTAAGTGAATACATGTCACTTATCCAATTCTTTCTCTATCACTTGGCAAGAGAGGAGGAAAAACAGTTCCACTCTGTGAGAACAACTCACAATTCAGATAACTGGGAATTGGAAATAAATGACCAAGCCATCACTGGAAATGGTCAAATCTAATGAGTCAAATCTTTATAGACAATTGAAACTGGAAAAATCCTAGTTCCAGATTGTACAAAACACTTCAAGGAACTAAAAGCATCTGATAGGAGCAACATAAACATTTCTTCTTAATGGGGAAAGAGGGGTAGTGCAAGTGCCCCAGGACATGGGAATTTATGTGGGGGAGAGGCAGAGGCCAAAACCTGGCCTTTAGAGGTAGTGACCTGATTCTGCCACCTACTGATCCGATAGCCCTTGGCAGGTTATCTTATCTGTTTGGACTTCAGATTCCTCATATATCATGTGAAGATCAATCATTGGGTATAACTCATAGAGTGGTTTAGAGAGAGAGAGAGAGAGAGAAACTGGCCTATATTCAATAAATAATAGATATTATTTTAATTAAATTTGTTTGAAGAAAAATGAAAATGCAGAGAAATAAGTAAAAATTGAAAGATATGTTGGAGCCAGATTATGTAGCTCTTGGATTCCCCGTTACGAAGTTTAGATTTTGTTTACACAATGGGGAGCCTTTGCAGGTTTTGAGCAGGAGTGTGACGTAATGATAGATGCTTTTTGAAGACTGATCTAGAAGCACTGTATGGAATGATCTCAAAGGGAAATGTCAGGAGGCAGAAGAACCAATTAGGGAGTTGTCATTTTAGTCCAGTGAGACGTGATGGTTTGACTTAGGGCAGAGGTAACGGGAAAGAAGAAGAAGGACGTTATTGGGAGAGAACTGACAAGAGGGAGTTTGAAAGATGACTTGTGTCTTTCCTGAACCTTTGTGACTGGGAGGACAGTGGTACTCTTTATTTCAAAAACAGGAAGCATAGATAGGGACTTGGGTTTGGGAGGGTCTATGATTTAGTGTGGGATCCAGGTGTTTCAGATGCTGGTGAGCTATCAAGTTAAAAAGAGCCAAAAGAGCCATTTGGGTCTAGCACCCTGCCTGTAATCCATACTATGGCATATGTTGTTGTACTATTGGTCTCTATTTCAAAAGAATCTCTGTCCGATGTTTTTAAAACACAATCAGTAGGAATATAGGACTCATCAACAGAAACTCCCTTTATAGCAAACTTGACAAGAATGCAACTCTTCTATTAAGTGGCTCCTTAGGAATTCCCAGCCCACTGCTACCCAGATTAATCACATTTGGTTGCTGCTAGGAAGATTTTTGAATCCAGGCAAGATCCAGTACAAATCTCTCTATCTCGTCTTCCTAGAGTATCTGTGTTCTTCTCCCCACCCAAACCGGCCAAAAAACACGAGCCAATCTAATCCCACTACAAGCATGTTGAAAGGTCTTTTCCTTCATTTTCCTTATCAAAGAACTCGCTCTGGCTGTAGAGGCTCAGCCTCCCCAGGGAAAGTCACGCTGAGACCTCGTGCCACATTTGTCTTATCTGTGTTGTACTAGTCTGTCCTTCTCTAAATCTGTCTCTTGTCCTGATACTGAGGTGAGGCTTAATGGTCTGTAATTCCCAAGTTCCCAGCGGTGCCTCTGGGAAAGTCTGGGCCCACATTAGCAACTTTACAATTTTTGGCAACAGTGCCTTTTGTAACCCCATTTCTCTGTTGATCATTTCACAATTCACATTCATCCAAACCCTAGACAAGGGAGAAGGGTCCCACTGCCCTTGCTGGTTATGTCTAGCTCCCAAAGACACGTTTTTTTTTTTTTTTGAGAGAGGCTTTAGTGTATTAGTCAGTTTATTTTCAAATGTGTATTTAGATTTATTGTGTACAAAGCATTGAGCCAGACAGTGCTGGAAGCCTCCTTAATAAGAAAGAGAAATACACAGTTTTTGCTTTCAAATGAGGTTAGTATCCAGTGGGGTGGTGGACATGTACACAAATGAGACAAGTGAGGCCGAGTAGGGGTGGGCATGAGGAGGAAGAGCGTGGAAAGCTAAGCATGAGTCTAATTTGCAACTTAACAGCTATAAGACTTTAATTTTATATCAAGAATAGTGTACTTATAAGCCCTTTCTCTGCAGAAAGGCTCTGGAGACAGGCAAAGGGCCCATACCAAAGCTATCTCTGAGGCCTGTTAAGTATACAGTGTCCTACAAGATTGACCCAGAAGTCTGGTTGAAGGGGTCACTTTGTTAAAGTGAAAACAGAGCAGACAAAAAAAGTAACTGAAATACCATCTTTAATGATATACAAAGGAGATCAAGATAGCACATTGTTTAAGCAGTTATGTTTTGGGTTTAAATCTAGAATTCAAGTAAGGTTTCTGCTAATTAGTTAATTTGTTGTACTTTGATTGTTTTCAGACTGAGGATCTCATTAACACAGGAATGTATATGAAGTTAATGCGCATGTAAACAGGGCAGATCATAGCTCAAAATAATGGGACTTGCCCCAGATTTTCCTTCACCAGAGAGTAATTTTCTAGAAGCCAAGAACCATCTTGTTTGTCCACGGGCCAGGAAAGAACTGAACTAAAGAATGTGAGACATAGCTGGGACAAAACCTCAAAAGCCTCCCTCAGCTCTGTGCTCTTACTAAAGAACAGAATAGTGACCGATGTTTGAGGAAAGTGGGTCAACCAGGACTACATCCAAAGGAGCTGGAGACGTCACCAGAATCCTGAGATGCTGAGGGAGGTTTCAGCATGATCAGAAATTCAGAAATTGCTGGGTTCATGCAGAAGAATGAAGACTCAAGTCTGTAGGTCCAGGGCTAGCAAGGGACGAAGCCAGAGGTAAGGTTCAAGGGGAAGAATTTTCCTTCTCCAGGAGAAGGTCATGAAATGTGGCATCCAATTAATTTAGTTTAAGAATTTTAATTTAGCACATAGGTGACACTGGTTCTTAAACCATGGAATGAGACAAAGCATGGCAACAGTACATGAAGCCTATGCTAGTCATAAGACATGACAGTGTTAGATACTATTTTGGCCTAGGTCCCAGGAAAACATAAATATTGTCTTGGCTCAGCATCTTCTTTTCCTTATGTATTTACAAAGACACATGTATACAAAGAACAAAGGCAAATTCACATTTTATTATTAGCTGAGATTAAGACCCCATCCAATTCAGAGAACTTCGGCAGGCTGAGCTGGAGCCCTTTTCCTCAAGCAATGTAGAACTCAGGAATTTTGGCCAATACTCAATTCAACATGCTTGTTAACACAAGGACAAAAGTAAGCAGAGAGAAAGAGATGCATCTGGGTGCTAAGCTGGCCTAAATTGCCTGGGCAGTGGCCTCAGGACTATTGCTGTTAAATTTATCATTTTTTAAAATTTTATATCTCATGCCTTTGTGTCCTAAGTAAAAAATCTTTGCCTATTTCAAGGTCTCAAAGATTTTCTCCTCTGTTTCCTTCCAGGAATTTTATAGTTATATGTTTTGTTCTGGGATCTATTTCAGATTAATTTTTGCGTATGATGTGAGGTAAAGGTTGGGGTTCATCTTTCCCCATATAGATATCCCATCATTCCTGCCCTTTCCCCATTGAATTACCTTGGCACCTGTGTTGAAAATAGGCACATGTGAACTCTCTAATGTTTCATTGGTCCGTTTGTTTGTCATTACACCAATATCACACTGTCTTGATTACTACATTTTTACAGTAAGCCTTGAAGTCAGGTGGGCTAAGTTCTCTAACTCTGTGCTTTTTTTTCAAAATGGTTTTGGACATTCTAGGTCATTTGTAATTCCATATACATTATAGAATCATTGTGTCAATTTCTACCAAAACAGACTGCTGAGGTTTTGATAGGGACAACATTGAATCTATAAAGCAATTTGGAGAGAATTGATATCTTAATAATATTGAGATTTGTAATTTATAAACACATGTATATCTCTCAATTTACTTAGGTATTATTAATTTATCATAGCAGCATTTTATAGTTTTCAGTGTACAGGTATTATATATATGTGTGGTTTTTTTCAATTACACTTGACATTCATTATTATTTTATATGAGTTTCAGGTATAAAGCATGATGGTTAGACATTTATATAATTTACAAAGTGGTCCCCCCAGTTAATCTAGTACTCACTTGGCATCATACATAGTTATTGCACATATATATGTTAAATGTATACCTTAGCGTTTCATTTTTTGTTGTTATAATTGGTGTTGTTTCTTTGATTTTGTTTTTCAAGTTATCATTGATAGTCCTTAAAAAATATAATCGATTTTATATATTTATCTTATAACCCTGACCTTGCTAAATTCATTTATAAGTTCTAGAAAGGTTTTTTTTTTTTTTTTTGTAGATTTCTCAGATTTTCTGCCTATGTAATTATGTTTTATTTCACATGACTTTTTGAAGCAATGATACTGCCTGTTTGAAACAGTGGCCAAATTCTCATCTCTGGAACTGACCAATGCAATTATGATTTCCTCGTCTTTGGGAAAGTCATGGACGATACCCTGCATGGATGAGAGCATGTTAGTTATATAGACAGTGAATTAGCAACCTGCAGTCACTGAGAGTCTTAACAGCTTTTCCTAATTGAAGAGAATGTAAAAGAGGTTGATGAAGACCTCTTGGTATTCCTACTTAAAAAAGAGGTAGATGAGGTAGGAGAATGAAGGTCAAAGAGAAAATCTAGGAGTAAAAGATTTAAAGAGGACTGTGGATTGGGCCAGTCATCCATTTAGGAGAGGACTGATTTCTTGAAGTGTCTTGGCTGTGGCAGAGTCTGCTAAGATATGCCTCTGTTAATGAATTATCTGTGTGGGCAAACGTTATCAATATCTCCAGGGATTCTTCTGTGCTGAACAGGACACTACAGAACTTATGGGTACTGGTATGGCTTTCTTCTCTACTTCTTGAGGTCATTATTTGGGAGAATAACTTAGAAGAGATAGGGTTTCCTGGGAAGTAGTCACTGTCTAAGGCACATATCTGAGTGTGGAATTTGGATTAGAAACTGAAATTATGAGCTCCTAGTTTGAGATAATGGTTCATGGCATTTGAAGAGAGCAAGAGTATTGGAGTTAGGCAAACCAGGGTTCAGATCTCAGCTCTGAGGGATGTTCTCCGTTTTCCTCCAATTCCACATTCCACCCTTCTCCACCTTGCTCTGCATGCTGGGAGGCTGAACTAAAGTTAGCTCTCTTGCTTCTGATTGGGTTTAGTCAATGGGAGGTACCGGCAGGTAATCAGAGGGTGGGAATTGAGGTCAGGATATTTATTTTCCAAGCTTCCTCTCTCCTGGGCTACAGTTTGGCCATGGCTGCTCCTGACAGGTGCCCCCCTCCTACAGCTTTCTCTCCAGTCTCTAGTAACTACTGGTCCTTCTTGCCCCTTCATGCCCAAGGATAGTAAGAACTATCTGCTATTTCTATCCATGGGTGGCTTTATTATTCCTTGCAGGTCTTCTATAATGCTGCTCACACCTTAAATTGGTATCTTTGCTATCCTTTCTTCAGTCATCTCTTTCGAGGATGTCATCTGGACCTTGATAGGCCAGCCCATCCATTTAATAACTGTGGAACTTTGAACAAGATTTTTAGTCTCCTGAGTGTTAGTTTTTTCACCTATAAAGTGAGGATGAAAATATCTCATGCAAGGATAAGAGATACTATTGTACATGTAAATAGCACATAGTAGCCACCCAGTAATCATCATTATTAGTAGCTACAAGCACATGAGGACTGGCAAACTCATGGTGTTTTCAGTGACTATTCAGATAAAATTGTAGAGTTGGTTACTACTTATCCAGAAGCATAAGACTGAGGAGAAGAAGCTCAGGGAATGAAAAATGAAAACTAGGCAAGGGTTAGGAAGACTTCTTAATACTATGAAATAGAATAATTTTGATATTTTAATACGAGAAGGAATATATAGCTTTAGTGGGTCTCAGAGACTTGATGGGTAGATCCTCATACCTAAATATGGCAATGGAGGCATTCATCTTGTTAAAAAGGAACAGATTTTCAGAAGAGGTATGGAAGTGCTACATATCACAAGACAAATACTCGAAAAGAAATGCATTGAGTTGTAAGTCAAATCTTGAGAAAGGCAAAAGTATAAAAGAAAAGAAGCTGTTATTGACATGAGGTTCTTCTGAAAATCATCCAGATTTTCAGAAGAAATGTATCCTTGACTCAGATTGCAGGTCTGGTAAGGAGGCAGGGTGTGTAGGTATATCTTGATTGTCCCACGATTGATTTTATATCATCACTCAATGTCCACTGCTACTCTGGCCGGCTGGTTCTTTGCTGCCTCCACATCTCAGTCTCTTAGAGGAGCCCACAACCAATTTTGATGGAAAGCTTTTAGTTGACTCACTGCTCTCATCTTTCCGGGACACACATATCTGCCTGGAAAGAAGGGTCAGAGTGGGTTCAAGTAAAAACTCCCCATCTTGGTACTTGGAACTTCTTTTCCCACAGACCCTCAGACTTCATTACTGTGTCTGACTCGTCATGCAAGGCTTCCTTCTTTTGAAGTAAAGTGTCTCCAAGAGATCTTGCAAGTCTTCTTGCAAATTTACTTTCTGTTGAGTGCCCTGTGTCATTTACTCTGATGTGCCATGAATGTCTGTTTGGGTTCTTTTTTCAGGAAGCCCCTCAACTCCCATATAATTCAAAGAACAAAGCTAGAAACCACGCGCTGTCTGACTTAAGTAAATCTCAGATTCTACCCAGGTTCTAATAAATCCTTCCTTGCCCCACATTTTTTTTTCTCTCAGCAAGTAGATGAAGTGAGAGACCCTCTCCTATACTTAATTTTGATCAAAAAGGAGAGAAAACTGAAAGAGCTTATGTTAACTATGGTGAAAAAGGAAATCCAGAGAAGAGTTTCAGCTAGCTTGAAATTCTAAACTAGTAGATGTCTCACAAGGGTTGGGAAGTCCCCATATGGACATTTTGTCCATGAAACAACATACAGTCCTGATGAAGAAGAAATAGAGTAGTTTCTAAATAGAAAAAAATCCTCCACTCTATGTAAGCTGAGATCTTCAAAGGACATGACCAGAAACCAAAGAATGAATATAAAGGATGATGAAGATTTGTACAAATGACGTCAGAAAAGCAAAAGCGCAGGATAAACTGTGACTTGAGGACAATGCTCAGGACATCATGAAAGGCAGAAAAATCTGTTTGGAGGACGATGAAGAGGAAAAAAGGCAAAAGCAAATGCCTTGGGTAAATGCTTTCAAAGCTGTTCAAAAACCTTTAGCCTTCATTTGCTGTGCCAAGGAGAATGACCTTATGAATGGAAAGGGTAGAACAAACAGGAGTATGAAAAAGATCAATGAAGGCCGAGCTGGTAGAGACTGTGAGTGAGCACAAAGCTTCAAGCCTCCTGCCCAGGAACATTATATTCTAAGGAACTGTGAGACCTTGCAAATGAGTTTATTGAGCCTCTTTTGTTATCTCAGAGGAAGCTGTGAAAAATGGGGATGTGTCAGAAGGCTGGAATCAGCTAAGTGTAGTCATGATTTTTCTAAAAGAGGAAGAAGTGAGTTATGTAGAAGGAGTGTAAACTTAGATGTTTACAGAGACCAGAATACAAGTAAAAAAGTCAGGTAGGGTGGATGGAGACCCTAGTGAACTGGAACGGGCAGGCTCCCTCTTAAAGGGGCAGCTGTTACTGAGCTCCAGCTGGCTGTAGCCATACCCAGAATTGCTAGATCTTCAACATTTTTATGTTATCATTTTCAAATGGGGATAACTACTTAAATTTTTAAAAACCTTATGCAGGCTGAATTAAACAAGTCTATAGACAGATAAGTCCAAGAGACCACCGGTTTATGACTTCTGCCCATAAAATTGTTATCTTGCAGCTAAGAAGCTAGTACAGTGTCCTAAAAGGTCACCTGGTAAGATCACAAAGAGTTGATGATACTTGGGAGCTACATGGGCTCACAAAGGACTAATACGCCACACATTGACCTCCCTCCCTTCTTTGATTGGCAGAGTGCTGTGGTAGACTTGAGTGGTCTGATTCTAGCAAGACTCTGATAAGGATGGTCATGTTCTCCTTAGGGACCAGATGGAGAAGTTCAAACAGAATGTCAGTACTTCCAGGTAGATTCTTAGCTAACTGAAAAACTGTGCTCAAGATTGCTGGATTAATAAACTAATACTGACCAATAAGTTCTACTCTCTAGTTTCTGACCATTTAAACTTTTAGAGCCCAGAAATAAATTCAAGAATTGACTTATGGCTTGATGCCCGAAGGATGCAGTAAAAATATCAACTCTCTCATCTTTGCTCTATATTTTGTAGCCCAGGGGTCAGCAAACTGAACCAGTTTGTATAACTAAAGTTTTATTGGCACACAGCCACACCCAATCTTTCACACATTGACCTTGCTACTTTTGATAGATAATCACAGAGTTGAGTAATTGTGACAGACTATATGGCATGCAAAGTCTAACATATTTAGTATCTGTCCCTTCACCGAAAAAGTTTGCCAACTTTTCAATGTAGCTAAACATATTAGTCATCTTAGTGACCTTATTACACTGTTGATTAATACTGAATTTGCCAGCATTGGTCAATAAAAACCTAAAGTCTATATTATATGAATTACTATCAAGTCACATCTGGAATCCTAGATTGAAACAATTGATTTAGTGAATCAAAGAGCAGACTGTTAAACTTTTGTTAATAAAGTTTAGGGTGTTGTTTTATAATTTTTTGTCCAGTGTGTTGATAATGCCTTTGTTTTCATGTCCAACGCATCCCACTTTTGAGGTGGGCCAGGGTGGGCCCTCAAAGTGGGGTAAGATTCAGAAGCCTGAGCCCAAATGGCAGCTCAGAGTGGGTCATAAATAGATCTAACCTGAGGGCAAGTTCAACATGAGGACCTAAAAGAAATTAAGGGTCGAGATCAAAGTAGTCATGTTCATCATAATTGTGATGGACTAAGGCAGAGCAAGAGATCAGGGGGTTAATGAATGCAGAAGTAGGACCGGAAGTGAAGTCAACCTAGAAGCAAAGTAAGAGAGTTCTGAATTTTGCCTGTTTGGGGAGAAGGGTTCCCAGAGCTCTGTTTTCCTAGATGCCTACTACAGGGGGTAATTAGGTTTAGATGAGTTCATGAGGGTGGGACTCCCAAGGAAAAATTAGTATCTTTATAAGAAGAGGAAGAGACCAGAGCTTACTCTCTCTGTCTTTTGAGGACACAGTGAGAAGGTGGCCATCTGCAAACCAAGAAGAGGGCCCACACAAGGAACAGAACCTGCTGGCACCTTGATCTTGGACTTCCTAGCCTCTAGAACTATGAGAAATAAATGTCTGTTGCTAAAGCCACCCAAACTATGGTATATTGTTATAGAAGGCTGAGCTAACCGATGTCATCAACTTTACCTTTTAAAAAAATTATGGTAAAAAACACATAATAAAATTCATCATCTTACTGATTTTAAAATGTACAGTTTAGTAGTAGTATGTTCATTCACATTGCTGTGCAACAGATCTCCAGATCTTTTTCACCTTTCAAAACTGGAACTCTTTACCCATTAAACAACTCTCCATTTCCTCTCAATTTTACTTTTTAAAACAAAAAACTTTTTCAAAACAGCTAAAGAAAAACACTACCAGATATTTGAGAAACTGACTTCAGAAGCAAAAAGAAAAAAAAAAGGAAAGAAAGAAAGAAAGAAAGAAAGAAAGAAAGAAAGAAAGAAAGAAAGAGAAAGAAAAATAGTTGCAATTTGTTATATTTTTGTAGCTTGCTAATTATTATTCTTTTTCACTTTGTCTTTGAAGAGAAAAAAAATGTAATTTCTTGTCCCATTTACCTACTTGAGCATTGAGAGCTTCAATGGCTGGAACCCAGATTTTTGGCTCTTGGTAGAAGGATCACAGTTAGTGTCCTTTACAGCTGTGACAGGCATGTTTCTTCTCTAGTGACATGCCCCACAGGCTTATTTATAAAAAAAGCAATTCCTATTGTTGTGTTCCTTCTTGCTACTGAAGAAATTCCCTAAGGTTTTAGAATTCCTTCTCCCCAGAGTTCTCTTTTTTCATATTTCTTCCATATGGCCTAACCAAAGCCCAAAGAGGAGATAACTACCACATGTATTCCACATGTTCTAGCATGAAACATGGTGATTTTCTTTGCCCTGATGAAAAATGGCTTTCTAGCGCCTAAAAATTACCTGCAATTCTCCAGTTCATGTACTAAACAATTTCTCCATATATATAACTCTCCTGTAGATTTTAGTGGTTGTTTTTTTTTTTTAAATAAAGATTGCTGTTTGAAAGTTCCAGCAGTTATTAATCTTTACACCATACAACTTTTTAAAAGTAGAAATATCTTTATATTTTCTGATTTACATGATTATTATTTTTTAAAAAATTCCAAGGTTAGAATAAAAATGAAAGTCCTCCTGCATTCACATTCTAAGAGATTATTCTTAATATCTAAGAAAAAGAAAACAACAAACCTTTAAACAGAATTTAATAAGAGCTTTCATGTATCAGTTCAACAGAATATATCTTTACCATATCCATGAGCTGTTATAGAATATGTGACATTGATGATGAGGTTTTATGGTTAAGGGCCAAGATTCCAGAGTCAGAGAGACCTGGGCTTGACTTCTATCTCCACTTACTATGGAGCAACTTAACTTTATTTCTCTAAGCCTCAGTGTCCTCATCTTCAATGTAGGGATAATTACTCACAGGCTTGTGGGATGATGTAACATAGGACATCTGAAGCTCTTAGCATTATTAGTGCTTGGGATATAGTAGATACTCAATAATGGTAGTATCATAATTACAGCTATATTAGTATTTTAATTTTTAACTGTGGTAAAATACACATAACATAAAATTTACCATCTTAATAATTTTTAAGTGTCTAGTTCTGTGGTCTTAAGAACATTTGCATTGTTGTGTAATCACCATCCATCACTATATTCATTATTAATATGGCTTAAATAAATGCCCTGTCTTGAGGGAGGAGCATTAATTTATCTCTCCCTTGTGTGAGGCTTTGTCAGAATAGACTCCTTTTTAGTGTCTCAAAATCTTTTGAAATCTGGTCATATCTTTGTGGCTAGATTTTTAAAAACCCTTTGTGTGAAGTGTTCAAGGCATCGTACTGATTCTAGTGTTATCTAGTGTTCATAGCTGTGGAGGTGGGGGCTAAATAGGCCTGCACAGCTACTCTTGGGTAAAATTAATTCCCAGATGCCCTTGCTGACACTTTGCAGTGTCTTCCTCGGCAGATGTTTCTGACTGCTGCCAGCCTAGGCTCTGCTAATGGAGGTTTATAAAGGCCTTTACAATTCCTATGGTAACCTAGGAGAAAGGCTGTTGCCATGGGGACTAGTCAAGCCTATATAAACCTTCCATCTTCATCAGACAGATGAGAACGATGTAAGAATGAATCCTTTACTAGTTCACCTCTGCAATTGCTAACAATTATCTCTGTTTTTGGAAAAGGATTCATCATTTCTTTCAGGTGGAAACTCATTCACATTTTCAGCTTTAAATAAGTATTATTTAAAAGCTTGCTTAATGATCTTGTCAACCAAAGTCACCCAGAGAATGAAATGGCTAGTAATAAAATCGTTTCCAAATTTCCAAACAGTGTTACTGGCCACTAAATAACATTTGTCACAAACATGTGAACTAAATATTATTTTAAAAGAATAATATGTTTCTTTATAATGTATTAGCCCTAAGCATATGTCTATTAATACACTTTGACATTGTTTTACAATTGACTCTAGGAGAATCTGAGCTTCTTGAAGGCAGGGTCTATATTTCATTTACCTCTGTATCCCCAGCATGTAGCACCTTGTGTTGCAATATCAGGGATTTAGTAAATGCATGAAACAATGAATATGACGTACACCCTCATGCTGACAATGGCAGGGATAGGGGGTATTGGCGCTCAAGTGTGTAATGAATAGAAGCTACCTCTAAAACACTTATTCATTTATTAAGACAATTTGCTAATGCCTACCAACTTCATTGATTCAATGATGGCAAAATTCCTGCTTTTAATTCACAGAGCTAGTCTTTAGGTATACAACACTGAATGTAGGACAAGGTCCCCATCTTCCTCGAGCTCCTGATCTGAAAGCAGAGGCAGACAGATAGCCCTGTCAGACTAAGATGGGATTGGTGTTAGAGTAAAAGCATAACCACTGAAACCACATGTAATTGTGATGAAGTCTGAGCTGGGCCTTGATGAATGAGGAGTTCCATAGGCAGATGAAGGCGGGTGAAAGGTGGTTGTGTGAAAGGAAGAGGAGATGAAGCATTTAAGGCAGCAGGAAGAGCATATGCGTCTTTACCATAGCCACGAACTGCCATAGAAGATGTGACATTGATGATGAAGTTGTGTAGTTAAGTGCCAAGTTTCGAGAGTCCGAGAGACCTGGGCTTGACTGCTAAAGAATGTAGTGCATTGAGGGAACGGTAAATGTTCTCAGGTGGTAGAACGTTTACCTCAGAAAATGTTCATGAAGGCTGAGGGCCGATGCAGGAGGCTGAACTTTGGCCAGATTATTATCAGTCTAATATGCGATTCTTACCCACATTCTCCTCCTAGGCAAGTGTTACCTGGAAACTGGGCCTGGTGTCGGGTTCTGGCAGTGTGAGCTGCATGAGGGACTGCCCTCAGATGTGGAGTGAAGAGGGAGGGATCCACAGAATGCACCCAAGACGTGAATGCAGGACCAGGCCCAGAGCTACAACGTGAAGAGGTCCACTCTTCAAAGGGTCAGGCAGTGTGGCAGGACCAGACCTGCCTTGGGACAGTCAAAGGGAGTGGCAGGGCTGGGAAAGGTGGTCAGCAGGTCGGTGCTGATGTGTAAGAGCCTGATTTCTTTTAGAGAGTACTTCTGACCCTGCCTGGGGGTAGGTGGCCTGGATTGGGACAATGCTAAGGAATTTAATGATTTTTTTTTTTTTTTGCAGCAGAGATAAGACATATTCAGAGAAATCAGGTATGTGTTTTACAGATATTCTTCTAATACAGGGCCATGTGTTGAGTTTAATCATTGTGCCACTTTAGTCTGAAATAGTTCTTTACTCTTTCCTTATCTTTCATGACATTGACATTTTCGAAGGGTATAGTCCCATTACTTTGTAGAATATCTCTTAATTTTGGATTTCTCTAATGTTTCCTAATGGTCGAATACAGGTTATATATATTTATCAGAAAAACTGTAGAAGTGATGATGTGCTCTTCTCAGTACATCCTATCAGGTGGCATGTAATGTTGATTTGTCCCATTTCTGGTGATGTTAACTTTTGTTGCTTGGTTAAGATGGTTTCTGATAAGTTATACACTCTAAGATTAATGAATAACTGTTTTGTACTTATCAGTGAATAAGTACTTTGTATTTACTAATTAACAAGTATTTAATGGGATGATACTTTGGGACTACGTACATATCTTGTTCCCCATCAAACTTTCTCTCATTTATTTTTCACATCCGTTGATCTTTCTTGAATCAGTTATTACTGTGATGATTACTGAATGACAATTTTCTAATGTTATCATTTATTTTACATTTATTATTTAGTATTCTGTTTTAAGGTATGGCTTTCTCTTCTCTCACATTTATTTTATATTTTTATTCATTTGTATTGATATGGATTCATAGATGATAATTTTATTCATAATCTATGCCTGTTGACTGTCATTGCCTATTTTGATGCTCAGATTTCCCCTGATTTGGCCAGCATAAGAATGCGTGTTTGGGAGACCAGAAACAGGTAGAAGGAGGGAGCCCTTTCAAGCTGACTTTGTGCACTTTTAATGTGTTCCCAAGATTTTTAAGTACTTTCTTACTTTTTAGAACCACAAGATGCTTCTGGCTCATCTCATCGTTTCATTGTCCCAGCCTTGGAATTGTCCATCTTTCTAACGGGCTCTGATTTCTTTCAGTGGAAGACAGCATTTTGGAAACCAAGATCTGAGCACTAGTTTGATCATTGCCACTGCTGTATTATGGATTCTAGGCCCCCTTGGTGGAAAGAGCTAGGAAACATATCCATGTACACACACCTCCACACCTCTACATAAATTATATCTACCTACTTTAAAAACCATGAATAAACATTGATATGTCCAACACCTCTTTCCAAATTTGAAACTCCTTCCTCAGACAATAAGAAATCTAGGATTCATTATCTCCTATTTATTTACTTATTTAATCAATTCCCTTGTATGTAACCAATACTAGCACATAGATGCCTCTTCTGAGTAAATTCACTGTGTACCAAGGATACATGTCTTTTTGAGTGAGAATCTAGATTTTAGATTTCACTAACCCCTCAGCTGGTTGCCTCTGTGCACTGAACAACATTCATAACCTGCAGCAGCCCTGTCAATTTCAATTTCAGAGTCTGTGCTCTTGACAGTTAGCCCATAATTCTTCTTTTAGCACAATTAAAATTTATGTGTGACACTGACAGAAATGGCACAAATAAAAAGCAATTTGGTCCAGTAGCTATTTCATTTTATTTTTGCCTGACTAAAGTCTTGTGGGTGGTTTCTCTTCTCTTCTCTTCTTTTTTAATTTTTAAGAGTTTATTTGAGCAAAAATGTATTTGAATCAAGCAGCGACAGAAGTGGTTAGGAGTGTTCCCCTTGTGTGTGGTTTCTTCAAAGTTAATCATATTCTTAGGAATAGAGTATTCGAGGAAAATGTGGATGTGTTATCCTGCTCTGCTAAGTCCTGATGTTACTGCAGCTGGCAAATGGCATGCCTTTGGGCTTGGAACAGAAAAAATTAGGAAAAAAGCTCTGAAGGATAAGAGCAATAACAACAAGGTTAGGAAGATGTTACATAGAAGAAGAGAGAGAGAGAGAGAGAGAGAGAGAGAGAGAGAGAGAGAGAGAGAGCGAGCTAAACCGAATATACCAGTCTGAGAACATATAGAAATAAGTTGAGAGGGCCCTGATCAGCCTATAAAGAATTGCATAATCTGATTAGGTATTATTCAGTTCCCTAATTTCTTCCTGTCCTAATTTTCTGACAAGTACTCAAATAGGAAGGAAGAAATTTTTATGGTACAGCTTTAATGTTCATTGCCTTTGTGAAATCTTCCCTAATGTTTTTATTTATTTATTTATTTTCTGTTTATTTTTTTATTTATTTAATTTTTTTTTTTTTTTTTTTTTTAGGTGAGGCAACCCTTGATTGACCTCACAGATTGCAAGGACCTTGTCAGCTTACAATCCCTTATTTTTTTTTATTTTTTATGCCTATAGCACCTAGTCTTCCTAGATGGTCTCCCATCCAAGTGCTAACCAGGTCCAACCCTGCTTAGCTTCTGAGATCAGACGGGATTGGGCTCATTCAGGGTAGCATGGCCGTAGACTTTCCTAATGTTAATTGTGCATTCCTAGTCCCAAATTGTGACAGAAACTCTCATGTCAGGTGACAGGAACCTGAGCCAGAGTGGGGAGGAAAAAAAGAGTCATCTAGAATTAGAGAGGGCACAGTGACAGCAATAATAATAGCTAGTAGGTATTGGGTGCTTACTATGTGCCAATCACTTTTCTCCATGCTTTCCATGTGTTCATTCATTTTAGCTCCCAACTGCACTATGAATAAGATATTATTACTGTCATCCCTGTTGAATAGATGAGATAAAAGACTCAGAGAAGTCAAGTAACTTGCCCAGGGTCATACGGTTATGGAGGGGTCACATGGTCATTCTAGAGCCAAATAGTTTAACCCTGAGGACTTAATCAATGTACCATGCTGCCTCCAACAGTGGGAAGGGGAATTGGAGTTTCCCAGTGTCAGCTTTCCTCCAGAAATTCTTGATTGTCTAGAAGCAAAGATGGCTTTCAGAGGTTGTCCAAGTATCAGTAGGGGTGTTTGGCGAACCAGAGGCAGGTAGTGATGGGAAGGTATTTGCAATGACAGAATCAGCGCTAGACTGACATATGTGCGCACCTTTGCAAGGAGAATCTCTAAATATTTGTTCAACATTTTAGTAAGTTTGGGGAGAAACTGATTTTCCAAATAATAAAAATGGTGTGCCTCTTTATGTTAAAAGATAAAGGATTTATTGTCTACTCAATGTATCATAATACTTTATTTAGAACTGTCTAGAAATTGTAAGTTTCTTTAGAATCAGATAGCTTTGGGGGAAGCTATCTGGCAGATATATTAAAAAGTTTAAAATTTAAATAATAAAATGAATCACTTGTTTTCAATGAATAACACTACACTATGTACTATTTGGTTTTAGAATATTAGCTCGCTGGTCTCAGAATTAGCGGTGGATCTAGAAGTTGTACTGTCCACTTCGCATATGAAAAGAACTAAAATACTCATCTTGGATCAGTTAGTGCCAGTTGAGAATATTTTTAAAATTTCTGTTCCAGTGTGATGCCTATGTTGGTTTCAGCATGTCCCATTTATATTTTGCCGGTTATTTAAGGGAGTCATGTGGGAACCTGAGTTAGCTGGCACCATATTCCTATTTATTCCAGTAATGAATTATCATCCCTTATAGATTGGTATCCCGAGCAGCCACAACAGGTTATAGCAGGCTGTAAGGAGTCTCAACGTTAATCTCTTCTAACAGACTCATGAAAGTTTGAATCCTTTCCTTGGAAATGATGAGTAGGCTGGGTGACCTTGGTGGCTATAGTGAGCAATGAAGGGGAACACTGGGTGGGTGTTTGAACTGATTTACATGTTACATCTCTCCTTAACATTATAGTCTGTGAGTCTATGCCTTTGTGTGTGGATGCTCCAGAACCAGAAGAAAGTGCGCTTCGGAGATTTCTAAGCCTAGTTCAGTTTATGAAAGACAGTGATCATATAATGAATCTAAACAGTTGAGATGGAGATAAGCTAGGTAGCTACACCTTTGTCGAGGTTGCAAACTATTTGGTAAATATCTGGCTGCTACAGAAACATTGGGGGAAGAAATGACTTCCCAAGCAGTTGATATAGGAAGAAGGTGCCCTGTAATTCTTCTTGAGACTTATTTTCATCTAGCCATCAAAATCATCATCATCATCATCACCACCACCACCACCATCATTAAAAAAAATTGACAATTTTTGAGACTTCTAATGTTCCAGCTTCTACTTAAACATCTGCCTGTGATTTCTTTCTTTGACCTTTTAGCACATGAGAATTTATTTCTTTTCAGCCCAGATATGTATTTTAAAAAGGTTTATTATAAATCATCCAACACGTATGTATTGAAAGTGGAGAGAAGAATCTGCTAATTCCCACTCAGTCTGCCATATCACTGGCAATCTCTCACAGAAATTTATTTATTCATTCAACATATGTTTAGTAATTGTTTACTTGATGACAGGTACTGCTCTAGGTGTTAGAGATAAAGACAGAAAACCCTTGCTTTCATGAAGCTTAGATTTCTGTGGAAGCCTACTCAGGACTTACTGTATACCCGAGACTATTTTAAGATTTACATTTACTAACTCATCGAATCATCAAAACCACCCTGTGAGGGAAGTCCCATTAGTACCTCAATTTTACACATGAGGAAACTGAAGCATACAGAGGGTAAGCCATTTGCCTGAGCTCTTTCAGTTAGTGAGTAAAGGCGCTAGGATGCAAACCCAGGCAGCATTAGTGCCATGTTTGTGTTTTGACGACGACACTCTATAGCCTTTCTGTATGTGAATCTATGCCTAGAATATGGTGGGCTTTTGATAATTACTTGTTGAATGATTAAATAAAATGAGTGAATGCTCGCACTGTACTACATCATCTGTTTGTCCTCTAGCAGATTCTGGAATGAATGAACTGCCAGATGATGGTTCCTAGGGTGAGAATGCTTCTCTACTTTAGTGGGCGTAAGAGTCACTAGGAAGTCTGGGAAAATGAAGACTCAGGTCTTGGCATCTTTATTTTTAACAGGCCCCATTAGGTGGTCTGAGCACCTGCCTCTGGCCACACTCTGTAGGGGCTGTCAGTGAATAACTGAGAGCCACAGGGTACCTTGGGTTATAGGTAGGTCACTGAGGTCTTGACAGTTTAGGAGCTTTGAAGCCTCATTTTAGAGAGAACCCTTAGAAATCAGCAAGGAGTGATTTACTCCCCCAGGAAACCCCAGGAAATTTCCTTCAATATACAGAGTCATATATATCTGTGGAATCTCAAGGTCATCATATGAAATTTGATGTTCCACAGATTGTTTTAAGGAGCTAAATTCTGCCATCTAACATTGTTGAGTGAGGCACATCCCAATTTCTGTTATACGTAATGTGAGCAGCAGCATTGATTTTTGGAAGTCATAGTGTAGATATTTACATGAAAACACCTCACATACCAGAGATCAAGAAAGGGGAAGGCTATTATAGATATGTATCTGGGTAAAGAACCCTTCCTCTTAAATGGTTCCCAGTATTCTCACTTGCTTTCAATTCTTTTGACTATATACCCCAGAGAGGAATTGCTGGCTCATGTGGTAATTCCATTTTTAATTTTTTGAGGAACTTTCCTACTGTTTTCCACAGCAGCTGTACCAGTTTGCATTATCAGGAGTGCAAAGGGTTCTAATTTTTTCACATCCTCATCAACACTTATTATTTTCTGTTTCTTGATAGTATCTATCCTAATGGGTGTGTGGTTGTAGATTTTAATTTTTAATCCAATTATACTTGTAAATGGGAATCTATTTTATTACATAGTTTTAATTACTTATTTGTGAATTTTTAATGATTTCACTTTTACTTTGCATTACTTTTCTTCCCGCACTTGAAGACTCTCTCAAGATTTAGTATTGATCACTCAGAACTGTGTGTGTGTGTGGGGGGCATGGTGTGTATAGAGGTGTTAGGTAGGATCTCTACTTTTGAGTTGCTATGGTCTATAGCTGGGAGTTGATTACATTTACAGTTTTGCTGGATTTTTGACTTGGTTCAAGTCATACTTGCTCCTACCTGGTACTTAGTAATTTGTTCAAGTCCTTGAAAGATAGAGATGGCTAAATACATACTGTAGCCAAGTGAAGGGTGAGAAGATATTCCATATAGAAAGAAACTATAGAATAAATTATGGAACTGGAAATGGGCACCATATTTTGGAAAGAAAACTGTCCTGATTAGAGCTAAAATTCATGTTGGAAAAAGATAGGAAATAACATCAGATCAGACAAAGATCTGAGTCCAGATTTGGGAGGATCTCAACAGTCAAGTGGGGCATTAGAAATTGTTGAGGCAGGTTGTAGGGCTCTCAATCATGGTGGTGTAAGCAGGCCATAAGTAGTGTCTGCATTGGTGGCATGAGGAAAGGTACTGAACTGGGTGAATGGTCACCTAAACAGGAGCATCACCAAGAATGCTAGACAAGAAAAATAAGTCTAAAACTCATCTTTCAGGGAGAAACTGTAAGCCCTGGAGACAGATTGAGTGTAGGGATGCTAAGAGAGAGGATAAGTTCTTTTCAAAACTATGGAATATTCTGAGAATGAAGTAGTTATCTTTTCAAAGAAGATTGTAGTTGCGGGAAAAATCAAGAACCCCAATACTAGTATTCATTAGGCTTATGTTTGATTGCAGGGGACAGAAAACTCCAAATATCAGTGATTTGAACAAGATGGAAGTTTATATTTCTGTTACTAAAACAAGATGCAGAATAAAAAGGCCAGGATTCATATAACTGCATAGGGTTCCCATGGTCACATCAACCTCAGTGCTGTCGAACCCTAGTTCATCTTCCTGCCTGCTCTTGCTCCTTTCACTTTTATCTGACTGTTAACATTCAGGACTGTTATTCCTTTTTGCTTCCCCCAAAACCATCAGGAGTAAATAAATACCATTGTATATCTGCCATGTGTCTTCGATCTTCTCCTTCACCCAGCCCCTCCTGGTCCCACCCTTGCCTCAGCTCTCTCCTTTAGATATTTACCACAACCTCCTCAAATGGTCTTCCAGTTTTTTCTCTAATGCATCCATCTCAAGGCTGCCAAGTTAGCTTTTCTAGAAGAGCACATCACTCCTGACTCAGCCCTTTGACGATCTCTCCTATAGCTTCTAGAATAGTTAGAACTCTTTAGCTTGACATTCAAGGTTCTGGGTCAATAAACTAAAATTTTGTCACCTGGAACAATTGTGTAAGTTCACTCTCACTTAAGACATCTGTGTCTGTGTCTTTGCTTTCTCTTCTTACAAGAACAACAGTCATTGGATTAGGGTGAACCCCAATCCAATATGACCTCACTTTAACTAAGTTTATCCACAGGACCCTATTTTCAAATAAGGTCACATTCTGAGGTTCAGGTGGACATGATTTGGGGGGGTCACTATTTAACACAGTATACCCCCTTATTATCTGTTGTTAAGAACTAAATAAGATAACACAGGCTAAGGGCTTAGCACAATACTATTACAGAAAGTGAAATGTATAGGAGCTATTACTGCATTGACATTGTTGTGGCACTGTTTGCTCTGCTTCCTTCATGAGACTTCTCTCCTTGCCCCTACCTCTGCTTTGCAGACTTGGGCTTGGATGTGCTAGACTCTTCTCTCCCCGGGCATGAAATTATCAGATAACAATGAATCTAAAATTATCTTCTATAGGGGAAAGACATTTTTTCTTTCTTTCTTTCTTTCTTTCTTTCTTTCTTTCTTTCTTTCTTTCTTTCTT
Organism: Eidolon dupreanum; assembly: GCA_028627145.1. Taxonomy (NCBI): domain Eukaryota; kingdom Metazoa; phylum Chordata; class Mammalia; order Chiroptera; family Pteropodidae; genus Eidolon; species Eidolon dupreanum. The sequence goes on along the minus strand of CM053509.1, from coordinate 138,876,237 downwards.
TCTTTCTTTCTTTCTTTCTTTTGCAGAGAGTAAGAGGAGATGGTGATAAAGTGCATTATTAAAATATCCAATGAATTAAAATTTAGAGAAGTTTTAAGAGTCAGGCTGGCCAACACAAAAATATTTTTTGGTGTCTAACAACTATACATGCAACTAAATTCATAATTAGCGAACTCTTGAGCTGGCCCGTTTTTGTATTAGTGGTCTGTGCAGTGAGGGTGGGGGATGGTTTCCAGATGGGCAGAGGAGCCATCTTGAGGTATGGAAATTGACTCAAGGAGACGTAGGAGGGAGGCAGCACAAGGACACCAGATACTTGGGTCCTAGTCCTGGCTCTGCCTCTGGCTCCTGTGATTTGGGGCAGGTCCCTTCCCCTGTCTGGGTCACAGTTTTGCCATATGTAAAATGAGGGGTTAGGCCATGAGAGCTCTGAGACCACATGCCTGTGAGCAGCTTGGTGAGGAGGGAAGAGCTCCGCTATAGAGCTTAAGAAAAGTCACCTGCCTCTCATGCCACTTAGAAAAATTGGTCATTCACAGTAAGATGCTGCATGATATATAAACTTCCCTCATCTATTTTTCACATGTGATCTTCAGAACAAGTAAAGGTAGGTGCATTCAATGTTTATATTCTTATTTTACAGATGGGGAAACTGAGGTTGGGAGCACAGTGTCCCGACTGCAGATACAGTGTTGTTTCCGAGATGCCACAGTAGAGGCTGCCTCTTGACTCAGTGCCAGCTCACCCGGGGAGTAGAGACAAGTTCTCGGACTCCACGTCATCCAACACAATGCCACACAATTTGCATGATCCGTGAGTAGCTCTTGGTGGTGGGTGATTCAGATCTTGAGGAGGAAGGAGAAACTACTGAATAGGGTGTGGTTCAGCCAAGACGTGGTTATACAGCACCAACTACTGTGTGCCAGGCACTACCCTAGGCTCTGTTGGCTCAGCAGTGAACAAAACAGACACAGTCACTGCCCTCATGGAGTTCAGAGTCTCTCAGGAAGATGTGCACTTAACCAAAAAGTACCAGGGTTTAATGAAACAAGCACAAGTGTGTGATGTGCTGCAGAGGGGAGGTTCCAAATGATTTGGGTGGGAAGGGTGGAGCGTTCCTTGACACTGGAAGGAGCTGGGGAAGGCTTTCCTCAGGCTGCCTCTGAGACCCCTCAGAAGAAAGGAGGTGGGGCTGGCAGTGGCACTGAGGGTGGGACAAAGGGTTACGGGAAAGCTGGAAGGAAGACCAAAACAAAGGTTTTGTTTTACTTCCTTTGTTGTTACTCGAACTTCCTCAAAGGGCACCTCGAGAAAAGGAGAAAATGGTTTCAGGAGCTGTTATTTTTCGTCTCCTCGAACTTGAAACAGGGCTGAGCTGAGGAAGTTTAATATGAAGCTTTTAATGCACGGTGGGTTAATCAACCCACAGTGATCCACAGTGCATTGAATGTAAGAAGCATTCAATGTAAAAACGAAGGCCCCAGAATCATCCAGTCCCTTGAGTGGACACCAGGCCTTTGTTTGCACTTGTGAAGCACATCCACTTGTGTGGTCCTCAGAGACTTAGAAACTGGCCTTGCCCTCACCTGAGAAGCCATGAGGGTGTGTCCGAGGGGTGGGAGCACAAGTGAGCTGTATGTTGGGTGGGTAAGCAGCAGCTTCACTGCCATTTTTTCCCTTTCTGCCACATCTCTACCTGGCCTGCTCACTGCTGTACAGTCCACTCCTTATTCCTCCTTTTCCTTCTCATTTAAGGCTATCCCAGGAGATCAGGGTGTAGACAGACTCTAGAAATATAACCTGAAAAATCTTGCTTGGTTCTTTTCCTTATTATGGCCATGGTTTCCTCACTTGTAACATGAGGATGATAACAGCTACTGTATAAGATTAGTCCTTAGAATTTTTCAATTTTTGCATTTTATAGATGTAGCAACAGGACTCAGAAAATTAGGTGATCTTCACAAAGTTATGCAGCTAGTAGCAACAACCAGGAATGAAGCCCAGGTCTTCTGCCTCTAAATCCAGTGCTCTTTCCACTAGCAAAGCTTCGATCTATGTGCCATGGCTTATTGATGTGCCACCAGTGGGTCCTCAGGATGCCAAAATGTCAATCCGCTGGGCTACAAGACAAGAGGTTCAGAATCCCTGCATATGGGACACTGTACTTAAACAAACAAACAAACAAACCCTCAGATGTGCTAGTTTTGCTACTGTGTGACATCATCGGTCATAGCTTTGAATTTTGTTACTGTTTTTGTGCCAAGTCATTGGTTGGAAGCAGAATTCTGTATTAGAACATTGGCCTAGGAGTGTCCCCTGCTTTGTATGTTAAGTGACACAGATTAGGTCTGTGGTATGTTCAGATCTCCACTTCCTGTTGTGTTGGCAGCTGAAGGTCATGTGTGCCTGACCTCAGCCCTAGACTCCTGAAGTCGCTGTGTAGTCGCGCTGGCCATCCTAGTGCCAGATTCAGATTATGACACAGTCTCGAGAAGTCACTGCCACCTCTCTTATTTCTGTGGCCCCAATTCCGAATGTATCAGGAACAGCCACTTGGCTTCCATTGTCCTTAAGTGGACTCTTACATTTCATGGGATTTTAGGCTACATTCCTTTTAGTTAGAAAACATGGGCAAGTAGGTATATATTTTTTTTCTTCACTGTTAATTCCCTTTAAAAATATGAAAAGATTGGAGAACTTTAAGCATTTTGAAAGAGACAGTTAATCAATACACATTATTCTCCAAACATTTGAGGAAATTCAAGGAAATTATAAAGTGCCTCCTAAAGGCCTCTTCAGATATCTGTATGCCTGCCCTTCAGATACAAAGTTTCCTTTTGGCACATAAAGAAGTCAAATTAGACCCATAAGAGACTATCCTTGTTGGTTCGTGAATGTCAAAGAAACAATCTTCAGTGAAATAGCTTTCTCTCTCAGCATGCTCTGGAGAGAAAAATAACTATGGTTTTTGATCATTCCTGTGCAGAGCATAGGGAGAGAGTTTTTGAGGATCCAAGAACTGACATTTTTATGAGGTCTGAATGTCTTGAGGATTTTCACTTAGTCCATCTTTGGTAAAGACGAGTCACATCAGAGTGCCCTAGGATTTGGGAGAAGGGACAGGACCCAATCCCTCACAAGACAGGAGAGAAGTACCTCTCCCCAAGCTTAGTGCCACCTGCTTGAAAGTGTCCCCTTTTTCAGATGTGTGGACAAACACTGGCCCATCTCTTCTGCCACCTTCGGGGCACCTGGTAAGCCTCTGGGATCAAGACATCATCTACCAGAGGACAGACCCCTTGAAGGATATTTATAAATAGTTTCCTTGTGACCAGCTCTCATAGCTGAGAGATTTCAGGAGAACTAGAGAAAGAGGCAGTCCCTAGGAACCGAAACCTAAGGAGTTTCGCAATCATTAACCAAGCTAAAATTTACCTTTTCTGTGGGCAAATCCCGTGGTAGCAGCTCAAGCTGGGCCAATACGCTGGAGTCCCCTTTTGGAAGAACCTCCCAGGGCGTGAGAAGAGGCTGCACCTCTCATGGCATCCTGGGTTTCAGAGGCAGCAGCCACCAGAGATCCCTGGAGTGGTTGCCATGGTCCAGGATCAATGTCTCTGCTTATCAGCTCTAGAAGTCCTACAGCATCCATTCACACCACAGGAGCTAACTCAGGGGTCCAACTCACCTACAGCTGGAGGACACTGCAGGAACATTCAATTCAGTTAAAATGCATCAAGGAAGTAGCATTGTTTGGAGTATGGTTCTATAGAAGAAGAAAAACCTTTTCTTTTTCCACTGAGGTTCTGTGGCTGGACCTGAGAATTATATGGACATAAGACAGGTTAACAGGAGAAAAACATACAAATTTTATTTAAGAGCCTTAAACAAGAAGAATGAAGACCCTAAGAAACACTTAGGACTGAGAGCTTATATAACTTTTTTTTAACAAAGAATAAATTTGTAGAAAAGTAACAAGACAAAGGAAAAGGTGTTTAAGCTTCTAGGGGGGCAGTAAGTTGTGGGAAAGTGACTAGGATACACAATGGGGGAAACTAATGGAGGATAAGGATTGTTTCAGAAGGTTCATTTGTGCAGATCCATTTTGGTGTTGACTCCCAACCCCCTTTCATAATAAAACCATTCTTCTCTTTCGGGAACAGGGAGGTCATTTTTTCTTACAGGAAATTTTATAACCTGTTTTTAGATCGAAAGGGGAGTGATCAGAGAGCCCTTCCTGCATCTGCTGTTTCTCAAGTGCCTTTAGCTCAAAATAATCAACTTGCCAAAGTAGCACGTTTGAGGTGGCATGTTCTGAACCCCTTCAGTTTAAATCTCAGTTTTTCTATTTTCTATCTGTTTAACTTTGGGCAAGTAACTTAAATCCTGTGAGCTTCTGTCTTCTCACCTGTAAAATAGGACTAATATCTCATTTCTTAAATAATATTAATGATATAACATATGCACATTGTTTAGCAAAAGGCCTAGCTTGTAATAGGCCCTCAATAAATGATAGATCAAAAATATGTCAGCAAAACAAGAGATGGAAGGAGTGGTTTCTCCTAGTCTAGTCATTTACTGAGGTCAAAGCCTTCCCTCTTGGGCTTATGCCAATTAGGAGACCACATTCAATCGTGGAGCTCCGTGGTGAAATCAGATCCAAGAGAAATGGCCTCGCGGAATGTACCCCTTTGTTACTCCGAGGAGATTTATGTGAGGCCCCACGAGCACAGAAGGTCAAGGCACCCCTGTCCTGGCTGTATTGGAGTCCACTGGGATCTCTGTACTCTTTCGTCCCTCCTTGGTATTCCTCTGCTCCAGGCAGAACATCTTTTGGTTGACATGAGATCCTCTCTAAACCCTTGATTATGCCATTGACCAAACTGGATTAAGTATGCCCCCAGTTGAAAGGCAGCTCTCGTCTTCAGATGGACTCAAGGATGCGTCACACAGCCTCTTAAAAGCATCTACGATATACCAATTTAATCAAAATGCTGGGGATATGGCAATAAATTTAAAAAAGACGAGATGCCTCCTACTCTTGTGGGACTGATATTCCAGTGGGGAGACAGACAATAAGCAAGAATATATAAATTAATATAATATAATATAATATAACATAATATAATATAATATAATATAATATAAAACATAAATCAGTGCTAAGAAGAAAAATAAGTAACAGAGGAGATCAGGAAAGGCCTCTCTGAGGAAGTGATATTTGTGCGGAATCTTAGATAAAATGAAAAAGTGAAGCATGTGTATATCTAGGGTAAAAATGATCCAGGCTGGGGAACGACAAGCACAAATGACCCACCTCGAAGGAGGAGGGTAATTGGTGGTTTAGAGCACTGGAGTGGCTGGAGTAAAGAGATAGAAGGGAATGAAGTTGAGAGAGAGTGGGAACCAGATCAGCTCAGCTGGGGCCTTGTAGGTAGGCCATGGTAGATTTTGGCCTTTATTTTGAATGAGACTGAAGGAAACTACTGAAGGTCTTTGTGATTGGCCTAACATATCTTTAAAGGGTTGCTCTGGTTGCTATAAGGAGAATAGACTATAAAGGAGTCAAGGGAGGAAAAGGAAGACCGGTGAAGACTCTTTGGCAGTATTGCAGAAAAGGGATGTTTATGGGCTGGAGTAGAGTGGTATTGTGGAAGAAGCAAGAGGTGATGGTATGCATGATGTATTTTGAAATTAAAAATAATAGTACTGGGGTTAGATTGGAAATTGATGAGGAATGAATGGAACAGAAGAGTCAAAGATGACCCCTCCTTTTTGATCTGAGCAACTGGATGAATGGGGTTGCTGTTTACTGAAATAAGAGGAAATGTTTCAGGAACAGGCTGGAGAGATCAGAAACCAAGGACCAAGCTTGAGATGGTTATCAGACATCTGAATTAGTTGCTGTGTAGCCTTTTGTGTGTAGAGTGCTTGGAAGACTAACAAACGCCTTGCTTTCCCAAATTGAGGATGCAGCAAACCTTCCGAGGTCTGTGATCACAGACTGAAACCTTGGGGAGTACCCACAGAAGGCACTCTGAACGTTTATTCTTAAGAAAGATGCAGAGCAGATATGATCAAAGCTAGGGTATTTAAAAGTTACGTTGAATTAGTGATGAATGATATTTGAGCATAGAGATGTTCAACACTGTATTTGGATTTGATTTTTTTTTTTTTTTGTAAATAGAAAAGAAAACCTTGGATTTATGTACTGTTTTGCCATTTAATAAGCGCTTTCAAACCCATCGTCATATTTATCCTATGAGGGAGGAATTGTTATCTTCATTTGGGAGATGACGAAATGGAAATTCAGAGAAGTTTAATGACTTGCCTAAGGTCATAAAACTAGCAGGTGAGGGAATCCTCAAATCTACATTTTCTGACCATAAAATCATTTCCATTTTATTGGGTTGTTTCCATTTTGTCATGGTTATTTTGGAATAGTCACATATTAATTATGCCAATATAAGAAAATCAAATCAATAGTATGTAAGATGGATGCAAAATGTCCTTTGTCCCTTATCGACTGCAAATAAACCTATATGTGCTTAGTCCTGCCTCCCCGCCCTGGGCATTCCTCTCCAGTCCTGTCTTTTCCGGCAGCTTTGCTTCCTTGGCAACCAAATGGCTAATAAGGGTCGCCTCCAACTACTGTCTCTCTTAACAAATTCCTTTTTATCAATGGCTCATTTACATTGAAAGAGGTTTTCATGCTAAGCAATATTTGGGGGAACATTTTATAAGTCCTGTTGCTAAAGTTCCGAGAGAAGCTGAAGCTGCTTCATATAGGCCCAAGTCCTTTCCCACATTGGATCATTTCAAAACACAATTAGAAGAGAACAGTTTTCCAGTGAGCATTTCAGTAATTCCTGAAAAGTATCACTTAGTCTTGATTGAGACCACAGCTGTGTCTACATGGTGCTAAACATCTGGATGAAAAACAAAAATGGAATATATTAGGTGTAAATACTGGGTCAATAGCTAGCTTTGGTGTCCTCAGACACTGTGAGTTGTTGCCCCGGGTCATCCAAACCCCTTTCAAGTCTCATTTCAATCATGCCAGTGTATGAGGAAGTAGGCAGAGCACTGGACTTGAAGGAAGAAGGTTGGTGTCTTGACTTTGCCTCTTCCTGGTGTGTGACCCTGTCCAGCCTCAGCTTCCTCATCTATGAAATGGACATACCTATTTATGCCTGCACAGTTTTCTAAGGTCTTTATAAAAAATAATTAAAGCAAATTTGAACTAGGCAGGGTCGTATTGTATTTATCTTTGCATCTCCAGTGCCAAACACAGGCAGTGTAGTAGGGACTGGAAACATCTTTGTTGAATAATGTGGGAATGAGTATAGTATAGACAGCTCTATAGCTCTAGCACCTATTATGTAGTTCTCTTCACATTTGCCAATTCCTTCTTGTACTTAAGCAAATTTACCATTCCTAAAATATGAGGACATACAACACAGAAAAAAATATTTACTAAAAGCATAAAATACATTGTGCTAGGTGTAAATAATTTTTTTCCAGTTAGTCCAAGTGGTGAATAATCCCAGCTTTTGTTCTTTTTGGAGCACCTGTTTGCAATCCATGTCATAAATATTTTCATGACTATTGCTTAGTAGTCAATGAGTTTCTTTGTTGGCACAGAATTTAAGATATTTCCCTAATAAGGACACCCAGTGTTAAAGCAATGAATTTCTATAGCTATGCAGTTCAGAGAGTTACCTAGGAGATGAAAAGCTAATCTGTCTGGAATTTCTGCCCTTGAGACCAAAGATACTATAAATTTGCTCAGGAGGAAAATAATCATGGTAAGCATCTTAATTTCTTCCATCTCGTTTCCAAGCAGATGTCACCGTGTTTTAGCCTGGAATTCATCATCTCTCTGATACATCAACATTGACATATTACATCTTCATCTCTTATTATAGAAAATGGAAATGAAACCAGAATGTGAGCGTGTTGAATGAATTGGACTCCCCAGAGATTGGGGGGAGAAGAAAACCTCCCACTCGCCTTTGACTTTTGGATTTCTTGTTTCCCTCATGTTTGCATTGCACTTTGAGAAGTCCATCTGGAAGTTCACTTTTTATATTTTGCAAATGCAACTAGAGCTTATTATCAAAACATAAATCCCCCAAAGAAGAAAAACGGTGGGTAGGGGATAGGGGGAAGTCAGAGAATCACCTCAAAAATCCAGGAATGGTATTTAAAGTTACACTCCAGAAATTAAACTCCATTTATTCATGGGCTTGACTTTGCCAGTCTGCTAGTTTGGGTGAATGCATGGATATGTTTATCCATTTGCTTCTATCTATTAAGCTCTCAGTTTAGAGGATGAGTTTGGGTAGGTATCAACACCTGCAAATGTCATCAATCCCTTAATACCTTTGTAGCACTGAGTTATCAAAGTAGCACTTGCACAGTTTGCCTGAGACTTCAGTCACTCCACAGTAGGCACCAGTACACTTCTTTCCTTTTTCTGGCCTCAGGAAAATAGTCTTAGGATTTCAAGATCCTGTTATATGTTGAGCGGATTGCGTTCTTCTTGAATTCCTTACGAAGTCACTCTGGTCCTTGGAGATTAGAAGTTTAAACTTTGAAGGCCATACCTCATCGAACTCTCTTCTCTTTGGCTCTCCAACCATTTCTGTGGCAGCCAGACTTAATCCTCTTCAGACATATCAAGCCGACCATCAGTCAAGGTGGTCTTTCTTTCCTTCCACATGCTACAGAGATTACGGTCGCCCGATTTTCTCATATATTCCCTGGCACCTTGACTGCAGACTCAGCTGCTATCTAGGTTGTTGTAAATAATGTTTACAACTTGGCCCAAATCTGGGGAAGAATTCCTCTTATCATAGAGTCACAAAGGTGAATGCCATCTTGGCCAAAATAGGATAGCTGGATGGAGCATTAGCATCTTAGTATCTCTTTGTAAATTTACAAACCAGAGAAGATAGAGTCAGTACAAATAATTGCCTATTGCACAAATGAATGAATGCATGCATAAAATGAATGAATGAAGACTCCACTAAATTCCTTTGAAAGGAGATTCTTTTAGTCGCTAGTGCATATCTTGATGGGGAAGTAACATGTTTAGTAACCAGTGAGAATGGTAATGAGTGTTGACATGTTGAACAGCAGATGATATCCAGGCATTCTGAACATTTTTAGAGACAAGGACTCCTTTGAGAATCTCATGAAAGTTATGGCTTCCCTCCTCAGAAAAACAAATACATGCATATTTATACAAGCTTATGCATGCAAACTTATACAAACTTATGCATACAATTTCAAGAGTGCACTTACCCAATTTCTGGCCTAAGGTTAGACTTAACAACTGGGTCTGACTCAAATGGAAATTTTTTGTATATGCTGAAGCAAGTAGGATTTTGGAGAGTGTGGAAGGACGTTAACATCAGTGCACCCTTACTATGTACCAGGTATGGACTCATTGTTTTATTTACATTAGTTTATTTACTTTTCGTAATAATCATGTGGGGTAGGTACTATTATTATCTCCATTTTATGTATATGATCTCCATATATTTGTTATATATATAATATATATATATGTACACACACACATATACTATAAATATATGCACACACATACATAAAGAATGTCACATTAATGCCACCTTTATCTTCTTCCCTGTTCTTCCTTTTCCTTCAGCCTTCAATAAATAGCTTTCATCCCCTCTTCCCTGTCAGGCTCAGAATTTAAAACACAAAGATATTGTTTAACACTCACCTTTGAAGGAGCTTACTCTCATCTGGTGATTTCTCTAAAACAAAAGTCTGGAACTTCCTGGCGCAGGAAAATAGACTCTATTTTTTCCTGATGAGTCCAGATAATAAGAAATAAGGCACAAGTTAAATTTTCAATTTTTGTGTGTGTACGTGTTATATTATATTCTTGATAAAGCCTCCTCAATAATGTGAGCACACAGAAATAAATAAGACACAATTCTTGTCCTCAAGAAGTTCACCATGCAGTTTCAACTAAATTACTTCATTGGTTTAATTAAAATCATTGGCAACCCCATATGGCAGTCCACTCCTTAATAAATATATCCTTCAGGAATAAATGGGTTACATCATCAGGTCTATTGAGTGTTGTGTGCTGAAGAGTGCTACTGGTCTTGGAGAATGAGGTCAGGTATACAGAGTCTTGAGTCATTGGCATAGACTCCCTAAAGCAGTGTTACGGAGAAAATCACCCAGGAGCACTTTGGAGAATGAGAAGCAATGGCTGGAACCAGAGTACTGAGCAGTACTGCCGTTTAATCAACTGGAGAAGAGAGGGGTCCTGGTGGGGAGCAACCAGAGTGGAGGAGGGAGGAGAGCCAAAAGGGAGTATTGTCAAAAGCCAAGGGAGAGGGATATCAGGAAGTAGGGTGAGGCCAGTAGTATCGTGCCACAAAGGGGAAAGTAAGATAAAGTGTAGACTAATCCATGGACGTAAGCTGTCAGGAGTTCATTAGTAAAGTAAGCAAGGCAAATTTCTATGAAGAGGCGTTGTGGAAACCATTGCTGTGGGTTGTGGCATAGATAGGAGGTTAAGCAGTTGCAAACTGAGACAGGTACCAGTGGTTCCCAAATGCTGCGTCAGTCGCCAGAGTCACCTGAGGGAAATATAAATTCTTGGCCTTGCTCTCACATTTTCTGATTCAGTAAGTCTAGGGTGGGTCTTAAGGATTCGAATTTTTAAAGAGACAGGTTTGAGAACCATTAAAATGTGAAGTGCATGAGAGCAGAGATCATGCGAGAGCAGAGATCATGCCTGTCTCGTTCACCACTGTACCTCCAGGAGCTGGAGCAGTTTCTGCCCGCAGCACGTTCTCAGCAACCCTGTTGGATGGCAGCTCCCCGAAGCAAACTACTTCTTATATGTTCATTGGAAAAATGTTATAATAAAACACAGCTTAATCAATAAGGGTTAGTGAATATCTGAGAACTTACAGGGTTTATTATACATTAGGTTGAACTATATGAAATTACCATTTTCGTGAGTTACAAAGAATCAAATATGGGCAGTATTTTATATTTAATCTAGTAATTTCTCAATAAAACAGATGATACAAAAATTATTATCTTGATTTTATGGCAGTCACAAAGATTTTGGAATTACAAAGGGGTGCTAGGGTAGCCAGCCTCCAAAATGGCCCCAATGATCCTCATCTTGTGGTGTTCATGTCTGCCTGTGTGTGATCCTCTTCCCTTGAGTGTGAGATGGACTTAGTGACATGTTTCTAATGAATAGAATACTGCAGAAGTGATGGTATGCCACTCTTAAAATTAGACTGTAAAAAGATTGTCTTCCACTTCGGATGTTATTCTCTCTCTGTCTCCTGGATCACTCAGTCTGAGGGAAGCCAGCTGCCACATTATGAGGACTCTCAGGCAGCCTATGGAGAGATCCTCCCCCCCACAAGCCAGGGGGAGAAATAGAAGCCTTTAGCTAACAGCCAGTGAGGAACTGAGGCCTGCCACCAACCATGGGAGAGCCCAGAATAGGATTCCAGCCCCAGTCAAGCCCTGAGATGATTGCAGCCCTGGCCGACAGCTTCACTGAAATTTTGTGAAAGAGACTCTGAACCAGTATGTCCCAGCTAGGCTGCTTCCATATTCCTAACCCTCTGAAACTCTATGAAAACATAAATATTCGTTGTTATAAGCTGCTAACTTTGGGGGTGGTTTATTCTGCAGCAATGAATAACTAATATAGATCCTCATCTCAAAATACTGGGAACCAATGGTTGAGCAGTTTTTAATTCAAGCATACTTTCACATTTATCCTATATGCCTTGCAAACAAGTTCTAATTCTGTTTCACTATTAAGGAATATTAGTGGCACGTATTGGTGGAGAAAATAATGATATTTGGAACCAAAAAGTGCCACTTATTAGCTGTGTAACCTTGCAAATCACTTAGCTTCTCTGAGCTCCTCCTTCCTCTTAGACAAAATGCAGACTGCTACAATGCCTACCATGTTTTCATGTTAATTGTAAGAATTAGATCCAGAAGACAGTTAATCGACTCTAGCGCTATTGAAATGCTGATTTTCATTGATGATAGAATTAATCATCTTTCAACAGTAATAATTTGATCAAGGTCACATAGCTACTTGGTTGAACAACAAGAACTTACACCAAAGTCTCCTAATGCTAAGACCAGGACTTACATAACTCTGGGCAAGTCACCTTTACTAAATGAGTCTCAGTTTCCCTACAAGTAAAATAAATAGATTGGACCAGGTGATAGAGGGCCCTTAAGCTCTGAAAAGGCATTGATGAGAACCTAAGGAAAGAACTCTTGTCTAGGTGACCAGGTTCTCAGGAAGGCAGGGTGAAGGGTGCATCTGGCATCCCTGGCATTTCAGAGCCTGTCCAGGCTGAGAGAGCTGATGCTGGGAGAGGCTTTTGTTGTGCTCTGTTTAAGCAGCAGCCTTGGTGCCATGCAGAGGCTGTTGGTGCCACTGCTGGGGAAGATGGGACTCGCTTCTTTGCTTCTGCTGCCAGCTCCCACAAGCCTCTGCAATAACATCCTATCATTTGTCACTTCAAACCCCATACACTTTGGATTTGTGCTGGTGCCAGGGGAATTCATAATGAATTCAGTTCCCCATTCATGCAGGAAAGAAAGTAAGGCTCAGGGGGAAAAAAAAAAAGGAAAACATTGCCTTGGAGTTTCTGTAGAAGATGATGAACATCACATTTTGAATAGGGCTGAGAAAGTCATGAATAAGTTAGTGTTTGTTTGGAATGGTACAGCCTGAAAATAGCATTGTTGCTAGTGTTTGTATAGTATTCAGCAGTTTACAAAGCATATTTATATTTATTTTCTCATTTGAAGCTTATTATCTTTTTTTTTTTTTTTTTTTTTTTTTGCTGAGAAACTAAACCTCTCAGGGGGGCAAAGGATATTGGGTAATTTGTGGAAGAAGCAGTTCTTGAACTTTGGTCCTTGTTTTCCAAATTGTGTTCATTTTCCATGGGACTGCTTGGGCTTCTGTCCTAGTGAGGTTTCCTGTCTCTGACAGTGGTGATTTTGTTGCTGGTCTTCTCCAAGAGTAAAGCAAGTGCTGGTAAAGTAAGTGTTCTAGTGTTTGTGACAGACAGAGTTGAACCTTATGTACCACTAAATATCTCCATGAACGTGGAATACTGCCATTAGATTTTGCAAATGCATGGCTTTGTGGTTGGAGAACCAAGAGCCTCTTTGTAGGAGCCAGAGGAGATAGGTTTGCTCTTTCTCTGCTAGTGGCGATATGGCCATGTCAGTCTCTGGCCTTGGGAGCGGGCAATGTGCAGCAGGCGAAGGGAGGAGGCTGAATGGGGGTGAGGGATGTGGAAGTCTGGGAATAGGATCTAGCAGAAGAGAGTTGGCCTGGGGCTGGATCATGGACCGGGGAGGAGGCTGGCTGCAAGCAGACACTGCAGAGGTTTGAAGTCAGGCAGATCTGATCTGAATCCCGGTTGCACGTCTCCTAGCAATGTGAACTTTGGCAAGTCACTTTACCTTCTTTGTACCCTTGTTTTCACAACTGAAAATTAGAGAGAATACTATTGTCTGTTTTGTGTATCTATTTGTTTTGACTGTCCCATGAGATCTTATGCTGGATAGAGTTTTCAAACAGGGGTTAGCGAACAGGGCTGTGGGCCAAATCCAGTTGGCTACCTGGTTTTGTACAGCCCAGGAGCAAAAATAGTTTCACACTTTACATTTTTAACTGGTTGAAAAAAAGTCAAATGAAGAACAATATTTCGTGATATTGAAAATTATGTCAAATGAATTTAAATATTTATATGTAATTATATGCGATTATAATAACAATATAAAAATATATGTAAGTATATTATAATATATTTGATATAATTATGTATGTATGTATACATAATATGTTGTATGTAATATATTATATACAAATGTTATTGTATATAATATTATTACATATATAACGTATTAATATAAGTTAATGTAGTATATAAATATAAGGTTAAATTTCAGTATTCATAAAGAAAGCTTTATTGAACCACAGCCATGTTCATTCATTTACTATTATTGTTTCCACTATGTTCATGCTACAGGAGCAGAGAGAGGGGAGTAGTTGTGACAGGAACCATACAACCTGTAAGCCTAAAATGTTTACTATCTGGCCCCCTACAGAAAAAGTTGGCTGACCTCGCTTTTACAAGGCTCAAAGTGCTCGTATAACACTGTAGGGTGAAAAGTTGTATTACTGTTTTCTACGGGTGAGAAAAGAGAAATCCTAAGAGAAAAAAAATGAGTCAATTAATGCCACACAGTTAAAAAAAAAAAAACACCAGAGTTTGTACTGAAACTCAAATTTCTAACTGCAAGTGATGTTCTCTTAGTCCATGATTATAAATTCCTATCCAACTATATAGACTTTGGTACAATGGTAGACAAACATGGGATCGAGAGGTATCGGGCTGATTAGCAAATAGGTTATAAAGCCAGAACCACGGAAAACAGGTTATGTATGTAGGAACCCAAACTTGGGAAGCTGGACCATTCGAGCAGAATTCTGATGCTGTCAAGATATACAAGAAGCAATGTGATTAGTAACAAATATAAGAGAAACCTTCCAACCTCACCAGTGATTAAAAGACAAAAAAATTTTTAAATGAGGTAACACTAAATTAGCAAAAATCTTAAATCACCTTTGATACATAATATAGGTGATGTTATGGCAAAACTAGAATGCCTACATATTGCAATGTAGATTAGTTAAAAATACCAGACTACCTTTAATTTGGCACTATGTATTAAGAGCATTTGAAATATTCTTATTCTTTGATTCCTCTATATCATTTCTTAAAAATCTACCCTTGAAAATAATTCTACATCCAGAAAAAAGATGTTCATGGCAGTTTAGCATCAATTTGAAGGTAACTAAGCATCTAAAAATAGAGAGCTGGTTAAGTAAGATGCAGTATATCAGCCTGATGGACTATTATGTGGCCACTAGACCACTGGAGACTAGACAGCAAGATAGAAACAGTTTTTTGTAATCTGAAGCAAAATAAATAAATAATCGTAATTTTTCAATGATTTTTGCTATACACAAGTTATCTGTATTGGAACAAAGAGAAACAAAAACAGATAATTTCTTAAGGTGATAGCACTGTAAATCCATTGTTGTTATTACATGGATGGGATACTAAAAAGACTGCGACCTTGTCTCCTGGAGAGTAGGTCTGAGTTGGCTGAGTCGCCATGTTGGCTTACACTTACACTGAGAACCTGTTCTCCCCCGTACCTCAGGTCAGGATAGAGTCTAGAGCTGAGGTCAGGCTGAGTCTGCAGGCAGAGCTGAGGATACATTCCAGCCAAGGCTAGACAGGTAAGGGAAGAGGGGGCCAGGAGGTGGGCAGGTCTCAGTCAGTAAATATTCACAGAGGCCTCTCAGCTGGCACGGTGGCTGTATTGCCTTGGAAAGATGCTGGTCTCATTAACGAAGCTCTGACTGAGTGTGGAGGGCTCATGCAGGTGTGAGGAAACATGGACAAGAGGCACAGTCCAGCACCCGGTTATGAAGAAGGACTCTGTAGTTGACCGTCTGCTGGGTACCAAGAAGATAAGTTGGAATTAGACTAGCTTTGTCTCTGAGGAGTCCCATAAGAGGACAATTACAGTAGATGAGATACTGCAGTGAAAAAGAATGTTAAACACACTGAATTTGCCCAGAGGAAGAGAGCCCTCCATCGCAGTTTGAATATCTCCACTGTTCTGAGACTCTCCAGTTGTCCTAATTGATGATCATTTCTGCAGTGATTGAACACTAATGTTTATTCTATGTTCACATCTAGCTTCACATTATTTATGGATTTTAATCATGGCCTCATAGAACACTGCAGATTTTAAGCCCTGTGAGGATATGTTCTACCTTTCTGGGGTAAAGACTCTCCAAAGCTTTTCTCTCATTTGGTTTCTTACTCTAGACTGCATTTTCCCTTCATGAAAATCCTGTCTAAACATGGGTGACCCTCGGATTCAAATTTTCCCTGACTAGTAATTTATCTTACTTCTTCCCTTATTGATCATTGATACCATCCTCCACAAGCCCTCCCCCCTTAAGTCCCACTCTGAACTCTCCCAGTGAGATGGTGGCAGGGTCTCTGCCCTCTAGGTAGTATCAGAGCAGAGGAGATAAGACCTGTTAGCCAAGAACTCTGAACACCAGGGGAAGCAGAGGGCATGAGACTTGGAAGATGAATAGGATTTAGGCAAGAATATGAGGGACATACTTGGGGGAACAGTGAGTAGTTCAGTTTGGAATTCATCCAAGAGTTATGTTTGAATTATTTCCATTTTCTGGAGATGTGGAGCATGGTATGAGAAACAGGATTATCTTGAAGGATGTCCTAGAGAAAAGTAGATCATCTAGGAGGACTGTGAAGATTTCCCTCCTCAAGCCTGTGAATGGCACAGTGGCCCCAGGAAGCCTTGGGACTTGGTTAATGAGTTATTGGGAAGTACTAACAATCTCAATAAAAGTAGCAGTAAAACTAGATGCTCCTAAACAAGCTCCCTGCTTTCCTGCAATGTAATCATAATAATAATGATTATTATCTACTGAGTGCCTCTGTGAGGTATTATTGTCTCCAATTTTTAGAGGAGAACCTTGAGTTTCACAGACATTGAAAGACTTGCCCAGGATCACACAGCTAGTAAGCATTGGCAGACCTCAAACTCACACCCATAATACCTCAAAACCTGTGCCATTTCAGCATTATTTTGTTACCTCCAGACATGTGTGGAATGGCAAGGTGGTGAGAATGGCTGGGATTAACCACTTACTAGATGCTTGCCTCCAGGAACTAAGAGGGAATAAGACATGACCATGAGTGCACTCTAAGATAGTATCCATGAGACGGACCCATAGGAAGCTAAGAGCTTCAGCTACCGAAGATGAAGGACTCAGCTACACCATCTGTGAAACTGAATCTAGGGTCATTGGAACATGCCTCCTTGAAGTAGGAATCAAGAGAAGAGATGAGAATGTTGAGTCCTGTGGGTAGAAAAATAATCCCACAGTTTGTGGGATAAGCTGCTGACTGCTGCCCCGATGAAAGCAAGGATGTAATCACCAATTTACTTCTGGACATAATCACTGTGTGATTATGGAGCTCCTTCCATTTTATTTCATGGTTATCTTGCTCCAACCCAGCTTAGTTGGGATGATAAGCTCCCTACTACACACTAGCAGATAGAGGCTCAGAGATGCCCTATGATTTTCCTAAGGTCATACAGCCTGTTATCAGTGTCATTTGCTTTCAAGTTTCCTAAAGCCGTCCCTCTTTCCATTATATTTCTGGAGGGATCAGGTGAGCAATGGGAGAAATAAAGATGATGCTTGTCAAGAGGGATTGAGGAAAGTGAAAAGAACAAGATAAAACAAGCAAAAAAAAAAAATCATTAAAGCCAAACCCCAGACACAGCAAGGAAACAGCAGGGCCAGAGGAGTTCCTTCTGAGGACAGGCTGCCAGAATGGGCTCTGATGTATCTGCTGAATTAGAAGTCCACAGAGAAAATGAGCTGGGTGGGAGATCCATGGAGAAATGAATGGAGGACACATCTAGAGAACTGGTTAGCAAGTCTATTCAGTAGAACCCGCTTTGGGGAGACTAAGCAGAGGAGGTAAGAGGAGAGACTGTCTAGAGAACAGGGACTCTCTTACTCATTTGTGAGGAAAGTGAGAGTTCAGTACTAGTTATGAAAGACAGAAGTTATGCCAAAGTATGGGTGAAGCACAACTGTGTAATAAAAGTTATATAAAAACAGAAAGAGGGGGTGTGTTTTTAAATAAGGCACGACAGTATCAAAACTGGATGCACACTTATTACAATAATTAAGGCTGACTTTTTTAAAGGGCACTATTAAGAATGAAGAAATCGAATTTGGGGGTCACTTGAGCCAGATGGCCATCTTTGAGATGCTGTGGGAACCATTAAATCAGATACCCCCTTGAGTCTCATTTCACTCCTTGGTTGGACTGCTAAGGCTACTGACCAGATTGCCAGGTCTGGCTATTTCTGGAGATCAACCAGGTGTTGGTCCCTTGGCTATGCTTTTAGTTGGTGAAATAAGCTGTGATAAGTAATATTCATGAATCCTGTTCTAAAGATGCTAACTATTCTTTAAGAGTACTATTATTGTATATCACAAACTTTTTATAGAAGTAGCCAAGTAACAGCTATAATCAGTTCCCTAGCCCCATAACCTGGAAAAGGATGTTTTGAAAGTAAATTTGTTTTTTATATTCCATGAGAAGTTGAGCAATTTCAGTATCAGGGAGTAGTACCTGTTTCATCTTCAAATTTGCTTTTTAATACGTCCCAAAATCAATGTTACAGCTACTGAAAATGATCATTAATGTAATCATTAATCACTGATTTATAGTGATAATTTGTAAAGAGGGTCATAACTTGATACAGATAACTTTAAAAATTCAGCTTAAGTAATGGTTTTTATTGAGGGCTCAGTTTTACTCATGGGGGTTCTATGTACTGTGGACTTTACCAGATAAATGAATATTATTGTTTATTTTTAAAATGTCCTATCTAGGGTTGAGGTCAATGCAAACTGTGGGTATCAAGAAATCTGAGAAGTAGGGTCAGATCATAGGGAGCATATAGCACAGAGACCAAACCTGGGTGAGGAGGCCAAAGAGGAACCATTAGTGGGCCCAGCCCAGGAAATAACAGATCTAGGAAATTAGGGGTCTGCGTGAGAATTGTAGTCACTGGGCAGATCCAGCCTCAAAGCTGGGGAGGATTGGAGAGGGGACAAAGAATAGCAGAAAAGGCAGGAAAACACTTTGTGTGGATGGGGTGCTGGGCAGAGCTCTATGACCTCACAGCCTCCTTCAAAGGACTTCCAGTCCCAGGGGTCTTGGATTATGATGGTCTAGACCCAGAGCTTTGTGGTTATATGTAGCCAGGAGCTGATACCTATCTGAATTTAGGAAGCCTTGGAATGTAACTGCATCATGTTTAGGGGACCATGGAAAAGGGATCTTAAAAATAAGTTTAATTAAAGGCAGGCATTCAACATTCATGCTGCGTTAATGTCACCTGTTAACGTTTTTGGTTGTATATTATGGCAGTCATAATAATCCTGAGAGTTGGTTAATCAGAGAAAACAACTATAGGGGCAATAGGACAAAATATTTAGCAGGTGTATGTCAGTGCGCTGTGGTGCAGAGAGCATGGAACAGAGAGTCTGGGTTCCAACCCCAGAACCTCAGATTGTTAGCTGTGGAGAGGGAGCCGGTCACTCAACCTCTGTGAGGCTCACGTTTTTCACTCACGCCCTAGGGAGTGGGAGAATTCACAGAGCTAATGGAAGTGATAATCAATGAGCTGCAAAAGACCCAGAATAACTAAAGCAATTCTGAATAATAGTAAAGCTGCTGGCATCACACTATTGTCCCACCTTGGGGGAGGGCTGGCAGAGGTACAGTGAAACTGCTCTTCTTACACTCTTCAGTGCATCTATTCTGGGATATTTTGCTCCACCTGGAACCTCTCAGATATACTCCTGGACTCTGATAAGGTACTCTCATCCATGAGTTGAATGTTAAAAAGGTTTCTCTGTGTTATGAGGGTTAGAACCTCATATTCTGCCATCTTGCTGGCATACTATGATTATATTTTAAAGAAAATAAAAGAAAAATTGCCCAAAGCCAGGCTGAGTTCTAGAAGCTTCCAGAAGGCTCTAAACCTAAGTGGATCACACTGAACTTGATAGGGAAGGCCAAGGGAACTTGAACAGTCTAGAGAGGTAAAAGGAAGATATTTGGCAGGGTAGGTAGGCAAACCAGCTACCCAGTGGACTCATGGCCTGATTCATGTCATTTGAATGGCCTTGTCTTGGGCTGGGGAAGGGAAAGTGTGCTCAGTGCCTCAAGAGGGCACAGGAAGACCCAGTGTAGGGAAGCTGGGGAGGTTTTCCAAATACTGAAAGGCTACTCAGAGAAGTCAAGCCAGCCGCAGAGCTGATGGTGCACAGACACAAGAGACCTGCCTCTCCAAGCTCTTTGGGGTACAGAAGTCAACCCCCAGCCTAATGCCCCTGAAATGCCCCTGTGATTTGAATCAGCTGATATCCTCTTGCAAACTTGCATGTCCTTTTTCCTTTTTCAGGTAGGTTCATAAATTCATAAAGTTTTATCCTTTCTATGGCAGCAGATGATATTAGAAAGATAATTAGCTCCAGAGCTAATTTTCATGTCAAAGTGAAATTATAGGTTTCATGGTATAGAACAAAATTTTCTTTCAGTCCCTCCTCATCCTCCACTCCCCCACCCACTTCAGCTCCTTCTTCCTGCATATGTGTACATTCCCCTCTTCTTTCTGGTCACAAATGTCAGCAGAGAGGGGTGGCCACTCAAGAATCCCTTTCTCTTCCGTGTCAGGCATATTTGCATTTGCAAACAGCTTTAATTGAGTAGAGTTTTCATTGCTCTTTTTCCTGCTCCTGTTTTTAAATGCAAATGTTAATGTTTGGTTAGCATGAGTTCAGAATTAAGCCCCTGCTACCTGTGGCTGCCTCCTTCCCTGGGTTCTAAATAAGCACTGGTAGAGTATTGCAACCTGCTGAGAGCTTGCAAGTCCTGGAAGGCTGGAGTCCAGCTAATTGCCAATCATGCTGAGAGGGCTGTGCAGAGCCTTGTCTCACTTACCAGCTCTCATGGAATCCTGCTTCCTACCAGCATCAATGGAGAGAAAATTAGTGTGTTGGGAACAGAGAGGGAGATGGGGAAAATGTTGCTCTTTGGAATCAGGTTCTGGACTCTCTTTTGTCATCAAAACTTTCTGGAATTGAGAAGGCCATCGGAGGTCATCAGCTTTGAGTCTCAAAAGTTGTGCTCTCTTAGTCCATGTTCTTCATGGTTCGTTATTGGACTTTTGCTTGAATGCTCCCACTGGTGGAGGACTCCTTCCTTCACAAGGCAGCCTCTTCCACTGACATCTAACTCTGTTTGTTAGGAAAGAAGTGCTTAACATTGAGCCAAAATTAACTTATCTTTAGGTACTGGTTTCAGTGTTCACATAGAATATGGTTGATCTCAGTTCCAAATGACAACCTTTCAGATATTTGGAGATGGCTCTTACAGAGCCTCAAATGCCTTTTCCCCAACCAGGTAAAATTCCCAGTTTCTTTGTGTCTGGTATATATTCAGCCCTTTATCCATCCTGTTCTTCTTCCCCTCGTGGACTCAGGTTATCTGTCTTCTTGAAGGAATTTTTAATAGGGAGTGTGGTAATCTAGCTGTGGACTGGCCAGCACATGTTAGAATGGGGCTACCCATTTCCTTCTCATTCCTTTGTACTCCTCTCATTTACCAAGGCTGCCCAAGATGCTGTAGACTTGCTAAGAGCCATATCATACTGTCTACCCTTGCTGCACTCACAGCCAGTTCCAGCTCCAAGCTCTTTCTCACAAAGATGTCTTTTAGTTGAGTAAATGATATATGATTCAACCCTTAGCTAAAGACCACTGAGCTCCTCCTTTTGTGGCAAAGAAAGCATATTCTTCTAAGGTGTCAGAGTGAGTTTTAATTCAATGAGAGAATCTTACAGGGCATTATATATATTATCACAGAGGATATGTTTATAGTGTGTCCAGTTGTCTCTTTCAGACATCAGGGACCTGGATACTCAGACATCTTAGCAAGTTCAGTGTTTCAGGAAACTGGGTACTTCTCTTGCCTGAGACTTCTAGTGCATAATTTTGATAGATAAAAGAAGTCAAATCTGAAATCTGTAGATAATCCTAAGAAGTTATCAATCCTAAGAGAAGGAGAATCTGGAAGTGAGCTACTACTGGATAGAAACATGTGGGGAAAGGGTTGCTGTGACTTAAGGTAGAGGTCCATGGCTGTTAAAGGTTGACTTAGACTGTGACTGGGAAGAGAGAAGTGAAGAATGTTGGCAAGAGAGGAAAGAAGCCATGGCCTATAGCAAAATTTCATACTTCCTTCTAGGTTCAGTGCCACCCCATCTTTATCACCATACCAACCCACATCACATGAGATGTGGCATCTGTAGGCGAGACAGGAGGAGCAACTATCACTATGACCTATGCCCTCAATTCAAAGGTGTCTTCCAAGATCTTACCCAATAATATTTTCTTCTTCTGGGCTCTGGACATATTGCATTATACAAGAGCCTCAGAAAACCCGCCACATGGATCTGGCCCTTCTGAGATCCTGGAACCAACGATACATCTCTTAGAGTCATATATGAGCTCTCTCATGTCTAAAATCAAGAGAAAAGATGAACACTCACATTATGTAAATTCTACATATCAAATAGTGGATAGCTGAATGATTCATGATTTATTTATATGACCAGGCCCAATTTACACACACACACACACACACACACACACACGCACGTACGCACACATACAGCTGCAGAATATTCTAAGGTTTCCCCAAGTGGCCTTAGCCATAGATAAAAAAACAAAAACAAAAACAAACAAAAAAAAAACGTAGGAGCTGGTGTGCTGGCGTGCTGGCAGCATTGTGAATGAATGGAGCTAAACACTGGATCTTTACACAGGATGCTTGTACAATTTGTACTACTTCCATTTGCATATTCCCTTTTATTGTCACCATCTAAATATTCCTACTGCTGAAATGAAATGCCCCCTCCAGGACATATTGACTCTCTAATAATAAAGGGGTCATTTGATTATAATCACGTTTTTGGATCCACATTATAGATACCTGACCCTGGTATCCTTGAATGACTCCATTTGAAATTATAAAATTTGAGATCTGGAGACTGCTATTTCATATAGGCAAGAGCATCTTGTGCTAGGGTGAATAGCAATGTTGTGGATAGGTCAGACATGGATGGAAAAGAAACAAAAATATGATGCCTGTAAGTGGAGAAGGAAAAAGGTAATATTCACAAAAGTACAAAGTTTCTTTTTTTGTATTTTAACCCGCCTGCAAACTCTTTTCGGGTATACTACTAAATTGAATCCTTATAACAACATGTGGAGTGCAACAGCCATTTTGCAGCTGAAAAAAAAACTATTTTTTGGAGGACATAAAATGATTCATTCAATTAGCAATGGATGAAATTGGACATGCACCCAGGACTCCTCACCAGTTCCAAACTCTTTTTTTCTACTTTCCCTCAAGCTGAAGGCCTAGAAGGATGACTTGGTTCAACAGATCTATGGATGAAAGTTGGAAGCTCTGGGTTAGATGGGAAAGGAATCTTGGCTCAAAACCCAGAGTAAAGCTGCCCTCAAGGGTTGAGTCTTGAATGGTCTTATTGATGCAACCAGAATTTCATGAGTGCTTAGTGAGTGCAAGTCACTGAAGAAATGGAGATAAATCAGACACAGCCCTTGTCTTCAGGAAAGCCACAATCTATGGAAACATAACAAATTCACATGAAAAATTTTATCATAATACGCAGTGTATATGGGAAGTGCCAAAGAAGTAGTACATGTATATAGACCATGAACTAGAAGTTCTAATACAGGTGAGACCAAAGAGAGCCAGGAAGATCAGGAAGGCTTTCTGAAAGAGGTAGAATAATTGGATATGGGATTTGGGAGAGATAATTCAAGGGACAGAAGCTGCGAGGAGCGATGCCAAGCTAAGCATGCTCATGTGATTATTCTGAGGAAGGAGTCTAAGCTCTCAGAGCATGGCATAAGAGGGAGAGCTGGAAAGATAAGCCTCCAGTTCTCCCTTGAATATGTTTGATTTTAAGTCTTTTAAAAACTGACTTGCCCCTCTGTGTCCTCTACATGCCTGCATAACCAAAGAGTAAAGAGCTAAGTGGAAAGAAAAATTCATAACTATTTTTTAATCACCACAAAATGGCCTTCACAATCTTGTCAAGAAAAAGAAATACATTTGGCAACCTCACCTTCTATTCTATCCTATCCTATCCTATCCTATCCTATCCTATGCTATGCTATGCTATGCTATGCTATGCTATGCTATGCTATGCTATGCTATGCTATTCTATTCTATTCTATTCTATTCTATTCTATTCTATTCTATTCTATTCTATTCTATTCTGATGGGCTCTGCCAGAGTCCTCTTCCTAGAAAAGCTACAGATGAAGGCCTTGTCTCAGGATGCTATGACATGATGGCCTCTGCACTAGGAATGATTTCATCATCTATGTCCAATGCACTGGCCAGCACACCAAACTGAGCTGTGCACACAGTGGAATGCATTGTTTCTGGCAGTTCATCATGACTGAAACTGAGAACAATTGAAACTTTAAAATATTAATCAAAGGTATTCCCTAAAGAATAAAACCAAGCCTGATATATCCAGAGCCACAGGCTAATCAGTCCAAGCTAATAAATGAATTTAGTAAAGTTGTAGGATACAAAGTCAACATACAACAACCAGTTTAATATTTATATACTAACAATAAATTACAAAGAAAATTAAGGAAAAAACTAATTTACTATAGCAGCAAAGAGAATAAAATACTTAGGAATAAACTTAACTAAGGAAGTGAAAAGTTTATACAGTGAAAACTATAAAATATTAATGAGAGAAATTAAAGAAGACACACAAAAAAATGGAAAGATATCCAGTATTCATGGTTTGAATGACTTAATATTGTTAAAATGTTCATACTACCAAAGTGATTTACAGATTTAATGTGATTCCTATCAAAATTCCAATGACAGTTTTTTCAGAAATAAAAAAAAATACTAAAATTCATATGGAACCACAAAAGACCCCAAATAGCCAAAGCCATCCTGCAAAAGAAGAACAAAAGTAAAGCATGACACTTCCTGATTTCAAAATATATTACTAAGCTATAATAATTAAAACAGTAAGGTACCAGCATAAAACCAGACGTATAGACCAATGAAATAGAATAGAGAACCCAGAAACAAATCCATGCATATGTAGTAAACTGATCTTTGACAAGGATTCTTAGAAAAGAATTCTGTGAAAAGAATAGTCTCTTCAATAGATAGTGTTAGGAAAACTGGATATCTGC
The DNA here is from genome assembly GCA_028627145.1 of Eidolon dupreanum. NCBI lineage: Eukaryota > Metazoa > Chordata > Mammalia > Chiroptera > Pteropodidae > Eidolon > Eidolon dupreanum. The sequence continues at coordinate 138,851,202 of CM053509.1, read as the reverse complement.
AAGCAAAGAATGAAATTCTTGCACCATACACAAAATCAACTCAAAATGGATTAACAATTTAAATATACAATCTGAATCTATAAAACTCCTAAAAGAAAATATAAGGGAAAAACTTCATGATAATGGTTTAGACAATGATTTCTTGAATGTGACACCAAAAGCACAAGCAACAAAAACAAAAGTAAACTAGTGGGATTCTGTCAAACCAAAAAGCTTCTGCACAACAAAGAAAACAACCAACAGAGTGAAAAGATAACCTATGGAATAGGAGAAAATATTTTCAAAACACATATCTGATAAGGGGTTAATATCTAGAATATAAAAGGAACTCTTACAACTCAGCCAAAAAAGAAAAATGATTTAATAAATGGGTAGAAGTTTTGAATTAACATTTCTCTAAAGAAGACATACAAATGGCCAACAGGTATATAAAAAGATTCTTAACATTGCCAGTCATCAGGGAACTGCAAATCAAAACCACAATGAGATATCACCTCAAACCTGTTAGAATGGCTATTATAAAAAAAAAAAAAAAAAAAAAAAAAAAAAAGGAGCAAGTGCTGGTAAGGATGTGGAGAAATTGGAACCTCTGGTACACTGTTGATGGGAGTGTAAAATGGTGCACCTGCTATGAAAAATAACACAAAGTTTCTTCAAAAAACTAAAAATATAACTGTCATATGCCAGGAATCCCTTTTCTGGATATGTAACAGAAATACTTGAAATCAGGATCTTGAAGACATTTTATCATACCCATGTTCATGGCAACATTATTCACAATATTATAGATATGGAAACAACCTAAATGTCCATCATGAGTAGATAAAGAAAATTTGGTAGACAGATGCACTTAGGCTTAAGATGGGGTTATGTCCCAATAAACCTTTTGTAAATTGAAAATATTATAAATTGAAAATGCATTTAATATGCCTAATCTACTGAATAGCATAGCTTAGTCTCGCCTGTCTTAAACATGCCCAGAGCAGTTACATTAGCCTTCAGTTGGGCAAAATCATCTAACACAAAGCCTATTTTATAATAAAGTGTTGAATATCTCATGTACTTTATGATATGCTTTCTCACCAGCTGAAAAATCGTAAGCCAAACTATTGTAAGTTGGGGACTGCTTGTATACATGCAAGAAGATACTATTCAGCCTTAAAAAAGAAAATCTTGCCATTTCCCTCAACATGGATGGGCCTGGAGAACATTGTGCTAAATGAAATTAGCTAGTAACTGAAGGACAAATACCACATGATTCCACTTACATGAGGTATCTAAAGTAGTCAAACTCATAGAAACAGAAAAATGGTGGTTGCCAAAGGCTAATGGGGAGGGAGAAGTAGAAACTTGTTGTTTTGTGAGTATAAAGTTTCAGATATACAAGATGAATGAGTACTAGAGCTCTGTTGTATGACATTGCATCTATATTTAACAATACTCCAATGTGCCCATAAAAATTTAAGAGGATAGATCTTGCGTTAAGTGTTCTTACAACAACAACAATAATGATGATAATAATAATAATGATAATACCACAAACATTCAGGCTCTATTGTCTCTCTGGATCTTGGTTTTCCTATCTGTAAAATGACCAGGCTGCACTTGGTGACTGCAACTCCAAATGTTAACCTAAAAATATTCATTCCAGTTGGCTCCTTGGTGTTTTGAAAGAACAGTAGCTCAAAAGCAATATAATGGTCAATTCTTAAGTGAAACTTCTAAAGATCTTAATATGAATTAAAAGGAAAAAAATTTTCTCACTTTGTTTTTAATGTTATTCAACACTCCCCTCAATTAAAATAATGCTGTTAGAATCAGAAAGAAGCCACCCATAATCTCATTGTCTATAAGCAACTTCTGTTAACATTTTGACATGTGTCCATTGAAGACTCTTTTCATGTTGTTTTTTGTTCGTTTGTGTATTTTGGATTTTTTTTCATAGTTAAGTTCATACCTTGTGTATACAATTTCAAAGAATTGTAGACAGGAGAGTGATATGACACAGTTTGCACTTTGGGAAAATTACTCTGGCTGCTGCATAAAGAATAAATTAAAGCAGGCAAGAATGGAGGCAAGGAGATCTGTAGAAGGCTGTTGCCATCATCTAGGGGAATGAAGTCAGTAGAGTAACCAAGGTATTTGATGGTTACTGAAGGTGCCTAGGAAGAACCAACATGTTTAGGATCACTGAATGTGGCAGTAAGAAAGAGGAACTCAAGCATCCATGGTTCTTGCTTCAATTCTCTAATAGAAGTCACAAGAAGAAGGTCATGATTTAGAGATGGGTTGACCTCAGAGATAAGTTCGGCTTCTGACATGTTGAGTTTGAATGCCTGTGGGACCTTCAGATGGCAGTGTCCAGTAGAAGGTTGTCTTTATAGACCTAGAATTCTTTTGAGATATGTGAACTAGAATTACAGTTTTGGGAATCATCAGGATAGAAATGATAACCAAAGTTGTGAAAGCAAATGAAACCACCAGAAAATAAGGGGCCTGTGGGCAGAGCCAATATCTAAGGGGAGGACAAAGAGGAACTTGCATAAGAACCTGCACAAGGAACCCACAGAGAGTCAGAGAAATGTGTTTCCCCAAGACCAAGGGCAGGTGGTGGTGTAGATGACAGAGGCCAGACATGCCAAATGTTGCAGAGAGGCCAATTAAACTAGGAACATGAAGCATGGTGTTCTGTGAGCTCAGCATTTACTCAATACATGTTGGAGTGAATTGCTAATTGGTAAACCACTAAATTGCTGCTGTTGTTTTTAACTTAATTATTTGCCCTGTTTGGGTTTTCATTAGAAACAGCGCATCTAAATTGTGTTTAGTAAGGCAAAGTGGTAAACCCTGCTTATTTTTAACTTGTGTTTCTTGGGTTAAATAATGGACTTAAATAAATAAATTTATATATATACTTGAGTGACTATAAAGATAGCCTTTATCCACTAAGGAAAATTTGAAAAATATAGATAAGAATAAAAAAAAGAAAATAAAAATCACACCAGGCAAGGCAGACAGGCTGTTGGCTATTTCCTTTGGTCATGGCCATGGCACGTAGGAACCACACCCAGGGAACAGGACTTGGAAGAGGGTGACTCAGGTGTGGAAGCCACGTGGCAGCTTAGAACAGCTGCTCTTTTCCTTCTGCGGGTCAAGGATGCTTCTGAGAATCTGATAAAAGCTTTGAACATTCTCTCCCACAAAAATATCTGAAGCCTTTGTGCATACGATTTTCTGTTCAGTTTTGGGACCCTGTGATATCTGAGGACTTCCAAGTTCAGCAGGAATTGTTTCTACTCAGAGCCATGCCCCTCATCTCCCTAGTTCATAAATGTCCCTGACAGAAATTATACTCAAGGATCTCAAGTTGTCTGGGCCTGGGCCTTTCCCTCCATTTATAGAGCAGCCACGGAGACTCTGGACTCACTTAGGTCCCTGACTTTCACCTGCAGTCAACCACCACTGGCCTTGCTTGTGGTACCCTTTCCCAGGCCCAAGGGACGGCTCAAGGGAGTTGACTTCATCAGTTGCCTATGACTCTCAGCAGCTTCTCAGAAGGGAGAAAGCACTGGGCCTGGGGGAGAAGATCTGGGTTTAAATTTCATTTCCGCTTCTCATTCACCACGTGACCTAGAGCAAGTCACTCCACAATTCTGAGTCTCCATTACTTTCTTTGTCAAATAGTAATAATAATTCTTACCTTGTCTGTATCACAGAGTATAAATCCAATGAATTAAAAGATGTAGGGGTGCTTCGTAAAGTGAAAAATGTTACACTGATATGAGGGATTACTAATAATCATTAAAGCAACTAATATTCATTGAGAATTAACTATGCGTTACCCATTGCATTAAGTACTTTGTCTTCATCTCATTTCATTCCCACAACTCTGTGAGGTCATTACTCGTTGTTTTCCCTTATGAAAAAAGTGAGGCTCAGAGTGGTTAAGTAACTAGACCAAGGCTACAAGGCTGGTAAGTGATAGGGCTGGAATTCACAAAGAATAAAGAAATTGCTGCACTAGAGTGGTCTAGTTTTATGGGACACATAGATACAGGGTGCAGAGAGAAAGCTCATTCTTGTCGAGTGCCTATTAGCCTATCAGGTACTTTATCTGGTTACCTCAGAAAAATGCTGAGAAGTAGGTTGTGTGTGTTACACCCACAGAGGACTTGAAACAGCGACGACTGGCACACAATATACTTTCAGTAAATATTAGCATATTAGCTATTAGAATCATTATTGTAATATCTACTATATGAACCAAGGATCAGAGAGTTTAAACAATCTGGCCAAAAATATATAGTCAGTAAACTGCAGAGCTGATCTTGGTATTTGAGTGTTTGGGGAAAGTTCAGGTATTTTCTACTGCCATACACTACTTCCTGTACAAGGAATGCTGGTGTGTTTCTTTCCAGATCCTACACCTTTCCATAATACCCTACAGCCCTGCAATTCCAAAGTTTGTGGCCCACCAGACCTCTGGCTTTTAATACTGCCTGCTACTCCTTTGGAATCACTATGCTGAATTGCCAGATTTGAGAATTGGTACCATCCTGATTAGACATTTATTGGCCAGATCCTTGTCTGTCAATGTGCCAGCTGATAGGCTGACAGGCACAGGCCTCCAGCCCTGGGGACTGTCTGGTTTGAGCAGTGAGCCATCCTGTTAGCGGCTGGCTGGCCCCACAGCCAAGCCCGGAAGGCTGGAGGGGAGGGTTGGGGGGATCGCCAGATGACAGATAGGAGACAGTGAGTCTGCATGGGGAGTAGAGAGCCTTTCTCTCGAGCTCTGGTTTTATTTATGCATCATTTATACCCCAACAACTTCCCAAAATAATTTGACGTAGCTAATGGATTAGGTTTATCTAGTGTTTCAGTTTACAAAGCCCAGCTATTTAGTGATAGGGTTTGAATCATGGAAACATCTCTGGAGGTGGGGATATAACTTCCATTTTACAGATGAAGAACACTGAGATAGAGTATGTGCTGTTGAAGTGAGAACAGAAGAACACTGAGATCGAAGTAGGGAAAAATAATCTACGCAAGACTGCATAAGCACATAATAGTCAGGGTTGAGACTCAAATCCAGGGCTTCAGATTCTAAAGTTGCTGTATTTCCACCAAATATGCTGCTTCCTAATGAAGTATACATTGCAGGTAGGGGAGGAGCCAGGGTGAGGTAAGGGTGCTTAAGAGAAGGGGAAATAGCTGTGCCAAGCCTGGGGTCAGTGTGGGGGTGGGGCAGCTGGGCTAAGGAATGTCTGCCTGAGATGCTGGGCCCTCATGGACTGCCCGTGGGCCTCTGCAGACCTTTCTTTGGAAGAAAAAAACAAAACAAACAGAAAAAAAGCCTTGTCAGTTGGCCTGGGAAATCTGGCCTGTCTAGGAAATAGCTTGCCCAAGGCCTAATTGAGCAGGGAGCCATCCAGGAATCCCTGGGGCTACTCACCTGAGTCCTCTCTAGCTCAGCCCGAAGTTCTAGCTCAGCATGAACTTTGAGGAAACTTGCACTCTGCTCCTGCCTGGGCTTGTTTTTGACCAAGACATTTTACCTAAACTATAGTTAGGAAGGGAGCCTTAGATATCACTAGTTTTAATTCTCAGTCTTTGATCAATAGGAAAACTGAGGATTAGAGAGATGACAGCACATGTTTCTTACACCACTCTTCTTGTAAAGTATTATGTTCATGAGCGGTATTGCCAAGGCTCCAAAGCCATGTTCCCAAGCCCTTGGCCTTGGCCTTGTCATTTACTCACATTCTCGTAGAGTTCTAATGGTCTGACTGCATCCCCAGCTCCAGCCAGACCCTTGACTTGCCTTGACTCAGGCAACTGTGGCAAGGCTGGCAGCTCTTCTGGTAGACCCATTCTGTGGAAGTCTCATCAGGGCAAAGGCTCATCCCAACCATTGCCAAAATCCCAGCCCGAAACAGCCAGATGTCTTTGACCTATCCCATTACCAGAGCCAGGGAATGAGATCAGCTTTGGTGAATGCAGAATACAGGGATGGGAAATCCCTTCTTCTAATCCCTTCAGCTCTCTTAGTATTTGAGGAAGGCACATAGTTGTTACTGTAAGTAATAGCCTAAGATTCCTGCAGCAATGTATCACAGTCCTTTCAAAGAGCCTGTGCAACCTGCAAGATATTTGTCTCTTTGCTTTCAAATATATCCAGTTATCCTTCAGCTCCAGCTGAAGTCACATGCACTTTGGTCCTCTTATGTTAAATATAAGGGTCTGCAGGGAAGAATTAGGAATCACACAATGCACAAAGATGTCACAAGCTTATTTACACCAGTACCCGAAAACCAGAAGAATATAGGCTAAAATGATATACTGGAAATGTATCTTGCAAAACATTTTATAAAACAGATCACTATGATTACTTCCTCTTAATATATGAAATTGCTCCCAAGTAGTAAAAAATTGCTGGGAAAAGGAAAACTGATTATATTGTTAAGGAATTTTTTTTAATGCCTTCTTTTTTAAACACATAATTAGTGACTTAGTTTGCCTAATCAGAAAAAAAATAAGTCATCTAAAATTATTTAAAGTCTACAAATAGTTTTTGATTGTGCTGGATTATGTACTCAAACTGTGCTGAGTTCTGGGGATTAAGAGTAAACAAAATGACCCACTATCCATCCTTCAGGAGCTCAGTTTAATGGGCTGAATGGTGTGTAGATACATAATCTCAGCTCAGCACCATGAGGGTGGCAATAGTAATAAGCGTACTTTCTGTCAGGACTCAGAGAAGTCTTTCCCCAGAAGCTGATGGCTAAGCTAGGGCTTGAAGACTGAAGGGAGATGGTGGGGCGAAGGCATTATTAGTCCAGAGTTTTCGCAGAGGCACAAGAGCAAGAAACAACCTGGTTTATTTAGGACTAGGAATGAGAAATGAAAGATCAGTGACTGGAGATGAAATTGGGTAGGCAGGCAGGGCCCAGATAATGATATGACGTGTATGACATCTGGATATTTTAACTCCAACTCTGAAGAGACCAGTCGAATTTTATCTTTTCAATTGTAAGCTCTCAAACTACAGAACTAGCACTTATTTTTATATATTGTATTATTATTATTACTATTATTATTATAGATATTAGGATCTTAAAATGATAAGGCAAGGTTTGAGATTTATTTGTAAATTTACAGATAGTAAAATTCTTCATGCTTTCATGGTGTATAGTTTTCTGGGTTTTGAAACACTTAGAGTCATGTATTCACTACCACAATCATGACACAAATAGTTTTATCTTCCAAAAATGTTCACTCATGTTGCCCCTTGTAGTCAGTCCTTACTCCCATCCCCAACCCTGGGTTCTCTAGCTCTACAGTTTTACCTTTTCCAGAATGTCATGTACATAAATGGAATCAGACAATGTGTAGACAGGCAAGTTGTTAACGTAGAAAAGAGATGATCCCATTCGTACTTTTTCAAGTTCAGAGGTTGGAATGCTTTCATAAAGTGGGAAGGAAAAGAAAATTAGTGATGGGTGAAAAGTTGGTGAATATTGAATGTAGGACTTTTCAGTCCTCTTCCAAATTATTGATAAATAATTTGAGCAAGAAAGGGCCCAGATCTGGACACTTTTACAGACCTTTGGGTGCCTCCGTCCAGGTTACCATATATGTCCACTATGCTTTATGAACATATTTGTTAAATCTGTAGCCACGTCCCCTCTAAGCCACCTGTCTATTCTTCTCTGTGCAGTTCCACGAATGTATTGCAGAGACTTGGGCAAATGTCCTCCCGGGCAAAAGTTCACTGGCACCCATTAAGGAAATTCCTTGATCTGTACTTTTACCAAAAGGAGAATTAAGATGGTTTGGTTGGACACAGTAGGGCATCTGTGCTAACTCTTTGTCATCATAGCTTTCTGGGCTATGACCAGAGAAAGGAAGTTCCAAGTTCTAGCTCTAGGCATTGTAATGAGGTTCAACAAGTAGCCAAAGTCTAGTGGCTGATGTAGAACGAATGTGGGGTCTGTGACTCGAGGAGGCCAACTAGTCACATGACTGAGGAACAACACTTGGTGTCAGCCTTCAGCATTACAGAGGATGATGACGAGGATGGGGATGATAAGTTTTATCCAAGGGCTGAGGTCTTCGAGAAGGAAGAAAAGGGATTTATTTGGTGAAGCCCTCTAGGATATTTTTCTTATATTCATTACTTTTTATGTTGTGGAAGATTTATTAATATATTTTATGATAAAAAAATCAATTCTGGGTGATTTTTGTGTTTTTTTAAACATATTAAATTTTCATGGTTTAAAAATATGTATTAGAAATAATGCATTCTCATGGTAAATCTCTTATATCAGAGAGATGAAAGGCCTCTGATATATAAAAGCCTCTCATTCTCCTCTTCCTATTAGCATTTTCCCAGCAATTAATTTTTTTTTGTATAACCTTCTAGAAATTTTTTGTGTTTATACAAAAACCTACATTTCCTGTTAGATCAAATGGGATCATATTATATAGTACTGTAACATACTTTTTACCACTTAAGATCTTTATGTATGCTGGACACCATTCTGTGTCAGGACATGTAGCTTAACCCCCTGTTTTTAAACAGCTGCATGATATTCCATAATATGGATGCACTGTAATTTATTCTAACCAGTTTCCTACGGAAGGAGATTTAGATGATTTCCATTTCTTTTTATTACAAATAATGCTGCAATGAGCATCCTTGTACGTATGTCTCCCCATATAATCTTTCCAGTATGCTGCCAAGTATCAGCATGAAGAAAAACAGTGTATTGAATTTAACTTCTATCTATGTTCAAAGGCTCTTCTCTTTTATTTCTATGATGTGCCTCTCAGAGGGTCCAACCACCATTAGAAATTAATCTTTTATAAAGCTAACCTTTTTGTGTGTCTCAGTTTAGCATTTTCTCTCTGTAGAAATACCTCATGAAGCTATGCAGGTTTCCCTTGGAGCCTTCATGTTTTTCTTCATCACTGGTCTGGGTCTTTTTTAAATACAAATATTCACAATCGTCTCATATATTTTGCAATGTATAGAGTCTAAAATAGAGAACTCTGTTTATCTGATGCCCTATCTGATCCCTCTCTGGCTAGAGGATCCTGAGTGGGCTTTGAACCTGGTTGGGCAGTGGAATTTAGATCTAAGAAGAATAAAAGAGAAATAATTTTTACATTTCTAACAGGAGCATTATGGAGTTTCAACTTCCCATCAGCTGGGGGAGGAGGAGAGTGAGGCTGGGAAGTCTGCCACAATATTTGGCATGGCTGGGCTTCCAGATTGTATCTATTTTTGTAGCTGCGCAAGTTGGGAGGAGATTAGAAGGATAGTCAAATTTCCTGCTCCAGGTTGTAAATTGATCAAGAGGTAGCAGGAGCACTAGATAGGGAGTCAAAAGACCTGGTTCATGGTACCAGATTTCCCAGATATTAATAATAGGACCTTCCCTTCTCCAAAACCCCTTTCTCTAAGCTCTGAGCAAAAGAGGTTGGATTAATTGGCTTGAATGTCCCTCCATCTCTAATATTTTATTGTTCTGAACTTCTAGGAATGTTTACCCCATTTTTAAAAGCTTTATAAACTGTAAGAAATCTTACCCATTAATGAAAAATATTAATTAGGAGTATCTTTGTTAATAAATAAATGCAGAGGTGAATTGGGAGTCAAATCTTCATCCCTGTGTCCTCTGTTGCAAAGCCGTGCTTTAGCAATAGAGACTGGGCTGAGGTGACGTGCAAACTTACAGAAGAAGGTCCTGGGGCCATATAGGTGCTTCTAGACAAAACTATGTAGATACCTCAGAAGCAGAGAAGCCTGTATGAGTACCAAAGAGAAGCCTTGAAGTGAATGGGTCTATGCAAAGCTGTACAGGCAATCAATTCCACCTCTCTGAGGGATCTGTTGGAGCAGATAATCAGAGAGGGCTCAATAATAAGAGTGCTTTCTTCAGAGATTGTTCTAAGAAAATCTTGTATCTCTTCAGATTCTTTGATCTCTTAGGAAATTTCCAGGCCTGGCCTACCTAGCAAATTTTATCATAGTTTTTTGTTTTGTTTTGTTTTGTTTTCATTTTTTTCCTTTTTTTGGGGGGAAGGGTCTATAAGACAACTCATATACCATTACTTTTAACAGTAATTAAAAAATTCACTAAGTATGAAAAGGAAAATGATTTCTACTGACATAACACATTCTTTTTCTAGGGAAAAAAATGGTATAGGAAAAGAAAGGAGCAAATTCCAATCAGCAAAAAAAAAAAAAATTAACAATAATATTTTATAATTACAATTTATTGAGATCCTCTATCATATAAGCTCCAGAGGGTCAAGGGTTTTGCCAGTTTTATATGCTGATCTCCAGCTTTCTACCAGTATCTGATGTATGGTAGTTGTCCAATTGATGCTTACTATGATCCAGTCGGTATTATTATTTAAATAAGGCAAATGTGGCTTAAGGGTTAAAGAAATTGTTTTGCCCAAAAGTACAGAGCTGGTAAGGGTCAGAGCGGGGATGCATACTCTAAAACGACCTCCATTGGTTTTATGCAAAGTGAAATAATTCAGACAGAGAAGACCAATGCTGTATGATCTCATTTACATGTGGAATCTAAAAAAAAAAAAATTCATAGAAACAGAGTAGGATGGTGGTTGGCAGGTGCTAGGGAAGGGATAGAGGAAAATGAGGAGTTACTGGTTAAAGGATACAAACATCCAGTAATAAAATGAAAATTCAGGTAATCTGATATTCAGTATGGTAACTATAGTTAACAATACTGTATTACATATACTTGAAAGTCGCTAAGAGCCTAGATCTTACATGTTCTTACCACACCCACAAAAATTGTATTATGTGAGGTGAAGGATGTGTTATCTAACCTTATTGTGCTAATCATTTTGCAACACACACATGTATCAAATCATTGTCCACCTTAAACTTATACAATGTTATATGTCAATTTTATCTCAATAAAGCTGGGAAAATCAGTTAATGGAGCATATTAAGGACCATAAAAATAATTAGAATTTTTACATTAATTTCAATAGAAGAATAAAAGTTGGATCAACAAGAAAAGAAAAGGCCTCTGTTGCTATCATATGTCTTTCCAAGTTTGTAGGTCATTTCAATCTCCTCAATGTAAAAGTTTACATCTTGCTTTCTTTAATCCATGATGAATGATGGCTTATTTATTTGACTAAATAATTGCTTTTTGTAAGTTTCCACCCTTGCAAAAATTCCACTGGGCAAAACTAGTGATTTCTTTAGAAATCAACAACATCCCACATGTGACCACTGTGGGATATGTAAAATTGGAAAATAGGGAAGTAGAATTTACTGCTTTCTTCAGAATTATTATTGTTACAATTTCTAAACAGAAATGCTGATTGCCTACGAGAGTTTTAGGATTACTAACTTTCTTGTGAAAATCCTATGAATGTTGGATGTCAGAAATATCTAAAGTGAATCTCTAAAGGCTGGTGTATATTTTGGAGAGAGACTTATTAGAAATCTTATTCTCCGCCTCACTTCTAAAATGCTAATTTGATGCGCGCACTTACCCAGAAGATGACTGATTTGTTCGTCGGCTGATTGATATTTGGCATCACCCCCACACTGCTGCTTCTCACTGAAAACGCAGGAACAATAATCAAATGTTAAGTTTCTCAAGAACCTTTCTTCCAAAGAAAATCAAACCACTTGCCCTTTGTTATCTCAATTATCTCCAGAGCATCTTAAAGAGAGCTTGTTTTTGCCTTTATTATCAGAGAGATACGCGTGAAGGGAAGAGAACCAGACTTAGGTTAGAAGACCTGGTATGAATCCCACTCTGTTACAGTGAGGATGTATAAAAAATACTCTACCGCTCCTTTTCAGTGTAAAGAGATTACCTGCCTCATAGGGCTATTGTGGTGGTTGAATGACATGGCATATGTAAAATAAAAATGAAATAGATGCTACAAGGGAATTGCTGAGAGCCAGCTTAGCATGTTATAGAAAACATAGTCTTTGGAGCCAGCCACCCTGGGAGTGCATCCCAACTTTGTGACTTGTTTATTGTATGACCTTATTTATTGTGGGCAAGTTCCCTGACCTCTCTGTATTCCAGAGTCCACATCTGCAATGGTATGCCTGCCTCATTGAGTTGTGATGATTAAATGGGATAATGCACGTAAAGGTGTTAATGTTTGGCCCATAGTTAGTGCTCATTTAGCAGAATTATGATGAACATTGGGTTTTTATGGGGAGTAAATGAAATAAATCATTTACATGAAAATATGTATAGACTGTAAAACACTGCACACACATTCATTCAGTTAAGATTCATTAGGCTGATGAGCATATAAAGATGCTCACATGGAAGCCCTCACCTCCCAGTACTGCTGATGGTCGCTGGAACTGGATGCGAGAGGGCGGGGCGTCACCTGGGACGGTGAATGAGTAGATGAGAGAATTCAGCTTCCTGGACAGATATTCCAGTCTGGCCAAGTAACCTTCTTTCTAGCTACAAAAATCTTACAAAGGGTGCTTTATTGTTTGTGAAGCACTTTCACAAACTGTCTTTGTATTGCTCCTTACCTTGGCTCCGTAATGTGGCAGGGTAGTCGGAAATGTTTTGCAGTTGAGGGCACAGAGGCTCGGAGGTGAAGTGGCTTTCACAGGGCTTTCTGCTTCTAAGTGCTGGAGCCTGGGCTCCCTCTTCCTCCTCTTCCCTAAGTGTTCCTGGTAACCATCTGTCCCAGACCAGATCGTGTCAGTGTTCTAGGGTATTGCTCTCTCTAGTTCTTTGCAGTTCAATAGTGGTTATTAGATGCAGAAGGTCTGCTCACAGAATCTGTGTGTATGATGGGAGAAGAAGGAAGCTGGCAGAAAGCAGGCAGGACTGGAATCTCATTGCACTATGGGCTGTCCAGGTGGGGGTGATACTTTGTAGAGAGGTTGGTGATCTCTGGGCATCACGGGTATTCACCTCTATGACTCACCATTTCCTCATCAGTGAAAAGGACTAATAAAGATCTCCTTACCACTCTGGGTGTTTTCTAAGCACTTAAAAAGATAAATGATGAAAGGACCTTCATACTTAGTGTCGCTAAAATGATTGAGTCCTTCTGGCTTCTCATCCTTCATGGCATTCAGGACCCCATAGGAAATTCCTTCCTATCCCTAAAGTCACCGCATGGGTTCCATCTGCAGGTTCTACTGAGTGGACAGAAGCGGGAGGGGAGCATCTGTTTGCTCTCCCTGATTCCATGAAACACCCACTTGCATTCATCTCTGGGCTCTGAAGAAGGAAAAGAAACTGGCTTCTCTTCCCTTTTCTTGACCTCTGCTCTCTGCTCCCTGCCCTCTGTTTCTGTTCTGTCCCATGGAAATTGGTCTGAAATGTCAGAGAATCATGACTTTTAACAGGTGTCACAACCTAGAAGTCATCTGGAACAGCTGCCCTTACATCTACCTTCTACACATTCATTCCACATATCTGACAGCTCAGGAAATACAGGTGGCTTCTGAGAACATCTCTGGGGTCAAGGATGAAGAAATCCTTTCTGTATCATATTGATGAAGTTGCTGCTTGAATACCTCAAATGATAGAAGGCATAAGTTTTGGTACTGTGATTTTGCATAGATTTGTGTTTTCTTTGAGAATAAAACTAAGACACTGTTGAGGTAAGATATAAGGGAAACAGGGTTCACTCTCTAGGAATTTGGAGACTGAGGGATGATGGTAAAGAATTGGACAAATCTGATTTTTTCTCTTGGAGAGTTTAATGAAAGCCTTTACCATAGTAAGTCATTTGAATTTGGAGCCAAGGCAGAAAGACACATGGAAAGAAGTAGAGACCAACAAAAGTCAAGTAAACAAGGAGGCTTAGGCTAAAGATCTTCTATGTCCACTATTGACTGTGTCAAGCCTACACTGGATCCAGAGAAACTTCCCATTTCCGAACAATTCAGTTTCTGTCACCAGAAGGTAGTCCTTCTCCTGTCTGGGCATCCAGCTGGGAAATGTCCCTGCATTTCCCTGGGACTTGACCCAGGGCAAGGATCTTGGTTTCTTTACTTCCTCGTGTGTCCTTTCAATAAATTAATCCCTTGACGTGACCTTGAGTGAGTCTTTATTCTTTGTACCAAAAGGGTCAAACTGTCAACGGCCAGTGAGCCCCTTTCCTTGTTGGTGAGGACAAGGCAGCAGAAAAGCTGACCTGTCCTTTCTTCAATATATTGTCAACTGACAGCCCTGCAAAGTGGCCTGCCCTGATTACTCAGTTAAAGGCAGCAGCCTGTCTCCACCCCGGCCAGTCGTCACAGCATCAGGTCCCCTTGTATTTTCTTCACAGAATTTATCATTAGCTAAAATGATCTTTATATTCATTTCCTGTCATTACCATAACAAATTACTGCAAACTTAGTGGCTTAAAACCACATATTTTATTCTCTGACAGTTCTGGAGGTCAGAAATCAAAATTGAGTCATGAGATGTTGGCAGGTCTGGTTCCTTCCAGAGGCTCAAGAGGAGAATCAGTTCCTCACCTTTCCAAGCTTCTAGAGGCCACCCACATTCCTCGGCTTGCATCTCCGCATCACACAGTCTTTCCTCTTTCTGCTTCTATCCTCCCATCACCTTCTCCTCTGTCGGAAATTCCTGTATCCCTCTTGTAAGGAGCCTTGTGTTTACATTTAGGGCCTTCCTGGATAATGCAGAATTCCAAAATTCATAACTCACTCACATCTGTACAATCCCTTTTGCCATCTAAGTTAACTAACATTCACAGGTTATAGGGATTAGGATGTGGATATTATTAGGGGCCATTACTGAGCCAACCACATCTTGTCCTCTTGTCCATATGTTTGTTTGCCTGCTTATGTTCTTCCTCTCCTTTCCACCCTCAGTAAAATAGACTTTCCATGGGAGCAGGGACCTCATCTGTCTTGTTCACCACTGTATTTCCAGGGTCTGAGATTGGACCTAGCATACAATAGATGCTGATCAATATTTGTTGAATGAGTGAATGAATGAATGGATGAATGAATAGAATGGTAGAATTTCTGCTGTTCCAGAGGCTCGTTTGGTCTGGAATCATATTCTTTTTTGCGTCTTCTAAGCCAGTGTTCGCTGAACCTAACTATTCTTCAGAGTGCTATTTCTGCAAGATGCTTAAGGGGGAAAAAAATCCTGTGGTCAAATAAGTTTGGGAAATATACTCACTAAATCTTCTTAGAGATGTTCAGTGCACATTAGTTATTAAAGTCTCTGAGAAGTCCCTCAATAAAGAAATTTCATTAATCAGTTTATACACCAACAATTCTAAAAGTACTAGAGTTATGCTTTCCCTAGTTATATCCTTTAATAGTATTCCACAAAATTAATGAGTTCAGGAACTCATGTTGGAAAATGCTGTCCTCTCTGTTGGAATGCACCATATTTTTTCTCTGAGCTAGTTGAAATCTCTCTCTCTCCCTCCCTCCCTCCCTCCTTCCCTCCCTCCCTCTCTCTCTCTCCCCCTTCCCCTAAAACTTCCTTCTTCTTTTTAATTTTATCCCTCACCTTTTTTTGTTCTAACATACCTGATTCTGTTCGTGCAAGTTCCTCTCCCTATCCTCCTTCCTGTCTTTCCTTATGGGTCCTTGTTGGAGAACACTCTTATACCTCCAGGGCTCAGGCCTGTGGACACTGTTTTTTAGTGTCCCCTCCACACTTTTGTATTCCTCTGGGGTTATGTGATCATACTTCTATCTTGCGAACATTTTTCTGAAGTCCAAATTTTTCAAAGATAACAAGTAGGCTTATTTCATGACCTTAAGATATTTCACAGATAAGGAGTGAAAAATGTTGTCAATTCATTGACAATTTACTTACCGAATGTCCTTGCCTAAGCCCTGGAGGAATTACATTTTATGGTTTGAAATATGCTTTATCTTCTTTGAGAGCCAATCATGGAGGCCTGAACATCCAACCTGGTCTTCTAACAATGTGGTAGCCTGGGCTAGACTCCATCACCTACATGGGGGCAGAGAAACTATTGTTTGGATCGACATTCATTCTGTTGGAACTCCATGTCCATTGAGATGTTTGTTCTCCCCAAATTAAACTACAGGCTTTGAATGACCTTTCAATTCTTGGCATATCTCTACGATCCAATTAGTATTATTTAAGTCCCATAGTAAGAATATTTTGGTGTAATCATCTTTCTCTGTTACTTTATTTTTCATAGCACTTTCACCTTCATTATCTCATCCAGTTCTCTCAGCAACTCTATGAGGCAGTACTGTGCCCATTACACAGCTGAGGAAACAAAAGTGCAAATTCATGCAGCCAGTGAATAAGTGACATTCAAGATTCAAGCTCGAATCTTCAGACTCTTCTATAGCTACTTTTATACAAAAATTTAAAAAAAGAGCAAATATTTGTAAAAAGGTTTTATGTTTGTAATGCATTCTTATATACATGAACATATTTAATTCTTGCAAGTATTCTGTAGTATAGGCAGAGTAAATTTTAATCCTCATTTTATAAGTGACAAAAACCTGAGGTCCAGGTCATATAATTAGTCAATGGCATTCCAAATCCAAAGGTTGGATTTAAAATCAGAGCTTTCAAATTCATGTGTCAGATCCTTTGAGGGACTTCAGACTCCTTTGCATCCCAGAGCTCTTGGAGGCCATGTTACTGGAGAAAAGACATAAAGTTGTGGAAAATAGAATCTAAGGTTAAAAAAACCTCAGCAAGTTGAGAGTTACAACTAGGGGAGCTGTTTAAAGTACTAGAATTTAGTGTTAGAGACCTGCATTTTGTTACCTGAAGGCAACTAGCTCTTAGAAGTGAGACGGGGTGTGGAAACCCCTTGCAGTGTATTCCAAGGGCAGAGTCCCTGAGTGAAGAAGATTTTACTCCTTATCTCTGTTCCCTATTCACTGTGTGTCCTCACTGTCAGGAAGCTCTAAAGGAATTCTCTCTTGCTGTAATCTGAATACGCTCCTCATGTTCTGCCCCAGGAGAGGAACCAGGTTTGTCATCAAACCTTCTCTTTCTGCTTCACCCTGGCTAGAATAGAGTTTCAAGTTATCTGGGTTTTAGTTTCCCTATTGCCTGTGCCCTTGCCTTAAATAACTTAGTAGAAGAAGCCCTCTCTTTAGCTTTTGTGAATCACAATAGTTAATATGAAAACCATCTTATTTTTAAAGTTATTAATTACCACCCTGGTTCAGGTTGGAAGAACTCTGGTTGGTGACAGGATGCAGGTTCACGATGATGCAAGGACACAGAGCAGGGCTGGAGGTCTTTTGCATCCCAGAGCTTGGTTCTAGCAGGGTCTCGGACAAGGCCATGTGGTCCTATCTCTGTCAGTATGCAAGGCGAGCTTGGACCGAGCTGAGGGAGCTTATCTCAGGCCCCTTGGGGGCTCAACCCTTCGAGGACGGTGTTCCTGAAAGGAAGTCACCAGGCAACTCCTGGTTTGGAATTTTCTCCCCTCCCCACACGAAATAATTTATGGCAAGCCTCAAAATAAGCTCCTTAAAATATCCAAACGTTGTTGTTGTTGGTTTTTTTTCTCCCCCCTCTAAGCATTTTACATCCAGGCCTCCATCAGGCAAATTTCGGATAAAAGGTGATTAGTGTTTTGGCAGGATTTTCATGAGGCTTTCTCTTGTATTACTGCCAAAGAGCTTGCCAGGCCCAGATTTGATTAAAATGGCAGTGGGCTCTGCTACTTGAATGTAATTAGAACCATTCATTAAAGCTTTTGCTGACAGTTTGGCAACCTGTGCATTTTTCAGAGTATGGCCAACAGCCCATGGAAACAGCTCAGGGGAGGAGCAAGGGCCCAACACCCCAGGCCGAGCTTGGGTAATGGGACATCGCCCATGGCCAGCTTTCTGCATGGCCAGGCTGGCATTCGCAGCGACTGAGAGCTCCTTTAATTGGATTAAGGGGGATGAGAATGCTGCCTTCTTATTGAAACCAAAGCTAAGCGGGAGGTTTTGTGGTGAATACAGTGTGCTTAAGTTCTAATGACGTGTACCCTTGAACAAACCATCACACAAGCATATAGAACAGTCGTCCACTTTCTAGCAAGGTGAATGTCCTATTCTTCTTACCACTGGTACCTGTTAATACTTGCCATAAATTATTTCGTGTGGTCTAATACTTAGTAGATACTACAGAAATGTTAATGAATAAAGAACAGATGAAAAGTAGAAAAAGAAAATCTGGTTTATTTTGACATCGGTTTTTAGAAGTGTGGTCTCCCTACCTCCAGCTTTGCTCCCTCCAATCCAGTCTCCATGATGACCTTTCTAAGATGTCAGTCTGACCATTTCTGCTTAAAACATTTCAGTGGCTCCAATTATCCTTAGGATGAGGTCCATACTCCTTAGCATGGTCTATGGGGTCCTATATCACCCTTGATTACCTCTCTGGCTTTAGCTCTCACCACCCTCCCTGCCTTCCCGCCTTCCCCTTTGCTCCCTCTGCTTTGGTCACTCCAAATTCTAAGCAGCTCCTGATATAGTCTATTACACTCTCACTTTTGCACGAGCTGCTGCCTCTACCTGAACACTCTTGTGCCACTTCATCTGATTCACTTCTGCATAGTTGAAGTTCTTTGAGCGCCACTTCTTCTGTGAAGTCTTCCATGTGCTAGACAAACAATTTTTCTGGCTCCAATTACTGTGACCAACACGATCTATTGAAATAGTTTGTGTGTGTGTACCTCAGTCCCACAAAAGTGTTACCTTCCTGAGGGCTTAACACTGAGGTGCCTTATTCACCTCTGAATCCTCAGAGCCTGGTACAGGACTTAAATATGGTAAATGTTCAATAAGTATTTTTAAATAAATGAAAGAATATGGTTGAATATAATGAATATGTGTGTACTCATCAATTTGATTTCCAGGTTTTAAGATTGTGCAAACAAAGTAACTCCAATGTTATGGTTTGGCTTACAGATGGTTGGTTCAGCCCTTAGCAGGTGTGGATAATGGCTTTAAGACTGTCTAGTCAGGAAGGTGTGTGCTTGGCACCACAAAGGAGCTTCCTGCCAGGGAATCACAGCCCAGAGAGATGGTTTGGTTGTCCATGAGAATCTTCCACCACGGGTTCCCTGCCTCATCATTGCATTGACATTGACTCCTGTACTTGAGTCTACTCTTGGCATTGTCCACCGTGACTCCAGAAAACTGCTTTGACTTGATTATGCCACCCTGATCTGGCCTCTTAAAATGCTGTTTGTCCATGTTATTCTGCAACTGGATCCCCAAATTGCCATCACATTATACTGTGGCTTGCAGTCCCATTTCACAGGTTGCACAATCAAGTAACAGAGAGGTTGGATGGCAACACTGAGAAAGTTAGCTGTATAGCCAAGTCATTGGACACTATAAGTGGACTATATATATCATAGCAACCAGCAGAAAGAGGGAGGTGGCACACAGTCTTTCTTAAGTGGAAAAGAATGAGAAACCTGAAAGGCTTTAAAGAGTGATTCACAATGAAATTACAGTGAACTAGAAGTGTTTGAAGTTACCTGCCTCTAACAATAATTTAAATTACCTGTTGTGCTATCTCTGTTAACAGCAGTTGGGTTGGTCGCCCAGCTTTGAAAGCATAATCTCATCTTATTTTAGGAGGAAGATGATAATATTGGTAAGACAATGAGATATGCACTACTGTGAATCTTCAAATGAGCACAACAGATCTATTGTTCTTGAGGAAAAAAAAAACAAATTATCTAAATAGATATATAATTTGTATGTATATAGACATATATCTGTTAATCATATAAATAGGTGTATTTATATACCTAGATATATCTAAATAGATATTAACTAGACATTTAAAAAGCCTGGAAAAAATGTAGATTGGAAGACTTACGTGAAGGGGACACTTTTACTTATTTATGCACTTTGTTAAGAAGATAATTTGAAATATTTTACTTTATTTTTTATGTTATTCTACCTTTGTTTAGAAATTTTATTTCTGAGATTATAGTCTAAGATGATAACTGGACAATATATGTATATTATGTACTATATACTTAAGGATGTTCATTATGGCAGCATCTATGTATATATTAGCAAACATTGAAAATAATATAGATATCAACCATGGGCACTGGTTGAGTAAATTGTGATATTTCCTTAGAGTAAAATTCATGGAGCTATTAAAAATAATGTAGAAAAATATTTATTGACATGAGAATTTATTCACGATATATTGCTCAGTGAAAAAAAGATGAAACAATATATATTACGATATCATTTTTGTTTACTAAATGTATATGCATAGAGACGGACAAAGTCTGAAATGAATACAACAAAATGTTATCTGTTATTTATCTTTGGGAGATAGGTCGAAAAGTACTTCAATTTTCTTTTTGTTCTATGTGTTTTCCAATTTTGCCACAATGGAAAGAAATCACATTTGTAATAATTTAAAAAGTTATAAATCAGAATCGTGCCGCCTGGAGTTTAGCACAAACATGGGGCTCCAACTGGGGCTTTGCCATTGCCAAGGAGAGCGGAGAAACCAACTGTTGGGTTTCACACATGATGTTGGTGAGACTGCAGCCAAGGGCAGCATTTGTGTATGAGTGTGACCATTGAGACCAGTGCCGGGGAACTTGATCATCACTCACGCCCACGTCCTTTCCATATTGTTCCCAGTCTGGTTAAGATGCTGTTCAGAAGATGCATATTTCACTTAGGGAAGAGAAGTCTGAATCAAATTGGGTCCTTTGCGAGCTACACCATGCATTTGCACCAATATTTATCCCATCTGTTCTAAGAGTCTGCTCCCCATTACTTACCAAAACTGTCAGTGGCTCCCCATTATTTACAAATTCTTTGGCTTGGCATGCAGGGTCTTGTGAAGCCTGCCCCAGCCTACTTTCCCAGCCATCTCTCCCTCGAGTTCCTTTCAGGTGCCTTCTGCTCCCACCAACCGCGACTGCTCACCACTTTCTAATGACTCAGAATGCTTTTGGCCACCATGACCAGAAATCCAAACTGACTTCTAGAGAAAGGAAATGTATTCTCTCACGTAATAGGGATTCTAGAGATTGGGTGGACTACAGGGATGATTGACTTAGCAGCTCAGTGATGTCATCAAGGAAACCAGCTCTCTGCTCTGACATTCTAAGTTTTGCATTCAGTCTCCGACCAGAAGCAATTGACTGCAGCAGTGCTGAGCAACATGGCCAGACATAATGACATCTTGAAGAGAAAGGTGTGGTTTTCACTTAGGATAAGACTATATCCAGAAATTCTCCTAGAAAACTTTTTCTCATATCTCATTGGTCAGAAACACAACATATGCAGTTCCCAAATGGATCACTGACATCATGAATGGCATTACTCTTCAACCAGTGAGGACCATGTGTATAACTGGGAGAAGAGTCAGTCTTTCCTGATGCATGTGGCTGTGTGAGGGAGGGGAGGATGTCTAAAAGAAACTGGGGTTCAGTTAGGAAGAAGGAGAATGCTGGGTGGCCACTCCATCAAAATGACCTATTCTTTCCTATCCCGTGTATTTATTCACACTGGTTCTCATGCCTGGAATGCCCTTTTCTGATTCTTCTGGTTCATATTTTAGCATCTTGTCCATCTTTTATAGCCTGACTCAAGCTACATCCTCTGTCTTTTCCTTTGGAATTAAAATGGCAGTACATTTTCTCTTAAATGCCTTTAACGTAGTCTGCTATATACTGTGGCTACTTGTGAGTGTTTGTGTGTTTTAGACATGACTAAGGATTACAAGATGAGTCAATGCATTTGTTAGAATAATTAGTACTCAAGGTTGGTGTGACCAACGGGTAGCTTCCCATGCAAGGCATGGCATATGTGCCTCTATTCACCCCTCACATATGTAGGACAGATAGAATTGATTGTAGCACTATTTCTAACTAAGCCTGCTTTCAGCCTCAGAATCATTCTCAACATGGTTGCTAGAGGAAGCCATTATCAAATAATTAGGACTAATGTTAATGAAACTTCTTTTGCCATTTTTGGCCTAGTACGTATAATGTACAGGTTAGCCTTGAGGAACAAAGGTATGAGTCAGAGTGAAATAGATACAGAGATGAGCAATACGTAGTTCCCCAGATCCAGGAAGCTGGAACCTAGGGAACAAACATAAATAGATGTTTTTTACACAAAAGATATGCAAATTCTTCAAAAGGAAGGCATAAGGTGATGAGTGCCATGGAGAGATACTCATAATAAGCTATATAAATGTGGAACCTTAAGGAAGACTTCTTGGAGAAGAGATCTCTCCAATCATTCTGTGTTCAATACACACACGTAACCGGTTCTCTACTGTTGGACATGTAGATCATTTCTAATCATTCAATATGATTAGTAATACTAGGATGAATATCCGTGTAGTCAATTTTAATATAATTTTAATTATTTATAGGGAATAAAGTCCTAGAAATAAAATGACTAAAACAAAAAGTATGTACATCTTAGGGATATACATATATATTATTAAGAATCCACACACATTTTCCCATTCCTATGTTATAGAAGAATTGATCCATGCTTTCTTCTATTACCTATCTGGTTCCCTCTCTCTCTCTTTTTTTTTTCTCTCTCTCCTCCCCAACATTTAAATCTCTGATTCAGTTAGAATTTATCCTATGTATAATGTAAGGAATGGATCAAATTTTATCTTTTTCCATCTGGCTATCCAGTTATCCTAGATCATATTTTCTCTACTGATTTAATTTATCATACATTAAATTTTCTTTTAAATTGGACCTATTTTTGGATTTTCTATTCTATTCTATTGGTCTATTTAAATGCCAATACCACACATTTAATTATAGAACCTTTAAAATATGTCTAGTACTCAGTATGGTTAACTCCATTCTCCAATTGCTCTTATTTTCCAGAGATTTCCTACTTACTTCTGCTGCCTGCTTTTTTAAAAAATAAACTTTATAATCAACTTGTCAAAGTCCTCAGGATAAGAAAAAAAAAAAAGACAACACCTGATAGTATTTTTATTAGGATCACAATAAATTTGTAGTTTAACTTAGGAAAAACTGACTTTGCTGAATTAAATCTTATTAACCAAGAACATCTTTCTATTTACAAAAATATATTTGTGTGTCTTTGGGGAGTTTTTTTTTTTTTTTTCATTTTTCTCATAAAGTTTTAGATATTTCTTACTAGGCTTATACTAAGTATTTGTTGGTTTGTGTAAACAAGCCTTCCATTTTATCTTCTAACTAGTCTGTGTTTGTAAATATGAAGGTTCTTACTTTTTGATATATTTTTTTACTTTGATATAATTTCAGACTTACACAAAAGGTAAAAGAGTAGTACAAGGAATTTCTATATAACCTATCTCAAGATTCACTTATTGTTAACATTTTGCCCCATTCTCTCTCTCTCTCTCTCCATATATATACATAATATTAATTTTGTTTTCACGAAATCTTATTGAGAGTAAGTTGGAGCTATCATGCTCTTTTACCCTGAAATATTTAGTGTGTATTTCCTAAAATCAAGAACATTTCCTTTTATAACCATAGGACAGTTATCAAGTTCAGAAAATTTAACATAGTACTACTACTATTTAATCTACAACTAATATTTAACTTTAATCAATTGAACCAATAATGTACTTTGTATTTTTTGTCTCTCCTTCTCTGCCTTCCCCTCTCCCTGCTGGTCCAGGATCTAGTCCAGGATCTCGCAATGCATACAGTTGATCTGTTTCTTTAATCTTTATTCTGGAACAATTCTATAGCCCTTTTTTTTTTTATTTGATATGCAATTTATTCTTAATTCAATTCAGGGAAAGCTATTGATTTTTATAATGTGCTATTTATGCACCACAGTCTCCTATTATTTGTAGCAGTTTTTTCTGAAATCTCTTGGTGTTTCCAGAACCAGACCGGCTGCTATACAGTTAGTTTGATCTCTTCCTTGCCAATTCTCATGGCTCTGTTGTTAGAGACCCAGAAGGGCATTTGGACCTTGCCCTCTAGAAAATGCATAACTATTTTCTGACTGCCTGTGACTGGCTGCAGAATCACTACTTGGGTAGAACTGAACATTTCCAAGAGGAATTTGCTTTTTCCCAAAGTATATGTATGTGAGTAGGCAGTGATGGTGGCTGGCAGGATGGCGAACACTGGGCTCATCAAATCCCTGAATAAAACAGGGCTGAATGTGGTGGAGGGGTGGGGGGAGGATGATTATTGGCTACAAAGTACAGAAATGCATTTATTGATTATAAAAAACATTTATTGAGAACACAC
This sequence comes from Eidolon dupreanum, assembly GCA_028627145.1. NCBI lineage: Eukaryota > Metazoa > Chordata > Mammalia > Chiroptera > Pteropodidae > Eidolon > Eidolon dupreanum. The sequence continues at coordinate 138,826,947 of CM053509.1, read as the reverse complement.
TATGTGGCACAGCTTGTGCTAGGAGATAGGACTATACAAAAGATTGATTAGCAGTTGGGAAAACAATTTTATTTAGACTGTATTTTACATCAGAGATGATTTATTCCAGGTATAACAAATGGTCAAATATTTTTAAAAAGCCAAATACAAACATACAAGGTAAAACTTCCAGAGTTTAATGGAAAGCAAGGAAGGTCACAAATGACTGAAGAAGTCACAAAGAACGAATACCAGCAAATTCAACTACATAAAAATTAAAACACTTTGGCATAACCAAAATAAAAAGGCAAACTACCACATAGGATCTATTGAAAGTTAACCTTTAGTTAGAAAACACATGTGAAGTGAAACAAAAAACACTAGAATGACTTCAGTACCTAAATGAACAAAGAAATGCAAATTACAACCATAATGAGGTATGGTCTTTTGCTTATTGAAGTTAAATATGTGTGTGTGTGTGTGTGTTGTGGTAGAGAGAAATGTTATTATTTTAGAGATGGGGGTTAAATCCCATAAGTGGGAAAGTCATCTTTGTTGGAAAAATAAATCATTTTGGTAGGAAAGGAAGCCCCCAGGCCATGGCCTAAATGGACCTGGGTGAGAAAAAGAGATGAATGTTCTGCAGAGTGAAGTGAAAAGGACTTTGAGTTTAGGGAGCTGTGTTTATGGTGGGGAGTTGGGGGGCTTTGTTAGGGGAGGGATTCTAAAAGAAAGGGATAAAAAAGACTGAAGAATGAGAGTCATAGGGAGAGGAAAAGGAAGCAATCTGGCCTCTGTGGGAATAGCTTGTGAAATCTGAGGACAGAGATGTGATGTCTTCTGTTAAATTTTAAGTTATCTTCTGAGCTGTGCTAGAATCCTCAGTTAACATCTATGCCACACAACTGCCTCTTGGGTGCTTTGAGGAACTCAAGAAATAGGGGCTGTTTTCCCATTCAGGTTGAGACAGAACTAAAAGAAAACAGTGCCAAGAGGTGAGAGGCAAAAATATCGCTCCAAACAAAAAGAGATAATTGATAAAATCATTTTTAAATTAAAAAAATACATGGCTATACTGAAAACCAAAAGGAAAAGTTTTAAGGAGCAGGAATGAGAGGGCACCTACAGTGGTCAGGAATGGTTGAAGCCATTTGGCCTGTGGAAGCTAATGCAGGAGCTGGGATGTCACAAGGGAGAAAGGAATTAAATTTGCCCCAGGCTTGGTGGGGTCATGCTCACTGTCAGAGCACATCAGCAAAGCCTTCAAACTAGTAGTAGTTCTCAAAGTGTGGTCCCTAAGCCAGTGGCCTCTGCATCCCCCAGGAATGTGTTATGATTACCAATTCTTGGGTCCCACCTGAGACCTACTGACTCAGAAACTCTGGGGATGAGTCCCAAAATACATGTTTTAACAAGGTGATTCTCTTGCATGTGAAGAGTTTGAGAACTGTTGGTTTAAACTTACCTCAGACAGGAGATTCCAGTAGTTACTATTCACTGATTCATCAGTTTATTCAATATATTAACTGAGTACCTATTGTGTGCCAGACATTGTAGACTTGGAATATAGAAGAGAACAAAAAGAATAAAATCCTAGTTCTGATAGTATTCTATAAGGATGTTAGCATTTTCTTTCAGTTCTCTTGTGTTCCATATTATGTTAATTATTAAATATCACTCCACTGGATCAAGAACAAAATACTTAGCATTATCTTTTTCTTCTCACACTTCGCCTCAGGAAATTGTGGCTCTGCCTTCAAAATATATCCAGAATTTGGCCTCTTGTTACCATCTCCACTACCCTTACCTTGGCCCAAACCACTGTTACCTACAGTGATTGAGGTGAGAGATGATGGAGAGTTGAGCCATGATAGGAGAGAAGGATAGGGCAGTGATCAGGTAAAGCATTGCTTCAACACAGTCCCCAGAGCGATCTATTTAAAGTTCAAGTCATATCATGACACTCTTCTGCTAAATACCCACATGACTTCATATTTCACTCAGAGTAAAAGCCCATAAAAATTTCTTAGAGTAACTGACAAGTGTCTTCAAGGCTATGCGTGATTATCGCCACTCCCACCCTAATGTCAGTACAGCAGCTGTGCAGGTCACCTTGCCATGCTGTTTCTCCAACATGATAGAGAAGCCACCTCATGGCCTTTGCAGTAGCTGATTCCTCAATCTTCAGCACTCTTTTCTCAAATATTTGCACAGCTAATTCACTCACCTCCCTCAGGTCTTGTTGCAGATGTTACTTTTTCAATGGCCTTGACTATTTCTTTAAAAGTATAACCCATGCTCACTGCCCGTAGTCCTGATTTGCTTTGCCCTGCTCCCTGTTGTTCCCATAACACTTAGCCTTGAAGGTATGATATAATTTACTTACACCTTGTTTGTCTCCTCCATTAGAATGAAAGATCCCTGAGAGCAGGGTCATTGTCTACTTGCTCTCTGCTGTAACCCTGGAGCCCAGAGCATTGTTTGGCATGAAGTAGACACTCACTAAACATTTGTTGAATTATTAAATAAAATGTTTAATGTTGTGTGTTGCTATTATAAATCACCTTTCTTTTTTATGATAGTTTCTGGCTATTTATCTTGGGTTCTTAAGAATTGGTTATTATGCATCTTCTTGACATTCTCCCACTTTGTTTACCCTTACTTATATTTGGGGTTGATGCCCTTGGATTTTTAGAAGGTGGCATATTTCCCTTTTCCTTTTCTACTTAAATTTCCTTTTGTAAGCATCTCTAATTATAGAGTGCCTCTAATCTATATTAAAAACGATAATATACTACTCTTTCAGGGGACGTGCCTGAGACAGTATAAACTTGCTTATATATGTATTTTATCCATGTGTTTGTGTACCCATTCCTACTCTTCAGAAATGCACAAAGATTTTTACCAAATGTACAGTTTTATGTGTCTCATGAGAAGCTACTAGAAATATCCAAGCTCCTGGTTTACAGCTGCTTCTGTCTCACTGGATGTTTGAGCTGTTTCCCACCTCCATGCCAGATTTCCTTCATCTGTAAAATGTGAATTTGGACGAGCTAATCCAAAGAGAGCGGTTCCTTAATGCTCTAATGTAGCCACAAAACCTAATTGTTATCGCTTTGTCTATTGAAGTGATAGATTAGGCTAATAATTTTCCATGTGTTGAACTGATTTTGCACGTTTTGATAGAATCATTCTTTACTACAGTTTCTGGCACATAAACATTTTTCTATGAATGTGTGTTAAAGGAGGGAGGAAGAAAGAAATGACAATGAAAAGATCATGAGATTTTGAATAGAAAGAAGCTGGGTTGAAATCTAATTTCTCCCAGTAATATGCTGTGAGATTTAGTGTCTCAGGGTCATCTTCTGAAAAGGAAGATACTTATTAAAATACCTATTGTGAAAATTAAATGAGATTATAAATGTGAAAGAGCTTTGCTAACTGTAAGATGCCATGAAAATATTATTATTATCATTATTATTCTTCTAAAAAAAAGGCTTACTAAATTCAGTGTATTCTATCAGTATTACTAATTGAAAAAGAGTATCAGATTTTTTTCTGCTATTCTTAGCCTATGATGTGCAATTTAAATATATCTGTCTTCCACTGCTAAATCTAGTTTACCAATATTATCAATATGCTTCACAGGATGTCACACTTCCTATCTCCTATGACCCTTTTCTGAGAACCAAAGGCTTCCACAGTTTGGCAATTGTAACTGACATATAGAAGCACTTAATACTAATTAACCATTGATTGACTATTTGACATGGATATTGACATTTCTCGGGACTTGTGAGAAATTGACAAAATCACATCGATTGTAGTTATAATTCACTGACTTTTTCTTTTGCATACAAGTGAACATATGTACTTTCGTAAAGGTGGTGGTGCTGGTCCTTAGAATAAGATATGAAATGCAGCCTGTGGAAATATTTTAAAAAGATAAGCAGCTGTAGTGGGAATACCCTTGAACTAAGAGTTAGGAAACCTGATTTTCCTCATTCCACCACTGGCTATGAAAAACCTGAGCAAGTCTCTTAACACCTTTACCTCAGTTTCTTCACCTCTAAAAGAAGAGATTTAGAAAAAAATCTCAAGGGCCTTCCCAGTTCTGAAAGTCTATCATTCTAGGTAATGGAATGAAATCTTAACACTAAAGAACGTCTTAAGACCACCCAAAGAAAAGTTAATAAAAATTTAAAAGACAAAATGGTGATATTCTAAGGCAGATTAAAGCTTAAAAGGAGTCTTAACAAAAAATAATTAGTTGGAAAAAAGGTACTATGTGTAAAAACTAAGACCCAGCCACAACCTGAGAACTATTAAAACAACAACAAAAACTTTCCTGAGCTTAAAGTAGTTGACTTTCAATACCCTAAAGGACTAAAAAGAAAAAACAATAGGTAATTAAATTCTTTGTTTTCTAAAGCCCGGTAAAACAAATTCAATATCACAGCAAACCACATTTTAAATAGTACACAGGCGTTAGAATTAATGTAGATTATGTAGTCCATGGACTGCGGGCAGTGGAGGCTACCAGAGCTGACCCTGCCCTTGGAATCCCATATGGCTTCTCAAATGACAGAGTGAATGACAGAGCCCTGGGGGCTACATGCAGCTGGGAAGCTGGGTGGCTTGGCAGAAGTCCCCAGGCTGAGCACCTTCAAAAGAAGTCCCCCAGTTTAGCAGGAGCCTGGAGTTTACACAAACTCCTGCCGATCAAAGAGAGGCATATCAGACATTGCTGACCCCAACACAACTTCTCTCTGATTGAGAGAATTGGACACGCAGACAACTCCACATACCTGCTATGTTTGGAACTCACGGCTGCTCATTTCCTGGCAGTGGATAAAAGCCTGGAGCAAATATGGCTGAAAAGAGCTTAGGCAACTTGTGAGAACATTGGTCTACGCCCTCTAACAGCCTGAAAATATGCAAGGATGCCTTTATACAGCTTGTTAGCAGGGAATCCACAGGCCTTCCATTTTGCACGTAGATTTACAAAGTGACTACCTATGAACGGGAAGTACAGAAACAAAGTGAGGCAAGCTGACAGAACCACTTGAATCAACACTCTGATTTATCTTGAGGAACCATTCTCTCTTCCACCCTTACAGGACCTCCTGTCTCCAAATTACCTTTTATTTGGATGTAGGTGGACTGTGCATTGGGCTGGAATTTCAACCTCAAAGATACACCAATCATTCATTTGTTCAACAAAATATTTATTGAGCATCTTCTGTATGCCAGATACTGACCTATGCACTCATGAACTTTATGATACAAATTTCTAGAATACCTATTTTTATTACACACACTCATTATACTATGTTTAGCATGAATATCTATAACAGACAAAAGCACACAATAATTCAAATCAATTCACAGTGTGTTTATAATTTGCTACTAATATATCCAGTGTAGATTAGAGAATATTCTCCGGAAAACTGGAGTTTAAAATTTGAATTCATTTTTTATTGCCAAACCACATTATGACAGCATTAAGAGAAATCAAAATGTTATTGTGGAACCTGCGAATCAGATGTGAAAGGAAGTTTCACATAGTAAGTGCAAGAACATGGCATGGATATAAACTTAGAGTGTTCAGAAAAAGCAATCTCTGACTAATAATGTCAGAGTGTAAGAGGAGTTAGCCAAGCAAAGGGAATGAAGGAGAGAGAGTAGTCCAGGCAGAGGAAACTAAAGGTACAAGAGGACATATTTCAGAGGGAGCAAGTGAACAACATCCCATGAAGCAGAAGAGCAAAGGAGAAAAAAGTACCAGAAGGGATTGGAGATATAAGTGGGGAGCAAATCAGAATGAGGGGCAGATGTCATCAGATTTTTATTTTAAAAAGACTACATTGGACTTCTGGTTTAAAAAGTTCCTGTTTACTCTAGTCCCCAGTTTGTAATTTATTAAAATAATCCAAAGAACACAAATAAGAAAACTGCATCTTCAATAAATACAGTTAGAGCTACAACTTCCAACTCATAGGCCAAGGAGAATATCTGCAAATCTGTGAATTTGAGATCAATTAGAAGTAGAATGCTGAATGATGATATATAACCCTTCAAATGTTAGCATGGTTCAGATTTCTCTAAAAGTAAATGAGATGGACATCAATTTTAAGTTATGAATTTACTAAGAGCCAGAAGTACATCCTATGTAGGTGATCCACTCAGCTGAAATGGGCCAACAATAAAAATTAAGAAAAGTTTCCTCTAAATGTCTTCTGAAACAATTCGTCTGGGCTAAAGCTGTCAGTTGCCCCAGATCACTTCTCTTGCTCCAGCCACACACACCACTCTTGAGCAAATGGCAAACTCAAGCAGAACGGCCCCCTTCTCAAAGGAGAGGTAATAAAAAAGACTCACTGTGGGTCTTCTGTATAGACACTACAATTTTAGTATATGTGCTGCCAAAGCAAGCACTGTATAGACACTACAAAAAGGAAAATTATGAGGAAAGTTAAGTGAAAACCAGCTAAAGAATTCATACCTAGCATAGAATTATTTCAAGCTATGAGAAAAAATTACTAGAGAATACAGAAGAAATTTCAGATAAATACTATTTAAACCCTCAGAGAAGTTAAAAAAGAACATGGCTCCTTTGAAGAAGAGGTGCAACAGAGAGTTAAAGAGCTCAAGGAAGAGATTCTAAGATGGCCAAAGAAGAAAAAGTGAGCTGGCAATGTTTAGGAAAGAAAGACAACACACACAATAAAACTACCATATCTGGAGCATGAGTAAATTAAGGAAAATAGAAGATGTTTATAAATTGTTAGAAAGAAGAACTATGGACATGGAGGATAAAGGCCAACCAACAAAAGTATATTACTATCTCTGGGCAAAAGAACAGATACGCGAGACATAAATGCATTGCATGACACCATAGAAGAAAAGTTCCCTGTAATAAACCAAGAGCTGAACCTGTAGGTCAACGGAGTATGCATTCCAAGAAAAGAAAAAAAAAAAAAAAGACTTCAAACAAAAAACCTTGAGGCGTGTCTTGAGTTACTGAACTATAAGGATAGTGAGTATTGTAGTTATAATTTTAATTCTATGTAAAGTACTTTATGTAAAAAAAATCCAACCCCAAAATGATTCTTAATCCAGAAAGGAAGTTGCATGCTATAAATTGATGTAGATATATAAGGTATTACTATCATTGAATAATAGTAGTAGTTGTTCTTAGCAAAGTGTTGGATTGTAATCTTGTTAAGGGAAATCATCTGTCACATTTCCCCTAACATTTCAACAAATAATAATATTCCCCAGATGTTAGTTGAAGTTATTCTGTTCCTTAAGATTTAAAATAATGTTGGTTGAGACTTTGCCCACTTTCTATGGGAAGTTCAATGTCTTCTCCTTCCCTTAACATGTCTGTGAATTCCTGATGGCTAATGCTCCAGGGCCACCTCTGGCTCTAATCTCTTCCCCATTGGCATGTTATTCTCACACATATCTCAACTGTACCCCTTCCTTCTACTTAGACTACCTGATACCGTAGGCTTTACTAAGTAAGGCGAGGTGAAAGAAAGGCTTCCAACAATGTATAATAGGCAGTTAAAATAGGACGTTGTCTCTGTTTTGTTCGAAGTCACAGTGACTGGCTAAGAATAAAGCGATAGTGTCAAATATCTCCATATCCCAAAGAAAACTGTTGAGCAGACTGTGCAAGTCTTACAAAATGATAGTGGAAAACCAGTTTGCTAATTCTTAGCTCATCATCCACCCTGAAGGCATAAAAACATTGTAGAGGCTAAGAGAGAACCTCTTTGGAGAGAGTTGGTTATGTGCTGTGGTATTTTTCCCCACACACGCTCCACAGAGGAGCGAACAGGGTTTATTTTGTTCTCATTCACTGAGAGAGGGGTTCTGAAGGGAGCAAATCAGTTAACTTGACCTGTGATGACTCCTGCAGGTCAACAGAGTATGCATTCCAGGAAAAAAGAAAAAAAAAGACTTCGAACAAAAAAACCTTGAGGTGTGTCTTAAGTTACTGAACTGTAAGGATAATGAGTATTGTAGTTATAATTTCAATTCTATGTAAAGTACTTCATGTAAAAAAATAATCCATCCTCAAAATGATTCTTCTTGCTATAACTTGCTGTAGATATATAAGGTATTACTATCATCAAATAATAGTAGTAGTCGTTCTTCGCAGAGTGTTGGATTGTAATCTTGTTAAGGAAAATTAACTGCCAGACACAGGCCTGGAAAAAAAAATCCATAAGCGAGACCCTGCAGAAAGGGTCTATAGCAAAAGAAGGAGACTGTATTGGAAGCAAGCTGCACTGCCACAAACAGTGGGGCGCTGGGTGGAGGAGAGTATTTCAGGAGCCAGATATGGCCGTGTTAGGGAAGGAGGGAGGAAGAGTTAGCCTGGGTGCATCTTGATTTCCCCCAGAAAGGACTGCCTGGAAGCACAGTAAGAAGGGCCTCCAGGTATTCAGGGGCTGAAGTGGACTTCACTCACATCCTGGGGGCCTCAGTCAAAGGCTGCAGAGGGAATGTCTCTGAGTCACTGTGAAAGCATCACTTAGGAAACAGAATAAGCTATGGGACTTCGCCCTGCCCAAAGGGCACCATGGTCTGATTGCATCAATACCAGTCAGGGAGCACCTTTCCTGACCCTGGCTTCTTCTCTCTCCACCCCTCTCTCCACTTTTCCCTCATCTTATTTCCAAACTCAGGAAAGCCAAAGACAGCCCAGTGAGGGGGTAAGAAATAGAAGAGTAGATGAGGGAGAGAACAGGAAAGAAGCTGACCCACCACAGGTCTCCAAGGCTGAGGTGAGCCAGGACTGGGGGAGAGGAGAGCTTCAACTTTGAATCGAGTAAAGTTTTGACAGTTACAATTTGACTGGTCCTGTTATTTACCAGGAGAATGTCTTTGTGATTGAAAATGTCAGGACTTTTTGTTACCTGAGAGTGCCTAGAAAGTCTGAGTGACTTGCCTAGACCTTCATCCAGGGACAGAGAGGAAAAGAGACCTCACACAGGCCAGTTCCTTGGCCCTATTTGCCTGGAGCGGGTGGAGAGAAGCTGGGTGTGTTTTCAAACGCCATCTTTCCTTCCACTGGCTGAGTGCCAAGCTTTTGTATAGGCCAGGGAGGAGAGAGTAGGAAAAGGTAAATGTCTTTTTATTTAACTGGGTAGAGATGTGGCCTTCTTGGCTATCTGTCTGCTATTCTATCTCATTTTCTATGTTTTTGATGAGGACAGTGGTAGCTTCAACATGTTAGTTGATAAGGGTCTTATGCCCAAGAAGCAACCTGTGCATTAAAGGTCTCTTGAAAGATTTGACAGAAAATTCTAACTGAACCCTGGTTGGTGGCCTCCTACTGTATTCCTCTGATGCAGATGCCTCTTTGCCCTCTCTCTGTGAGGGCAGTCAGGGCTGTAGCCCCCAATTATACCAATTATAAATTGGGAGACTATCTCTTTCTATTTCTTATTCAGGTTGCATAGCCTGAGCAGTGATAAATAAATGAAATGTCAGCTGTTCTTCTTGTAGGTACCTCCTATCTTTGTGAATATTTAGAAAGAAGCTCATTACTTCAGGATGGTCAAAAGGAAGGAAGAACCAGCCTTTCCTCATGGAAGGGAACAGGCTCTCTCTGCAATTGCAGCACTACCCAAAGGCTGACCCTCTCTCACCTCCAGGACTTCTCTCCTATGAAGTTGGGGTATGAGTGGTGGATGGAGATGGGTGGTAGGATGGATTCTAGAATTACCTCTCTCAGTAAACCCATGTCATTGTGTCTGAGCCAACCACCAAGGCTCCCTTGGGGAGATTAGAACTTAAAAAATGAGACACAAAGTGCCCTTTGCTCAGCAGTCAGAGCCTTAGCTGTAATTCTGGGGCAACAGGAAGACTCCCACTTACCAATCCTGTTCCAGTTACCAGTGAAGAACCCCCAGAGACAGCTGTGGAAGGCCCTGTTTTAACAGTCCGCCTTTCCCGGTCATGTAGCTCTTTATCCATAAAACTACCCAAACACTTTAAAAGTCCATCGATATTTCTCGCCAGAAACCACTCTCGAGTGAGCATGTACCATACATTTTCATCAACTACTGGGTGAAACAGAGCTACTGAAAAATAAGCCTGGAGCCTGGACTATAATCAAAAGGAGAAATAATGGAGAGAATTCATGTTCTGAATAGTTCTTTTACATAAAGGTCAGTTGACTATCTCATAATGTCCTCTCTTCGCAGGTAGGAACTGCTTGTTTTAAGAGAGTAACCATTTTTATGTTTGTTTGTAGGCAACTCGAACAATAATGATTTCTTGGATGAGTTTAACTGTGCCCATTCTTCCTCTGTGAATAATTAAGCTGAATTGCATGTGTACAGAAAGCCGTTTGGCATTTGCTGGTATCTATGCATACCTGCTGTGTTCGATTACCTTAGTTCATAGCGGTTGGACAGACCAGCTGACTTCCAGGATTGTCTCAGTCATCAAGATACCTTGTCACTTTTCTGGCCAAGTTTTAACATCTTCGCATAATCCCTGTGGAGAGTGTGTGTTTCAAACTTGGCCTCTTCTGCAGGATTAGTGAAAACACTGGGCGCTCCCTCCTTAGGTGGCTAATGAAGACCCCAGCAATGACAGTAGTACAAATTACTTTAAAATAGTTCCTATTTTTGTCAGTGCTAAAAATACTCCTTCATTTGTATTTTTTTCCAGATTTACTATGTCCCTTTCCAAAGTGAAAAATTGAAAAAGAAAGGTTCTGAATACCAACCTCATTAGACTAACGACGCAACATTTAAGAAGATGGGTTAAAAATGCATTCGTGAATTATAAATAATGTATAATATGGCTGTATAATTTAGTGCATACTACAAAAGTTGCTGCTTTTTTTCTCAGGGGGTAATTTTTTCCACTTGTGGATTTATATTAAAGCCCCATGTCCTGGCGGTGAGATCGATGGTCAGAGCTTTAATTGGGGCTCTCCGGTGATTATCTAGATTGGCAGCTGCTGTCAATCAGCTTCTAAAGAAATTTCTGAGCCAACAATTAGGCTACTCCTGGAGATGTTAGACCCCTAGAGTCAACGTTAAGACTCCTAGTCACTGGGGAACACTTAAGCACAGTGGAGCTATAATTTTCCAAGTTGCCGGCTTACCTGGCAACATACGTGTCCCAGCTTTCTGGCTGAGTCAACTCAGAAGAATGATATCATGGTATATACTGAATCCACATGATTTTATAAGCAAGTGGTGCTGCAAGCCCCCTGACAGCTTTCATTAAACTAAAACAGTAATACCCTATGTAGGTTTATAGAGCATGTCACAGTTTTATATTATATAATTGAATTCTGTTGATAGAATAACAATATATCGCTGTTCTTTTTTGAGGGAGGTGGGGAATATACAAAGTTCACAAAATTTCTCCCCTCTTGGCTCATGTCATATTTCTTGAGAAATATTCCTTTCATGTGAATGAAGAATTCGAACTATTTTGATCAAGTTAACATTTCATAATAGCTTACTCCCATTAATTCAGATCCCACTAATGTAAATTTTATGATAATCCAAGTAGGATTGACTACATTATTTTCTTCTCATTCTTGAATTATGGCGAATAATGAGAAGTGTTTCGTTGGTTAAAAAATGAGCTGCCAGTTTCTTGTAAAGTTAAATGTACATGTACTTACCATACATCCTAGCAATTCCACTCTTAGGTATTTCCCAAGACGATGGAAAAACTTGTCCACCAAAGACTTACTCTCAAATGTTCAAAGCAGCTTTATTTGTAATAACTAAAAACTGGAAACAACCCAAACATCCATTAGCAGGCGAATGGATAAATAAATTGTGGTATGTCCAAACAATGGAATATTACTCAGCCATAAAATGAAATTAACTACTAATACATGAGAATGAGTCTCAAAAGCATAATGCTGAGAGGCCAGATGCAAAAGATTATAAGCTATATGATTCCATTTATATGAAATTCCAGAACATGCACACTTAATTTATAGTGACAAAAGAGCCAATCGGTTTTCTAGGGATGCGGTTGGACTTTTTGACTGGGCAGGGGCATGAAGGAACTTTTTGAGTAATAGACATGTTCTCTATATTAAGGTGATAGTTATATGGGTGCATACATTTGTCAAGACTCAATGAACTATACCCTTAAAATGTAGGTACTATCATATATAAATTTTATCTTAATAAATTAGATTTTTAAAAAAACAACATGCTATTACCCATATCTTCATTAATAACAAAATTCTATTCTGCTCATTGCGTCTCTCTGTGCTTACCCTCTTTCTGGTTTTTTGTTTGTTTTTTTAGCAATATCATTTCCAACATGAAAATGGTACAGGGAATTCCAGCTTGAGTTCAATAGATATCTTATAAAACAAGGAAAACAAAATTCAACCTTTCCACCCCAAAATTCTACTTATTCTGATTCCTAAATATTTCTTGCATATTTACACTGCTGTATAGCTTTACCTCCCTACCTTAGTTTAGCTTTCAATTATCTCCTGACTGGTCTCCTTCCTGCTGTGATTTCATTTGAGGGAAAGGATCCTCCACACCATCTTCTAGATGCCAGAAAACAAAATGATACCCAGAGGCCGTATAGGTGAGAGAAGTTCAGGGAACTTGTAGAGGATGAAGCAAGACAATAGGTGGAACTAGATATGGCACTGGGATATTTAGGATTAAGGTGTGATCCGGAGTAAGCTGGATTGTTTTCAATGCTGTTGATGTTTTCTGTTTGTTTTATTTATTCTGTTAGTGTAGCCCCTTCAGAAAGTATTAGCTCATTTTAATTATGTTCAATAGAACATAACAGGGAAAGGATTTGTGTTCTTGACGGGCTGGTAGGGAAGGGCTGGGTATAGAGGTGGCCACAGGAATTAAAGGCAGGGAATCCCAAGGATAGAATGCTTAGAGGGACAGAGCCAAGCCCAAAGCTGCAGCCCGCTCAGCCCCTAGTATCTACTCATGCTTCACAATTTTCTTCCAAGTCATTGCTTTTCTGCCTGCCCCTAAGAGCATTCTGTCTCGTATGTATTAAGGGAGTGATTTCTTTCCTGTCTGTATCCTCGCTTTCTTCTCTCATTGCCAGAGGGGCTGGTGATGGTACGTGGTCACCCAGGAGGAAAAAGGTGACGATTTTAGGCTGGCTTAGTCCATCGTAAAAGGTCTCTAAGAGCCTTTCCCATCTCTGAAAGTGCCTTTTAGCAAGACTCAGGATAGGATAGCTCCAGTGAGAGATTTTTCCATCGATTACACACTTGTCAGGAGAAGCACAGGCCCAGCTTAGAGATTTCCACCTTAAACTTTCTAAAGAAGCCACTTGGTAAAGGTTCTGGAGCTGAGGATGCCAGAGCAACCACTAAAAATCAAACAAGTGAGCAGAAACTGAATTTGACTTTTGGCCCCAGGGGCAAGAGAGATGGAGATGAAAGCTGACAGGCTCCTACTTGACGGGGCCTCTGTGGAGTGGAAATGAGTGACTAGCAAATTGGAATGGCACTTCCTCTCCACAGGCTGTCCTGTGAGCAAGGCCTGAACATCCCCACCCAGCCCCTCGATGCAAATGCTCCCGGGCCCACTGACTGGGGTATTAGCAGACAGGCCTGCCACCCCCAATGCGGGGCATGTCTTCGGCAGAGGGTGGGGATCAAGTTTTATCTTCAAAGATATCTATAGACTTAGTTCAGCAGATACTTCTCCATTACCAAAAACGCAATGCACGTTTTATTCTAGGGAACCCTTGAGCATGAACCCGGTTTTTAGAATATCTTCTAGTCATGGCTCTGCTATTTGTAAACTGAGTAAACTTGAACTTGACTAAATCACTTAGCCTTTAGGAGCAACTATAAAATAAAAAGGGCTCATTGTAGAAGAAGTAGGACATGTGAACAATAATGACGTTAGCAATTGGTGGTAAATGTGTGGTGAGCCTAGATGAAGGACAGATTAATCCCATAGAGAAGAGGTGACATTTGAACCAGGTCCTAAGAAAACTGTAAGGGTTTTCCAGTCAGGCAAGAGAGCACAATACTCCAGGCAAGGTAAAGAACTGGAAGCAGGAGAGGGAGGGGAGATTTGATGAGGCCAGTGTGTGGGAGAAGCAGTCCATTTTGAGAGTACAAGAATGGGGAGGAACCTAGATATAGAATCAGTAGGTGGTGCCCAGTGGAATGTGGCTCCAGTTGAGGATGGCCTTGGTCGACTGGGCAGATGATGATTTAATTAAATAAAACACCCAAAGCAGAAGAGGGTGGAAACATGATGAATACAATTTCTGACATGTTGAAATGAAAGTATCCATAGTTCTACTAACTGATATGCCCAGCAGACAGCTGGGTGAATATGTCTAGAGCTCAGAGAAGTGGTTGAAGCTGGAGTTGTAGATCTGGGTGTCATTTGCTTACATGAACCTAAATAATTTCTAAGTTCCCTTCTAAATCTAAAGTCATGGGATCTGTGCTTCCAGGTTTTGTGAAAGGAAAAGTTCAAAATTCAATCTTTCTTTTCTCACAGGGAGACACTTGTTATGTTTTTCTCTGCCTCCCTTTGTGTGGTGTTTATGAGCCACTACAGGATGTTCATAGGATTCTTGCTACGAAATTTTGTTTTCTTGAGTTTCTGTCAGTTATTACTTGCAGTATTTTAGTCAATGTAGAACGGTCTTAGCCTGGATCATTGAATAGTAATCTGATATCAATGATGCATCCAAAAAATGCTTGGGAAATGTTCTCAGGAATTCCGATCAATTATCAATGGCTCCCCATTTTTCGTGAAATAAAGTCCAGGCTCTCCAGTTTGGCATTTAAGCCTCTCTCCCTCCCCTTCTCGCTCTCTCTGATCAATAGTCACGTCATGAGCAACCTTACAGAGAGGTCCACGTGGTGGGGGACACTGAAGCCTTAAGCCACCAGCCACAGCAGTGAGAGTGAATGCAGCTTTTCCAGCCCCATGAAGCCTTCAGGTAACCAAAGCCCTGGAGACAACTTATTTGCAATCTCATGAGAGACCCTGAACCAGAAGCACCTGGCTGAACCACTCTGGGATTCCTGACCTCCAGAAACTGTGAGTAAATATTTGTTGCTTTAAGCCTCTAAGTTTTCAGGTAATTTGTTAAGGTATGATCAAGACAAGGAGAAATGTGCTCTTCCGATAGTATATGGGAAATAAGCTAGGAAAGATGTTGAATGATTTCAGCAGTTTGGAAGAGGAGCTTATTAGCAGGGTGCTAAAAGCCTGGGGTCTCGTTCTGATTCTTCTGCCTGTCCACTGAGAGGCCTTGAAAACCTCTTACCACCTGTTTGGGCCTCAGTTTTCTTACTTGTAAATGGAGATGGAAACATTCATGCCAGCCTACATGCTAAAATATTTACATATGAGCAGCACTTTATAGTTTGCAAAATGTTTTTATATACATTTGCTCTTTGACTTACCATGGTGCTACATCCCCATGAACACACTGTGAATTGAAAATATTGAACATGCACTTAATTAAGCTGACTTACTGAACATCGTAGCCTAGCTTACCTTAAACGTGCTCAGAACACCTACATGAGCCTACAGTTGGGCAAAATCATCTCACATCTGCTGCCCAGCATTACGAGAGAGTTTCATACCGCTTATCGCTATCGGGGGAAAATACCAAAATTCAAAATTGAAAGTACGGTTTCTATTGAATGCATGTCGCTTTTGCACCATCATAGAGCTGAAAAATCGTAAACCAAATCATTGTAAGTTGGAGACTGTCTGTATTACTGTCAGGACCTGAAGACAACAAAGAGTAGTCCCCCAAACTTGAAAGTAATGAATATAAGAATGGTTTCAGAATCAGCACATATGGATTAGGACAGAGACATACAAAATAACCTGAAAGCAATGTTTAATTTAAGAGTCCTTCTGAATGGCTGTATATAAAGCCAAAAAGACAATTACTTTCTTCTTATCGATGAATGATGGGAAATATGATGAATGCTCATTTTTTAATGCATAAAAAATTCATAGAAGAGTTTCTGGAACATAAGTACTTAAGAAGTGTTACTTCTTATTTTTATTTATAACAAAGAGAGCTTAATACAATACTAAGTGGGTTATTAAAGATATCGAGACTTGGTATTTATAAATAAATGAGCATATTACCAGAGTTTATTGAGAACTCTACCTTGGTATCCTAATAAGAAGTCTGGCTGCTACACACAATGCTGGGCAGCGCAGCCAATTTTCAACAGAGAGTTGGAATTCCTGAGATGCACAGGCAGAATGCCTTGTTATCAGTGCATCATCAAAGCTGTCGTGAGTTGGACATGATTTTCTGTCGCTGTTATGAATTAATTAAAGCACTTTGTAAAATTATATACAGTTCTTATCCTTATTGATACTTTTTGGGGGTAATTGCTTCATTATTATAATTTGAATATGGTTTTGTTCCTCTCTGATTTCTATCACAATGTCCTTCATCTACTGGGAAATAGAAAGGGAAGAAAGGGTGGGTGATTTCTTGGGACTTTTACTCTATTTAATGAGCCAGGGTAAAATGTTTGAAAATCATTAACTTAATGGCCCTCTGGGGCCAGGCTTGACCATGATGTGATTGAATACATAAACTTAGTTAAAGCAAAAATGTGCCAATCAGCAATGGGCCAGCAATGGAAGCCAGTGCAAGTAAGAGAAATACAGAGATTTACGCTGTCAATGTCCATCCATGGCTCTCCAGTGACAAGGGAGCCTTGGTCAACAGTCTCAGTGGAAAGACTATATCTCATATGAAGACACACCCAGGGGATTGTGTCCAATTAACGTAGAATATCCCTGTTCTCTTGGCAAATTCATCCTTAATGTTGAAGGGATGAATCAGATCCTCTGAGCACTGGGACATTAAATATTTGCTGCTTCTTGCTAACTCCCTCACCTTGATCCCATACTCATGAAGTTGTATTCTAATTATGACTTGACTTTTCATATAGATCTATAAGATGATGGTCATATAGATTTCAAATATTTTGTTCAGTGTCTCCAGGCAATGAATACGCTGGCTTTCTAGGTTTATATCTTTTCCAGAGTCAATATTGTCATTCCCAGTGATATGACCTTAGCCTTTTAACTGGTTTTTCAGGTTTCACTCTTGCCTCCTCTACGTCATTCTTTCATTGGCCTCTAAAAAGATGACTTCTTTACGTATACTTGTTAAAACTTTATCTCATTTGACCTTCATAATAAATACATGAGGTTTTATTATCTCCATAAACAGATGAAGAAATTGAGAATCATAAGAAGTGAATGACTATACAATTAATAAATTGTACAGCCGGGACTCAAATCCAAGCTTGGTAGGTTGTTATTGTTGCTGGTTTTGGACACTAGATGAACAACTACTGTGTATGGGTGGTTTGTCCTAAACAAATAATGTGAACACAGGCACATACTGCACCTTTAATCTAGTCTTTCTACAAGTCTGTGAGGGAGATAGTTTACAGATGAGAATGCTGATGCCCAAAGAACTTTGGCAAATTTCCCAAATTCACATCGTAGAATCTAGATTTGGACACTTTATTTTGATCTGTACATTTTTGAGTTTATTCTTTTACTATTTGCTTCATATATTTTTACTTTTAAGAACGACTCTAAACATTCCATTTCAACTTACAACCATGTTTAGAATTTTTTGAAATTTCATGTTTATAATTTTTAAATCAAAATTCTATTTTCTGTATAATTACGTGTGTGTAAGTATGTGTGTGCAGATTTTCTATTGTTGCCGTAACAAATTATCGCAAAGTTAGTGGCTTCAAGAACACAAACATTATTTCAGAGTTCTGTAGATAAGAAGTCAAACACTAAAATCGAGGTGCTGGCAGAGCTGAATTTCTTTCTGGAGGTTGTAGGGGGGAATTTGTTTTTTCATGTTTTCCAGCTTCTGGAAATCACTCACATTCCTTGGTTTGTGTCCTCTTTCTCCATCTTCAAAGCCAGCAAAAGCAGGCCCAGCCCTTCTCATGCTGCCAATCTTTAGCTTCCTGTAGTCGGCAATGATCCTCTGCTTGTAAGGACTTGAATAATACAGTATATTCTTCCCACCTCAAGGTCCTTAACCTTAATCACATCTATGAAGTCCGTTTTGCTATGTAGGGTAACATATTCACAGATTGTGGGGGTTAGGATGTGGACATCTTTGGGAGCCATTATTCTACCTATCATTATATATATATATGATATTAATATATTATATAATATATATTTATATATATAATTTACATGTGTTATACATTTATATTATATATTATAAAATATGATTTATATATTTTTAAATTTCTGTGTATACATATTAAATATATGTACATATATATATATACATATATATATATATATATATATATATATATATATATATATATATATATATATATATATATATATATGTCTGCTCCACACTGTCCTTACTCAGGGACCCCAGTGGACAGAAAATCCAGTTTCATGATCCAGAAATACTGAGGGAAAGAAATATGGTAGATTGTACATTCATTCCTGAAGCTTCACTTCAAGTCGCATATCACTGACCAAAGCATATCACTTGGCCACATCTAAGTTCAATGGCACCCTGGATATTTATGGACAGGCCTAGCGACTCCCTTTAAAATACAAAAACATATTTTAAAAAGTCTACATTCTTTATGATAGAACTGTAGGCTTCATCATGAAAAATTGTAGTCCCCAGCTCCACTCGAAGGGCTACTCCCTAGAAATTATTTTAGTGATTTCTCCTACAATTTACCCCAGATGTCTTAATAACATGTGTATAGTTCTATTTCCTGATTTTTCCATTTTAGCTACTATCTATTAAATTTCTACGAGAGAAGATTCGATTCTTTCTCACATGTAGTGTTTCCCGCATCATGATCCTGTAAATAACACGTACACCTGACCTATATAGTGTCCTATGGTTTCATTTTCTCTTTTGTATATTTTTTCCTCAGAGTGAGTAAATGCCTCTTTGTTTTCATTTGTTTGTTTTCTGTGTACTCATTATGAGTTTTTCTCCAATCTGTCTGACTAAGCTATAAAACTTCTCTCAAGACATTCAGACACACTGAGTCCTCCTTAGTTCCATTCTAATCTTCAAACTATCCCTCTTTGGCTCTTAGTCTTCCCATTCCTGCTTGAACAGGTCACATTCTAGGACTAGTTACTTATAGGATGCCTATTCCTTGGCAGCTGCAGGTGACCAATCAAGAAGAGGAAAAAAAACACTGGATGACTTCTTAAGCTCCTATCTTTTGTTCTGGAACTTTGATATGAAGATGACACATTCTGAGAAGCCCAAGGATTAATAAGTCCCAAGGGTTGGCTGTGCACCATGCCCTTGGCAAAGAATGCTTACTCATTCCAGCTTGGCCACTGGGGTCTGGGTCCTCCCTGGGCCATCTCAGGTTCACACTCTTACTTGGACTTCTCATCTCTGCTGTTTTCTAGATCTTGATTATCCTCTGATCTCCATTGTCCTGGAACCAATAATAAAAGAGGAGAAAGGGTTAGCGTATTTTGTGGAGGTTCCTGAATTCTGGCACTCCAGCCCTATAAACATCTCCATACTTCTTGCTATTCCTTTGCGCTATTAGAAGTACAATTATTAGACTTTACTGAAAAAGTGGAAAACCCAAGTCATGGAGGAAAACTGTGAAAGTTAATGCCTTGTTATGCTCTTATCTGGGCACTGGTTGAATTTCCGAAAGCCCTCGCGGTGCTCCTGCTGGCAGCTGGGACTGAGGGTTCAAAGCAGACAAACAGAGCATGTGGGGAAATGCTTTTACTTCAAGATTTTCTTCTTACACCTGGTGATGGAATGAAATATGCAAGGAGGAGTGGAATGAAGATGTAAATATTGCAATAATAACGGTAATGCTTGCATACCTGGTGTGGGGATGAGATTTGGTTTAGTCATAGAAGGATGAGGTAGGGAGAGTGACAAAAATGATTCTGAGACGCTGATGAAACCCAGACTGGTTCTGTGTGGGGAGTACATTAAGAAACCTGAACAATTTCTGCCTACTTAGTCTACCATCAAGAAAATTATCTTATCCTTCTCTTTCTCATTTTATGTTATGTGTAGCACAACTGGAGATTAGAATAGAAAAGATGTTCCTGGGGCTTTGTCTGAAAACAGTGGCCCCACCCAATGACAGGAAAAGGATTGATGCTAGGAATTAACGACTTGTAAATGGAAATTAATACTGTAATTAGCAAGATAGGAAAATCCATCTTATTGTAAATAGTGATACTTATGGATTGTGATACTCCCCCTGGGATAACCAGGTTATTTAAAAGGCATAAATCAAGAACCACATTCAGGCCCATGAAGAATACCAGAAATATTCAGAGCAGACATACACCTTAAACTGACAATATTTTCACCGGGGTTGTAAAACAGTGGGTAAAGTCAAATTTTAAAAAGATACACATTTGTGATTTTTGACACTTCTTGTATGGAAAGCATTTTCAGGTTGGCTTTTGAATATCAACGTTGTTGGCTTTTGAATATCAGCATTGTCACCTAGACAGCTTTCTAGCAAACAGACTCGAGACATTGGATAAAAAGATTAGTCTCACAAAAAAATGAGATGAATACTGCATTTCAGATGAAAGCAAGGCTCTCCTAGGATGAAATATAAACATTCAATAAACCTGCAGCTCTTGTGAAAATCTATATAATGGCTTTACGTTTCTACAGCATTTAGAATATGGAACCTGCTTTCACATGCATTAACTCATTTGATGCGCGCGCGTGCGTGTGTGTGTGTGTGTGTGTGTGTGTGTGTGTGTAGGTCAAAGAGAGGGATATAAAGAAATGATCCTCATCTTATACAGATGAGGAGGTGAAGCCCAGAAAATTCAGCTCACACTGTCTCCCAGGTATTAACAGACGGTGTGTATTTAACATTAACAAAATGCAGGCATATTTCTCTAGGCAGCCAAAACCCATGAACAGTGGGATGGCATTCTAGCCACAGTAGGGTTCAAGTTTATGAGTTCCAGAATGAACTGATGCAAGGCAGTTAGGAAAATACTCCTCTCCCCCCATTAATATAGATTCAGGAATAGTAGAATTTCATCCTATTGTCCCCATTATTATACCCATATGTGACAGATTGGTTAGGGCTCTGCTAATTACAGCACATCTCATTTCTGCCTTGCATCAGGGCTCTTTATGTGTTCATGTCATCCCTTCTGGACCACAAGAGCCCACAGGCCAGCAACCAGGTCTTTCATATGTCATCTCCATCCAGTACCCATCCCAGTGCCAGTGCTTCATAAACACGTGCGGGGTTGAAATTAGCATGGGAACAAACACTTTGCTTTGCCAATAATTGGGTCATAACATAGGCATGCAGACTGGAAGACAGCCACATACACTCGGAGGGTTAGAAGCATTAGATGCTTCCCTTTTCAACCATGTGACCTGGTTCTTATCCTTTTGTATAGTTTGATCCCATTTCTTGGGATGAAATCAATTATTGGTGACCCCTTACTTTCATTCAGATTGAAAATGGGTCTGAAGATCCAGTGAAAAACATATTCTAAAAAAGGTGATTTCCACGTTTCCATTTCTCAAAACTTTAAATTTCCTATCCAAGAACACAAGGTCTGGCGGTGGGGTGAGGGAAACCTGCCAACACCCATAAGTGATGGCTCATGTGACGTTACAGCTCCTAACTCCCACCCTGGCCCACACCCCCAGACCCCATCCCAGCCAGGCCTCATGGAGGACCAGGACAGAATGTGAAGTGGCTGGAAAGTCAGGGACTGGCGCACAACCTCCAGGAGCCTCCGTGGAAAATCTCTGCAAACTTTAAAGGAAAAATTCAGCATGTAATAATTCCTATTTTGTGTAAAAAGGGGAGAAATCAATTAAAATAAATATAAAGGCATAGACAAAAGAAATTTTAATGACTTTTTCTAGCTGGTTGGATTATGATTTTGTTTGTTTTTTTCTTTTCTATATTTTTATGGCTTTAATGTACTCTTTTTTTTTTTACCAACTATAAATTCTTTTAAATTTATTTCTATCTAGTTTTAAGACATTTAAAACATTACTGATAAAACTAAATTCTTTTTGACTACCATCTCTAGATTGCCAGAGATAATCATGTCACTTTTGCATGCATCTACCCCGGCAAGCCTCAAATCTCTCATGGTTAGAGACCTTACATACTTTGTCCTAGTATTAAATTGGGAATGGCAACTCTGTACCTGTTGGGGACAAAGGAGGTGAAACATGTCCTTTTGGGGTCCTTTACAGGGCAGAAATGATATAAGTCTATTGTTTTATATCAGCAGAGTACTTTCATCACTATCACGAGGCGAGTCTGCCTTGCTTCATTAGAAGCTGAGAATGTTAGACTTACAAGGACTCTTAAGATCATCCACCAGACACTGTATTTCATAGATGAGGACACTGAGTTCCAACAGCGATAGTGATAGAATAATCTCCACAATCACCCAATAATGGAATCAGACTAGAACCTTGAGCTTTAAGAAGCTTTGTGCTGGCCTTCTCCCGTGCTCAATTGCGTCTGGGTGGCAGTGTTTTGGGGAGCAGTTCTCAATATTAATACGTATTGAGAAATAGCTGGCAAAAAATTAATTTTACAAAATTAAGACAAAAGGTAAGAATAACTAGGTTTCGCTATTTTAGACATGATAAGAATACAAAAATATTTTTTAACTGTAACATTACTGGTACCTAGCCTTAGGACAAGTTTCTGAGTAATACATTACCTAGAAAATGTTTTCATGCCCAAGGTAATTTTTTTTAGTAAAAGGTCCAACAAATCCTTCCATTCAATTCAACATTAAAATATGTGAATAAAACATACATGTAAATATGGAGAAATATTATGATTTAAATAACTAGAAATATTTGTGGTGCCAATGTGATTTTTAAAAAAATCTCATTCTGACCCAAGAATGAGGGGGGTTAAGATTTTAACCCTTAAAACAGAATAATTCAAAAACTTTCCCAAATGACTATGAAAGCAATTAATTTTATAAAATGTTAGCCCTTGACAAAGAACTAAATATCCATCTCTGGTTTTGAAGGAAAGATAAAAAAAAAAACTAACAACAAATATTAAGGCACATTATTTTGTTCAATATGACTAATTTGTGAAATATTGGTGAATTTTGATACATAATTTTTTTTTGGTAATACCTCAAGGAGGTGAAAAAATGTTTATCTATTATTTTCTCTCCTAACTAAAGCCCTCAATTAGTGTATGCAAAAGTCATTAAGGGGACTCAGCAGGCTTAAGGTGGACTGTTAACAAGGAGCTGTCTCAGGGGTGTCATCTGCGAACACACCATCCAGAAGCCTAGTTTCCATACAGCGGAGGTGGGGAAAACAGTGATGGCTTAAGGCCATTGCATTTCATTCTCGGGACTTGAGATGTCTTGTCTTCTGGTAGTTAATGACTGGCAGTGCTGTGTTAATTCGACTCCTCCTCACTCCCAGGAGGAACCAAGGGGAACGGTCAAGTGATTTAAACAAAATAAAGTAGAAATGCAGTGCCCTGAAATTCATGTTTTCAGATGGTATCAGAATTATCTCTAAAATAAAGAGAGAGCACTTTATAGTCATTATTTTATTTACTTCT
The DNA here is from genome assembly GCA_028627145.1 of Eidolon dupreanum. Lineage (NCBI taxonomy): Eukaryota > Metazoa > Chordata > Mammalia > Chiroptera > Pteropodidae > Eidolon > Eidolon dupreanum. The sequence continues at coordinate 138,803,321 of CM053509.1, read as the reverse complement.
ATATGTAGTTCTCTAGTATTGTGTAACAAATTACCCCCCAAAATTAATGGCTTAAAAAAATAAATGTTTATCATCTCATGGCGTCTGCGGGTCAGAAGCTCAGAATAAGCTAAGCTGGGTGGTTCTGGTTTAGTATCCCTCATGGGGTTGCTGTTAAGATGTTGGCTGGAGCTGCTGTCATCTGAAGGCATAACTTGGGCTAGACTATCTGCTCTTGTGGTGACTTACTCATCTTGGTGGCAAATTGATGCTGGCTATTAGTAAGAGGTCTAGTTTCTTGCCATGTGGACTTCTCCATAACACTGCTAGCGTGTCTCACAGCATGGCAATAGTGTCTCCTGGAGCAAGTGATAAAAGAGCGAACAAGGCAAAGTTAAAACACCTTTCATGACCTAGCCTCAGAAGACATAAACCACAATCATTACAATGCTCCATTGGTTACACAAGTCAACCTTTTTCAGTGTGCAAGAGGACAATGTAAAGACATGACTACTAGTCACTGAGGATCGTTGGAGGTCATCTTGGAGGCTGCCTTCCATAACTTCTTTAAGAACTTGTGAGGGTGTTTTATCTTGAAGGGTGTTTGCTGGTTTCAGTTCTGGAAGAGCTGCATTCATACCAGTTTTTGCAGATGACATTCATCGTGATCTCCATCACTCAAATTGATAATCATTGGACCTGGTCTCAAAGAATAATACAGAAAGGATATTCAAGTAGAATCTGCAGATGTTTCATGATTATTTCTGGTGTTACATTTTTTCATGTTTGTGACCTGATGGCCATTTAGGAAAAATACCGGGAGTCAGAGGAAATTGCCACTGCACAACTTGGAGAATTAGTAGGGTGTTTCATTAACCAAGATCAAATTGATGCTTTAGTAATGGAGGAATGCACAAACACCCCCTCAATATGATTTTATATTAAACCTGGACATCTTCAGGCCTTTGGGCCTTTTAAAAGTCTCTTCAGCATTTTTAAATAGAAATAAATTCTGGCTTTTAAAACTTAAACAAATGAAATAAAATAAGAACATGTGAGCACACAGAAAATGTATTAACAGTCAGTTTTGAAGATTCGAAGTTTTGAAGAAACTCTTTCATTCCAGAGGATGAGAGTTATATTCCCAAAGAGGCAAGAATGAGGACGTGGGCCCAGGTCCTGAGGCAGGTTGTCTGTCACACCTCACAAAATGGAGGCCAGTAGGTCTCCGTGCAACATAAATTCACTCCCCCCTGTGCCATTGTCCTAACTTCATAAGAAACTTTTTGATAGAGAAGGTGAGTGTATGTAGGTTAGAATCCAAGCTCAGGCATTCTTCAGGGCCCCAAACATTTGGGGTAGAGCCCATATCTGCCTTCTTCTTCCCATGGCTCGACTCCCATATACCACTTAATAGCTAAATAAGTTTTCTCTTTCCTCCTGTTCCACAAAGATGCTCCCTTTGTTTTTGGTGTATTGTAAGCATTTTAAATATTTTATGAATATTTTTATGCACTCAAAGAGAAGAGGGAGTTTACATATGCTTCCTCCACCATCCTGACCAGATGAGTGGTATTTGACCTCTCTCACTCTGGTTCCTCATCTTAAAGATAGAAACAAAAATTGCATCTGTAGGATTGTCATGAGGCCAAATGAGATGATGCGTGTAAGGTGCTTAGCACAGGGCCAGGCACGTAGGTCATGCACAGTAAAGAAAAACATATCTTTTGAGCATTTAATAAACATTTAAAGAGCAAAGCATTATGATCGATATTACCATGCACTTTATTCTCTTTGGTGGACCTTAGTCCTTTCATCTGAAAAATGAATGAGGTGGGTGAGATCAGGGATGGGAAATAGGCTTTCATATACCTACTCTGTCATAAAAAAAATGGTTGTCTTGAGAAGAATTGTGAGACTAAACCTCTGGTAGCAGGAATGATACCGTAATAGGTTAGTGATGTCTGCTGAGATCTGGAAACAGAGAGTGGTGACACTCATGCGTTTCTTTGCTATCCCTGGAGTTGGTAATCAATTAGGTCTTTTGAACTTCAGGAAGTATAAGGTTCCATAACCCACTGACGCCTCCTCACACACAGGAGAAATGTCCTGAAACCAATCTTTGCATTATCCGGTATTTTCTATGACCAGCTCAGTCATAATCAGTGTGCCTTTACAAAGTTTTATTCTTTTTTTGTAAATAGGCAGCTGGGGACTTAATTGGATTTACCCAGTTGTTTTCAAAACAACCAGTAGTATGACCAAATTCAGTCTTTTCTTCAAACTAGTTTTGCATGTCTCTGTGAGTTGCTACATGACGATATATGTTATTTTAAACTCTCCTTATTTTTAATGATATAAACAATGAGAACCCAAGTAAGAGAAAGGAGCTAACACATTTATTCCCATTCTGCCATCTGTTTAAAGCTGCTGATGTAATTCCAGTTTGAAATTGCATTAGTGCTTGCCTCCTGGACTTCTTCCTTATTTCCTTTTGTATTTCAGGCCTTCTGCACTTAAGAGAAAGCACTGCCTCTAGGATGTTGGTCAATTAATGCGAAGCTGCAGTCTATCTCTGGCCATTTTCAAACTGGTCTCCGATTTGGATTTCCTTCACGATTAGCTAGAATGACTGTAACTGGAGTGTTATTTGCTTAAATGTATTTGGTATTTAAGGTTTGATTAGTGATGTTTTCAGCAATATCATCAACTATCAGCAGATTTGTTTACACTGCAGAGGATGGCAGAGATTAAGGGTTGTGGTCGTGCATACTCAATCATTGCGTATTGGCTTTTGTTGACTTTTATGTCTTGAATTATGCCTCAGAATTCAATTTTAATTTTGTGTTTTAGAACATAGCTGCTTTACACTGGTTTGGATAATATCGTGCAAGAAGATTTTGTTAAATTGTGTGATATGTGTGTATGTGGGGGTGGGAGTGTCTTTTATGAGGCTAGGTCTCATTTAAAATTTTATTTTGGCTGGGTGATCAGAGTCTAGTTTCTTTGCTTGGATGTAAACTGAGGGCATGGTTCAAATCTTTTTTCTTTTCACTTTCAAATATCCACCCTATGGGGACTTGGCATTAGGTAAGGTTGACAAGTTTGTGAGGGCACAAGTGGGATTGGGGAAGGAAAACTGGAAACTTGGACAGCTGCCTTCACTTTTCTTAGCCTTAATTTCACCATCTGGGATTATAGTAGCTGATTCAAATATCTTTCTCTTCTAAAATTCTATTGATCTCTGAAATAATCACCTTTCCCTTTTCCTGATATAGCTGTAGTAGAAGGCACTGCTTTAGGTGTATAAAATTGAATCTCATGTCAGAAAATGTCATCAGAATAATAGAAGATTGGATTGGAGGTGACCTGAAGGATCCTCCCCAAACTCTATTGTAGACTCTCAGTGATACCCACCCTTAGAATCCAAAGGCATGGCCAGTAGGGAGGAATGTGTGTAACAGGTACAAAGAACACAGCTTGACTTCAGCAGGCTTACCCAGAGTGACACTTGCTATGTAGAACCATGCCTCTGAGTCATGGCTCATCACTGTGGCTCATAGCCATCTACGTTGTTGTTGTTGTTGTTGTTGTTGTTGTTGTTGTTGTTAATATTGATGTCTGGGTCCTAAATTTGACTTGCCATATCAGAATTTTTTGGAGTAGAGACTGGGTATTCATATATTACAAAGCTCTCTGGCTGATTCTGAGTCCCAGTCAAGGTGGAGAGAAACATATCATTGAGATGGAGTAGAGTCAGAAAGAGATCTGATTGGAGAATCCAGAGACCAGGGTTTGAGTCATCACCCCAGTATTGAGGGAGCACAGAAGAAGGAGGGAGCACTAACATGACCAGGGAAAATCAAGGAACCTTCGTGGAGGAGGCGACATTTGAGTTAGATTTTGAAGAATGAGTAGGAACTTTCCTCTTGGAAAATAAAGAATAGTTGAGAGAAGGAAGGCATTGAAATGTTTTGCAAAGAGTGTGCCAAAGTAGGAGAAATAAAAGGCACATTTTTTTGAGTATCTATTCATCTCTTCTAGAGACCATGTGAAATACTAGTGCTGGACAGACATGACTTCTCCTCCTGTGGGGAGGTTGACTGGAACATATATGGAGAAGGAGAATATTAGGAGTTGGGTCTGTAAAAATAATCTGCATCAGCTTACTAAAAGTTGTAACTTCCAGGTAATGAATTTGGAATTGATTCTTTAGGCTGTTGTTCCCTAGTGTAGTCGCAGCTCACTGGTATGTTACAATCAGTTGTGAGGGGCTGTGAGTAACGTCTTAGTGCTAGCCATTAAAGACACAGTAGAGGAAAGTGGATGAGAAGGCAGGCTGTGGAGCCAGACCATCAGGATTCAGTCTCAGCTCTTCCCCTTACCGATTACCAGCCTCCTACTAGTCCCTAGGCAAATTATCTAAGTGCTCCGTGCTTCAATTCCTTCTCTGTATAATTAACAATTATAGGGGTGCCTGCCTCATAAGGTTGTCATGAGGATTGGGTGTTAGTATCTGTAAAACACTTGGAAGGGTATCTAGAGATATCATAATTAATATTACTATTGCTATTTTTGTCATTTCTACAAGAGTTTGAAAAGTTGTACACACACGTGTTTGAGGAGACTCAAGCTTCTGTATAATTTATACTCGTTTTCTTCATTAAATGTTAGAGATCAAGGTAGGGGGTGAGCTTTCATCAAGCCAGTTGCATGGAGCCCTGGTTATGCCCTGGGCAGTAAGTGGGGCCTGCGGCATGAGCCACCAGAGCAGAGTTGCCAGATGAAATATAAGACACCCAGCTATATTTGGATTTCAGATAAACAACGAATAATTTTGAGTGTAAATATGCCTCAACTATTGTATGGGGCATCCTTATACTAACAAAAATTATAAGTATTGAGGAGAGGGTTCATGGGAATTTTTGATCGTACTTCAGGAGCCAGATTCCTTCCAGAGAGGCTGGATCTCCATGGATTCTCTGAAAGGGGATTCCCACAGGTGGAGGTGGGAGCTTCATCCCTAGGAAATCTTCAGGGAATTTGGTGTTAGGCTCTGAGGCCGAAAAGGTTTTGGCAAGTGGGGAAACAGCATACAGTGTTACAATCTAGAGTATAGCATGCTCTAAGGCACAGAGGCATGAGAGAGTTTGCCATGTTTCAGAACCATTGAGAAGACAATGGTAACTAGGGTACAGGAAGAATGTGTGTGTGTGGGGGGGGCAGTGCTCAAGAGGACATATGGTCAGGGACCTGTTTGGGGACCAGGAGTTCATGAGTTTAAGAAATTAAATTGAATGAGTTACTACCCGGTTCCTGAATTAGTCATTTTGCTTCCTTTCTTAATGGATTTCATTACAGACATTCAAGTTTCCCTAAGCATTGCCATTTTTCTCTTATTATTTGTTTGTTTATTTGTTTGTTTGTTTTACAGTTCTTCTCTGTTCAGTTAGTGAAAGGTTGTGAGATGGATAGGAACAGCAAGAGTCAATGATTATTTAACAAGTAATAAACTGACTGCAGTCAAATGAGCTTGTCATTGGAAGTCTTATTCTGCTATCTGAAGCGAACATGGCAGAGCTCATTTATTTAATTAGAAGCTGTTTTTATTGGAATCCTTCCAGGAGGACAGTGGATGTATTCCATGGTGTTTCAGGGCTCCTTAGATTTCAGAGGTCTCACAGATAGAAATTAAATAAAAGAAGACAGTTAAAATCAAACCCTGTGAACTGTTACTTTCTCCAAGAGTGTCTGTTGACTGCTTCCTTCCCCTTCAGCTGTCTGGGGATGGAGACCTTTATCCTCAGAACTAGGCAGAAATAAATTACATAAAAATGTACCAAGTTCTTTTGGTGTTTTTCCCAGATTTAGAAGACACACATCTTGCCATTTCTTGATTAATTACTACGTGGAAGTTGCTGAAAGGCAAGCTTGGCCCAACAAAATGAAAGGCTCACATGTGATTGTGGAAACACTGCCAGGCTGAGTGAGGAGAATCTGGGTTTTAGTCTCAAGCACAGGAGTAATTATTTGTGGGAACTTGGGAAAGTTGTTCCCCATCACTGGGCTTCCATCTCCTCATCTGCAGAATGAGAAGGGGATCTTTATGTGTCCTTTTAGTGGATCCACCGGGAAATCCTAGGACACACTGGTAAGAAGGCTGTCCAAAGAGATGAGGCCAGGCAAGCCAGACAGCAAGGAAAAGCCTTTGAATGATGGAGATGCTGAGTAGATTCTTACAGTACAAGTGAAAAATGGAAACTTTACAAATTTATTCTGAACAAATAATCACAACCGTAGGCAAAGACTTACTCGGATGAAGGAGATGATGCTAGGAGATTTTTTGGATAATTATTATTTTGACAGCATTAAGAAGTTCATGCGCGTAAAGACGTGATGTGCTCGGCGCAAACCTTGTTTCTAGGAACAGCGGAGTAGGTTATTTAGCTCAATCCTCCCACTGAAAGCAACTAAAAATATAGATTTAAAAAAAATCTTCTTAAAAGCTTCAAAAAGATGACAATAAAATAAGGAATCACTGGATCAAAAATAAAGGGAAAATGAAAACCTAATGAGATAAGCAAGCGCAGAAAGTGCTATTGATCTGAACACATTTGTTGGTCCTCAAAATTAGAGCTTGGTTCTGAAAGTCTCAAGAGGTGAGGGGGATAAAAATCAAAGCCTGAGCCACACACAGTGAGGCATTTTCCAAGAGACCCTTCCCATAACCTGCTGGGACCCCAAGGGCTTCACCCCCAGAATGAGAGTGAACCAGAAGTGACACAAACAATGAATTATGGCCTGGTTCCAGCCCTTTGGAACTTCTTCTAGTTCCTTGCTACTCAAAGTATGGTCATTGCATCCACATCAACAGCACCAGGGAGCTATTATAAACTCAAATTCTGGCTTTGCTTCAGGCCAACTATATCAGAATCTATACTTTAACACAGGCATCCCCAACCCCTGGACCAAGGACCAGTTTTGGTCCATGGCCCGTTAGGAACTGGGCCTCACGGGAGGAGATGAGTGGCAGGCAAGCAAGCGAAGTTGTATCAGTATTTGCAGCCACTCCCCAGCGCTAGCATCACTTCAGATCGTCAGGCATTAGATTTTCATAGGAGCACTGGTCCCTGGTGCCAAAAAGGTTGGGAACTGCTGCTTTAACAGTATAGAAGGCAGAAGCAAACCCACTCTCTCGAGAGAAATGTTCTTTCATTATAGGCCTCAAATTATTCCTAAAAATGAGTTTTCTAATACAATTTCCAGTAAAAGGTCAAAGATAACAAGTCACAAAAGGAAATTAGGCTCCATAAGGGAGAACCAGCAGAAACAACAGGCAATAGAAATAGAACTACAGAGACTTCACATGTTGGAATTATCAGACGTAGTCTATAAAATAATAATTTATATTCACAACAGCTATGTCTGAACAGGATCATAAAAAATCTTGAAGATGTCTACAATGAATAGTAATCTATAAAAATTAGCAGTAGATTTGAAAAACAACCATAGAAGTGTTTAGCATGATTCCTAAATCTCATTCATTTGTGGATGACTGGCTTGGGGTAGTAAGCCACCTCTCATTAGAAGTGTATAAACAGGCTATAAAACTGGTTATCAGGATCAAGTCTTCTTTTGCTGCAGATGCTATGCTCTTGTAAGAATGGAATATCATTAGTTAGGGCTCTTGGAATCCTTTCTAGCTTGACTTCTCCTTGTGTAGGCTTGAGAATACTGTACAAGGTTGCTAGATCACCCACTGCCCTGAGGTAAATAACACCATGACTGTGTAATGCTTATAGAAAAGTAGGGTTCATTTTCAGAAATTCCAGATGAAACAGAGATAGCCTATCTGGGATGCAGTCAGGTGCTATGGATCCAGAAGAAGTTTATGATGTGTGAATCAGACCGATTATTTGTACACTTCTGCGTGAGTCTTCGCAAGCCTTTTCCACTTGCAAATATTCTCAGAATTTCATAATTTTCAAAAGTAAAAGGAGAAAACACGGGGGTACTTTTTTTTGACTCTCTTACCTTTTTGGTTCTGTTTATACTCTCTTGTTCTACGCTATATTTTCTGTACATCTTCACTTCAGAACGCATACACCCTAATTTTTCTGTATGCCACAAGCTTATTCAAGTTCCTGTTTTCTTTTGGTTTAGCCTCCCCGGATTCTCTGATCTTCTACTCCTTCATGGGGCTCTCTTTTTGGAAATCATGGTTACCACTCCAGGGCAACTAAATCACTTTCCATTATATCATTTAATTTTCGCAGTTCAAGGTAAGCATTTTAATTATTCATATTTTATAATAATATGCATTCATTATAGAAAAGTTAGAAAATGCATGCAAACAAAAAGAAGCAAAGTGAACTTCCCTCTAATTTTACCACCCAGAGATAACTTTACCACTGTTAACATTTGGTACACTTTATCCAGACATATTTTTACAAATTTTTTTAGGGGGGGATGAGATTTTTGTATGCTGATCATATGCTTTTATAACCTGTTTTTATTCACAAAAAAATAGATAGTGAACTTCTTTCTGTGTTAGTAAATAAACACCTACAATATGATTTTAATGTTTGTATAGTATGGTAATATAATAACTTATTTAGCAAAACTTCCATTGTTGGTCATTTGAATTAATTCCAATCTTCACTATTAAAACAACATTTTATAGCTACATTTTTGTGCTTATCCTTAATTATTTCTCCAAGATAGATTCCTTGATGTGGAAATGGATTTATACTTCTGATTTTGACAAATCTCCCCTCCAGAAAGCTTTTACTATTTAGACTTTACACAGCGATGTATGAAAGTGAATATTTCCCTGCACCCTAACATTTAAGTATTATTGTTTTTGTCATCTTAGTTTATTTCAGAAGCAGACTTTTATTGCTGTTTTAATCTGATTATAAATAAGATAGAATCTTAACTCATGGTTTTTTTGATGTGAGTTAAACCATTAGTATTAGGTATATATTAACACACAGTTTGGCACATAAAAACAAATATTAGCATCTTCATCATCATTATCCTTATAGGTAGCAGCCACTGTACATTGCAAATATTTCCCCAAACTTTGTCGTTTTCTTTTAATTTAATTCAATTTTAGCTTATTAATTTAGGCCACAGAGAGGTTTAAATTTTTTATGTGAACAAACTCATGAACCTTGATCTTTATGGTTCTTGCCTTTTGTTGCATGCTTAGAAAGACCTTTCCCACCCTAAGATTATATAAATATTTACCTGAGAGTATTTTTATGGTTTCATATTTTACATTAAAATCATTAATACATCTGGGATTTATTTTCATATAAGGATGGGACAGAGATAAGTGGCTTTTCATAAAAGGCCAAACGGTTTTCCTACTCAACATTTTAAGTATTTTTCAAAAGGAACAGAGCAGAGACATTTTTGAATCGAGACCTGTGAATGGCTATATCTCTGAGTGGAAAGGAATTAATTACTGCATGTCAGAAATCAGCATGGGGCCAGGACTATTAAACATACTAATGGCTTGGATGGAAGGAGAGCTGCAAAGCAGGCTGCAGGCTTCTTTGTCCAATGGTGATATAAGTGGGTTACTTACAGCCCAAGATGACAGAGTGAGGAAAGCCAGACGGCCTTCGGTGACGGGGAAGGGAGCAGCCGTGGTGTCAGCAGACAGAATCATGTCTGGCTGTAATCTGCCTGCAACACCCACCCAACTCCTTGGCCCTCGCTATGAAGACTGGAAAGGGAGCAGAGGCCTGAGAAGGGCCAGAGCCTTCAAAAACAGAGTTCCTTCATGGCCAGGCCTGGGAAAACCACACCCAAATGCTTCTCCAGCTAATACCTCCACAGCTGCTTGCGGTCAGGGTTCTCTTCCACCATGGCCGCCTCCTTTACTTTTGCTCCATGGAATTCTGGCTTGTGCTTCTGTTCTCCTACATCCCCCAAGGTATTGTTTTCTTCAAAGCACATATTTTATATTAAAATCATTCTTCTCTAGGCTTTTTTTTTTCTTATGCTGTATGGAAGGTAGTCCCATCACTGCACAATTTTTCACATTTAAAGTGTTTTTTATAATGCTATACTTTCTGAAATTGGACTTTGTTTTTTTCATGGGCGAGAAACATAATGATACTATTTGACAATTACAACTTGTTCCTACGTGTTTTAACAAATCTCTGAGTAATGCTGACAGGTAGGTGGGCAAGACAGTGTGGACACAGCCCAGATTTGATAAGGGGTTTGTCCGAGGGGCACAGTGAATCAGGAGCACACCTGGAACACTGCTCTAGGGGTCCAGGCCCCTCTTCTGCCCACACCTTCTGAGGCCCCTTTCCTATTCAACTTGATGGCTCTTGAAAGTCCTGTGATTCCACAGACTTCTAATAAATTTCTCTGTTGCAGCCCCCAGCTAGGTTTTTAAGGGGACCAAAATAACTGATTCATACTCAGTCTCAGCAGGCACTCCAGGAGTGATTTTTACATATTCCCTGTACACAAAATGAGAGGTGGACAAGGAGAGAGCATCAACCACAGTCAGGCTGTTGGTCGGGGAAGGCTTCCCAGAATATTGTGTTTGGGCAGGTAGGTTTCGGCCTGTTAGACCAGATTTGCTTTGGAATCTTTAAAGGGCATATGTCGTCCTGTCCCACCTTGCACCTGTTCCCCACCCCCACTATGCTTTCCCCTCCCCCACTTTCAATTCATGCATTTTCATCCCCTGACCACAGGTGCAGGCTCAGGTCTGGGACCTGCATTATTCCAATGACGCACAACCCTGGAATTTTAATACTGTTGGGGGCAAAGATGTCAGTATTTCCGTAGGGATATCTGAGCTTATGACCATTTTGTTTCTGTGAGGGGAGAACCCACCTGGGAGGGAGCCCCCAGAGGAGGGCAGAGCTGAGAGGGTAGGGAGGGGCAAACTGAATCTTCAGGACATCGTGTAGGCTCTGAATCCAGCCATCCCTGAAAACAAATACCTGGAGTTTTACAGTCATGTGAACCAAGAGGTTTCCTTTTCTTATGTGTTTAAACAAGTTCGAGTTGGGTTTTTGTCCCTTGCAACCCAGAGATCTTTGAGTAATGCAGTTTCATCCAAATTCAAGACTGTGAGTCTTTGTTAGACAGAAATGGTATCTATACTGCCTCAGCACGGAGGTCCTCCACCTCACAGGTCCTGCTGCTCAGCATTCATGAAATGATTGAGTCCAGGATTGTCATGCTTTCTAAGCTGTCAATTTTTGCTCCTTGGTGATGTGAGATTCCAGACCAGCTGGACTTTCAGGGCAAATACCAAAGAATTTCCTTTAAAGTGAGTGGTCCTGCTGCAGAAATCCCATGTGAAGGTCATAGATGATGGCTAGGGAACTCTACTGTATGTACTTCTAGAATAGCATCCCCTCCTTCTTTTGGAGATAACCCCTTCCCCGACTCTAGCCATGTGGTTTGAACGGGGACCGACACAGCCATGTCAGAAAAGTGATTGGCTTGGAGCAGATACCTGCCCAAGGATGGGATAAAGAAAGAAGTTTCAGATATTCCCAACAGTGGAAAGGTCTAGAGCCACAGTTGACCATGTCCCTTGTACTGTGGAAGAAACAGAGAGAACTTGGCATAACAGATAAGGGATGTGGGGATAGGTCAGGTGAGATCAGGTGGTTTTCTATTCACACATACCATTTGTCTTTGAGATGCTACTATACTCCTGCATGCCTCTTGATTAAATGTGACTTCTAATAAGTCCCCTTGTAAATGACCAAGCCAATTTAGCTGAATTAGTGTTTGTCATTTGCAAGCCAATGGGCATTACATAGTTGCCGAACTCCCCAAGATGAGGCCAGGCTGGTTAAGTGTAACTAGTCACCCATTAGATCACCATTTTGCAACCCTGGCTCACATTAGAAATACTTCGGGAGCTTTTAAAACACAGTGGTACCCAGCCTACCTCAGAGACTCTTACTTAACAGATCTAGAGGACAGCCCAAGCAACATGTGTGTTTTTAACCTCTGAGGTGATTTTACTATATATCTAGGCTGGAAAACCACTGCAGAGATGAACTCACCATACTTGCCCAAAGAATGAGATATGTAGCAATAAGGTTGTAAGGGAAAGACCATTCGCTGGTCTTGACATCTGGAGGGCCTGGTCCAAGCCCTGATTTAGTCACTAATTCCATGACTGTAGGCAAGTCTGTTAACCAAGACTCAGGTCCCCACCTGTGACATGGAAAGAATAAGTATTGCTCTGTCCTCCTGACAGAGGTCTCATAGGGACCAGATGTGAAGAAACCTAAAACTCTAGGAATCCAAAACCTGCATCTCCTAGAGCAGAGAATGCACATCTACTTCATACACTCCTCACACGGTGGACGGGGACGCCGTGGTGTTCTTTGCATCTTTCCTGAGGCCTCAGGATGGGGAGAGGGCAGCTCCACCTCAGCAGAGGAACACAGCAGAAAATGGGTCTCTAATCTGCTGTTTACACAGAATGCGTGTCCTCATTTCCCGCCCTGCCTCCCCCCCATCAAATCTCCTGAGGAACACCTCAAAGATTCTTTGTCAACAGCCAGCCACCTATCAAGGCTACTTAATGATCAAATCAGCCTTCCTAGGCCTTTTCCTAAAGGATTTTAATCTCTGTCCTTGTTCTCCCCTGGATTTTTTCCCACCTCTCATTGGCTTAATAAATGCCTTTCCAAAAGGCTTCAGCTCGGCTGGAAGTATACTTGAACAGCAATTCTAAGTCCTTATTAGCTCTATAGTGATCAGGTGAAGGAATAATTGATCTCAATCAGGAACACCTGGTTTCATAATTGCACAAATGATTATAATTCAATAATAAAAGTCAATTTAACTAACTTAATTCAGATTGCTTTAACCTCTCGCAGACAGTTGAGAAGTGAAGAAGCAAACAGGGGAAAAAAGGAAAAAGAAAAAAGAAAAACAAAGCTCTGTCTAAACTGCCTGATTAAATAGGGGCCAAGTGTAATTGATTCATTTCACCCCAACCATACCATGGATGCTCGCTTCTGGGCCTTTGTTCATTGTATTCTTTATCTGTAGAATGTCCTCCTCCCATCTCTATACTTCCAAACTCTAACCATTTTTTTCTAGATCAAGCTCAGATACCACTTCCTTCACCTCTATAAAGTTTTGGAGTGCTCCGAGTTGGAGGATATCCAATTTCCCCATGGGGCTCGAGTGAGATGATGACCAAGAGAAGTAAATTGGTATCCATTGAACAGCTATTATGAGTCAGTCAGACATTTATTTCTGGTGTTTCATTTAGTCCTCACAGAGAAGTGGGAAACTGAGGCCCCAAGAGCTGAACGCTTGGCTCAAAGTCAAATCACTGGAGAGCAAAGAAGAAACAGAATTTGAACTCAGGTCTTCCGGATTTCAGAGTCTGTGGTCTTTGCCCACCACCATGACAGACCCTCAGCCACCCAGTGCCAGGGGAGATCAGCGGCTGCCACTTGCTTCTCAACCAGGAAGCATTTGATTAAGAGGTTGTCAGCCAGATAAGGCCTTCTCTGTTGGCTTCTACCTCACAGAAGTAACTATCCCCTTACTCTTTCCAACTGAATATTAGTTTAAGGGGATCAAAGGTGCACTTCAAACACTTGTTTTTAAATCACTTCAACCTTATGAATACTGGAGACTGAGCTTCAACAAGTATAGCTTTGGGATCAAGGAGAGTATGTCTGGCTAAGGACCAGAGATGAGGGATGTCCAAAGGCTGGTCCTACTTTTCTGCTCTTTGAGGAGAAGGTAGGGGTGGTGCTTTGCTGAGCTGTGCTAGGTGGGGAGGGGGAGAGGAAGATTTTGTGAGAACTCATTGATCCATCTCTCCATCAAGTAAATTGATGGCATGCCTACCAGATTCATGCTGGGAACAGATATTGCGAGATTACTACCGCTACTACTATGATTATCATTAATGCCAATAACATCACTCACCATAATTGAGTATCAGATACCATGCTGAGGATATATATGCATTATTCCACTTTTCTTCACAGTCTTATAAAGTAGGTATTAGTATCATTTCCCCCTTGTACAGATAGGCAGACCGAAGTTAAGAAATTTCAGCCATTTGCCCTGGGTTACAAAATTTGTTAGTGGTAGACAGAGCTAAGATTTAAACTCGGGCATTTGGCTTTAAAGCCCGAGCTCTTAACCAGTCCTCTGCAGAACATCCCAGTTTTTCTCAAGGCATGGCTCTGCCCTCCTCGGGCTCACAGCTTTGGGAGACATGAGAATGCATCTTAATAATAATAATTCAGTATGAAAGTGCCAGTGGGGGAAGGAGGCAGTCAGAACCACCTCAGGTTTGGGGGACGTTGTGCTGCTAACAGCAGCAATGGGCCTTCCTCATTCCTAGGCAGCTGATCTGTCCCCATCTGGAATGGCCCCTCTGTAATCTGCAAAGCAGAAAGTCTCTGTGCAGACTCTTCGATACATTTTGACATGGGCTTACTTGCCAGTTCCTGAACTCTAGCCCTCGTGGATTGTTTCTTTTGAGAAGCTGTCACTATTAGATGTGATATCTACTCCCATCCCTCCCCTACCTTGACTGTCTAGTTTTTAAAAAGTAATCTATATTGATTGTAGAACAATGAGAAAATGCAGGTAAGCAAGAATTCTTTAAAGGTTCCTGGAAATTCCATCACCTAGAGACAATTGCTGCCAGGTGTCGGTGTGTGTTCACCCAGACATTGTTCAACAGTCATGTAAAGTGTACATGTTGACATACTTTTCTTTCATAAGGATGTAATCATACTATAATTCTGTTCTGTAACTCACCTTTTTCATGTAGTGATATATGGTGAGTGCCTTCCAATGGGACCACACTTTAAAAGAAGTTTTCTAAACCTTTGCAAGCTTTGAAATCTGCAGTATGGCAGTGCACGGGTAATAATGTATAGGAGAGATAACAAGGATCGAGGCAGACAAGCCATGGTTGTTTGAGTCCCATTCTTCCCTCCACTAGCTAGGTGGCCCCTCTGAACCCCACTGGTCTTATCCATCCGCTGGGAATAAGCCCTTCCCTCTGCAGGTCTCCCAGGACTGCAGTGATATCTACAAAGGGCTGGTACAGATTTGCAACGAACCTTTAGAACTTCCTTGCTTCTCTGCCCACCTTCAAGGATGGTGTGGACAGCTCGCCTTGAAGGGGAAGAAGCTGTGTGGTTTTCCAGTGATTCTGATGGTGACTTTCCAGGAAGGCAGCCCCAGTGCTCAGGAGCACCCTTTGCTCCACCTGCCTCCAGGTGCAGCTGAGGTTTTCATAGACCAAAGTGGTGATAGACACTCCACCTCCAGCAATGAAATCCCAAGCGGTACCTGCCCCACTTCCCAGGAGTCCACCACAACTGGAGGACTGAGAACTGAAGTCTGAACTGTACCCTCTCCCCTCCAGCCAATTTATTTGCGGTTTTCTCTTCGTGAAGTATCCCCCCTTCATGCTCCTATCCCCACTCACCCATTCCCCAGACTTATCCTTCCTCATCCTTCAGAACTCAGCTCAGATCTCAGGGCCTTCTTCACCCTGCAAAACTAGTTTAGGTGCTTTTAGCCCCAAAGCACCTAGTACTTCTAATTACCACAATAAATTCTCGTTTTCTTTTAACCTATCTCCAAAGTGTGAGCTCCTAGAGGAAGGGATTGTTCTCTATTATTGGCCCAGAGCTGAGCATATAAGAGGTGCTCAGTTAGTTTTTGAGGACTGAATGACTGAACAGACTTAGTATATCTTAGTCCCACCAGGACCACCTCAACCTCATTCATGCTTCTGGAGAAATTTTTTTGGAGCCCAGAAATCAATCCTTGCTTTCTCCTGCAGCTGAACTGTGGGAAGATGCAATAAAACTAAGGTTGGCAGGCATGCCCCATGAGTTCTCCCTCTCCCCGGTAACCCACATGGAGCCATTATTTCTACCTCTGGGGATGTGTATTTTTTTTCAGGAGGTGAAGCCAGACCCATGAGTGACAAGATCTTGGACTTCTGTGCCATCTCTGCTCTCAACTTCCTGGCTTGTCTTTTCAAAGGCTGTCTGACACTGGTTTATTTTCCAAGTGAAAGTGAATTTTGTTAATGTCCTAAGAGCTTTATGATTGCCGTAAAAATAAATAGCAATGTCCCACACAGATTCTACCTGGGTATCATCAAAGTTGAATTAGAAATAACTGACCTAACCTCATTAGTGCATACATTCATTGATTTGGTAAGCATTTATTGAGTTCCTATTATGCCCTAGGTACTGGACTAGATGCCAGAGATCCACATTCTACCTACCTACAGTAGACACTCTTCTTAAATGGATCCCACTGGCTGAAACGACTTCACCTAAAGCCATTTCTTCTATTTGCCAATTTATTAATGACCAGTTTGCCTAAAATTCAGCTCACTTATGTCTCTTTTAATCTGTTCATATATTCTGGTCCTTTTTGCCTTTTTTTTGGCACTGAAAGATTTATTTTTGGAATACATTCATCTTAGAATTCTCTATCAATTAAGATGTAAAATCTTTTGTAAAAATTAAGTGTACAAACCAAACTGAGGTGTGAAGACTGGAGTTTGTATAATGGGGGGCTTTTTATGCTTTTTGCAGTCCATTTGCCTGATTCTGTTGGGATAGGGACATTTATTTTTGGTCAGGGGGTAGATTTGGAGGGAATATACAAAGAAGAGAAACTCTGGAATCAAACATTGTCTACCCACTCTATGGACCTAAGAGATAAACCCCAGGGGTGAGGGAGGGTGCAGGCTAGCGTTGAGGGATCATGTTCACAAAAGAATTGAAAGGCTTCGCACACACAAAGAGCCCACCCCAGAGCTGTGATGAGGCCACTCACTTTATCCCTCTGTATCAGAGGCAGAGTGTGGCTTTAGGGCCACACTAAAGTGCCCTGGGCAGTGGAGCTATGTGGAAGGGAGATTTGAAAGAAAGGCCAGAGAAGAACATAGCTGGACACGTTATAGAGCACATATGAGGTAGCCCTTGGGACCAGCTGGGGCCATGGCTCCCGAAGTCCACTGGTCATCCAGGTTGGGACTAATGGTCACAAGACTTGGCCATTAATGTCACTGGAACTTCACTTGTATCTCCGAGCTCATGAGGCCTGAGCACATTTGGGTTCTAAGACACCCTCAAGAACAGAAAACAACTTCATGCTGCACATTGGGAAAATATTATGGGAAATATAAAGAAAGTCGAAAGTGCCTGATTTTAAAAGTAAGGAAAAAGTTATGAATTTGACCTCAAAAGCAAGGGAAGTAGAAGCAAAAATAAATGAATGGGACTACATCAAACTAAAAGGCATCTGCACAGCAAAAGAAACCATCAACAAAACAAAGAGGCAATCAACTGAATGAGAGAAGATATATGCAAACAATGCCTCTGATAAGGGGTTAATACCCAAAATATATAAAGAACTCATATACCTCAACAACAAGAAAACAAACAATCCAATTTAAAAAATGGGCAGAGGACCTGAACAGACACTTCCCCCAAGAAGACATACAAATGGCCAATAGACATATGAAAAGACGCTCAACTTAACTAGCTATTAGTGAAAAGTAAATCAAAACCACAGTGAGATGCCTCTTCCTACCTATAAGAATGGCTATCATCAACAGGACAAGGAATAACAAGTTTTGGAGAGGTTGTGGGAAAAAGGAACCCTCATACATTGCTGGTGGGAATGTATATTGGTAGAGCCACTATGTAAAACAGTATGAGGGTTCCTCAAAAACTAAGAATAGAATAACCATATAACCCAACAATCCCTCTTCTGGGTATCTACCCCCAAAATTTGAAAACATTTATCTGTAAAGATATATGCACCCAAAGTTCACTGCAGCATTATTCATCGTGGCCAACACATGGAAACAACCCAAAGTATCCTTCAATAGATGATTGGATAAAGAAGATGTGGTACATATATACAATGGAATACAACTCAGCGCAAGAAAATATGAAATCATGCTAAGTGAAATAAGCAAAAAAGTTGAGAACCAAATTTTTCACTTATATATTTGCTATAAAACTGAAAACAATGAATGAACAAGATAAACAAAAATTCGTAGACACAGACAACAGGGGATGGGGGGGGTAGATAAGGGTAAAGGAGGTCAAATATATGGTGACAGAAAGAGATTTGACTTTGGGTGGTGAACACAATGCAATATACATATGACATGTTATTGAATTGTACACTTGAAACCTATATAATTTTATTAACCAGTGTCATCCCAATAAATTTAATAATAAAACAATAAAACAATAAAGTAATTCCAGTGAAATTTCAGATACCTAATATTGTTAATAGTAAAAACTCCATGTATCTTTTAAAAAAAAGTAAGGAAAAGCTCATTTTTAAAATGAGAAAGAAAGAAAAGAAAAAAGAAAGAAAGAAAAGGCAGTGGATGGATTTATTAGGCTAATTGACCAAGGATCCACTGTTTGCCTTCAATCATGCTTGGTGCCCCCTTTGTCGAGACTCTGGAAACAGGCGGAATGAAGGACTTAAGAACAAGACTCGGGCTCCCATCTGGTCTCTGCATTGCCAAGGAGAAGAGTCCCAACTGCTCTTGGCAAGCTCAGGGCTGTAAGATCTGTGGCTGGGGCAGGGCAGCCTCTCCATGACGGCAGAGAGCAAAGTTTGGGCTGCGGCTGAGGCATGGAGCGCGCAGAGCTCTGCTCCAGATTTGACCTTGGACTCTGGCCAATCTTCCTTGTGCACTGAGATGAGAATCAAGGCAGACACCCATCATGTAGGCTGGGAGAGAATCCTTATTCTCCTAGAAACCCTCAGCCTCAGGGGGTCAGTTGTCAAAACCTCTAGCTACAAAGGACCCTTAGGGATTATCTAATTCAAACCCCTCATTTCCCAGAGCAAGTTGCTGGGACCCAGAGAGGAGAGGAATTTGTTCACTGTTACTGGGAATGTCAGTGACGCAGTCTCCTCCTGCTGAGTTCAGCCTAGGACACTGAACCCAGACGGGGACCCTGGCTTTCCATTGGGCTCTTCATGAAAATCAAAATAATCACAGCACTCAGTATTTTCCAGCCACTGGAAAAGTCTTCCTTTGTTAAATCTGCAAAACATAAACATTTGCTAATCAAAGTATTTACCCACGTGATACTCAATTAAAGCAATATTAAGGGAAATAAAATGTGTACATGCTACTGACCACCTACACAGGATTTGTATCATAGTCTCTTAAATGAGTGTTAAGTCAATGGAAATTCTCACTGGCTGGGATTTGAACAGCAGGGAATTAGCAGGAGCCTTTAGGATTTGATAGAGCAGGAAAGGGTCAGAACCAGGAGCCAGGAGACCCACCTTCTCTCTTAACTCTGCCTTTCAAGGGCCCATTGACCTTGGAAAGTCCTCCAGCCTCTCTGAACCACAGATTCTCCCTCCCTGAAATAGGATGATGTTCCCGGCACAGCCCAACCACCTTCCCCCCAACCTCCCAGGGCTATTGCAAGGATAATGTGAGGTGGCCCTTTGAACTTTTGACGTACATCACAGTGTTTTCTAGCTGCCTTCAGTCTGAGCTAGTGGCTGACTACAGAAAGGAGTGGTTAAGCAAAGCAGATCAGAAGTGGCAAATGTAAGTAAGGGGACCGGAGGCCAGGTTCTTGGTGAGATGGTTGCAATCACTGGAACTACCTAGCTTGGAAGCAGTGAAGTCTTGCAAATGGTGAAAGGCACATAGAACCAGATGAACCTCCAGACTCTGGCTCTTCCTGGTTATGTGGCCTTGGGCAATTCATGTGAGTTCTCTTTGCGGAGCTATCATGAATATTAATAATAATAATAATAGCTGTCACTTATTGAGTACTTATAATTTAAGTACTGTTCTAGGTGTTGGGCCTATATTAACTCATTTAAGCCTCACAACAACCTTCTGAGTCAGATATTATTTCTATCCCCATTTTTATTGATGAAAAAAACACAGGCAAAGAGAGGTTCAATGACTTGCTCAAGGTCACACAGTTACTAAGTGATAGAGTCAGCCTTTGAATTTGGGCATTTTGGCTCCAGAAACTATATACTTAAGCTCTATATAGATGGTATTAATTTCCTTTGGCTGCTATAACAAGTCACCACAAACTTGACAGCTTAAAGCAACATAGATTTATTATTTTATAATTCTGGAGGTCAGAAGTCCTAAAACTGAGGTGTTTGCAGGACTGCTTTCCTTCTGGAGGCTCTAAGGGAGAGTCTTTTTCCTTGTCCTTTCCAGTTTCCAGAGGCCACCTGCAATTCCTTGGTTCATGGTCCCCTTCCTCACATCACTTCAACCTCTGCTTCCATTGTCACATTTCCTTCTCTCTACTGACTTTCCTGCCTCCCTCTTATAAGGAGGACCCTTGTGATAATCCAGGATAATCTTCTCATCACAAAGTCCTTAATCACATCTACAAAGTCTCTTTTGCCATGTAAGATAACACATTCACAAGTTTCAGGGGTTGGAATATGGACATCTTTGTGGGGCCACTATTCTACCCACCACACAGGGCTTCTTGAATAAATGAGAAAAGGTTTGTATAGCACTTATCCCAGAGCTGGAATATAGTAGGTGCTGATGCTGATGTTGATGATACTGAAGATATGGTTAGCTGACAAAGACTTGCTAGCCAGTTTCACAGCTGTCAGAAATCTGTCTCCATTGATGCAAAGAGTTCCACTGTGCACTGAGGCAGACAATTCCCTGACTTAGTTTAGGCTGTTCCAGAAGCAGGCCCTGCAAAAAGGACTCCAGTGCAAGTAGTTTATTTTAGAGGTGGTCCCAGGAAACAGGGAAGTGGGTAAGTGAGACAGGCAAGGTGAGCAAACCAATAAAGGATGTCATCAAACTAGTTACCACTGTAGACAACTGGAGGTCAATCATGCTGGGATCTGTGGGCGATAGTGCAGAACCTCACCTCAGAGTTCTTTTGCCCAAGGGGTGACAGAGCTGCAGTGTGGATACACCAGCTCCCAGTAGTCTCTGTTGAAGGTTCTTCCAGAGAGGAGGACAGTGGAATAAATTCATCCATCTGCACACATGCATAAGGAGCAGACTCTGGTGAGCAGAGAGACCCCCTCACTTGCAGGTGCTGGCAAGTGGAAGTCAGGCTGCAGGCACTGAAATGGTAAAGTCGAGAGGCTGGGGCTGGGGGATCGGCAGCACTTGCTCCCCAACCTTTATTTCCTGTGGAGTAGCTGAGGTCCTGGAATCTCATGGAGCCCAGATAATGCAGAAAATATAAGAAATCAAGGAGTCAGTGTCTCACCAGGGAAAGGTTAGAGAAGTGCCTGGAATTCACAGCTAGGACTGAGGCCAGTGGAAGACATTGCTCTCCAGAGCTCAACGCCCTTAGAACTGCGGCTGGCTGCGTGCAGGACAGCCTGGGGCGATGGTGGATGTGCAGCTGAATCCCCATTACTGCCACTTTCCTGGGAAGCTTATATCCACTTCTCATTTTGACTACCATGTGGAGTTATAGCCCATCATTTGAGTAGTCTTTTCAGTAGTTTTTATCAGTTTATTAGGAAATTATTTCCCTGCCTAGTTGTTTGAAAAGATTTCTAGCTGTCTTGGGTTGTGATTTGTATACATATCTAAGGCATACCCTTCTCCAGGTGAATGGAACAAGTCTCTCTATAACTTGCCATCCAGGCATCCTCCTACTCTTCCCTTCCTCAGCCCAGTGCATTCTGGCTTTTACCCTGGCTCTGCATGGAAAAGGCTCCCACTAAGGTCACCAATGGATTCTGAATTCCCAAACCTAAGGACCTGCCTCACTTACTCAAGCTCCAGTCAGCTTTTGATGTCACATGCCTTTTCCCTCCCTCCCTCCTTCCCTCTCCCTCCTTCTCTTCCTTTTTCTCCCTCCCTCCCTCCCTTCATTGGTTAGCTCCTCAGTCTCCTTCTCTGAGTCTTCTTCCTCTGGCTACTCCTGACATTGGTTCCCCTGAGGGTTCATTGTTGGCCCTTCTCCCTTCTCACACTCCTCAGTCTCCTTGAGTGATCTTGCCAGATCCACAAATTCAATGACCAGCTATTAGCCTGCAATGCTCAGTCTCTCCAGATCTCTTGCTGTCTCCCAAGCCACATTCCTGACCCCTAGATCGATATGGTCCACCCCTCACCACATAAACATTGCACTCAGCAGTCCCCACTCTGATCTCATCTTCCCCCCCCCCGCCCCCCCCACACCAAACCAGACCCTCCTCCGAGGTGTCCCATCTAGGTGAATGATATCTCCCTGCCCACATCACTACACAAGACACCCACCACACCTAGTCAGCAGGTCCTGTCTCTTTATTTTCTTATAACCAGTTCTTACATTTCCTTCTACTGCCCAGCTGTTGTTGTTATTTTATAATATGGTAATTCCTCAGAATAGAGAGAGAGAGAGAGAGAGAGAGAGAGAGAGAGAGAGAGAGAGGTCTCATATGTGATGTAGTAGAAAGAGCAGAATCCAAATGCATATTCTGTCTTTTACTGAATGGGACACAACCCATTCAGTCATATGCCTCAAGTGAAAATGACCGTTTCAACTTCCTGGGCCAGTCCCAAGTGGTCTGAGCATAACCTCATTCTCCATCTAAGTAAGTGGTTCAGAAATGACCAATCAGATGGAAGGTATCATTGGGGGCAAGAGTAAGGGGCTGGCTCCTGATGAAGTTTTCCAGAAAAACCCAGCAAGAAATAGTCTCTCTTTTTCTCCCTTGTGATTATGTTTAGACAACAGGTCTGGCACTCCTGAGGCTATCTTGTCACCAGCTTGAGGACAAAGCCAGCCCAAGCCTGGCAGAGAAATGGGAAGAGCTCAGGTCCTTAATGATATCCTTGAGCTGTTAAATCAACCAAACTTGAAGGCTGCTTTATCTTAGACTTCTGATTATGTTAGAGAATAAGGAGTCTTTTATTGTTTAAGCCAGTTTTCCAATATTTGTCACCAAAGCATCTGAAGTGATATGTTACTTGTGTGACTTTGGATAAGCCACCCCACCTCTCCGAGCTTTATAATAATTTACCCTGGCATACTCTCGATGAGGATCAAGGAAGAAAATACACATGATAGCACCTTTCAAACAAACTATATAGTGCTGGACAATTTAGGGTATTTTATTATTATTATTATTATTATTATTATTTAAGCTTTGGTAAATGTGCATTGGCCAAATTGGGTCTGTTTAACAAAACTCTTTGCATCATTGCTTTATTCAAATCTTGGCTCTACTTTGACCAAGCAGATTCAGCTTCATTTTTCTGGAGCCATGGTAGCCTTAGAACAACGTACAGGTACTCCTCCCTCCCCCTGAACTGTCAAACTTCAAGTGCATCCCATACAAGGAAACAGAAGCGGCCCAAAGCTTACATCATGAGAAAAGTCCCCCAGAAAGGAAAAACAAGTTTCCTAGTCTCCCCTGGAAAATAAGAGCCCAGAAACACCTGAAAAGAAGTTTAGGCGGTCCGAAGTCCTCAGGATCCCAGGTGCCTGAGGCTTACTCTGTTGCCTCATGTCATCTGTGCTTCCCAGGTGATACATTTCTCTGGAGGAAGTGTAGTTCCAAGGGTTTCCAAATAGTGCCTGGGACATCTGTTCCTTCTGAGTTTCCTGCAACATAAGGAAGCTCTAACTGATGAACCTTCGCCTTTATCCTTCTCACTTTTTCTATGAACAAGTGTGGATCGGGATAGACTGTAGCTCTCTGTTCACCTGTAGTCCAAACCCCTCAACACGATGCACAGACAAGACAGAAAGAGCTCAGGACCCCAAGAGGAGTGGGCACAGTGATGCTGGAGGGAACACATCCTGCTTGGGGATGGCTCCAACAACGTGGCTTCCAGCTATTCCTTGAAAAATAGGGAGACTGGGATACAGGAAGAACAAGGGGAGGACAAGCTTGCAAGAGAAGAAAGCAGTACAAGGGCATTGGTTAACCAGTGCTGGTGTGAACCAATGCCAGCCAATCTATGATCATCTTCCTCCAGTCCACAGTGAAGGTGAGGAAAACAAGGACCAAGAGCAGATTTTGAATAAAGCTAACTTATTCAACTTGAAGTTTTTTTTTTTTTTTCCTGATAAAATGTTTTTCGTACATTTTAGATACTAAAGTGTCATTTTTTTTTTTTTAAGTAAAATGATTGTCATTATCAATGTCATGAGTAGTGGTCATAACTACTTTGACTCTCACTTTCCAGGCACATGAGAGGATTAATCTTCCTGGCCTCCGTTTCAGTTAAGTTTGAACAAGTGACTTGTTTTTAACAATGAAATATAAGTAGAAAGAACATGTCACTTCTGGGCAGAATTTCTGAAAGTCAGTGGAGAGTCTACCTCGATCCCACTTTCCTGCCTCAGAGGTAATGGAAACGTGTCATGATGCAGCCTCTGTCAGCCTGGCTCCCCCAGTGACTGTGACCCTGCCAACTTCACTGAACTCATAATATAAGTGGAAAACACACTTTTGCTGTAAGCTGTGAGACCTGGGGAGTTATTTGTTCCTACAGCATAGTCTAATAGAGTAGCTGTTTATTTTTTTCATATCATTATTTAGCAAAATGAAATATTGCCAATCTTACGTTGATATTCCTTTTATTTTTTAAACTGTAATTTTAACTGTATTTTCAACTGTATTTTCTCCCAGGAAATAACCTTCTTGGACATTCTGACACTCTAGTGTGGAGGGTATCTAGTTTGACAAGAATGGTTCTTAGGTCAAGGGTCACAATATGGGCCCCTTAGGGCCAATTCAACCAGAGTCACACCTGTTTTAACTGTGGAATAAATAAATGAATGAGTATACTGCACTTCACAAAGGATTTCAGCATAACAAAAGGGTGTCATAATTGAAAGAGTTAAAAGTGTATGGCAGACACTATGCTAGGCCCTGGGGACAAAATAACAAACAAGACAGTCACAGACTTCTCATTTATTAACATGTCTATGGTTTTCAGTTTTGTGGGACGTGGAGGCGTCTACGTAGGTAAGATATAGGGGTTGATGGAGAGAGTAACAGGACGGAGACCTACTTTAGGTAGAATGTCCGAAGCGGATAGCAGGACCTGATCGTGCAGGGCCTTGCAGGTCCTAAGGAGGTGAATGACGGAGAGCAGTAGTGACTGAAGCTGCCTATCCTGTATCACCATTTAATAAACACTCCAACTTAACACAAGCAAAGCAGAGATCCTGATGTCCAGTCACTCCCCTCCTCTGCCTCATCTTTCTCATGTCATGAATGCCAGTTCTACTCTTCAACATGCTCAGGCCAAAAGCCATAGGATCTTCTACCCTAGATCTGATCTGCCAGGGAATCCTAGAGCTCTGTCTTCAAAGTACACCCTCAGTCAGACCACTCTCACCACCCCATAGCTATGAACTTGGTTCATAACAGTAGCATCTCTTACCTGGACTGTTGTTCTGGTCTCTTAACTGTCCTCTCTGCTTCTATACTTCACCCAACATCCTTTTCTCTACACAGCAGTCAAAGAGATCCTTCAAAACTCAAAGTGAGATCATTTTCTGTCCCACACCTACAATGGCTTCATACTTTACTCAGAATGAAACCAAGGTCCATGCCATGGCCTTCAAGTCCATTGCAATCTAGCCCCTCACCATTCCTCCAATCCCATCTCTACTTCTCTTTTCCTCGCTCACTTGGCTTCAAGCCCACAACCTTCTTGATATTTTTAAACATGCCAAGCTTGCTTCTATGACATGACCTTTGCACTTGCTGTTTCCTTTCTCCAGTTATCTATTTCTTGTGGCTTGCTCTCTCCCTTCGCTTGGATCTTTCCTCAATGGTCATGTTCTCAGAGTCTGCATCCATAAAGACTCCTTTCTATTATTTCTATCTTCACACCTGTTCCTTTTTCTTCATAACATGAATTGTCACCTGACAGATTACATATTTATTTTTCTAGGCCATAGGTTGGCAAACTTTTTCTATAAAGGGCCAGATGGTAAATATTTTAGGCTTTGCAGGCCATACGGTCTCCATCACAACTGCTCAATTCTGCCGTTGTAGTGTGAAAGCAGCCATAGACAGCACATAAATAAATGAGCATGGCTGTGTTCCAATAAAACTTTATTTACAAAAACAGACGGCAAGCTGGATTTAATCTATGGGCCGTAGTCTGCTGACCCCTGATTTAGGCACTTGTTGTCTACTTCCCTACTTAAATGCAACTCCAGGAGAGCAAGCTTTTGTCCTTTTTGTGCAATCCTCTCTGAGGCGCCTACCAAAGTACCTGGTATGTGATAGGCAGTCCATAATTATTTATTGAATTAATTAATTCACTGATTGATTCTGAGCTCTTGAAGGACTTTAATTTTAGGGGTTGGCTAAAGAGTTTGGACTTTCTGCTTTAAAAAAGTTTGAAAAGTGTCTTTGCCAGTTTTAACGATGTTCATGACTATTGACTGACAGATCTTCGCTCAGTCTGCAATTCTGAGAATGGAGACATTTTGAAACAAATGACAGCCGTTTGCTCGTCTCACTGTTTACTCCTCTCCTAAGAGCACTGTGTGATGCACATCGCACATTGAGTTGGATGTGTGATATATCAGACCGCTGCCAACAAAAACACATCGAAATAAAATAATCATCTCTGCAAGCAAAGGCCTAGGGATGACACTCTTAGACACCCCTATGGAAATAAAGGGGTGTGCTGCTGCTCTGCAGGGAAGAGAACTGAGGACCTACCACAGTGTTGGGTGTGGAAGAGAGATTAGCAAAGGCTAAAAGAGTTGTGGAAGGGGAAGTTCAACTTGGGTCAGGCTGGAGGGAATAGGTGGAGCCAGATAGAAGGACTCTCATTTTCTGAGATATGAGGAGCCAAGGTATGAGGCTGACCCTGAGCAGGATGTGCTCTTGAATTCTGAGGGACCCAGTTAGAGAAGATTGTTTCTTTAAGGAGAGGGGGTTGGATATGAGGGTCTGGATTGTGGACAGCCTTGAAAGCCAGACTGGAAAATTGGCTCCATTTGGCAATGGGAAACCACTGAAGATTTTTGAGGAGTCGGTTGTTATGGTGATGAAAGTTCATCTGCAATAAGGTTGAGAAATGGAATGAATGAGCAAATGGATGTGATTAAATGAGGGAGGGGGCGAATCTCAGGTGAAGGAGTCAGAACTGAATCATGAGGGCACTGTGGAACTGCTAAAAGGTTTTAAGCAAAGAGTGATGTGATCATTATCTCTCTTTCCAGGTGAAATGGGAGTGGAGGGTTGGAAGGAGTGGGCGAGTCTTCAGGGTAAGGACAACAGTTGGACTGCTGCTTCTAAGAATGTCTCTCTTTTGCACATACGGTCACACTGCCCTATGCAGTTGCTTCTTGTATTCACCTCTGCATAAAGCTGTCACCAAATAAGTCAGCACAGTATGTTTATTTGCTAAATCTGGCAACCCCACTTGGGTGCCACTTCCTCCATGAAGCCTTCCCTAATCTCCCCACCTAGAAGGGAACTAAATCCTCCCCAGAGCTTTCATACCTCTTCAAATGTTATCCTCTAATTGCATTGAACACTTTTTATCTTAGCATCAGACTCTCTGGATTCAAACCGCAGCTCTGCTCTACCACTTGCCTCTGTGCCTTTGGACAAGGCCCTTAGCCTTTCTGCACCTCTATTTCTTCATTGATAAAAATGCGGATAATGATAATACCTTTCTCTGAAGTTCACTGTGAGGATTTAATGAGTTAATATGTGTAATAGGCTTAGAGCAGTGCCTGGAATATGGTGACCTCTACACAAGCAATGGCTATTATTATTATTACTATGTATTAGAGTTATTTGTGTCCATGTCTTATCTCCTACAATAGATCTGAGCCTTTTGAGGACAAGGACTCTGCCTTATTCTCTGTGTCTTCCGCAGTGAGTAGCAAGATATATTTACATAGTATGTGTTCAGTAAGTATTTGTAGAATGAATCAATGAATAATTGAACGAATAAATGAATGAATACAACCTGTAAAATGGAATTTAACTATGATGCTGTAAACAAAGTATTAATTGTATTCAAAGATACTTTGATCTTTAAAAGGAAAAATAAACCATGTGGGTAATAGAAGGAACCTAAGAATCTGAGTACAAAAGGAACATGGAGCAAACCCTGCAGCATTTTAAAACTGCAGAGTTTCAAAACCCTACTCTGTGCCTTGATCTTTCCATCGAAAAAATGAAGAGGTTTGATTAAATGATCTTGAAGTTTCTATCTAGCCTTACGGTTACAGTTCTATTATTGGGATCACTAAATTCTCAAGAGTCTTGGTTTTTAGTGACTACACCATTAGGAATTTCCTAGAAAAATGAGTGGAAGAATTTTTTTTAATTGAAAAAATACTTCCAAAGGACGCTCAGTTCTAGGGCATAGAGAAAGATCTTATCGAACTCAGTGAGTGCTTGTGTGCAAGGTGGGTCCTGTTTCCTCATCTTAGTTAGGACTAACACATCTGGAAGAAAAATTCTGTCAGAAGTATGTACAGAAGACACATTTACTCCAGAGACAGGAAGCTTTAAAACGTAAATCAAACCAGGTCAGAATTCTCCTGGGAAAGGAACACTGGGCAGCACCAGCTAAACAAATCCAAGTTCACTGGGAAGTTGTTGGCACATTAGGCTGTGCCATTGGAAGTCTTTTGGGGTTCAGCATGAGAAGTGAAGACTCTGTGATTTCTGAAGACACTTTGGGGTTGTGGCAAAAAGGGAGCCTTAAACTGATGGCCCAGTCTTCTAAGTCTCTCTCTGCACCCTCTTCAAGTCTTGGGCACCATCTTCCTGTATGGCTATCCTTTGCATCACTGGATATTAAATTCTCCAAAGATTGTGCTCACTTACCTTAGGACTTCCTACTGCCTAGTAGGTGCTCAACAAATTGTTGTTGAATAAATGGATGGATGAATGAATGAATGTTGGCAAAGCCTTACAATCTGGATTTGAGGAATGCTGACACAAAAGGGGAAGAGTTGTAGATACCTTAATTTCCAGGTCACATGGTAGTTAACCAAGGTAAACTCATTTCTGGGTTAAAAAAAAGCATATGTGTTAATTGTTAGACAAAGGTAAAGCAAGCAGCACACGTTCTGCTGCCTTCTGTCCTGACTTTTCATTCAGCCTGAGCTGCAAATACAGAGACCTGTGGGCAGTGAGTCTATAGTTCTAGTATCAGCTCAGTCCGTGGGTCTGCCATCTCCGAAGTGGTACTGATGATAATGAGTAGCTGGCTACTGGGGATAACAAAAGCCATGTGGCAGCCACGGCTGATTCCTGTTGGGGTTCTGCCTCTCCCCCACAAACTCCACAGCATGTGATCTCCCCCAAAGGAGCCCTATACTGGGTTCTGAGTGGGGAGAGGGAAGCTAGATTCCTCCTCAACAGATGTCACCATAATTAGATAACTCATTATATCAAGGAATAAGGAAAAGAGATTGACATGGATACAAATGCGAACATATTGATAGCTTTTCTGCATGTGAGTTTGTGCAATCTTGGAACCTGACTTCCTGGACAAGGTTCAAGGGATGAGTCAGCGGTTGGAGCCTGGGGAGATTTTCCACAATGAAATTTTTATCCTAGTAAAGTATCCTAAGAGCTTTCCACCCTATAAGACCATTCCCAGGGTGGCCAGGGCTCAAAGCCAGCGTGGGTGTGTGCCTGCACGCGTGGGAGAAGCCCAGCAGAGAGCCTGGGGGTAAAAGAGGAAGGGAGACAGTAACGCACTGGGTGAGGCAAGCTGTGTGGGCAGTGGGCAGTGCTGATCCGCGAAGTCCAATAGCTGTCCCAGCCTGTGGAGAAAGTCCTGGGACTCCTGAATTCCCTTCCTACATCCAGGTTAGGGAGCCTCCCTGGGGAGGTCACCCTTGACCTCTGCCAGGATTAAGTGCCTGTCACTAGTGTTCCCATATGACTCTCCTCTTTCTGTCAGAGTACCCATCATTCCATAATGTACTTGTCTCTTTTCCCTGTGGCAAAATGTAAGGATTTGACTGCATGATCTTTTCTAGCTCAAACATTCTAAAGTGAGAAATGCCTTTTAAAATGCAGAAAAGGAAGGAAACAGTGAATTGGCATTGAGCACATACCTGCTCTTTCACTGGGCATTTCATATCCATCATTTTCCAGCGATCACCTGAGGCAAACCTGCCATTTTCCAGGGGGCAGTAATCACCTAAATGGCTTCTGCCTTCTGAAGACCCCAGAGCAACCCAGCCTCTTTCCTTGTGGCCTAGTTGATCATCTTCATCTGTACTTAGCACTTTGCTTCTAAGGAGAGACTCAAAGGAGTGGAAGGTGTGAAGAGGGAGAGGCCCCCCACCCCAGAGTTCCTAGTGCCTGCCCCAGCCCTGTGGTTCCAGCCTCCATCACCACCCCAGGCACTTTATCTGGGGCACTTAGGCACCTTGCCCTCTACCCACCTCTACCCCAGCATTTTAACCCAAGAGAATGAATTCTCCTCTTGTTCAGAGAAAACAGAATCAAATGGAAGGGATCTCCCTCATTTTACTGCCACGTGATAGGTGGCTGACCTCTTCCTTAAAGACTTCCCCTGTGGTTGGCACCTGTCTCACCTCTTTAGATTTACGGTCTATCCTTAACTTTATTTCTTGCGTCTATTCTCTTCTCTGCTCCCTGCATGGCCCAGCACCTCACCTTTCCTCTGAGTAATTACAACATGCCCCAAGGCTGTTCCAAGCCATCTTCCTGCCACTACTCTCTTCTCCTTCCTGGGCCTTCTATTTGCCACTCCATATCTCACATGCCTTCTGTTGAACCTATACGAAGACCCTCCAGCTGCCTGAACCTGGCATTCATACACCTTAATAAGAGGTCTGGGAAATCCTCTTTTTGGGACCTGGAATCCATAAGCAGATAACACTATCCTAAAGTTGTTGAAGCATGCAGGCTTTAAATATAAAGATGACAGATACAACCAGGAGTTTATATGTCAGAGCCAGTGCCATGCTTGAAATGGTAAAAGTGTGATAGGCTTTTAGCCATATATTTTTAATAAACCGATGGACTCTCTTGCCTAAATAGTCCACGCTTGATTGATAGATGACTGTCAATAAAAGTTAGAGGGCCAGCTGGCTCCATAAAAGAGAAGCACTGACCACCATCCCTCTGAGAGAGCCTAAAGCAATGATACGCACACCAGATCCTGTTATTGGGTAAATAAATGGGTGCAGAAGAACCAGGTTTATTGGGGACTGTGGGCTGTCAGAATGTCTCCATCCTCCATTGGAGTCATTGGCCCCACGCCTACTTGGGGGAGTGAGAAGCAGTGACCCCTCTCTGCCTTGTAATGGTTCTCTTTCTTCTCATTTGGTCTTGGGGGAATGTGAGCAAGCATTAGTGCTTTCTGGACTGGATTTTTCTCATACCTGTCGGTCTGTTCAAAAGTCCATTTAGAGGACCTGTTTGTAACTCAAACACTGGGACAATAAAGTTAGTCATTAACGAGACTAATACTCATCTTCCATTTGCTTTCCAGCCCTACCACCTATTCACTCTGTGCTATAACTCTCTCTTCTGTGCAGGCACCTTTATAGCCAAATCTGACCATCCAGCAGGGACCCATTCAAATCTCACCTTTCCAGGGAGCCTTTCAGGACCTGCCTATCCTCATCTCTCTCACAATCCTGCACTGTCTTCTCAGCACGCTCTACTTTCTATTAGAGGTATTGCTATGCCTGTCTTATCTCTCCTACTATATCAGGAATTTTCCTAGGAAGCAGATTCAGCCTGAGACATGTGAGCACACCTCCTAGGCCCCAGCACAATGTTGTAGACTGAATGTGACTTTCTATGGAAGAAGTATATCGTTTCTGGCCACATACTAGATGCCTTACATTCATTATCCTGTTTAACTTTTCTTTGGTAGGTATGTCATCCCATTTTGCAGATGATGAAACTGAGGCTCGGAAAGGTTAAATGACTTATCAGGATCATATAAGTAACAAGAGACTGAGCTGAATTTGAACCCAAGCTTTGTTGTGTTTGTCCCACCCTTAGTCCCTGTCCCGAGCCCCTACAAGCTCCTGCAGTGTGAATTGAGGGGTAGGAAGAGACAAAGGGCTGACTTGCTTAGGTTGAGTAAACACTGCTTTTAGATGTGCAGTCTTTTCCCACACAAACATGCATCTTATATGCTTTTGAAAACTTTTAAAGCAACTCTAGGCAGAACAGAGTAAATGTGAACAACACAATTAAAGAAGGAAGCAAGAAAGGAGAGAGAGAAACAAGAGCTTGGTTTTCTCCTGCTGGTTGGTTGGTCCTCCTCCATATCTGAAGTGTGGTTTACAGGTTCGGGAAGAGAGGAGGGGGAATAGGGAGCTTCCAGATGGCGGAATGGTGTGGCTATTAAAGTGTGGCACACTTTGGGAAGATACACAGGCAAAGAAGTGTTTTGCTATGACTCACTCAATGAAATCGCTTCATTTTGCCTATTTAAAAGAGACTTCAGTAAAAATGTAAACAGGTTGTCATTGCTTTCTGGATGTCAGACTGGTGTTTCTTGGTCACGCAGCATTGTTAGACTATGTGACACTTGACCTTGCGATGTCTCCTCCCTTTGAGCAGAGGTGCTGGGATCTCTACTTCATAGTGAAATAGTGGGCTCCAAACCCACATCTCTTAACCCTGAGTGACTGCCCCTTTTCAAGGCCTTCTTTGTCTGCCTATTCTCTTGGGCGCTAGTTCCTGTCTTGTGAATCCAGGCTGTACCTCCAGGGACCTGTGCAAGGAGAGGCTACCGCTGTTGTTTCCTTACTCAGGACGGTTTCCCCCTGGCTCTCAGAGTCCTAGGATTGATGCTTACTTACTGTGGTCACTGCCCATCTGCTCTGACAGTAGTAGCAAGAGGAAGAACTTTGGGATTCAGTTCAGTATATCCAAGCTGCATCAAAGGCGGGGTGTGGCTACAGAAACAAGATAGATGTTTTAAAGCACATGATCTAGGTTTACTGTGCTAGTTAAATTATATCTAGGGTACCGTGGTCAGTTCTGGGTCTCACGCTTACATCCACTTCAGCTGACTAGGCTGCGAGGGGACTGGAAATAATACTATATGATGGATGGTTAAAGGAACCATGAATATGGCAGTGGCGAATGTCTAATCTCTAAAGGGCTGTCATGAGACAAAGGAATGAGGCCAGCAGGGCCCTGGATCGGGGAGGCAGGATGAGTGGAAGAAAGCTCTAGGCAGGCAGCTTGCACTTAGTAAGAGGACCTAAGGCTTAGAACTTCCCCCAAATGGAATGAACGGTGGTGATCTTGCTTCCCCTGAGTGCGTCCAAGCAGAGGCAGGAGCATAGGAATAGGGGGAGGGGTCAGGTGGGTGCAGAGCTCGCTATTACATGTGAAATGCCTATGGGGTTTTCATTGCAAAGATACAATCTGCCTTTTTATTTCACATTTTCAATTCATGACTCAGAGAAACAGAACAGGCAGGAACTTTTTGGAATATAGAAGAATCCAAGGTAGCCAGTTGTAAATGACCCAAAAACCAAAGGAGACCACGTTAAGCAAATTTGCCTGCAATAAACATCATTCCTATTTTGAGCTTTCTTACATCTTTAAACAGAGCCTGTCATTTCTGGCTCCAATTTCAGAAACAATATCATACCCTTAGGGCTTGTAATCCACACTAGAGGAATCATTAGCTCAGACACGCAGAGCCATCTGAAAGAGTCATTATATCTCACTTGAATCAAGCAAATCAGCAATATTTACCGAGCACCTCGCTGGTGCAAGACAAACCAGGATGGGTAAGATCTGGTCCCTGCCATCCAGGCACCAACAAAAGAGCGGAGGAAGAGAACAGGCTCGTGAAATGCTTAATTACAATGTTGTCCCTTCCAGCATTTTTCCACCCCGTTCGGTTTATTTGTTTAAAAATTCCAGCTGCCCACTGTGAGTTCCCAAAGGAAAGTATAGCTAAGACACAGCATTTGCCTTTATAAAACCTGAGTTTCCCTCCTCACCTGGCCATGTGTCAGCTGTAACTTTGGACCCGTTGCTTTCCTGTTCTATGCCTTAGTTTCTTTATCTGAAAATGGGAATAGTACCAATTATTGTGTGAATTATATTAAATAATATTCAGTGCAATAACACTTAGTTTAAAAACACTTAGCACTGTAGCCTGATACATATATACTCAGTAAATATTTGCTGCTGCTACTGCTATTACTACAATAATAATAATATTATTAATAATAATAATAATAACAATAATAATAATATAGTGAGGTTACTCTTATGTAAGGGTTAGTTTCTACAGAATGTTCATAAGGGGAAATTCAGTATTGTAATCAGTATGATACTTAAAAATTCCACCTTGCATGTCCTCGGAAGCATAAGCACTTTGAAAGGAATGGCTTGTATAGTTGCTAACAATTTCCTCTCTCTCTCTCGTAGGGTTGGCAGGCTTAAACTAATAACAGCTAATATTTAATGAGCACTCATTACATGGTAGGCACTGGCTTAAAGCTTTATAAGTATTAACTATTTTTTCTCATTTCAGCTCAGTGTAAGTACTAGGATTTTCTCTGTTTTACATATGAGGAAACTGAGGCACAAAGAAGCTAAGCAACTTTCCCAAATAACACAGGGACTGGAACCCAGGCAGTCAGCCAGCTGGGTTCCAGAATACATACTCTCAACCACTGGGCCCAACTATCTCTCTTAAGATAAATAGGATATGACTGTACCCTAATACTAATGTCAGTACACACAACCGTTCATACAAATCCTGGAATATAGTAGGTGTTTGGTAAATGTTTGTGGACTGAATAAGTTGCAGAGGTTACTAGTTGTAGGAAATACTGCTGCTGTACAGGAAATCCCTATCTTCATAACCTCGTAGGCAGCAGAGGGAAAATGGGGCTGGGGTGAGTGTCCCATCTCCCCAGTATCCCGTCAGAGAGTGTCCCCATCTCAGCAGCCTCTTTGGTAGTGTCTGCTGATACTCAGCCTGTTCCTAGCTTGCATCTTCATCCTTAATCTTCCAGAAAGCCAGCTCATTCCCAGCTTCATCCCATGCAGTTGTCATCTTGTGTTATATTGGAGCCATCATGTCACTATCTTCTCCTTGACAGTGAAGATGATGGTGTGAAGGGGACAGAAAAGGGGGCTTACAGCTTTTAGGACACTTCGCAAGAATGTCAATAAATCAACGGTTCTCTTACTGGGGTAATGGGGGGAGATACAGAGATGTATTCTCAAGGGTCCATAAGTTCTCTCCAGGAATTTGAGTGACATGTTTTTGTTTCAATGACGATATGACAGATTTTGGTGTTAGTATATTCTAGAGGTTAAGGCTGCTAACTCTGGATGATCCTGGAGGCATATCTTGACTTTGCCACTTGGCAATGTATGCACTTAGGTTTCTGGAGAATGTGAGAAATTGGATGAGGCAAAGGATTTTCCTCTTGACTTTCTTCACCCTCCTTCCCATCCAGGCATTTAGGGAACCTGTTCTAGTTTGTATTTACAGTTAAGTCCTTGCCTTTGGTGCAAGACTTCCTGGAAGAGGTGACACCTGAACTCATGCCTGAAGAGTGAGCTGGGATCCGCCAGGCACATGCGTTATAGAACTATTACATTCATTTATACAGTGCATTTGGTTTATGATGTATTCTATGCATTTGGTCTTGACAAAAACTATGTGAGGTAAGGTAGCAGTATATAAATTTATACATAGTCAATCCTCATTATTCACAGGCTCCATATGTGCGAATTCACTCACTCGTTAAAATTTATTTGTACCATAGAATCAATACAGAAGCTTTTGCAGACATGGGCAGAGTGGTGAAAAATTTGAGTTGCCTGTCATGCACATTTCCAGCTGAGGTCAAACAAGGAGACACTGCCTTCTTGTTTCAGCACTCATACTGTTAACAAGTATCCTATTTAATGCTAGGCGTCTTGGTGCTTCTTTTCTTTTTTTGTTAGTGATTTTGCTGTTTAAAATGTCCCTAAGCAAAGTGCACAAGGAGGCTGTGATGTGCCTTACAGAGAGAATACATGTATTAAATGAGCTTCGTTCATGCATGAGTGATACTGCTGTTGGCCAGGAAGTTCAATGTTAATGAATCAACGATAATATTGAATAACGTATCTCTATAGAGAAATACACATAAATAAGTTTGTGTTTTACAGTTGAAGAAAGTGTAGCCAGAGGCTTGCTGGAATCTTGCTCTGCATCTCCCCTAGGAGATGAGCAGTTCAATATTTGTTAATATAATGTTCCCAGAGACATTATAGAACAATCACAAACAATTATACAACTATCACAAACAATGAGAATGCAGTGGAGATTGGATATATATATTTAATATATATAAAATGAAATTAAATATTATATAGACTTAATACAATAGAGAAAATAAAGGAAATCAAGGCTCAGAGAGGCTAGAGAATCTGTCCAAACAGCCCAAGATCACACACCTCGTGAGCGTTGGAGCTGGCACCTAAACTCTGGTTTATCTGAGTCTGTGCTCCATCCATTACCACCCCCTGTCCATTGGGATTCATAGCCAAAAGAGTTGTAAGAACAATAGCCATTTATGAAGTTTGGGTAAGGAGAACTCACTCTAGAGGTTTTCAGCCTCTCCTTTGCTATGTTGTTCTTTATTTCCCCTCCTTCCCTTTTCTGTTTGTTTTGGGATTGTCTGTAATTGCATGTCGTTATTCTTTCAAGCAAATGAATCTGTAGGTACCTCATGCTGCAAAGCATGAATCTTTCCAATGAGGAATCTAGGGAAAGAACAGGACAGTTTACTTGGGAGTCAACTCTAATTCAAGTTCATACATGAGCCAATGAAAGTTCCCTCACATTATTATTGCTAATATTTTAAATCTATAATGGGGCAGGTGGGAGGAGAGGAGTTAAAGGGGCATCTGAACTCGACTTGACCCCACCCCTGGCAGCCTTCACAAGCTCTTGAGATTCTTACCTTCCCCATTGAGGAGCAGAGGCTCTTTATAAGCGTTTTCAAACAACTAGTGTCATTTTGTGGGAATTTAGATTCAACATATCCTTTTTCACAGGTCTCACAATGCTTCAATGATGCACTGCCTTGATGAGTTTGACAGGCATGACAGGAAAGGCAGGGGGGTGGAGGAGAAGACAGAGGATTAACAAGTGTCTTCAAAGTGGCATTTATATTTAGAATTCTCTTTTCTTTGAAGGGTTGGTGTGCCAGTCAGGACTCTTGGTATAAACAACAGAATCCACCCTAGCTCATTTCAATGGAAAGAGAATTTATTAACGAATATTAGATAGTTCACAGAATCCCCAAGACAGTGAAAGAGTGCAGCATAAAGGTAGCCAGCCAGGAAGATGCCCAAACCACAAAGTGAAATTACATCTTTAAAGACCCCCACAGACTGGCAACACTCCTGGACATAGACACCATGGAGTTCACCAAACACGCAGAGCACTGAACACCAAAACCTCACGCTCTGACACCCCCAGGCTGTACACACCCACTGCCCCTTTGGTGAAAGTGTGCATCCTGAGCAGCCCTCTTTCTTTCTCTTCCATTGAGCCTAGCTCACATGACTCAAGAAGACCTAGTCTCAGACCTGATGGATCTCCAGATGGAGACCAGATCAAATCAGCAACTTGCTGTGTGACCTCAGAGAAATCACTGAACCTCTCTTGATCCAGTTTTTTTCATTTTTAATATGGAAAATTCAGCTCAGTGTGCTCTGAGGTGACTTTCAGCTCAGAAATGCTATGATCTGGTAATTCTAAGCATCTGAGAATGTTTTATTTAGCACTGAGCCACCCCAGGATGTTTGATAACATCTGATCATTTGGACAAGTCCCAGAAAGGAACCGATCAGAGACTGTGTTGTGTGTTGGAAGCCCACCTGATGGGAGAGAGTGTGTATGTGGTGAGGGGTGGTGGGTGGGGTGGATGGTGAGAATATGGAGACTTAGAGTGAGAAGGAATTAAAGATTATTCAGCTCCTTTCTCTCTCTTCCATCCTTCCTGCCTCCCTCCCTCCCTCCCCCTCTCTCCTCCTCTTCCTTTTTCTTTCTTTCTTTCTTTCTTTCTTTCTTTCTTTCTTTCTTTCTTTCTTTCTTTCTTTCTTTCTTCCTTTCTTCTTTTTTTCAGCTCATTTCAAATATGGAAATTCAGAGAAGGAAATGATTAGTCCCAGTTCACATAGCTCATTAAAGGCAGAACTGGGATTAGCATTAGCTTTCCTGCTTTTCATTCCAGTGTTCTTTCCCCTACACCCCTTTGATGAAGATTTCCTTTCCTTCCCTGTGCTAACTCTGATGAGTTAGCAGTAGATCCCTTCAGCACTGTCTTCAGGAAGGTTCCCAGGGCCTTTGTGTCTCAGTAGAAGAATGCAATGATTGATTAGCAATGTCTGTCATGACCACAAGAGGGGAGAATGGTCACCCAAATTCTGCCAGCCCTGACTTATCAGGAGGCCTCCTTACAGAACCAGAGGTTCATTCCCCATAGAAACTCAACAGGTGAAAGAAGGGTGGAAAACTATATAACTGGTTTTGAAAGCACATAGCCCAAAATTAAGAGCTGGTAGTCCGTGTATGCTTATGGAACCAGCTCACAAACAAAGTTTGCTACATAACACTGGGGACAGTGTTGCAAACTGTGTAAGCTAGAATGTGAGAGAGGCGGGAGAAACCAGTTCCTAGAAAAGCAGAACGAGTTAACAATTAAGTTAGAGACACACTGTACAATGCGCACCCACAAGTTTGGGGGCATTTTTTATGTTGCTCCAACTGTAATATAACTACCTAGACTGAGACAGTGAAATTAATTGATTTATTTTTATGAGCACAGTTATATGTAAAAATTACATGAACATATGGATTGGTCAATCCCTCCATGCCTAAACTAAATTCCAGTTAATCAAAATAATAGTAATAATACCAATCTCATTTATTCTTATTACAGTCTTGTGAGAGAGACACTATCATCATCACTGTTTTACAGTTGAGGAAACTGAGGTTTAGACGGCCCGAGGGATTGGTCAAAGGTCATACAATTGATAGGTGGTAGAGATGAGATCTGAATCAAACTTGGGAGTTTTTCACTTCAAAAAACCTAGAGTCAACCAAAGGTATGTTTGGGAGTTCATGGAAGTTACTAGAAGTGAGGAATGGGCTTTTCTAGAAATGGCCCTGAAATTCCAATTCCTCTTAATAGGAAACCAACACCGTGGTCCTCCTCTTGTGTTTATCTGCTAGAATTCAAATCACCAAACTGCTTAGCCTCTCTGGGGAAGCTAAACAGCCCAGCACTTCAAAGGAAGCTCGTGGAGTTTGTGCATAGTGCTTTCACATCCTCCCCAAAGCACTGACTCAGTCAGTCCAGGTTAAAGGATATCAGCACCGCCACACACTCTTCTCTTCCCCAAATTAATCAAGAAGTAGGAATTTCTGACAAATGCCATCTGCTGATTTTTCAGAGAGACAAGTTTTGGTGGTGTGACCAGCAGGTGCCTCGGCTTTTTCTAGCATGCAGTACCAAAATAGTCACCATGGCAACCCTCAGAGGGCAGCCTTCCAAAGAAAAGCATTGTGAGCAGAGAAACTCTAGAGCACTTTCAAGCAAGAAGGAAGAAGGCTCAGAGGGCGAGTTTCCAACGGGGAGAGCAGGAGCTTCTCCCCACACCCCCAGGCTGGACCCCAGGCTGCTGTGCACCAGGCACAGCCAGGCAGGCCCTCCCTTGCCCTATGCTCCCAGGAAGAGTGGAGAAATGAGAATTTATGGGGAGTAGAAGGTAGAACAGGCGATTCCAGGTTTTTTTCTTTTTTTTTTGCAGGAACTAAAGTAGTAGGGAAGG
Source organism: Eidolon dupreanum (assembly GCA_028627145.1). Classification (NCBI taxonomy): domain Eukaryota; kingdom Metazoa; phylum Chordata; class Mammalia; order Chiroptera; family Pteropodidae; genus Eidolon; species Eidolon dupreanum. The sequence goes on along the minus strand of CM053509.1, from coordinate 138,763,496 downwards.
GGAACAAAAGGTTTGTGAGGCAGACTTGGGTTATAATTCGTGCCCTGACACTTGCTAACCGAGTCACCTTGGGCAACTGATCCTTCTTCTCTGAGTCTCAGCTTCTCATTTGTGGAATGGTGTGAACTCACTATGCCTCATCACAGGGGAAATTGAGGATATGACATCATATTTGTGGAAGCTCTAGGTAAGATGTCCAGTGGGCAGCACAGAGTAAAGATGAGTAGGAGTTTGGGAGTCAGGAAGGCTGTGTACCTGACCAGGTTCTGTGACTTTCTGATCCTGTGACCTTGGGCTAGTCATAGAGCTTCTTGAACATAAGTCTCCTTACCTTACATGGTGCTAATCAGCGCTGCCAGGCAGTGTGGTTGTGTAGGTTAAATGGGGTCCAGCATGCGCAATCAGGAACACCAATCTAAGCTCTCTCTTCTTTGAGCTTCTGGGACTTATTAGTCTAAGCTCCTCTGTGACCTGGGATTCCATATTCTCCTTGGTATCAGAAACAGACACTACTACTTGATGATTTTACTTGGGGAAACACCTGAGAGAAAATGGGGAGTGAGCTGGGAGAGGCTGGGAGAGCCATGGCACCACAGAAAAGTCCAACTCAAATGTGGGAGGAAGGGAAAGAAGGTTGGGCAGAAGCGTGTTAGACTGTCTTGTGCTCTAGGAGGGTTCAGGAAAGATGTCAGGGAGTCCTCAGGCCAAAGCAAACTGTCAGAGGAGCCCCTGTCCCTTGGAGACAGACGTGCCCTAGTATCCCTGCCACGTTCCATCACTGGTTGGCTGGGAACAGCCCAGTGGAAGTGTGGCCTCAAATATGAGTACATGGCAGCTGGAGCCCCTGCTCAATTTGGCTCCCTGTTTACAGGACATATTCTCATGGCCACCACACCGACTCCATCCTGACATCTTTCACTTGGGTATCCATGTTGGGTACTTGGTCTTGGCCCCAAACCTCCAGTCCGGGAGCCTTGTGTTCCACACCCACAGTCTCCTCACCTGGAACATTATAGGAACTCATGCTCACTGACATCTTAGGACAATACGATATTTGTCACCTCTTGATTAAGTTATACAGCAAAGGTTCACATGCCCTGTGTCTCTGTCTGTGCATGAATGTGCAGATGTGTAGGTATGTATGCTTATTTGTCAGTGTGCATGTATATGCATAGGTATATTTGCGTATGTGGATAAGAATTTTTGTGTATGTGTATGTGAATTTATACAATGCCATTATTAGCACTATGCTAAACATTTTACACACAGTATCTCTCATCTTTGCAGCCATCTTTGAGGTAGATAAGTAGATAGATGTCTGGGTATTATCCTCTTTTCAGCTGTGTTTTCCCCAGCATACCACTCAGATAATGCAATACAGAGCCACTGATTGAACCAGGAATTTTTTTTTTCAAAATCTGAGCTTTTATATTCTCCACCACACCCCAACCCACCTACTCATATGACCATTTATTGCATGAAACCACGTATGTGTGCATATAAAAAAAAGTTAAGACAGAGGTGAGAAATATGCATGGAGAAGTATAGATTGATTATAGATATCTGATGAAGGGAGATATTTCCAGAAGTAACCCCCCAGTATAATTCTATTAGTGTGTGTCAACTGGAAACATATATTGCATCCTAGCTATATGAATTTCTATATAATAGGCTACAACACAAATTTTTGAGATGTAAAGCAACTTGAGGCCCAGATTCTTCTAATAAAATCCTACAAGAGATCCATTTCCTTGTCCTTCGCCCAAATTCTTGCTCCCCTGGCAAATTTTTTTAGCCTGCTCTATGGAGTTGGTTTTGTCCTATGTGGGAGGTGTTTAAACAAAAATCTACTCCAGCACTTCCATTTTCTAAACCATTTGTCTTTGCTTGTTTCCTAGCAGTATGGAATACTAGTCTGGATAGATCGATTTAGAATCAATCTCGATTACAATTTATTGAGCATAGGTATTGTGCTTGAGATTTTCATAAACAATCACATTAGATATGGGTTTTTGTCTAAACAATCCCCGTTTTTCAGATGAAGAACTGAGGCTCTAAGAGGTTAGGAAACTTGGTCAAATCTACTCTGTTAACACAGAGGCTGGAGCTGGGCCCCGCTGACCCAACAGGCCGGCTTTTTCCCCTGTATTAACACCCTCTGGGCAGAAGATACGGTCTGCTCAAGTGCTAGGCGTTCCAGGCTGTTTGTTAGTTCTGCGTCCTGGGATCCTGCAGATCCAGCCAACCCCAGGAGGGCCACTTGGGGCCAGGGCAGGTAGACTTACCTGGAAGAGCACCAGCCTGCCTATCAGCATATCCACTTTCTTCCCATTTCCTTTCACAGCCTCCTTCCTCAGTTCACAATGAGAGTCCAAATTCTGCCAGTTCTGACTGCCATTCAAGCCTATTTTCTTTTCAAGAATTTTGAGGAAGAAAACCATCGTGTACTCAAAAGGGTTCTGGTAACCAGAAGTGTCTGGAGATTTCAAGCTGTTAACACAGAGAGGTGGCAAAAGTACTTTCTAGGATATTCTTATGGGCCCAAATGGCAGCTGGAGTCAACATCACTGGTGTCTGGGCAGCTTTCCAAAGCACAGCCGTAAGTGGGTGAGGGCTGTATGAATGGCCTCGATGTTTGGAGAGCCTTGTACAATTTGCCAGATGCTTTCAGCTCTATTCTCTCACTTAATCCTCACAGAAGCGTTATGCCTTTTCACAGCCCAGGAAACTGTTCAGAGAGGTAAAGTGACTTGCCCAAAGGCAGGTAGCTAGGAAGAGGCGGAGGTAAGACTCTAACCTGGTTCTGCTGACTCCAGGCCCAGCATCTCAGAGTTGTATGTGGGTGGTCCTTATACCTGTATCACAGGCCAATGGTAGGGTCAGTGGAAAATAGCAGAGGAGCCTGAAACTGGATAGGAACTTCTGTAAAAGGTCAATAAGTTGTCTTCATGTGCTTGGATTGTTATAGCCAATGCAATAGGCTGAGTGGCTTAAACAACAGTCATTTATTTCTCACAGTTCAGGAAGCTGGAAGTCCAAGATCAGGGTACTCGCATAGTCAGGTTCTGGTTGGCTGCCTTCTTGCTGTGTCCTTTTGTGGCTGAGAGAGAACGCAGGAATCTCATCATGTAGACTCCATTCGAATTACTTCCCAAAGGCTTCATCTCCAGATACCACCACATTGGGGATTAGGGTTTCAATATATGAATTGGGGGTGGGGGGTGGGAGGAATGGCACAAACATTCAGTTCATTGCAGAAGTAGAGAGCCCTGGAGGCCTGTTTCCTTTAGTGAAATAAACCAGGCACTATGGTAGGCAGTGTGGATACAGAGTGTACAAGGTCATCCAGATCCTGCCCTAGGATAGTCGTAGTCCATTCAGGGAGGCCACTGGGTAATCAGGCAGCTCAACACAGAGCGATAAGCATTCTGAGAGGGAAATATACAGGCTCCATTGGAGCACATGGGAGGTCACCTCAGCCATATGTGGTACTGGGCCTCAACTCATTTTCCAAGTATACAAAAGTGACTTAGAATTTGGGGTAGGATTGCAAAAAGAGATGGTGGTTGTGGGAGAAGAGATCCAGAAAGGCTTCCCAAAGAGGTGGGGCTTTCTGGAGCTGGGGTCTTGAAAGGTGGGCAGGCTTTTGATGTGCAGAAATTTGTAGAAGTGTGGCAGCCTAAGGAAATAGACTGGTGTCCGGCAGAGGCACAAATAGGGGATATGCCCAGGGGACAATAGCTCATCTCCAGAGCCTGTGGGTAGACTGCATGGTGTATGGTAATAGGACAAACAGCTGGAAAAACAGATTGTGGGGGGGGGCAAGTCAGAGCTTTACAAGGTGTGGATTTTGTCCTATAGGCCATAGGGAGCCATTGCCAGCATTTTGAGTGGGGCAGTGACACCATTGGGCCTGCATTTTAGAAAGGTGCTTTACAGGACAGTTGAGATGATGCTGGAGAGAGGCAGGAGGGACAGAACCAGTCTCAAGTAGTGGTGTAGATGAGCAATGATAAGGGCATCAGTCCTGGGGCACAAGCTAAATCAGTGGCTGATCGCCCAAGCTGGCAGAACCAGAGAGCAAGCCCCAGTCGTGCCTGAGAAGAAGTTGAAGATCCTCCTGGAGGAACCAAGTCTGTCTTAGATCCAAGATGCAAACTGAAGGTTAGGGAATAAAAAGAAGCCAGAGGGCTATAGCCTGCAAATGGAGAGACACAGTGGGAGCGAGGGGCATGAGTGGGGACAAAGCAAGTATGAGGGCTGTTGCTGGAAATGAGCCTCAGACTTCTGATTGAATACTGGTGTGTGTGTGTGTGTGTGTGTGTGTGTGTGTGTGTGTGTGTGTGTGTTTTGAGCTGTTTGTGATACAATGTGATATATGCAAGAATTTGTGCTGAGCAGGGAGGAGAGATGACCAGGGTTAAGCGGTGACAGCTTAGGAGGAAAACAAGAGCCTTCTCAAGGGGTTAGATGGGAAACTTACAGCCAGAGCAAGTCTTAGCACCTACACAGGCAGTGCACCCTTCACCACTCTATCAAGACATTGCAGAGCAATGCACTTCCCACAGAACAGTTCTGTCCCCCTCGGTGGAGCTGCGGTGCTTTCGATCAGGAAAGCATCACCCTCCACCACACCCAGCTGTCCAATCAGTCATCTGGCCTCCATGCCCTGCATGACCTACTAAACAATACCAGAGACATGAAGCCAAAAACCCAAAGTCTTTTTTTCCCCACCAAAGACTTGAATCAAACTCTCTTCTGGCATTTTCACAGGTTTCTGGGGGTTTTGTCCCCTGCACTCAGGGCTGAGAAAACTGATTTGTCTACAGGTTGGTGGTTCGTTTGAAAACTTCCTGCAGTGTCAGGAGCCAGCAGCCTGCTGGACAGTGAATGCGCTGCCGGGTGAAACTCCAGATGAAAATGAACAGCGTTTCCAAGACAATCCTCGCCAGATCCTTTACAGCACGGTGGTTCTTTACTTCCTTCCGTCAGTCCTTTCCTAGCTCAGCTGGAGTTTTCTGCCCAGCAGAGTTCTGTGAGAGCATTTCAGAGCAATCCACATCCCGCTTCGCAGCAGGGAGCTGCCGGCTGGCTGACCCCTCCCTGCAGTGAGGTGGGTACTGTACCCACACCCCGGGGTTGTCTGCCTGCCCTCCCCTCTCTCCTGCTGCTGACGCACGCGTCCTATAATAAGCCTCTGTTACTTGGAGCTGGGGCGCTCTGTAGTAAGCCGAAACCGCTACTATATTTACACCCTTTCCACATTTAGACAAAGGCTATTTTTAACGGAAGGTCTATTTGTGGGGGTTGCCCACGTCACACTCCGTTCACATGCATCTCACCATCCTGAGTCTATTATTTTGATTTCACACTTGCACCAGGAATCTTTCCTGCCCTCCATCATTTTGCTTTCATTTCTTCTTTCTTTCTCCTTCCTTTCTCCAATTTCCTTCCTTTCTTTTCCCGAGAAGAAATCATAACGAGAGGTCTTTGGCAGGCTGTGTTTACAGAGTGTTTCTGGAGACACCTGGGGTCTTGTCCTCACTAGCAGAGGGGGCAGTGTGGCCAAGCGCTGGGCCTGCGGGCTGTCTTCGGTGCCTGCTAACTGGGGTAGGGATGAGGGTGGGGGATGGGGAGTGGGGTGCGAGCTCAGACCCAATCCCAGGGGCTCTATAATGGCCTCCAAGTTTATCTAGGCAGGACGCTGGAACTGTCACAGCCAGGCCTTTCTTCTCTAGTTACGGGTGTGTGTGTGTGTGTGTGTGTGTGTGTGATTTGAGGAGGAGTGGCTATCAAGGTCAGAAGAAAATAAGCCAATACATTAATAGTTCATGCAGGGGCTTTTTTTTTTTTTTTAGCTAAAAAATTAATTTTATCAGATTTATTTTGATGAAAAAAGGTTATATACTTCCTACACACACGATCTACTTATAGAGGGGGGTGGGAGGGCAGGAATCAATGGAATTAACATATAAGAAGTGCCCATGGTGGTCAAGCACTGTGCAGGCACAGCGGGAACCTGAACCCTGACAGCAGTGCAGGGGGCAATCCTGCCTGCACCCAGGTGAGGTGATGGAGACCCAGAGAACTTGGTGATTGCCCTGAATTCACTGAGCTTGTATGCAGCTGTGCCAGGACATAAACCCATGTATTTGGCTACAAACTGTGTACTGGCCCTAAATCTTATACCTCCCATGCTGCTTCCTTCTCGCTCCTAAAGGGTCCCACAGAAACCCCATGTTGACAGATCTTATTTTATTCCCCCCCAACAATCAATATGGACTGTGGCTTCAGGATGAAATATTTTTATTGTATTTCTAAGAGGAAAGGGTGCTGACATTTGAACTTGCATCAGACTGCAGTAGAAACAGAAACAGGGCCAATCGTAGGACACCTTGCCCTCCTTGGCCCTGCTTCTGTGGGTGTCAGAAAACTCATGGAAACAAAATGCCCCCCAGGTCCTCATCCTCAAAACTTTGAAGTTGCCAACTGGCTCACGTATTTTCTGGATACTCTGAGAAGAGATTATTGTTTTCTTGGTGTCCTAGAGTCAGGAGCCCCAAAGCCTAGCAGCTGTTAAGTTAGGGCAAGTCACATTGTTTATATTGAATTTAACTCATTCTTCCTTAAAACAGAGATAATAATACCACCTATCCCCCCTCACAACTTCATAATTTGCAGAGAAGTTTAAATAAGAGAATTTATGTGACTGTGCTGTTTCCAAAGCTGGCCAATGCTACCAGTTGTTAGTGCCGATGTTTTCATCATTAGTATAGATGTGAGAGAGGGTTCAGCAAGGCCAAGTGACACATTCATAGTCACAAGTAAGTGGTTGAATAAGGGCTCAATAGTCCTGTTTCCCTCTGCCAAGATCCGAAAAAAAAAACCGCGAGGCCAGTGGAAGGCTCGGATGCTGAGCTCTCCCCAGCCAAGTTCAGCCCAGAAATGGGGCCACCGATCTGGGATGGGTCCCATTGCTCTCCCCAGCTGACCCTCCCTGTACCTTTGTCCCAGCAGCTTCTCAGGCTTCTCAGCAGTGTGAGTGCCCTGCCACAGTCAGAGCCGAGATCCCAGAGCAGTGACAGAGGAGCCAGTGTCACTGAGCCTCTGGTTTCAGGATATACTGGAAAGGTGAGAAGGAAGCTTGTCTTCCCATGGATCTGGGCCAGGCCGGGTGGCGGGGCCTCCCTCACCAGGAGTTGGGACGTTCCCCAGGTGCCCGGGCATCCCCAGGTCAGTAGGGCCGCCAGCACTTTTCCAGAGCATTAGCTTCAGTCATAAAATAAATCATCCAGCTCTTTGCGTGGGCCAGATGCTTTGTCAGTTCAGACAAAGCCTGCCCCAGAATCTGCAACCTGGCGAGGCCTGTGCTCACCCGGCTTAGGGACTGGTTTGTGCGATAGGAAATAAAGTCCCAGGTAACTGTTTCTAGGAGGACTGGAAGAGAAGACCTCTTTACATTGCCTACCTCTACACCACGACCTCTTCGACTTTGACCTTCACGTTTTGGCTACACCTTTGCCACCACCCCCAGCCCTTGCCAAATTGCCACCCTTTTTCAAGACCTGATGCAGATATTACGCCCTCTGTGAAGCGCATTCTAGACCTCGCTCTCCCAGTTAGGATTAACGGTGAGAACCCTCCTCAGAGCGCTTTGTGAACACGGCAGCATGCCCTAGGCTAGTCAGTGCTGGAATCACTCGTACACACAGCCGAGAACAGGAGAAAGGCACAGTGATCAGTGGGACTGGAGTCAAACTTAGTTCTCACCCCTTCTCCTGAAAGGTTGAGCATAGCCTCAGGGCCGGAGGGCCGCAGACAGTGTCGTAAATGCTGTGGTGCCTTTTCGGGGCCCACGCACCCAGCCCCCGGCTGCTGTCAGGGTAGCCAGTTTGCCACCTTTCTCAGGGGAATTGCTCTCAGAAGACAGCAGCTGCCTCTCCAGGAGGTTACAACTTTCTCCCCATACCAACCACACAATCACACTCAGCACAGGTGATGACCAATTGATACAGGGATGCAAAAGGGCAGTCCCCTCACGCCAGGCTCCAGGGCATTGGGCCCACCTTCATCCCTCCCAAGGACCAGGCCAATGCTAGGATGACCAGTCATTCCAGCTTGCCCATCCTGGTTTTAGCACAGGAAGTTCTCAGAAAACCCCTCGGTTTGGAGCAAACAGAGCTGATTGGTCAGCCTAGACTGGGTTACCCAGTTTAGTAGTTAAAATACAGGATATCCAGTTAAATTCACATTTCAGATAAATAAAGCATACATTTTTAGTATCAGTATGTCCCATGCAGTATTTAGAACATACTTGTAGTAAAAAAGAAAAAGAAAAAATTACTCTTTGTTTATCTGAAGTGCAAACGTAACTAGATGCCCTATATTTTATGTGGTAGGCGGGCCCTCGACCATATTTGCATTCATCCCTTCCCTCTCCCCGCCCCCCACATCTGGCCAACCCTCCCTTGCAGGTTTCTCCTGAAAAGCACTCCCTCCATAAACCAGGGGTACCCAACTCCCTGTCTCAGGCTCTGCTTCCAGGGAACTGTCTTACCCTGAAACTGTCATTGCCTCTCTCTTCTGTCCACAGGGGCCAGAGATGGCCCTCCATCTCCTGGACTCCATAGAATCTCCCTCTTTGGCCCAGTCTCTTGGCACTGGATGGGATGGAAGTTCTAAGAAGGTTCTCTGGGTGACCCTGGGGGAAGCAGCCACCACCTTTAACTACATTCCTGCAAGACTGGCTTCCTGGAAAACAGGAAGATGGGCATGTCCAGAAATCCTTGTGGTCTTAGCCTCCATTCTCATCTATCGACAGCAAACTAGAGTTGGTGGCTTAAGATTTGAGTCTGGATTTCATACTCTAGAACATAGATGAAATGACTTCTGGGAGACCTTTCAGGTATAACCCAGTGAGATCTGGAGTTTTTGTAAGTTCAACATTTGTGTTTAGTTTATAAAGTACTTAACCTAGTGTCTGGCCCGGGTTAGTGCTCATTAAACAGTTGCTGTTAGTCTTTATCATAAGCAGTATTAACAAATAATACCTGATTCCCCAGACACCATGGGATTAATAAGAAGATACCCCATGGGGCACTCAGCTAAAGAGATTTCAGGTCAGAGCCATTCAAAGATGGAGTGAGTTGTCTCAAAAAGTGGAAGCTTCCTATCATTCAAAGGAAAGAAAGGGGTGAAGACATTTATCTACCTGCCAGTGGCAGATAATTTCTGTCCATCATCTCCTTTAATCAAACACTGGGGTATTCTGGCAGAGGCTGGATGACACCTTGGGGTGGGACAGGGGGAGGGTTTCCAGCCTCTGAGGGGATGGATTGGAATGACATGAAGGTCCTTCCCAGACCTGAGATTAAGGATTCTGTAAAAACACTAACACTCCACATTTATGAGAAGTCCAGTGACCATTGTGATGTCCAAGAATTTGGCACATAGTTCCAGGACACTGTCCCAGACTGTACCCCTACACTTTTCAGAGCTGCAAACACTCCAAGACCAATTAGAGGACCAACTAGGGGAGAGAGAGACAGAGACAGAGACAGAGAGACAGAGAGAGAACTGACCCATGGACATTCAAACCCCATGTCCATTAAGTCTTCCAAACACAAGAGACAGAGTCATGCCCTCCTTCCTCTCGCCTGTCACCATGCTATGTGTGCCATCACCTCTTCGTGGGGGGCTCGGCTCTGCCATAGACAATGACCGAAGCATGTTTGACTGACAGAACTATTCCCTCTCCCACACTGTTACAAGGACACCCAGGAGTCCTCATTTCACATAAAACTTCAATCAAGAAATCACAGAGCTGAGAAAGACTCGGGGGGCAGGGGGCACCTAGTCCAAACCCGAGCAGATGCATGAGTGCAGTCACCTCAAGAGCACCCTGCCAAATGCCTCTGCTTGACACCTTCCTGGTGGAGAGCTTGTTCCCAGCTGGTGTCACCCTTCCCTTTGTTGAAGTATTCAGTCATTAGAAAAGTGCTTTACATGTCCAAGTGTGATCTGATTTCTGTGGCTTCCTTTCTTTGGTCCTAGTTTTTTTCAGTGATGGCACAGAAAGTCCAGTCTTGTTGGCAGGTGGCATACAAAGAGGTGTGGGGAGGGGAAGGGAGAGAAGTGTCAAGAGATGAAGTCAGGGGTGATGAGAAATGTCAGAGAGAATTGGCAGAGATGTGCACTTCTAAAAGCAACCTGTATCCTGCATGCTTGAAATCTTTCTATCATGCTTTTTAAAAGTGTGTTGCTAGAGAGATAAGTCCTCAGCACTCTGGAAAACTTGTCCATCCCAAATAACTTACTCTCTGAGAACTACAGACAACTGGGGTATTGTATTACCTACTGTGGTAACAAGAAAAGGGTAATCAAGAAAGGAGGAGGCTCAAAACTGTGTCACAGGGAGGACGGTTGAATGAACTGGGTCTATTCAGCCAGAATCGATTTGGGTGTTAAAGTAGTCGCCTCTGAAAATCTTTCCTGATGAAGAAGGATTGGACCAGTTCCAAATGGAGCAAAGAATTGGACCTAGGACAAAAGAGTAAGCCCTCAGAGTAACCAAAAGCTTTCTACTAGACAGAGCTATCTAAAAGTGAGAGGTCCCTGTCACCGAAGGTGCCCAAGCAAGGGGGACAGGGTCAGGAGGGAGCATCAAGGCAGTTCAAGCATCATGGAGGTTGGACTTGTTGGCTTTTTACTAAGAGTCCATGAGGGGTTTTTTACTATGTAGATACACATCACCACCACCCCCAACACACACACACACACACATACACACACACACACACACACACACACACACACACTGAAGCCTGGGCATTTAAAGCCAGAGGCTCTTTATTTCATTTTTCCAGATGCATCAGTGTGTAGTGTGCATCCCTTGCTTTGCTTAGGTTTGGTCATCCAGAGATTTTGCCACCGTTGACTTGGTTGTCAGCAAGTCATAAAAGCTTTTCCTCTTTCCATGGGAGGAGCGGAGCAGATTGTCTGGATCTGCAGAGTATTGCCCCGGCTCTGGGCTCAGCACCAAACACGTTCCTTCTGCGCAGTCTGTTCCCGTTTTGACAATGTAGAGGGGAGCTGGAGAAAGTCCCGTAGCCAAGGGTGCTGGGAGCTGTGTGGCAGGGCTTTGCTCCAGGACAGGAGGGGTCATATTTGCATTTAAGAAAGACCTGGTAAAGTCCCTTCCTCTGGAGGGACGCAAGCAAAAGTCTGGCTGGACTCAGTGGCCATCTTCAGCATCTTTCAAAGTACTGCGTGCTGCAGCCACACCAGTGTTTTCTCAAGGGCGGAGTCTGAAAGAGTTTTTTCCCAGAAGAAACTCCCCTACACCTCTCTAGCATCCTGGAGACTAAAATAATAATGAGTTGATTTTTCCCTGCATAAGAGATGACATTGGTGCTGCATTGCCTGATGGAGTACTAGAGTCTCTGCTTTATTAAGATCCAGGAAACATCCTCATTTGGACTCCAGCATTTTATGTCCTGTGACTAGCCAGTAATAATTTATTAAACAGTATTACTTCACTAGGATTTACTGAGCCCACCTCTGTGCCAGACTGTGTACCAGATTCTGGGGACCAAAGATGAACAAGATCCAGCATTTGTCCTCGAGAAGCTTATAGTCCAGTGGGAGGGACATTCACAAGCAAAAAAAAAGAAAAGCCATGCAGCCAGGGCTCCAGATGAAGTATGCAGCGAGGACACTGGCATCTGAGAGCTTTAGGGACAATGTGCTCAAGGAAGCGATGCTTGAGATGAGTTTTCAAAGATGAAGAGGGTTTTATGGAGCTCCAAAGGCACGGGAGGGTTGGTAGAGGGAGAGATCTGTGTGCAAAGGTGTAGGAAGGATGTGGAAAAGCTTTGCTTATTTAAGTAGCCACGTGTACTTTGATGTGACCAGAGCCACATACAATGCAGGCAGAAAACTGCAATGAAGCTAGAGAAGGAGCAATTTTGTTCCCCAGAGACATTTGGTTGTCACAATGGGAGGAGGGGTGGCACCTACAATGCTCAGGGTAGCCCCCATGACAGAGAATGATCTGGTACACAGTGTCAACAGTGCTGAGACAAAGAAACCCTGAGTTAGAGAGAGGCAGCAGTCACATCATGAAAGATGGAGAGCCTTTACGGGAGCTGCGTTTCCTGAGGGTCACACAGAGATGGTACTCAGGGGAGAGAAACCAGGGTAGTTTAGGGTTTTTAGATCTTGCAATTCGAGGTCTCCCTTACCTGAATCTCAGCTAGTGTTCTCAGCTTTATTTTCTGTGCACACCTGATAAGCCTGTGCCCAGTATTTTCTTCCAACTTGTTGATAAAAATATTAAACAAAAATTTCTGGAGCAAATAATTCATATAACATCCTTTAATTTATGGGGCATTTTGCATGCCTCATTTCATTTTACTCACTCTACAAAAGAAGAAAATGAAGCTTGGAGATGTTCTGCAATCTAGGAATTATTTAACTGCAATAAATAATTGCTACATTCAGCTCCCCTCTTTTCTCACGCCTAGCCCCTGAGTGCACCAAGGACTTATTCATCTGGCCTCAGGGGATGCTGAGAGGATCCTCCATCCTGGCTTTTAACAGCTTCTTTTCCAGCTTCCTGGATTTATATATGTGTGAAGGGCCAAGAACAGGCTCCCTGCCTCCCTCTGATCATAGCTGTGACACCCACATACCCTTCTGACCATAGGAGACCTCACACTCCCGGTGGTGACCTAGCTGCCTTGGTAATAGGACCTGTCCTGGCTGGCATGTCAGGGACAGCTGCTCAGCTCATATCTCTGCCCAGGAGGCATTACTGACCCTGTGATTTGGCCCTTATCTGAGCTGGCAGATGGGCACAGGTGCCTCGTCATGATACTGCCCCCCCTCGACTGAGGACAGAGGACAGCACCAGTCAGCTGAGGGGTGGACTCTTTCCAAGTGGAACCCCAAAATACTGCTGATCTCAAATGTCATTGTTCCCCGGGACAGCATTAACGAACCACGCCAGGTCACACGCTGCACAGACACTCTCAATAATCGGCACTGGCTGTTCTAACAGCTTGTTCGAGGCCTGTTTGTCTGTGGTTTAGAAGTTTACAACATGACAGTCTTCTACCCTAATAGCTCATAAGTTCATCAAGAACTGATTTCCTACATTTCCAAAGCCACCACCATCTCTCGAGTAATAGCAAAAACACTTAGGTTTTCCCTACTCCTGTTTATTCCCACAACCCATTAATTATAAGCCCAAGGAAAAGATTCAATGGCAATGATTTATTTATTTATGTATATTTGGTGTACAATATTATATTAGTTATATTAGTTCCAGATGGACAATATAGTGATTCAACATTTTTATACCTTACAATATCATCACCCCACTAATTCCAGTAATCGTCTGTCACCACAAACTTATCATGATATTATTGACTATATTCCCCTTCACCTTTTTCACCCATACTCCACCCCATCCCCTCTAGTAACCATCTCTTTGGTCTCTGTTTCTGTGAGTTTGTTTTGTTTTGTTTTATTTTTTCATTTGTTTTGTTTTGTTAGATTCCATATATGAGTAAAATCATATACTTTTTGTCTTTGACTGACTTATTTCATTTAGCTTAATATCTTCCAGGTCCATCCATGTTGTCACAAATGGCAAGATTTCATTCTTTTTTATTGCTTCATAACATTCCTTTGTACATTGATACCACATCTTCTTTATTCATTCATCTATTGATCGATACCTGGGTTGTCTCCACATCTTGACCATTGTAAATAATGCTGCAGTGAACATATGGGTACATATATCTTTTCAAATTAGTGTGTTTTTCCCTTTGGGTAAATACACAGAAGTAGAATTGCTGGGCCGTATGATAGATCTATTTTTAGTTTTTTAAGGACTCTCCATACTGTTTTCTATAGTGGTTGCACCAATTTGCAGTCTCACCAAAAGTGCCCAAGAGTTCCCTTTTCTCCACATTCTTGCCAACACTTGTTATTTGCTGATTTTTTGGTAATAGCCATTCTGGTAACTGTGAGGCAGTATGTAATTGTGGTTTTGATTTGCATTTTCCTGATGATTAGTGATGTTGGGCATCTTTTCATATGTCCGTTGGCTGTCTGTATGTATTCTTTGGAAAAATGTCTTTTCATGTTCTCTGATCATTAAGGGCAATCAATCTTCGTAAACTAATAAGGTCCTGCCTGGTATCAGGCCCACCTGTGTCATCTCAGCACTTCTTACCCTGTCCCATCCCATCAAACCTCTTACCCCCAGCAGCACCTCAGGGTGGCCCCCACTGTACTCTCCATGGCTCCTCCTCTCACCAGTGTGGCCCAGCGACCCTCTCTTGCTGACCATAGCTCCATCCCTCTCCAGTAATAGTCCTCCTTCTCCTGCAATGTCCAGCCACTTTGTCATGGCTACAGAGTACCTGACCCCTGACTGCAGAGTGGGATGGATAAGAGGAAACAAGAGCAAATAGAGAAAGGGGGTGGCTATACCAAGACAGGTGAGAAGAGATCATGGTGGCTGGGTTTAGGGTTATGATTACAGAAAAGGAGCAAAAAAGAAAAAAAAGATGTGAAAGCTGACCCCATGTTGGAAAGAATGTCAAAGGGGCTCAAGCCCCAGATGGGGTGAGGGGCGAGAGAGGGGTCTTCTCCAACCTTGAGAAGTTTCCAACTTTGAGATGCTTAAATAGGAAAGGTACTACACTGCTCGGAGCTGTGTTATAACCCTGATCCTTGCAAGTAAGCATGCCTTTCTTGGGGTGCAGGATGACAGCACCCATTTCTTCAGGAGCCAGGTGCTTGTGTTTACCAGTGGAGCACTCTCCAGGGACACACAGGTTCTCTCACAGTGTGCTTGGTCATCACCCCATGCCACCTTCTCTGTAGGGGATAATGGGCTCAGAGCACAGGGGGTTAACCCAGGGTGGGGGCTCTGTATCTAGCCATGGGACATGGTGACAATGAGGCAGCCACTGTGTCAAGTGGCTGCTCTGATGGGGTTTCTAAAAATATTCCCGGTCCTGCTGCTCATGGGGCACCAACCCAACCCTCTTGAGTGCCAAGCAGAAAGCAGACAGGCCTGTGCAACCTGCTCCCTCCTCACTCTCCCCACTGCCTCTCCTGTGGCTCAGGTTATTCTACTTTCACCCGCATTATTACACAAGCCGCCAAGTGCTCTCCCTTCTCCACATGGACCACCAGAGGGTCGCTGAAAAACACAGGAGACCACCCCATAACCAAAGACTGTTCACGCGTTCGTTCACTCACCCGTTCATCCAGTTACTCAACATGCATCCAATATACAGTTAACGTGCCAATGTTGAGCGCCTTTTCTAGGCCAAGTCTTGTCGTGAATGCTACGGATTGGGTGAGTGAAGCCAGACACAAAAGAGTAAATACTCTATGAATCCATTTGTGTGACTCTCAGGAATAGGCGAATCTAATCTGGAATGATAGAGGTCAGCATACTGGCTACTTCTTGTCAATGAAGTGAGAAATGGCGGGGAGAGTTTTCTGGGATCTGGAAATGTTCTATTTCTCGATCTGAGTGATAGTCTAATGGGTGCGATAATATGTAAAAATGTACTGAGCTGTACACTTAAGATTTGTGCCCTTTACTACGTACGTTATGCCTCAATAATTTTTTAAAAAATGTATATAAAGTATTACTGTGGTTTTACTTTTTAGAGCTTATACACATATTCATGACTCAAGAACAGGTGAGAAACTATGCATCAAAATTTGAGCAGTGGATGTCTCTGATTGGTGAGATAATGGTGAATTTTTAATCTCCTTCCTTTTACTTTTCTGAATTTCCCAAATATTCTACACTAAACATATCTTGCTTATGTAATGAGATTAAATATATTGAGTGCTATTTTGAAAGTGGTAACCCTAGAGTTGAAACATTCGGCAAGCACGAGGCAGGTGGCTTTCTTCCCGGAGAGACAGAGCCTGCTCACGAGCTTTTGTCCTCTTGGATGGTGAGGACATGGGTTTAGGAGTCCTGATCCAGGTCTATGGGGTTTCAGCACAACTAAATAAAGCTCCTGGCCCACTGGGAGCTGTGGGGTGGGGCTGCTGGAGGAACCCTGGGGCTTTCCTCTCATTCCTGAGGGCAAAGAGCCTCGCAGGCATTCTGAGGCCTGGCCAGGCCCATGCTCAGGCTGGCCGCTTAAAACCTGCCTGCCCCGCTCTCCTGCATTTCTGATCCCTTTGGCTGGGGGCTCTTCTCCACTGGAGGTAGGGTGATTTTCGAACCCCTCGCTGCATCCTGCCAGCAAGAAGGACCTGCCAGCAACATGTGTTGTTTGGGGCGTGAGGTGGAGGGAGCTGATGGGGGAAGTATTAAACAAACACAAAATCTGCGGAAGGAAGAGAGAGGGACTCAGAGGAATGGTTCAGGGTCTTGGTTTTCTCACTGGGAAATGGGAATAACATATGAATGAGCATGTGGAAAGAGCTGGAATTGGGGACTGCTTTTGTTTTCTGGTTTTGCTGACATTTTGGGAGATGGAAGCCAGTGGTATGGCTGGCTTCCTGCCGCCTACTCCAATCCTGGGGTCCCTCTTAGCTCCGAAAGCCTGCACAGAGCACCGGGTGAGAGACACTTCTTGTGCCCAAAGCCTGATTTCTGCATTGGCAAAGCCTATGGGGTCATGTGATGTATACCTGCTAGTGATTCACAAATGTATTTTGTATTTCCATCTTGGATCCTAAAATCACTTCCCCTTCCCTCACACCTCTTATCTTCCCCCTCCTACCCCCACAGGCAAACTCCCACAGAGAAGTCATGTGAGACTTCAGATTGAGTGCAGGAATGAGCCAGCGCCCCAGCTCTGCCCTGTGACACACAACCTCCAGCAGTCACATGGCCTCCAGCTGCCACCTCCTGCCCTCTGTCCCCAGCCTGGTGCCCTCTCCCTGGCAGGCTTCCTGAGCTGACTTGTTCCTCCAGGCTGTAAGCTTGGCGGACAGTGGGACTGAGTGACAGAGGAGTTAGGGTCAATGGGCTTGGACAGTTCTGGTACCAGCTGAACTCCAGGTGGGGCCGAGTCCAGGAGTCTCCTCGACACCATGTGGTCTTCCCCACAGGGGATTAGGTGCCCTGCTGGCCTGATGCAGAGATGGACAGAGCAGCTACTAGGTGGCTCCCCACAGCCAGCCTAGCTAGGGCTCCCCTGAGCAGGTAGCTTGAGGCATAGGCACTGACAAAGGGCTGTGAAGGGAGCCAAAGGCATCACCCAGCCATGTACCTCATGGAAAGGCAAGGAGCCAGACATCACCAGGCCTTAGAAGGAGGGAAGAGGGCAAATACAGGGAGGACTGTGTGTGTGTGTGTGTGTGTGTGTGTGTGTGTGTGTGTGTGTGTTTATAAAGAAAAAAGATAACCTCTAGAGCAGTGATTCTTAAATGAGAGTGGTTTTACCTCCCCAAAAACAATGTCTGGAGACATTTTTGGTTGTCACAACTGGAGGAGTGCTGCTGGCATGCAGTGGGTAGAGGCCAGGGAAGCTATTGTTAAGCATCCTGCAAGGCACAGGACAGCTGCCCACAACAAAGGGTTACCCTGCCCAAATGTCAGTGGTGCCACGGTTAAGAGGCCCTGCTCTAGAGAGAGAGCAACACTCATGGCGAAGATTTGAGCAACGCTACATGAATGAACCCTTCTGCCCCACCAGAGTGAGCTGTGATTGTCACTCCCAGGCTTGGAACCCTTCGGTGCCGGCCCAGTGCCGCAGATTCAAACCCAAAGCCCTTGGCACGCACACCAAGGCTTCCTTCCATGATCTGGCTTATCTTTCAGCCTCACTTCATGCTGGGTTTTGGTCACGTCAAAGCATTCACAGTGTTCCAATACGCCGAGGCCTTTGCCCTTGAGAAAAGAGAGTCTGTGTCCTCTGTCGGACTGTTCTTCTCCTACTTCCACCTGGCAGGTGTTCACCTATCCTTCTGTGTCCAGTTGTGCCATTTTCTCATCTGAGAAATTCCCTGCAACCCGATATCCCTGGGACAGCACATGGTACCTCTACCACAGAGCATCACATAGGGTGCATCCTGGGATGACAAGCCTGTATGTCTGTCTCTGCCACCAGACTGTGGGGTCCCAGGACATCTAAGTCTGTCCCCCTAGTGCTGGGGAGATCTTGAATAAGAGGATCTGCTCTCCTTGATTTCTCTCCTTGATCTTGGGGTGGGTGGCCAGGTCTAGCTTATTGTCCTTCAATAGCAGGAGATACATGGAGAGCTGGAGAAAACAGAGGAAAATGTGAGGTCAACTGGGCCATCAAAAGCAGGTGGGAAGGAGGGTCACAAATAAGTTCTAAAGGACCAGCCAAGCAGGGTCTGGAAAAAAAGCCACAGAGTTGCAGGCCTGAGGAACCAAAGGGGAGATGGGTTGTGCCAATTCCAGAGGTGGGGTATGTAAGCTCCCAGCACTACCTCCACCCCCAGGGTGGGCTAATGCCATCCAAGAGTGGGATTGCCACCAGTGCTTGGTACATGCTTGTTATATAGATGGGGACATTTGGTCATGTACACTGGAAAGTAAGATTGCTTTTTTTCAAATCATGAGGAAGGCAGGGCAATAAGAGACATTCCCGTTTTATAAATGAGAAAGCTGAGGCTCAAGGAACTGTCCCCAAATTTCCAAGTACTGCATCTCCACCTCCTTTCCTCCAAGTCAGCCAAGACAAGGTCAATCAGCTCATTCCTTCAGCATTGGTTTGATTTCCATGAGCAATCTCAAAAGTTGATGAAAAAGAATAAATCTCATGCTCCTTTATTATATCCATCCTTCTCACCTCTTTTTCCCTGCTCACCCCCACCACACACACACAGGCATTCACTGACCTGCTGTCTAGTGTTATTATTGCATTTCTAGAACTTTATATAAATGAAATCATACAGTATGTACTCATTTTTGCCTGAATTCTTTCAGAACGATCATTTTAAGATTCGTTCATGTCGTTGCGTGTATCAGAAGTTTATTCCTTTTTCTTACTGAGTGTTGTTCCATTGTATGGTATACTACAGCGTGTTTACTCATTCACCTGCTGATGGACATTTGGGCCATTTCCGTTCTGGGACTATTACAAATAAAGTTGCCATAAACATTCGTATACAAGTCTTTTGTGGACATATGTTTTTATTTTATTTTATTTTTTACTAAATGCCTAGGAGTGAATTAGCTGGGTCATATGGTCAATTTGTGTTTAACTTTTTAAGAAACCTGTCAAAGTGTTTTCCAAATTAATCGTGCCATTTTACATTCCCATCAGAAGTATATGGGAGCCCAGTTATTCCACATCCTCACCAACACCAGGTATGGTCAGTCTTTTTAATTTTAGCCATTCTAGTGGGTGTGATAGTGTCTTATTATGGTTTTTGTTTGCAATTTCCTAATGACTAATGATGTTGGACATCTTTTCATGTGCTTATTTACCATTCATATATCTTCATTGAAGTGTCTATTCAAAGACATTTTGAAAGAGTATCATATTTTTTTTTATATCAGATACAGTAAAGCATATAATTTTTAACATGGCCTTTGGAATCTGTCAGACCTGGTTTCACATCTTGGGTTGGCCACTTACTCTGCAACTCAGGATAAGTGGTTTACCCTTTCAAAACTTCATTTTCTTCTTATGTAAAATGAGGACAATAGTAGAACCCAATAAGGTTTACAAGGATCAAATAGTTAAAACCTTTAAAGAATTTAACTTAAGGCCTAGCATATAGAACTTAATAAGTATTATTAATATTTATTATTATAACATCCTCTGTTGGTCTAATTTATATTGTAACAAGCATACCTCAGAAACTAATCAACATGAGAATTAAATCGTGCTTTGTGTCCAGTACAGTAGATATATAATGTTTTTTATCCCTAGGTATGTAAAGAATAGAATTTAATATAAGTCTAGTATATCAGAACTGAAAGAGTCTCAAGAGATATTTAAACCAACTCCTTGCCTTAGCTCACATCCTCTAGAAAGCAGAGCCTAAGGCAAAGGTATAGAACTGGGACTTTCCTTGGGAAGTGCAAACTCAAGGTGGTTAGGGTTAAGAAAAAATTAGGAAGTGAGACAAAAGAAAATGCCTGAGTCATTACTCAGGTAACCACCACACAACTACTCAACGAGGTACCAAAGAAACACAGTAGGTCTCTTGGCAAGTAGGCTTTCCTAGCACACAAAAATTCCCCAGAAGGTTTGCAAAGAGAAATGACACTTCACAGAAGTCCAAAGATGGGGAAAGCAGGGGATGTGTGTCTGTCAGTTTCCTTCTTATGGTCAAGGTGCACCACATGGAGAACAAATTCCCCTGCACTTCCAGGGTGTGTCATCCATCACTGTGGTGACCATTCAGGAAAACACATCCCATGTCTTGTGGTATTTCATCTAAGCGCAGAAGTCAGTATGCAGCTTAATGCAAGAAGGATGCCAGTCAAAAGGGGAAAAGCAGAAGGTGCACCAGACTCACGTTCTGTCTTAGATCTTATGTTCTGTCTTAAACTGCACACCCTCAGAAGTAGACCCTGAATCCAAGATTAGAGTGCAAGAGGTTTGAGGAAGAGTGGAACCTAGAAAGCACTGGTAGAAGAGGGGAGACAGAGAAGGGGAGGAAGTCAGTACAGGGTGTGGTGACAAGGAGGCTACTGTTATGGTCATTTGGGGTGCAATTCTTGTGGGGCCATCTAGAAAACAACACGAAACACATTTCAGGTCTACGGCCATACCACCCTGAACAAGTCGGATCCCATCTGATCTCGGAAGCTAAGCAGGGTTGGGCCTGGTTAGTACTTGGATGGGAGACCAGGTGCTATAGGCGTAAAAAATTTAAAAATAAGGGATTGTAAGCTGACAAAGTCCTTGTAGTCCGTGAGGTCAACCAAAGGTTGCCTCACCTAAAAACAAAACAAAACAAAACACCCCACATTTCAGGATTTTCCAACCTGTGAGGTGAGGAAGCTGGAGAGTGACCCTTGACTTCCATCTGTCATGGGCTAAGGACTGCTCCTGGGGGCATTAACTGCTACTACCTCTCCTTCAAGAGAAAGGAGGAGAGTCCCAGTGCTGGCAGTAGGATGCCTTTAGCACATCCTGGAATGGTGAATGCAGCATCTGCTTCATCAGAGGTCAGCGACCTTTTTCCTAACCATCCAAAGAGTGAATGTTTTCGATCTGTGGGTCAAGTGGTTTCCATCACAACCAGTCAACTCTGCCATGGTAGCTGAGCCACAGATAATACATAAACAAATGGGACTGGCTTTGTCTCCATATGACTTTATTTATAAAAACAGGCAGCCAACTTGCAGGCTGTAGTTTGTAGATGCCTAGGCTACATGTGTGATGCATCCCATTTTGCAGATGGAGAAACTAAGACCCAGTAGAGAAAAGTAACTGGTCATACAGTCAGCCAGATGCACATCTCCTGACTTTTTGCCCAATATTTCCTCCACTATACCTGCTACCTCTTTATTGGTGTTTTAGTGTGGGTTTTAAGGGATGTGCAGCCAGACCTCTCCCAGGGAGAGTCTGCGTAATCCATAATTCCCAAAGGGCAGTAGTTTGTTTCCTCTTAGTGGCCAGAGAGGCCTCAGGGACTGAAGCCTTGCAGTCTGCAAGGATTGCTCAGAGCAACTTCTGGGAGTGTCCCTGAATGAGGCTGTTTGAGGAGCGTTCTCTGTACCAAACCCTCTTCCATCAGCCTCTGCCTCAGCTGCCTTGGCAGAGCATCTCCCAACAGCGGCCACACAGCGCAGACTGAAAAAGCAGTTAGAACTTTGGAGCCTGTAAAAATCTAAAAATATCCAGGAATGTGTGCACATATGTGGCCCTTCTGTGATCAAAACATCTGGGGAGAAAATCAAATGTTCCTGCTTTCATTTGCCTAAAATTCTGCGAGGACTTGGAAGAGAAAGGAAGTTGAAAGTCACTGACTTTACTGGGGGGAAGGACGTCACAAGAGTTTTGTTTTCTTAAGAAAAAATAAGTTATGCGCTCGCAGAATCCTCCCCCGGGGAAGGCCTTGTGATTCTGGGGATTGTTTCTCATAACGGGGGCGGAGAGTTCATTGGCTACAGCCTTGAATTCCTGATTTGATGACTTAAAAAAAAAAAAGATTAAAATACCAAGTTCTTTAATCAAAACATTAAGAACTGTGATAATGTAGTGAATTATTAAATGTAAGATTTGAAGAAGACCTAGTGAGAGCCAACCATTTGTCAGATGAGGAAACGGAAAAAGAGAGAGAGAGCTTTCCTGGTGTCCCACAGCAGGTGACAGAGGCAGGGCTGGAATGCATACACCCTGACTCCTGAACCAGGAGTGCAATGGGAAGAAGAGTTGGAAGAAAGGATCAATTCTGGCTCTGCTACTTCTAAGCCATATGACCTTGACTGTTCATTAAAGATGCTAAAGGTTAATGTTGTCTGTAAGAAGCCAGGACTGAGACCTCCAGATCTTATGCAGCCATTTTCTGCAGATCTATGGAGTCCTTGAAAGGTGAACAAAAGCAAGGCAGAGTACCACACTTTTTATTACTAATCATGGTCCCAAACCCTAATAGAATGTCTTGGTTGTTTGGGCTATCTGATGTGAGTCTGGAATTCCATTCAATCCATGGCTTGAATCCTTGGCCAGAAGCAGGCTAACTGACCTATAGGGTGCCCTTTCCTCAAGCTGTGACCTAACTCTGGAGGAGAGAAAGCTAGCCACTCCCTAAAGCTTAGGGCAGCCTGACTAAGCCTCCCACCCACGCCTTTTTTCACTCGCATGCCACACTTTTGTTTCTGCTGGCCTTTGAAGTACTAACAGTGGCCTCTTAGCCATTTCTCACTTAGGAGATGGGAAGAAGTTCCAGAGTCTGATCCCCCAAAGAGAAGATGCAAAGGCAGGATAGTCAAAGCAAAGCCCAGGACTTCTCAACCTGTCTGTCATTACGGAGAACTGTAATTCAAGCCACCTTTGACTTGATCTCCACCAGAGGAGAGATGTAGTGCGCCCTCTAGAGGCCAACCTTTTCTTTATCTCTTGTTGGTCTAGTGGACTCCTTGACCAGACCCACCAAAGGCATGGATGTCTCCCACAAGAGAAAAAATCATTAATTATCAGAACAGTCCTAGTAGTATCTTGGCAATATGATTTCTCTAATCCTCGTCGCTGCTTCTATGTCCCATTCAGTCCCACATGTGACTTCTGAAAAAGGAGGTTCAAAATCCCAAGGGCTATACAAAGACCTCTTCCGAGCTGTCCCACACTCTCTGCACTAAGCTGAAAAGTCATGTTCTCTCATATTAACCATGTGGCTAACAAGCTGAAAACTACATCATGGACTTCCAAGAGCAACAAACCATGATTGCAATAGGAATGCTCACATTTGCCACCACACTATCTAGTTATCATTGCACATCCCTTTCTATTTTAATCAGTCTTTCTTTGCCACAGAGGGAAAAAAAATCTCAGCTTCTGTCAAGAGCTCCCTTTTCACCTTGTTTCTTCTGCTGCTTCTTGATTCCAGCGTGGGAGCTGCAGAAGCAAGATAGAAATCGAGTCCCCTTCTTCAGTAGCTGCAATCGGGCATCTTCTGCTGCAGCAATTGTCACACCTCCTAAATTGGGTCCATCCACCACTAACTCTCATGTGTCCCACTTTTCCAAAGTTATGAAGGGTCAAAAAAGACAAATGGTTGTGCCAGAATTCATTGTGGCATCTGGAATACACAAGCTAATCTCAAAGCCAAATGCTGACCACATATGTCAGGAAATAAAGACCTGGGATTAAATGGATTAAAGGACTCCTTTTGAGAGCCCACCCACAGGGATTGAGGAAAGTCCAAGGGTCAGGGATCAGCTTCTTCTTATCTCCACTCCCGGAGCTGTCCCGTTTTACATATTGGTGGTCACATGCCATAGGTATTTTTTAAAAAGTATCCCTTGGCATTTTTCATTTGGGAAATAGGGAAATGCTTTGAGAGATCTACTTCATCTGCTTCGAGTCCAGACACTAGGCTGGAGGGTAAATGTGAAGTCACATTGATCTTGAGATATGCTCGTGATTTCTACATTCTGTAGGTATGGGACTGATGTCATGCATTTCTTAGAGAAAATATTGACTAGAGTGATCTTATACCTAGATATGCTCAGGAAAGTCCCAATTTTATACCTATTGTCCTGACTTTCTGTCTTGTTTAGGATTTATCCAGGATGTATGTTATTTTTATTTTGGGGGGAGGTGGGCGGTTACTTCATTCTTCCATGCATATTGTATAAAAACCTGTCTGGTGAGCTTGGCTGTACAAAGTGACTGAGTATATTTCTAGACAGACGTTAGAACAGGTAAGACTACATGGCCTAAGTAGCAGGTAACCATGAGAGAAATGGGCTGAGCTGCTCATTCATTAGTTCTAGGTCTCAACATAAGAGAAGAGGCATGGATTAAAGAAAAGGCCTCAAGAAGGGTCAGGCAGGACTTTTCTGATACTCTTGATTTTTCCGGCCCAAGGCTACATTCCTGAGTTAAAGAACAAAAATCAAAATATGAGGGCATGTTGGCTGCAGGCTCTAACTTCTGGGAAGGAAAGCTAAAGCACCGTCTCACAGAGTTTACACATAAACAGGAGTTTTCTAACATGGGCGGTTGGCACTGCTCTACTAGGTACTAAGATAATGAAGGTAAAAGGGTTTTAAACACTTGCCAATTCCAGTGTATCTAATATAGCTGCTAGGGCATCGTATTGAGAAAGATTCTAGGTTTGGGAAGAATGAGAGCTACCATTGATTTGAGATGGTGGCCATGGTTCAGAAGCAGAGAACATCTGTGCACATCTCAGTAATATGCCATTTCTGTACTAACAAGAAGAGCTTTCAATAAGAGGAACAAAGAACTTTAAAAATTCTCCCTTCCACATGGCATGCCCCATTGGATCCTTTTACTTTTTTTTGGATTGATTATGTCTATAAGTCTAGTGACTAAGAAGAGCCTGGGGCTTCTGTACCTTATGAGACCACTCCCTCTTACCATTAATCTTGTAACGGTGGGTAGGGTGAGAGATTTAAGGCCATAGCATTAGATATTAGGAAACCGCTCTTTTTTTTTTAACCTTTTCTCCTTGGGTGTGTCCTTCCTTGGTTCTGCTCAATGGAATGATAGTTTTTAGGGTGAGTTAGGATGGTTTTTCACATAGGTCTAAATCCATCCAGGAGCACAAAGTCAATCCTTATGATTCAGACACAGTCTAGCCTATCTTATCAGGATGGGAAGAGTTTGTGCCAAAGCTCGCTCTATGATTGTAAACATTTTTTTCTGACTAGCTTTGTTCATGTGTGCCTTGATCATGGAGGTAACAGGACTACTGTCAGACAAAGTTGGCAGCTGATTCGGGACTCATAACTTTGAGATCTCAGCAAAATATCTTTCCATCTTATTACTACTACCAATAATATATATTTTCCTGCAGATATAATGATTAAAGATAATATATATAAACTGCTTAACACTCAGGTTGCTCTTACATAGTTAGCTATTACTGTTATCATTGTAATAATAACGAATGTCACTTGAAGATCAAATTTTTCCTCATATGATTTGATTTTTGGCCAAAATCATATATACTGTGGTGACTGAAGGTAATTTTCTTAAGAAAATATCGACAATAGCAAGCAGTGCATATCCCCTCTAAAGACCCACTAGTAAGAAATTCAATACAAATACCATCCCATTGTTCAAGTACTTTGAAACATAATGGAAAGTTTGATGCCATCATCCACCTTGCTTTCTAGAATTTGTACTTCGTGAAGTTTTCATTGTTTCTTTCTTTAAAAATATTCTAGCAATCCAGAGAAAGCTTTCCCAGATAATGCTTGCTCATCAGTGGGCTGGGTGTGAGATGTTCACAGATTTTAGATGTGATGTAACCAAACCTTGGGAAACCTTGAGGCCCTTGGCCAGCTGTCTTTAGAGTGGCTAGAACTGGGCAATGACTGAGTTTCCCAGCTCCTTCCATGAAAACGGTCACCTTGCCATTACCATGGAACAGCATGGATGAGACAGCTCTTGGGAAGGAACTGGTTTGCATCATTAAGAACAACTATAAATATTGGATTTGTAGATCTCAGTAACTTAGGTTAATACATGGCCTATTGGTAGAAAAAGTAAAAGGTTTTATATTGTGAGCATGTGAACTTTCAAGATATGCCAATAAAGATGTTGGAGGTTCTATCCTTTAAGGAAAACTTTGGTAGATAATGAAGCTGGGGGTGCTGGCCAGTCTGAACTGTGTGAATAAATTCTTGGCACAGATGATGCCATGAGATGAGGCCAGTGAGGCATCTCGTAGTCAGGAAAGGAGACCAAAAATGAACAATGTGAGCCCAAAGATGCACCGTGTGAGTTAAAAGGTTAATTTATGTGACCCAAAGTGTGTACAGTGTCAGTGTCCACTATAACAGAAGTTATAAGCTTGAGAGGTGATATGAAAATAGGATTTGGCCAGGGGAACCAGGTATACCCAAAATTCTGCCTTCGCCCAACCACTTTCTTCTTTATGAAGAGTCCAAGGGAGACAGATATGCTCAAAGGTACTAAAATAAGACATTATTAGCCAAGGCCTTAGTACTAAAATCTGTTGTAGAATTCCAATAAACGAAGCTAGACCATGTGAACGGATCCCTTTTTCTAATCAGAATAAGCCACGTGAATAGTTAATGTTCCACCGTATCTGGAGAACCATCCTATATAGGGTAGATGCACCTGGGATTGCTGATGTTTGTGTCAAACTTGGCTGTCTCCCTCTCAAGATTCTTCCCACTCTGGGTCTACTCAGCATCTGGATCCACCCTTGTTCACCAGAGGCAGAGGTTGTCTTCAGGGCAAACCGAAGACCACTAAAGAGAAGGTATAGGGAGGTAGTAGGTTGAAGAAAACCTTTCTAATGGTTAAGCTCTCCATGATGGAAAGGCTGCCTTTGAAGGCTGTAAGCTCCTTGTCTCTGGATGGGAACTAGCCAAGGCAGGTAAACTTTTAGTGGAACTGCTATAGAAGAGTTTATACCCTCAAAAGAAGATTGACTCATTAGACCCCTTTTCCATCTGAGTCAATTCACCACTCGAGGCCTCAGTTTCCTGATCTTTAAAATGATTCTTGAGGTCCTTTTCTTATTTGTGAGAATGATAGAGCCTTAATAATGTTGCCACATATAAAGAGAATAGAATGAATAAAAGCATGACAAACAAAAACTGAGGGAGTTCACCACTAGACCTGTCTTACAAGAAATGCTAAAGATAGTTCTTCAAGCTGAAATGAAAGTACCCTAAGTAACAATGTAAATACATATGAATGTATAAAACTTATACATGGTAAATGTAAATATATAGTCAAAATCAGAATGCTCCAATATTGTAATGGTGAAGTATAAGTCACTTTCAACTCTAGTGTAAAAGTTAAGAAAATGAATGCATTAAAAATAACTATAACTATAACTTCTTATTGGATATACAATATCAAAAAGATATAAATTGTAACATTTAATAACCTCAAATTTGAGGGAGAAAATGAGGTAAAAGTATAGAGTTTTTGTATGCAATCAAAGTTAGATTGTTATCAGCTTAAAACAGAATGCTATAATTATATTTATATAAATCTCATAGTAACCACAGAGTAAAAACCTATTGTAGATATATAAAAGAGTAGGAGAAAAGAATCATAACATATCATCACAAAAAGTCATCAAATTACAAGGCAAGATAACAAGAGAGGAAGAAAGAAACAAAAAAACTAAAGTCAGAAAAAAGTCAGAAAACTATGAACAAAATGGCATTAGTAAGTCTATAGTTATCATTAATGACTTTAAACACAAATGGATTAAATTATCCAATCGAAAGACATAGACTGGCTAAATGGATTAAAAAAACAAGATCTAATGACATCCTGCCTACAAAAGATTCACTTTAGTTTTAAGAACATATATAGGCTGAAAGTGAAGGGAATGTAGAAAGATATTCCAAGCAAATGGAAACCAAAAGAAAGCAGGGGTAGCTATACTTAAACAGACAAAAAGACTTTAAGTCAAAAATGGTCACAGGACACAAGAAAAGGTTATTATATAAGGCCAAAGTGGTCAGTCAATTCAAGAGGATATAACAATTATAAATGTTTATGCACCCAACATCAAAGCACCTAAATATATAAAGCAAATATTAACAGAACCCAAAAGAGAAATAAACAGCAATGAGATCATATTAAGGGACTTTAATATCCCACTCACAACAATGTATATATAACAGAAAATCAATAATGAAAAATTAGATTTGAACAGTACTGCAGACCAAGTTAACCTAACAGATACATATAACACATTCCATCCAACAGCAGCAGAATACGCATTCTTCTCAAGCACACATGGAACATCCTCCAGAGTCAATCATATGTCAGGCCACAAAACAAATCTTAATAATTTCAAGAAGATTGAAATTATATAATGTATCTTTTCCAACCACAGTGGTATGAAACTAGAAATCAATAACAGGAGGAAAATTCACAAATACGTGGAATTAAATAACACACTCCCGAATAACAAATGGGTCAAAGAGGAAATCAAAAGTTAAATCAAAAAATATCTTGAGACAAGTGAAATAGGAACACAGTGTACCAAAACTTATGGGAAGCAGCAAAATTAGTTTTAAGAAGAAAGTTTATAACCATAAACACTTTCCTTAAGAAAAAATAAAGATCTCAGATCAATAACCTAGCCTTATCCTTCAAGGAACTATGAAAAAAAAAGACTCATGTTAAGCCCAAAGTTAGTAGAAGGAAGGAAATAAAGTTAGTAGAAGGAAGCTCAAAGTTAGTAGAAGTTAGCCCAAGGTACTCACCATCACTAATTGTCAGATAAATAAATGCAAATCAAAACCACAGTGAGATATCACCTTACATCTTTCAGAATGGCTATTATCAAAAAGACAAGAGATGACAAATTTTAGCAAGGATGAGGAGAAAGGGCACCTTTGTGGACTGTTGGTGGGAGTGCAAGTTGGTACAGCCATTATAGAAAGTGGTATGGAGGGTCTTCAAAAAATTAAAAATAGAATTACCATATAATCCAACAAATCCACTTCTGGCTACATATCCAAAGGAAAAGAAATCACCATTTCAAAGAAATATCTGCACCATATGTTCATTGCAGCATTATTCACAATAGCCAAGACATGGAAGCAACCTAAATGTCTGTGAGTGAATGAATGAATGAATGAATGAAGAAAATTTAATACACACACACACACAATTCAGTCATTAAAAAAGAAGGAAACCCTACCATTTGTGACGACATGGAAAAACATTACATAATGTGAGAACATTATGTAAGTGAAATGTCATATAGAGAAGCACAAATACTGTATGATCTCAGTTACTTACATCTGGAATAAAAAAAAGTTGATCTCACAGAAATATGTTAATAGAGTAGAATGGTTGCCGGAGGCTGGGGGGAAAGAGAAAAGAGAGATATTAGTCAAAGGGTGCAAACTTTAGGTTATAAGATAAATAAGTGCTGAGGATCTAATGTACAGCACAGTGACTACAGGTGACAATACTGTATTGCATATTTGAAATTCACTGAGTAGTTTTTAAATATTCTCACTACACACAAACACACACACACACACACACACACACACACACACACACACACAAAATGGTAACTATTTGAGGTGATGGATGTGTTAACTAACTTTATTGTGATCGTCATTTCACATTTAAAAAATAAGCATGACCCATTTACTCTTCATGCTGAAATTCCACTTTAAGGAAAACCACTGGATTGGCCAGTGAGCAAAACTCACAAGAGTAAGTGAAATAGCTGACTTGCATTGTCAGTGTAGGAGAGAAACACGAAGTTATTAATATTTTAAAGAATAAACATATGTGTATCTGCATATATCACTCATTCTGCCTCATATTCTATCAGTTCATGCCTTTCCCTTCAGAAATTGTGTGCTTTCACGTAGTATATAATCCAGTTTCCCAACCAGCTTGAGGAGATGCCAAATATTTAATGACACCCCACCTAGAAACAATAAATACATTTGAGTCAGTCTTAGACTCCTGGGGAAAGTGATGATGAAAATTTGATGAAAGGGATTAATAAATTATAACCAGGTTATTAAGATGTGAGTCACTAAAGACTCTCGACACTCTTCCTTTTTCTAATTAGAATTAGGAAGCAAATAAACAGACTCGCCACCCTGTGCTCAGAATTTCACCTCCTTCTTTCTGAGGTCACTTGGCCAGTTTAGTTATGGACTCTCATTTAGACTTAAGGTGGCTTTAACCTATCAGCAATAAGGTTCTGGCAGTTCAGAGGCAGTACACTGGTTCTCTCGACCAGAAGCTATGACCATATTGGTGAGACGCCAATCACACAGCTGGGAAGAAGGAAGGCCCAATTTGTGGGCCATGGGGTATCTGCCCGATCAAAGTGCTCCTGCTGATGGATTTCAGGGCCTGCTTCAAGCTGTCATAGATCCAAGCTTCCTGGAAGAAACCTTAGACATGACCTCATCCCACCCTTTTTTGGTAAGCAGAAACTTATGAAAGTTTGAAACCTCTCTCAAAGGAAAGGGAGCAAGTTGCCTGAAGTCACACAACCTATGATAGCAAAGCTCACCCGAGAACCAGGTATGAAAATGGGAGTTGGCCAGGGAACCAAGTATACCCTAGATTCTACCTTGGCTCCACTGCTTTCTTCCTCAATAAGAGTCCGAGGGAACAGAGAGCTTGAAAGCACGAAAATAAGACATTATTAGCCAAGGCCTGACCCCTGGAGGGCTGCTGCTCTTTCTACATCATTTCGACACCATTGGGGTAGCAGGGCAGGGAGAGCAGAATTCAACAGCTCTGGACCTGCCTGTCCAATCCCTATACAAGCTCTTTAGATCACAGGCAGCAGAGGACAGGCTACAGGACTCAGGTATCAAGGACAGTCACAGCACCCACTGAATATCTGATGTGGGGCTCTGACATTACACTCATTCTGTGTGGGTGCAGAAACGGACTCTTACTCACTTTTGTACCCCAAAGCCTGAAACAATGCCAGATAGAGGAGTCCTTAGGGCAGAGAGGCGGGGAGGGGTGCATTTCAATAAATGAATCATGAGAGTTTACCTAATTTCAGAATTTCTCTTTTTTTTTTGAGTGCAACAATGAGTCAATGCCAAGAATTGTTAAAAATGCATTTCCTCCAATATTATATGGATTCTGATTCGAGACAATCTTCAACAAACATTTGTTCAAGTTTACTACAGATAGGTGCTAGGTAAAGAGAAATAAAACAAAGCCCCTGTCCTCAGGGGCTCACAGTCTGTGGAGGGAGACAGATGTTTAGATGGTTGTAATCTGGGATGAAGGTATGCCGGGAGGAATGTCACAGGACCATTGAAAGATAAGTCAACTGGGGAAGTAACAAGAAAGGGTGATTCAAACAGGAGCAACATGTACAAAACCACGGAATGAGAGGGCATGAAAACCATGGCCGAAGATGTAGGACGAATGAAATTGGCAAATTTTAAGAGGCTGTACAAATAAAATTTGAATTTGTTTGTTTCTATGCTTACTGGCATTTCCAGAAGAGGTCATTATTGTATAGGGGAAGAAGGGCTGGATTTAGAACAGGAATTGCTTGAAAAAATAATGATTCCATTTAAGGTTGCTGAGCTTTACTGTATATATACACCAGGCTCAGTTGCTCAGTTATTGCATGATGGAGGAATTATTACATCCTCCCATTTACAGATGGGGAAACTATGCTCAGTGAGTACTACCCAGTACTAACATGACTATTTTGTTTCTCGTTCCTACTTGAGACCCAAGGATGTGGCAAACCGGGTCTACCAACTTAGATACACTACATGGCCACGTTATCACTCTCTGGGCAGGGAGTTTCCTTCTGCCCTAAAGAGCAGCAATCCCACCTCTTCCCTCAGCTACCCAGGTGATCCCTGCCAGAGAACCCGGGAATATCCCAGAACCTCCCAAAGCATGAAGAAGCACTGCCCTGCCCGCTCTCCTGCTCAGCCACCTCAGACACGTTTCAGTAAACTTTCCCCAGAGGCCTGGAAGTGCACCCCCTAGGGTGAGCATGGGTGCGAGGATATTGCCAGTTTCTCCCATTTTTCCAAGAATTTACTCCCACTGTTCACCCACCCATGTCTTCCTCCTGTACTTCCATTCATTCAAAGCTGCCCTCCTCTTAGATTGACAATTACTTCGTCAGCCTAAAGTCTAGCTCAGTGTCCCCTTTTCCAAGGAGGCCCTTTCCTGGTCACACACAGAGTCACTCCCTCCTCTGGGTTTTTCCTTTCCTTGGAGACTTCCTTGCCATTTGCCATAGCTCAGTTATTTCTACATCCGACTCTTTTAGATTCATCTCAGTGTCCCCAGCATCACTTGGGCAAACAGTTGGCCTCCCAGGCACAGACAGGCTGAAACCCAGAGAATATTCAAGCCCTGACTCTGCCACTTCCCAGGGCCGAACACAGCCTGCGTTAGAAGCTGGTGAAAAATAGGGCCCTTGCTTCCCCCAGTCACCATATGGGTCCACGTGAGACAGGCAAATGCCCTGGTAGCCTTCTTGCTCTAATACACTTCTGGAGTCTCCGTGGCCCACCCTCTTCTCCAGCCTAGCACTGAGCTGGGAGATGTTAACAGAATGGGGCCAGGGGATTTCAATCAGCCCCACCAGCCCCCTCAGGCCTGTATGTCTCCACTGCATCCTGCGGCTAACGTGCTTTTCCTTCCTAGTGAGTGGCAAACACCCATCCCCGTTTTCCTGATATTTATTTATTTTTTCCTCTTATATTCCTTTGGCCCTCTTAATGATAAAATGTGTGTATTCATATTTCCATCTTGGACCTCAGCAAAGTTTTTAAGTAAGAAGATTTCCTTTAAGAAACATTTCTGACTGAGGAATGCTCAATGCTGTGACCCTTTCAATGTTAATTGGCTCATTCTCTCATCATTGGGTTTGCATCTCAGCTCCTCTATTGACTATCTGTGTGATTTTGAGTAACCTCCCTCAGCCAGTTTTCTCATCTGTAAAATGGGAATAATGCCACCAGTTTCCCACAAGCTGGTTGTGAATTTGAGAAATAATTGCGAATGGCTCATAATAGCCACTTAATAAATCACTGCCCTCCTGGGTTTATGAGAGGTTTAATATGTTCTCTACACATACGTTTCCTTCTATGTTTCCTTTCTAATTATCTGGAAAAGAAAGGGATGGTCAAAACGCCACATATCCCAGAAATAAGGCTGGTAAACCACTATCGAAAAGTGTTTATTGGATTGGAAACTGGACTTTCTTTTTTAAACCTTAGATCGGTTTTACTGAAAAGATTAGGCAAAAAATTGCCACGAGTTGTGACGTGAACTTGTGACAACTCACACTTACCTTCTATTCTGTTCACTACTATGATCATATCAAATCGCCAAACTCAAATTATCAGTCAGCGGTTTCCAGGCAAAGATATTAGGCAGAGCTCATACCTCCTGAGTCCCAACCACCACCAGGCCAGAAATGATAATCACTTGAGAATGTTAATTGAATGCTATAATTATAGTTGATGCCTAATAGGCATTTTGCACTGATATTGTACACTGCCAAGAAAATATTTACTTGGCTAACTCAAGTCCACGACCAAGTCTATTTTTTTTTTTTCACAACAGAAATAATGCTTTAATTTGGCACCGCCAGACACACCAGAATGAAGCATCTTGGATATTTCAAACATAATCAAGATGTCTCTTCTGCTTTTGTCTCTTTTATAAGTCATATGACTCCTTGCTCTACAGGATCTATACCTAAGTTCTGTATGGGTTCTTTTTTATTCCTTACAGACTTTTAATGAGATCAGCTATTTATTAAAGTTTCATTTGTGGGGATGCAGGAGAAGTGAGTTGAGGGATCTGAAACTTTGGATCAGGTTTCTTGTCTCAAACCGCCTTTCATCAAATTTGTTATTTCCTTTGCAACTGGATGCTTAGTCCCCTTTGGATGTTTGGCTCATGCTGTTCACAGCAAAGCATTTTAAATCATAGGTCTCCTTAAATCAAAGGACTCCTTAGCTTCCTTTCACCCACCCTACCTTGAGCAGTTGCCCTGGATCGGAAGTCAGACTCAGACAACCGAAATGGTGGATGCATGTGGTTTTGCCTTTAACACCAACTTCCCAGTTGTTCTCAGGGATGCACTGGTCCTCCATGGTGACATTTCTATCCATCTGGTGACCCACCCTGCTCAGGGCTACATAATTCTATTGGAATGGGATTTAATGGGAACCCTCACATTTAGAGAAATCTCTTTCTTGCTCAAGCTCTGAGGTAGTCTCCATTCCTCTTTCATTTTCCTTCAGATTTTATAGTATTTGGTAGGTATGCTTCCTAGTTTGTTGTTTAGGGTTGTTGCCTTTTCCTTGTTCATTGAAGATGAAGGGCTTTTTTTTTCCCTTCTCTGTTTTTTTTTCTTCATTTATTGTTGTTTTAAATGGGTTTCTAGGGAGAGACAAGAACTAAAAATGCCTTTAAGCTGCCATCTTTAACCAGAAGTCCCAAAGGCCTTTTAAACCCAAATCCCTTTCTTTATTTCTTAGCCTTCTATATTGTGTGTACTTCTGAAAACTGCTTCAAAACATGCTATGGAATAAGGTGAGGGGATACTTATGTAAATTTTAAAATGCTACATTCTTGCATTTGCCTTTCTTTAAACTTTGGGTTCTGTTTATCATTTTAGAAGTCTTTTCATATTTTACTTTCTTTCTTTTCTGTCATTTCTCTCAGCCAGTCTGGAAACTCTTTTATTCTCTAAAAGAGCTCAAAGAGATATTCTTTGGGGTCACTCCTTTTCTCTGCTAGCCAGAAGAGCAAGCTCCACCTGTGGGAGGTATAATTAGTTCTCTCCCTTTATGGTCAAGTTGTACCCCTGAATCTCTACACCACCAGAGTGAAGTGACTCCCCTCAAACCTCTCTTGACTACTGTGTAGATAGTGCCTCTTTCTAGTCTTGATTGAAAGGATCTCTCAGAGAACTGTTTGTAGGCACCCCACCCCATGCCCCTTCTCTGCAGACCTGTTGTATATTACAAGCCCTTAGTCAGCTGAAGAGCCCCCTCATTCCTCCCACCCACACACCAGTGAGACCGTTGAGCAGTATAAGCATGGCAGAAGCAGCATCCTGTTCACCAGAGTTCCCACCTGCTTCCTGCACCTGTTTTCTTGAGTTCCCGATCCAAGAGGAAAGAGAAGATGATTCAACCTTGCATGTATGTTTATCCTGCTGGTGGAATGTCATTAAATATGGAAAATCATGCAAGTAAAGTTCCAAAGAAATGGATTACTGGATTGACAATCCCCCCTGAATTCATCGTGTTCACAGCAGGGAAATCTGATTCCTCAAAAAATATACTTTCAAGATCCAGAAGAATAGAAGGAGGATAAAGTCACGACCTCTCACTGGTTTGAACAGAGCAGCAGGTGTGAAAGCCCAGATCTAAAAGCAATAACTTCTACTAAGACTGCTGTTTACCAAGAACCTCCTATTCACAGCTACATGAGAGATACCCTTAATACCTTACATGGTGCTGTCTTGCCAATAATCTTGCAAGCTATTACCACTGTTTTATGAATAAAGATACTGAGGATTCTGGTCGAGAGTGGAAGGGACCATAGGAATGTTTTAAAAGAGTGATTACACTGATTGATGATTACCTGTTAAACCTAAAATGTTTTAACATTTGGCTTTCAATAAATCTTCCAAGATGCTTTTAAATTGAGAAATGAAGGCTGACCCTGAACTTAGGTCTTTAAGCAATTTGAGGTTTGAGACTGGTCTTTCCTGAGATGCTTTTGAGTATGTGAATAAAGCCTGCATCTCTCCCAGGCCAACAAGCCCTCTTTTCAAGGTCAGCTGTTGACATAAGAGGGTCAACGACACAAGCTGAAACATCCAGATGCAGTTCTGTTTTTGTCGTTGCAAATATGACTAAATAGTACTTCCCAACAATATCAAAGATCCCAGGACTTTTGAACTAGAAAGAATCTTAGTGATTCTTGCCCCTGCATTTCAAAGAGATGACAACTGAGGCGTAAGCAGGTAAGTCTCTTTACTCAGTTTACTTTATGTAAGGACAAAAAGTCAGTATTAAAAAAAAAAAAATTCCTCACTGATGTTTGCATAACCCCCTCTAATATTGAAAAATAAAGGAAAATACAGTAATGCAGCCCCAATACAGATACCTTCAGTCTGAAGGGAGTGAGAGAATTGAGGCTGAGTGGAGAAGGCATGGAAGAGAGAGCACTGATGCAGGAAAGTGCCAGGGAAAAACATAGATGCTACACATTCTGGTAGTGCAAGGAAGGTCACATTTATTGATTTATTTTACAAATTAAATTAGAACTGTTTCATGGTTCCATCCACCCAAAGCAAGAGGTCCAGTATCTTACCCTTAAACCCTCCCCCCACTCCACTCCCCAAGATCATATGAAAACCCCAAGGGCTTACACATTTTGAAACTGTTGTTGGGTAGGGAAAACACTCTGTGGCTCTCTTGCATGGACATTGGAACTAACCCCCTACCATCTATCCAGTGTCTTCCACCATCAACTCAGTGACTCCTACATCCGCTCATTATTCCCCATCTTCTGTCTAGTGCTGCTACTATTTCTTGCAGAAAAGTCTTGCTTGCCCAGTGTCCTGCAGACCAAAATGAGCCTTCAAAGAAAGGTTATGATTTTTAGTACGCTGTCCTTTAACATACCCTCCAACTCCCCATAACTTCAGAGATGCAAAGCCAGAGTTGGTTCAGGCATCTACCCTATATGAAATCTGCAACCACCTTCCCAGAAATCACCAGAGGTCAGGCGACTTACCCCTTCAATCCCACTAACCTGTGGGGACAACCACTCTTCTCCCACAGGTACATTTGCGAGTTCATCAAAGAAGACCCAAACCTCTGAATTGTAAAGCCCAGTCAAGAGAAATAGTTTTCTTTGTTTTGTTGTTTGGGATTTTTTAAAATAGGCATTTATAGGATGCCTGGTATATGAGAGGCATTATTCATGTGCTTTTCAACCCTCATAACAATGCTTTGCTGTGGATCGTGATTCTCAGCTTCAGCACCTTATCCAAGGTCATTCAGCTAGAGATGAGATTCGAATTCAAATAGGAATCCCCAGTGTTCAGGGTCTGAAATAACACATTCTGGCTTCTCTGTTGCTAAATTTTGTGAACCACAGAATCGAGTTTAAAAGGCAGGCTTTATCTAGAAAAATTCTCTTGCTAATACTTTGATCCTCTTCAGTAGGGCAGAAAAATGGGGCTGTCGTCATTGGAGGTTATTCTACAGCACAGAGTGAAATCTACCTTCCTCCAGTTTCTCCTAGATATCTGGGCTCACACAGCCAATGCAATCCCTTCTCTCTCTCTCTCTCTCTCTATCTCTCTCTCTCTCTCTCTCTCTCGATAGCATTTCAGAGTTTGGAGGAAAGCTCTCCTGTCTTCCTTCCATCTCTCTTTTGCAGCCTAGTCATCTCCATATTCTTCTACTCTTTCATCTTTGGCTGATTTCAACTACTCTGCATTTTATTTCTAGTATGAAGCTAAGTCTTTTGAAAGAAGTATCAACTATGTTGGTGACGTTATTGGTCATTTATGTTGAGTGAATCTTCATCCTACTCTTTGGTAGACTCTACCAGACGCCAGAAACATTTGAATAAAATTTGTAGGTGATTTGGGAACATTCTTGAAAAATCTGCTTAGTGGGTAACAAGTTATTTATCTGTAATTACCTCAGAACAAAGGTTAAGCACTTTGGAATATTGAAGACATTTTAAAAGATTATTTTCAAATTTGTAAGAGGGGAAAATATGAGAACACCTGTTTTTTAAAATCACTGTGAAATATTCATGTACAAATAACTTAAAAGTACTGATTAGTGAATCTCTTTGGAGTTATTTGGGTATGTGAATTCAGAAAGTCTCAGCTGGGAAAAGAGAATTTCCCCAAAGAGTTCCTTCTTAAATCCATTTATTTTACAATTTTCTTTATAATACTACACCTTTCCTCAGGGATTATAGCCATGATATTTAAATAGGGGGTTTTTGTAATAAGGGTTTTTTAAAAATAGATCTTTCTTGGCAAGTGAGAGAAGTTCTTTTGGAACTGTTCTAGTCTTTGAGATAAACATTATGTAAAGGAGTGTTTATACCGTGAACCCAGAGATTCACCTGAAGCACGATCATGCCCTCTATAGAGCAGTTTTACAATCATGAATTTCATTCTAGGATTAAATATAGAAAGGCTCTGGTCCTTGGACATTTTGCATTCTTTCTAATGCTTGTGTTAGTGTTTATTTAAGGACTCTGATCATAACTGGTGACTTTTTGGTAAGGTCAGGATAGAATTCTCTTAGGTACTTAAGGATCTCCTGCTCTCCTTTATACACAGTCCTAGTTGGCAGTGTTTGGACTGGATTCTACTGAAAGATGAACTGTGGACCTGACTCACTTTATAAAATTTATGATGTCCAAATAAGATTGCCAGATTTAGAAAAAAAAATAATGCCTGGTTAAATTTGAATTTCAGATGAACAACAATTTTTTCGTAAGTATGTCCCAAACACTGTATTGCATCTGGCATCCTTATGCCCAAACTCAGTGTCACTGCCCAATGTTAATTTTCACTAATGAACCTTTAGAAATATCTCCATTGTGTGATAGAATAAAAACTGCATCTATTTTTTAAATCTGTATTAAAGACATAACAAATCCCTTTTTGACAAAAGAAATATGTGCCAATTGAGACATATGGCTAGTCTCACCCAATGTATGTGCCTTGCACAGAATTGGAATCTGGGCCTCCACTCATTTCTTAAGAGCTGATAATTAGAGGAAACTACAAATGAGTTCAAAACAAAGAAAGATAAAAGAAGAAGAAAATGATCTAAGCACCCAAGGAATCATGAAGAGGTCAGAAATCCTGGGTCTTACCATTGTTTTCCCTCTCATGTAGCACTGTGTTGAGTACACCATAAATATTTGTACAATAATGGATAGATGAATACAGGAATGAATAAGTTATGCTCCAAGCCTCTTTCTCAAGCCACCGCGACAAGATATTTAGGGGCTTTTCAGATCTCAATGCTGTGTTAGGCTCTAAAATAAGAGACTAATTATGCTTTCAAATATGTAGCTGTGTGAGGGATGGGATGGGATGGAATGGGACAGAAGGAATGGAACTGGAACACCTAAACTGAATAATAATAAAAACTGTCAAATGCCAAGATTTTATTTATGCTCAGATGACATCTTAAAGTCACTATGTCTCTGAAACATAAGAATTTTGCAAGACAATGTTAACAAGTATTTTTGAGAGGTCTATTAAAGTATTGATCAGAAAGTTTTCTCCAAGTAATTGAGCCTTAGGGTGGATGTTATTTAATTGGCTAAGTGGAGATTCATTTAATATTCTCATGCAAAACCAGTGAAGCCAAAGATATTTTAAGTTTTGATCACTTCAACTGAGCACACATCAAACTCGGTGCCTTTCCTATATTCTTTGATTCTCGAATTTGTGATCACTTGGAGAATTTGATTTATATCTGATCAATTTCACGAGATAAAACATTAGCCAGAAAAATGCAAGTAACTAATACATATTTTGTTCTGTAAGAGGGGAATTATTTCCCTATAAAAGAAACATAATCCCTATTTTCCATAATTCAGCTACATAAAGTTTTGTTTTATCATGTAAATGCACATTTTAATACATTTTTATTGTTTTGTTTATCCCAATTCACTTTGCAGATTCATCAAAAAAATTCAATGTGGATATTTTATTTTTCAAAGTTGATTGAAGCAAATATGAACAATGAATGGTCTCCAATTCTATGTATTAAATTTTAAGGACATATTTTCTGTGCTATGCTGGGCAGAAAACAGCTATCTATTACATAAAGTCATTTAAAGAAGCAAACAAGCTTTTGTAATCTGTTTGTCAGCAATAAGGTCTTTGGCAATACACATATAGTTGACTTAATAAAATAAGCCTCTGTTTTTATTTGATTTGAGATTATATTTGAAAATGGAAAATCCAAGTTTTTGACTTACAGGACAACATTGAACAGATCGATCTAATCAATGTAAATTGAATTGTATTGTATTTATTTAGAAATGTATCACTTATCCATCCTTATCCAAAAATGGATCTGAGGTTATATAACCTACAATACATGTGTAAGTATTATTTAAAATAATAAGAAGGGGCAATCTTTTAGATAGATATTTGAAGTCAACTTACATGTTCTCCTGAGTTCTATTAAAGGTTAAAAAATATAGCTTCTTCAACCATTCCACATAACATTGTAATGTCACTGCCTGTTATGAACTGGATGTTTCTGTTCCCCACCTCCCCACCCCCCAAAAAATTCATGCATGTCGAAATCCTAACCTCCAATTGAGGGGATTTAAAGGTGGGACCTTTGGGAGTAATTAGATCATGAGAGCAAAACCCTCATGAATGGGATTAGTGCCCTTATAAAAGAGATCCCAGAGAGCTCACTTGCCCCTTCCACCATGTGAAGACACAGCAAAAG
The DNA here is from genome assembly GCA_028627145.1 of Eidolon dupreanum. Taxonomy (NCBI): domain Eukaryota; kingdom Metazoa; phylum Chordata; class Mammalia; order Chiroptera; family Pteropodidae; genus Eidolon; species Eidolon dupreanum. Next base: position 138,722,845 of record CM053509.1, on the reverse strand, counting down.
ATGGCTGTCTGTGAAGCAGGAAGCCCAGAGGACCAGATATCAAATCTGCCGGTGTCTTGATCTTGGACTTCCCAGCCTCCAGAACTGTGAGAAATAAATATTTAGTGTTTAAGCCACCCAGTCTATGGTATTTTTGTTATAGCAGCCTAAATGGACTAATATAATACCCCTCCATTCTTTATCTGTACTTGAACAAGCTCAGGCTTCAAAATGACCCACTTATAGTATGAAACCAAAGCCTGGCCACAAAACAATGGAAAACTGACAGGTCACCTTTCTTGTTCTGGGCACCATAGTAAAGTGTCACCTATTCATGTTCCCTTTTTGCTACCCCTAAACAGCTATAAAAAATAAAATAAGTCTATAAAAGACTTATTTTATTGTTGCTTATTATCGCATGAATGTGAGTGTCGAGGTAACATATTAAAGAAATTTAATATGCTTTTCTTTTTCCTTCTTCTTTGTACATCATATTTGTCCTTTTCAGCCAGAGGGTCATTGCCTTGAAGAGAATAAGGATTGTTAAAGCTGAAATGCAAAGAGAAGAAGTCAGTTCACCTTTAACTTTCAAATTAGGATCTTGAAATTGTGAGTCAAGAATCTCATTTTCAAAAGCAAAGCTTTGGGGGGAGAAGAAAAGATTTGTAGTGGATCCATGGGGTTCAAAATACCTATGAGGCCATTTTTCTCCCAGAGTTCTGATGATAACTGGAGCATCCTCCCTCCCTCACCTGCCATTCTGGGGTTACAATGTTATCTGAGACTATCACCCCTGATTTTTAATTAAATAATATTAACTAAATTAATATGTATACATTTTTTAAAGTGCACAAACCATAACTATATGGTTGGATGCATTTTCACATCCAGACATATCAGGAAATAGATCATTATAGACCTCTTCCTCGCGTGTCATTAATACCCCCTTCCCAAAGGTAATGACTATACTGTCTGCCATCACCATAGATTAGTTTTGCCTGTTTTTGAACTGTATACAATATGTATTCTTTTATGTCTGGTTTCTTTCCCTTGATATTATGTGTGTGTTATTCATTTATGTTGTCACCTATACCTATAATTTATTCATTTTCATTATTGAGGAGTGTTCTATTGAATAAATATGTCACATTTCTTTATTTTTCCATTCAACTGATGATAGATATTTGAGTCATTGACAGTTGTTGGCTATTATAAATAATTGTGTGGTAAACATTTCTGATAATGTTTTATGTTGCCCACATCTAAACATTTATGTTGGATTTATAACTAAGAGTCATAAGCTGTGTGTATATTCAGCTTTAATAATTGCTGATGGTTTTCCAAAATGGTCGTGTTAGTTTGAACTTTAAGAAATTGTAGTTTTTGCAAGTCAAAATAGTTGAATATCAGTAATTTTAACGGTTTAACCCCAAATTTACACTTCTAAAAGCAATGCATGAAAGTTCCAGTTGGTCCACATCCCCACCAACCTGTGATATTATCAGTGCTTTAGATTTAGCCATTCTAGTGAGTGTGTAGTATTACCACTTTGTAATTTTAATTCCCATTCTCATAATGACTAATGATCATTGGGCCCCTTTTCATATCCTTATTGGCCATTTGGATAGCCTCTTTTCTAAAGTTCTGTTCAAGGTTTCTTGCATCTTTAAAACATTGGATTATCTCTTTTTCTAATTGATTGTACATGTGCCTGTTATATTCTGGACACAAGTTCATTGTCAAATACATGTTTTGTAAATATCTTCTCCCTCTTAGTGGTTTGCTTTTCACTCTGAATAGTATATTTGATGAACAAAAGGTTTTTTTTGTTTTTATGTAGCCCAGTTTTTGGATATTTTCCTTTTTGTTTAGCGCTATTTCCACACTCATGTTTAAGAACTGTTTGTCTATTCCAAAGTCATTAGCATATTCTCCTATGTTATCCTCTAGAAACTTTATAATTTTAACTGTTAAATTTATATCTATAATCCACTTAGAGTCTATTTTTGCATAAAGTATGAAGTTGGTGACAATATTTATATTTTTCCCATATGGATATCCTATTGATCCAGAAGCATTTATTGAAAAGACAAATCTTTTCTTACTGTACTGTGATGCCCCTTTGTCATCAACTAGGTGACCATACAAGTGTTGGTCTATATCTGGACTTTCTATTCTATACCACTGATTTATTGATCTATCTCTTACCAGTACTACACTCTTGTAATTACTATAGCTTTATCTGGCAGTCTAAGTCTTCCAATATTATTCTTCAAGATTGCCTTAGGTAGTCTTGGCCCTCTGTGTCTCCATATCACTTTTGGAAGCAGCTTGTTAATTTTTACACACACACACACACACACACACACACACACACATCTGCTGACCTTTTGATTAAGCTTATAATAATCTATAAACTAATTTGGGGAAATGTGATAATATTGAGTCTTCTAATCCATGAAGGTGGAATAGGTTTTCATTTGCTTAGTTCCTCTTGTGAAGCAGCAAATGCTTCAAGAGAAAAAGGAATGCAGAACAGCAGGCTGATCACAGTGAGTTTTATCCTTTCAAGGATCTTGACCCTTGGCTGCTCGGTAATTGGTAGTTCATCAGCACATTCAAACATATTTTCCCTAGTTTTTCTTGGAAGGAGACTGATCTGATACAAGCTAGTTCACCAAAGGGGAAGTAAATATAAGATGGAAAGTAGAGGTGGCATAAGCAGGAGTCTGGCATCCAACAAAGCTGAATTCAAACCCAGGTTTTGCTCTATTTGTAACTTACTTTACTTGTGACCTCGACAAGCCTCAGTTTCCTTTAAAAACATCGGATTAAAGACATAGAGGTGGGAAATGATAAAGTATGTTCAGTGAATGGCTATTCTTTTGGAAGAAGGATACATGGAAGAGAGAGAGGACTAAAACTGCAGAGAGGGGTCCATAGAATATGGACAGTTACTCTATGTGTTCACCATGTACCAAGTGCTGTGCTATAAGACACTGTTATCGTCATGTCTCAGATGAATGTACTAAGAATTAAAGAATAATTTTTCCCAGTTCTCATAGCAAGTACCAATAAGTGGTGAGCCCAGATTTCAACTCAGGCAGGCTAATTCAGGATACTTGCTCCTAACCAGAGACTTCAGCAGAGGACCACAAAGCCTAAACCTTATTCTATATTTGCTGGAGAGCTTTCGGATTTCTTCAAGGCAGAAATGATGTATGAATTAGAAAGATTATTCTGGTCATGCTTGAAGGATGAATAAATCTCTCAACATAATTTTTTATTTGGATTTCTATGTCCTTGTTTTGTATTATTTAAACAAAGCAAAACCAACCAACAAAAAAACTCCTGCAAGATATTGAGTGATGTATTGAAAGAGACCACCGTCCAACTTGTTGCAAATGTTCTGTTTTCTTGGTTTTATATTTCTATCTTGAATTTCTGGATTCATAATTCCTACCAAATAAACTACTTCTTGAGAAGTGAGTATGTGTGATGTATTATGTCTTCTGTATATATTTGACTTCCTTTTTGGCCTAATTCCACATGTTTGAGATTGCTATCATTATTAGCTATATTGTTTTCATTTTTAACATTATTACTTTTTAATTGCTAAAAAAATTCTTAATAGCATAATCTTATCAATGCTTCTGTGCATGTCTTCTGCTGGCATGGGGGATTTTAGATGCTATAGATATTTTTAATAAATTACTTTAATTTCTTCAGTTGTGAAAATAGTGCGCATTTTTAGTTTATTTTTATGTGAAATCATCTTTTTGTGATTAATTCCTAATCTATTATTAGCTTTTTCTTTTTCCTTGTTGTCATCTTATCCCATTTGTTCTTTTCATTAAAAACTCATCGTTGTCTGCCTTTTGGCAGAGACAGTTTAGCTTTGCATATTCTAAGTAGGTGATATTATCTAGTATTATTTCTTACATAGTTAAATACTGCATAAATTTATTACTTCTAAGCAACTAGGCCAATATCACTGTCTTCTTATTTTTTAGACTTCTATTGTCTTAGTTTCTTAGTTATGCTATGACGAATTATGATAGATGGGATGGCTTAAACAACAAACATGTATTGTTCACAGTGCTGGAGGCTTGGAAGTCCAAGATCAAGGTGTCGGAAGATCTAGTGTCTGGTAAGAGGCAGCTTTCTGGTTTGCAGATGGATGCCTTCTTGTATTCTCACACAGCAGAGAGCAGACAGATGAAGCAAGCTCTGTCCCATCTCTTCTTATAAGGGCACAAATCCCATTTGATAGAACCTTTCAAATTACCTTCCAATACCATCATATTGAGGGTTAGGATTTCAATGTACAAAGAGGGTGGAGGATGGCATAGACAAACATTCAGTCTATAACACTTTGGCTTCATGCTGAAATCCTCTCGACTTAACAATGATGATTTCACTGCATGCTATTTAATCTGCTAGCTTCTTAGGATATTTATCAGGCCTGTGAATTTAATGGATTAGTTGTCTCTTGGGTCCATTATTAAAGGGATTTTTTAAAATCAGTTGATAGTGAGGATTCTCCACATGATTTCATGTGTCCTGCAATGATAATAAAAATAACCATAATAGCAATAATAATAAATTCGAGTGTTTATTATGTTCCTGGCCCTGCGTTAAATGCTCTGCATACATCATCTCATTTAATCCTCCCAAAATAAGTATCGCTAACCCATTTATCTTATGACAACACTAACTCAGACACTAAGTGCCAGAGTATGATTTAAACCCAGGTCTTCCTGACTCCGGAGTCTGTACTCTGCTACATTTAACATTAGCACCATGTGACGCAGTTGCTTTTCAATAACACTGACAATTTGGTTAAGCTCATCCTCTCGGGTCTTTGACTTCATTCTGTTTACTTAGTTTTGCCATATAAAACCTTCGAACATTTCTTCGAAGCATATAAAATAAGTAACCTAGGGGGAATTTTATGGCAAGAACTGAAATAAACATTCAGAGTTTCAGGTCACACCGTCATCTGAACTACATTTTCGAATGCATGCCATGTATTGACTGCCTCAGCTTTAAAATCATTTCTGAAGTTTTGCAGTATACGTACTTGGCTCTCCTTGTGCTGTTTGGCATGTTGGTGCCCGGAGATTTGGTTAACCATAGAGAGAGAGTTACTCGTCATTGTTTTATGGAATCTGGTGAGAACATGAAGCACAGCAGAACGTGACAAGAACCCCGAGTAGCCTCTGTGTCCCAGTCCCCAGACTTAAGCTCCCAGGGAGCAAACATAAGGCCAAATAAAATAGTTGCTAGAGGACTGCATGTAAATGGCCACCCTGCCGGCAGGGGCCGCAGTCTCCCAGGCAGAGGTCATGCCATGTCTGTGTCTCCATCTTCGCTGCCCCTTTGGTCCTTTGCAGCCTGCAACTAGCCAAAGCCGGGGCTCTCGAACAAAAACGCCTATTGTAGCCCTTCTTTGTCAGCACTGAGGCTTCTTCTGGCTGAGCCCTGGAGCCCTATCATGGTTAGAGTCCATCCTCCGTTTCTAAATTCATTGTCCCACCCCGTCAACAGGATTGCGAATTTCTGTAATGCAATATTTTTACCTCAACTCCTGTTTTGTTTCATTTTCAATACTGTAAAACGCATTTTCGACATCTTCACACAGATTTTACTTACAATATTTAATAGGTACAAAGATGGAATTTAGAAACACAGAAAAATCTTCTTGCAGGGTTAGCCTGAGTAATTAACAGGCTATGGATTCACGTGTGGGGAAAACAAAAAATAAAAAAAACCAGCTCAGCAAGAGTATGTTGCTTTCCTGTGCCAGGGTCTCTCGGGTGTATCTCTTTTGGGGACCTCTTAAGGTGACTCTTAAGCAATATTCAGGCATCCCTGGGCCTTCTGTACATGAGACCATCCATTAGCGCTATAAGTTTACCTATATTTTAATACCTCACTTATTCATCTGGCACTTAGCACAGCTAGTAGCAGCCTTTGTGTTTTTTTTCCCTGCGTTCCTGCAAATCTCAGATTCAGTAGTGTTTTATCCTCCACAACACATTCTTCTGAGTCTCTGTCATTCTCTTGTTTTCGGCTTTGTTTCAGAGCTTCTGCTTCCATCTGTGTTCTAAAGTCTTTTATAATGTGCCTTCATCAGAGTGACCCCAGGGCAACTATGTTGATTTCTTAGAGTCCAGGCAAAAAAGATCACTATCCATCACTGACCTTTAGCCTTTGTTTCTTCTCTCTCTCAATTTTTTCTCTCTCCCCCAACCCCCTGCCCTTATACCACTATTACTACCATCACTCTGTACACCTAGCTTTCTAGCTGAAGGGTAAAGCCATATCTCTTTCCCCTTAATTTAAGCGGGTCTTAATTTAAGACAGATATTAGCCTTCTCTCAACTCCTTTAATTTACCGAGCTCCTTCTTGCCTCAGGGCCTTTGCATGTGCTGCTCCTCTGTTTGGACCCGCAGTCTGACTCTTCAGACTCTGCATCTGGCTCCTCTCTCCTCTCATCCTCACATGTCTGCTTTCATGTCACTTACTCAGAGGAAATTTTCTGGCCAGAACGTTCCTCCCCGGTCTAAATTATATCGTCTATGTTACTCTCAATCATATCATCTTGTCCTTGTCCTTTATACTATCTATCACATTTCCAATTATTTGCACGTTTATGTTTGTTTATTTCATACTATGCTCTCCCATTTCACTTTTAAGGCCCATGCAGGCAGGGGTGTGTTTGCCAGTATAAGCACACACCTAGGCCAAAGTATGAAAAAGCCCTCAATATTTAACTGGATGAGTGAATGAAGGATTAAATGCTGAATGTTTTAGGAACATTTTCTTAGGAGACAGAATAAAACAACAAATTTGAAAATGCAGTACCTGAAGAGTTTAGAGAACTCTCTAGCTTAATTTTACTGACCAGTGCCTGGGCTGTCACATGGAGGAAACTAGCGTTAGGGTGACTGATCATCCCAATTTGCTCAGGGCTATCTTGGCTTTAGCACTGAAAGTCTCACATCCTAGGAAACCTGTTGGTCCCAAGCAAACTGGGATAGTTGGGCAACCTCACTAGCACAGTCCTTGGCTTAACCCTACCTGGAAAAGGGAATAACAAATTTTTTTGACCTCTGCATGTTTTCTCTCAGCACCAAGATTGATTAATTTTTGTGGACTATGTGGCCGTGCAAAAATCTTCTCTTCCCCTTAAATGCAAAGACGAATTTTGGCTGGAAACCAAACCTGGGACTGGGCTCTCATTTTGGTTGATGTATTAAACTCGGGGACCATAAATTTTGAGTTTTTTTTTCCTGGAGTGGCTGTTGCTAAATATGATACTATTTTTATTATATTGAGCTGTACAAGATAACATTTTTCTTCTTCCATATGTTGTTAAGATCATTTCTTTGCACAAGGACTTCAAGAATTTTTGGCCACTAATTACCAGAATGCAACTTTATTTGGGTTTCTTTTTACAGGTGTTCTTGAGCTGTTTCTACAATAGCTCTCTGGAAACCGTATTGTGAGAATTTGTCTTTATTTTCTTCCTCTTTTCCTCCTATTTTCTTTTTCACTTCCTTCAAATTTACCTGTACGTTGGGGAACATTCCACCTCTGACAATTCTCAAGGCCCTCTCTTGTTTTAAAACCCAATTTATGGAATTTCTTGGCTCTGGCTGTCTTTACTCTCTCATCTGTCAGCCTATTTTCTGTTTCTTCCCACTGACTGGTAATGATTTCCAGTTTGCTTGTCATTGTTTCTAATGTCCTTTTTATAATTCCTTGAAGCTCGTGATTATAAAAAAGGATCAATTTAAAATCATCCTGTTTCTAAATTTCTGAGAAATGCTTTGTAAACTGTTCTTTTCTCTTTCCTTCCTGTCTGCTTCCATTTTATTCCATCTTATAATAGTAATTACTAATAATACCATTCAAAGCTATCTTCTTTCATTTAGACACCATTTTTTCCCCTTTTTGAATTAATTTATTAACTAGTCTACTTTCTTTCTTTAGGAGTTTGCCTGCTTTATAACTCCACAGCCCTCATGACTCCTCTTTTGCTTTGAGTTTTAATAGAGTTCTATTTTTATAGGAGAAAAAACCCACAAATTTGAATGCAAAAGCTTACAATTCATTCTAACCATATCTTTCCATTTTTGCCATTGAGAGTTGGTTATTGAGACAGAATCCATGGCAACACCATCCAGCAGGTGCTATCTTTTCTGGATTTTAGACATAGGGGTTCAGAAGCATCCTCACTCTTGTGAATCCAGACCAGTAATATGATATGATGTGATATGATACAGTGTCTATCCAGGACTTGGGAGGAAGAAAATTCTACGAATAGTTATCTGAAAATCAGTAAATGGGAGCTATGTGTGATAAGGTACAAAAGAGAAGCACTTGGCTACCAAAGGACTGTTTCCAGCTCATGAATAATCAAATCAATATGAAAATCTTAATAATCAAATAACCTGCAGGCACAGTAGACTCAGAGGTTTGGTGATTCCTCCGAAAAATATGCCAAATGCTATTTTCATTGACTTCAAGAAACAGATACGTGCTCAGGAAACCTTCAATTATGGGAGTTTATTGGAAGGAAGCAATAGCAGCTCTTGGTCAATCCTCACTAGTGCCTCTCTCTCCACTCCCCTCCACCACCTCTTTCAATTTAGAAATTGGAGGAAGGGGCCACAAGCCAAGAAACATGAACAGTTTCAAGAAACTGGAAAAGGCAAAGATACAGATTCTCCCCTAGAGAGTCCAGAAAGGACATAGCCCTGTCAAGACTTTAATCTGAGCCCAGTGAGAACCATGTCTGAGTTCTAACCTAGAGAACCATAAGTAATAAATTTGTGTTGTTTAAGACACTTAGTCTGTGATAATTTGTACAGCAGCCATAGAAAACAAATATGAAGTTCAATAAATATTTAATTAACCAATTGTAGTGATTTTAATCATTTTTTTCCAAAACCAGAATTAAATCAACTCAAATTTCACAGGGTCTCATCTTCAGCAGATTTTACTTTATCTATAGAGATGAGTAGGAATATAAATCTTTTCTCTTTTTATTAAAATGTAATTCTTAACTTTCTATCAAATTTATATACATGTATTTTATCATCTAGTTTGTTTTTTTAACTTTGGCTATGGAGGACTGAATTTATATAATTTTTTAGGAAAACTAAACCAAATCAAAACATCAACAACAAAATGGAACAACTTATATGTTATCTAAACTCTATGAAGTAAACTAGGCTATTCAGAATAAATCAAAAAGTTTGAAGTGAAGTGTTGTCTGAATAACTTGTATTGTAGCTCTAAATTTTAATCTAATAATTTATTATATAATGTATAATATTAATAGCAATTTATTATTTGTGGAAACTTTTCTATAGCTCATTTAATTTTCTCTCCTAACAAAGCTACAATTTTAAAATGACCAAAAATCTTAAAATTAATAAATCAATTCAGGAAAAACCAACCTCTACATCTTTCTTATCCTTTTTTATGATTATAAAAATAGTGTATGTTTACTTTATAGCAATTAAAAATGATGGAAAAGAATTTAAAAAGAAATACATGTCAATCTGATCTTTCATCATCCAGAAATAACTCCTGCAACATTGAGGTTTGTTCTCTTTCAGTCTTTTTTCCAAGCATGTGTATAATTGTATAAAATTTCAATAAATTTTTGATTATACTATTTTGCATCGTATTATTTTATCACCTGATATTTTTGTTGAGTGTTTCCCTATTTCATTAAATACTTTTGAACCAACCATATAATCGAATAACATAATCTACATGGGCTCATTAGGCTCTATCTTGCAAGCAGGTCGAACTTTGGGATGAAGCCTTCTCATTTCTCAGTGGAAAGAGGAGTCTAATTTTTCTGCCACTGGTTCATGGAGCCTCCTGGGAGCAGCTGACAACAGAAAGAGACACCTTTTGTGGACACTGAAAGCTGTCCCTGTGGCTACTCCATGTCATACAGCCTTGTCCGCTTCCTAAAAGTCCACGTACATTGTGTTCCAAGGCTCTACTTATTTATAAGCGATGTATTCTTCTTGTTTTTGCAGCTATTTTTAATCACAAGCTTTGGGCACTACATCCCAGAGAAACACTGGCAGAGACAAAGGTGTAAAAAAGGAAGGGACAAGGTATTTGTCAGAGCCATCTTGGACACCTTTACTTATGGAAAGGGAACTCAACATTTACTACTGTGCTGTGACAAAAAAGCAGAGAATAGAAGGAAAGACAAACTTGGTTTGAGTCCCCACACTGCCTCTTAATTGACAGCTGGGTTACCTGAGGGAAATCCTTCAAGTGAACTTCAATCTCCTCTTCTGTTTAACAATAAATCCAATACTAAACTATAAAGGTTAAATGATTAAATAAAACTGCCTCGTAAACTACAATGAGCATTTCTGTACCTTGAGCAGAGAGGGAGAAGGAACTTCTAGGGCATTTTTCTTGTGTTCCTATTTTTCATTCATTATACTTTCACAAGTTATCAAAAACAAAATGAACCAACATATCTATGTCGATATATCTATATATTTCTATATCTATATATCTATATTTATGTATTTATATATCTATATAGAATCTTGATATAGAAATATATAGATATATCTAGATACATAGACATAGATGTGTATCTAGATATGTCTCGATAAATACATATATCTAGATATATATAGATACATAATTCTACAAAGGAGATTAAATCATTCAAAAGGAATCGAAATTTTGAGTGAGGTTATACTATGAGCTGCAACAAATCCTAAATTTCAGTGACCCAACACAATAAAAGTTTTGTGGTGCACATGACCATCCAATCCAGGTGTTTCCGGTTGGTGGGCAGTTTTCCAAGGGACCAAGGCTGCCTCCATATTGAGGTTTCATTCTTGTCCTCTAGGGCTTGGGATTTCTCTGCATTCAACCAGCAGATGAGGAAAATGAAAGGAGGGAGAAGACACACATCTACTTCTTAACCCTCACAGCCCGAAAGTGACACTCGTCAATTCCACTCACATTCCATTGGCAAGAATCTGCTTTAATAGCACATTTCACTGAGAAAGAAGCTGGGAAACACGGTCCAGGTTTGGTGAGCAGCTAGCCAGCCTGACACATATATGTTTGTAAAATTAATAGAAGGAAACGTGCCCAGAATCAACACTAAGATTGAACATTACCTATAGTTCTGGGGTAAATATGAATGATATGGTTATCTCTGTGATCTCTTATAGTCTTATACTTTTATAAGCATATAGTCTTACAGCATACTCTTATGGTCTTGATTACAGAAGTCTTCAGAGGAAAAACACACTTGTTTATACATTAATTCATTTACTCTTTATTCATTCAAAAAAAGTATTAGTCAAGCACTATGAGCAAGTAACTATACCCATGAAAAGTGACACTTTGGAGGCCTGGTGCTCTCTCTCTGTTCTGCAGGCTTTGAGAGGAGAGTTGCTTTGCCCGGAAGCCTCTTGCTCCATTCCAAAATGGAGTAAAGATTCCAATATCAGGCTGCTGGCTCAGATCCATCTTCTGCCTGTGATAGCTATGTAGCCTTGGGCAAGTTATCTAGACTCTCTGGGCCTCTGCTTTCTTATCTATAAAATGAGGAGGAATGAAGGAGTGCCCATAAAGCTCTTAGCACAGCGCCTGGAACACAGTGAGGTGCCCACACATGTCAGCTCTGTGACCAACATCATCACGCCTTCCTCAATCCACCCCCACACTGTAGAACTATAACCACTCCTGTCTGAATGTGCAGTTTGGGGAATTGGGCAAAGAATTTGTTATTCAAATAAATAACTTTTCCTGAATGCACTAGCTGTGAAATCTGCCAGTGAAGATGTGCGAAGTGTGATTATTTTGATGATGGGAAATTGGAAAGAGAATGTTCTAAATCATGGCTTGCCAATCCTTTTCATAGACAAATATAATATTAATAGATATCATTTATTAAATACCCACTTCTGTGAAAAAATGTTAAAGTAGGTCTTTTATATACTCAGTTTTATCTAATCCACAGGAACTAAGTGTTATCATCTATTTTACAGAGTGAACAGCAATAACATGAAGATGAGGATCAGAAGGGCTTGTAACTTGCCCAAAGTCACACAGCTGGTAAGTAGCAGAGTCAGGATTTGAGCCCAGGTCAGACCAGCTCCGGGTTTATTCTCTACCTACAGGGCACACTGCTTTCTGGGTTATTTTAATGAGTTCTTTTTTGGACATGGCGGGAAAGAATCAGAATAGTCGCATGACATTGATTCATTTTCAAATTCTATGCTCTCGTTTGATGCTCATATCATCCTGTGAGATAAGTAGGGCAAGGATTGCTGTCTGCATCAGCCACTGAGGAGACACTGAGATTCAGGGAGGCCCTTCTGTGTTGTGTGCGGGAGGCAGGAACAACAATAGCAAGCACTTTCTGAACACCAATTACCTACTTGCCTGGCACAGTGAGAAGTACTTTGTATACATTTCTCATTGAACACCCTTAAAAACTTCATGGAAAAAAAATAACAACTTCACGAGAAGAGTGCCTTTATTGTCCTCATTTGCGCATGCAAGGACCAGCACATAAATATTATATTTTTTATTGCCAACCAACCAGCATGCAATGAAGAAGACAAAATTGAAATGTGTTTCAAACCTAGAAAGACTAAGAAATTGTCTCCTGTGCCCCTTGTCTGGAAAAACAAAACAAACAAACAAAAAACAACAACAAAAAACAAAACTGCTCATCCATTCAATACGTATTTCCAGAGCATCTACTCTGTGACAGGCAGCAGCATCCAGACAGAAATCAGCCCTGCTCTCATGGAATGGCAGCTTTGTAGGAAAAGACAGTTAATAAACAAGGAAACAAATTGGTAAATAATAATAATATACTTTCTGATAGATATACTGTTATGGAGGCCATAACACAGGCTAAAGGGGTTGAGAATGAGAGGGGGTAGCTGGTTTAGATAAGGTGGTGTTATTTGGCCAGGTGCCTGAGTGTTAAGGAACATCCAGCCACGCAAACTTTTTGAGGAAGCTACGCCAGTCTAAGGAAGCAGTAAGTATACTGGCTTTGAGGTGTGACAAATTCTGATGTGTTGGAAGAAGGATAAGAAAATTGGAATGGCCATAGGTTATAACTAACAATAGAATAACAATAGAGATGAGAATAAGGAGAGTAAGAATCATAGGAAAATATGTTCAATTGTTACTTGAGAATGTCGATGCAAACATTCTAAATTATAAATATTAACAAATCAAATCCAAGAGCATATCAAATAACATATTTTGTCCAAGGAGGGCTTATCCCAAGAGCAAAGAACGATTCAACATTAAAGAAATGTATCCCACCTTAAAAATCCAAGGGAATCAACCAAAAACTATTAGAACTAATTAGAAAGTTTAAAACTATGGATAGACACATCATATATTTAATCTATAATCTTCCTATATACTAGCATTAATTAAATAATAACTTTAAAAGAATTCAATTAAAACAAAAAACATTAACTTTCTTGAAAACAAATAAAACTTTTAAATGTGCAAGATCTATTTGAAGATAAAATAACATGACACCTAAATAAATGAAGTGATAAACCTGGTCGGGAAGACTTAGTAATGCAAATACACTGATACTGATTTTCTCCACATTTATCCATCAATGCAGTTCCAGTCTAAATTCCATAGCGTTTTTTAAAATTCAAGTCTTATCCTACCAGCTGTCAAAACACGCTATAAGCTATAGTAATTAAAACGGTCTAGTGTTGGTCCAGATATTGATAAATAGACCAATGGAACAGAATTATAAACCTAGAAAAAATCCTGAGTATGTATGAAAATTAAGTGTACAATAAAGGTGGTAATTCAAAACAAAACAAAACAAATCAAAACAATGGACTAATCCACAAGTGAGACTGGAGTGATTAGGTATTCATTTGGGGGGAAAATTAAATTATATTTCTAATTCATACCACCTAAACACAGAAAATAACTTCAGATGAGTTAAAGGGCAAAAATATAATAATATTAGAAAAAAATGGTGAATTATTTTTATGTATTTAAGGTGGTAAGGCTTTTTCTAAGCAAGAGAAAAATTCTAGAAACTATAAAAATTTTCTAGATTTAAGTTCATGAAAGTTGTACAATTCTGTAAGTCAAAATGCACCATAAGCCAGATGAAAAGACAAGCCAGGTTAAAAAGACTGGGAGAAAATACTTAAAACACACTTAACAGGCAAGGGTTAATATCCAGAACATACAGAGTTTCTAACAAGGCAAAAAGAAAAATGACAACTCAGTTGTAAAAATCTGTAAAGGAAACCAAGGCAATTCACAGAAAATTAATAATTCACACACAATTAATAATTATGTAATGCTGCATTCATCAGGGAAAAGAGAATTATTTGGGAAAAAGTATAGATATCAAATATTGGTGGAAGTGTGGAGAAACAGACATTCTCAAACACACTGTGTGTGTATACTGGCAAAGCCAATCAATGAAGGTCATTTGAAAGCACCCATCAAAATTTCAAATGCACATTATCAGTTAACCCAGCTATACCACTCCTAGGACCTTTTCCGAAAGAAATACTTGTTTGTGTGCCACACACAACTCATTGTACAAGTTTATGTAAAATGATCCAACAATGCTCATCACAGTATTGTGTGCAGAAACAAAAAGTTAAAAACCTAACTTACTATAAAATAGGAAGGTAAATAGCTAACTAAATTGTCATATATCCATTTCTCAGAAAGCAGAGTGCGTTAGAGATATGGCCATAGAAGATCTCCAAAATGCATTACTTAGTGAAAAAGGCAAGCAGTAACGACATGTGATTAATATGTGTATGTGTATAAATGCATTGAAAGAGAAGAGTGTATACCACACTTCCTCTGGGGGTGGGGAGGAGAGGGGAAAGAAGAGCTTGTTTCTATTTATATGTCACATGTGTCTTGTTTAACTCTTTTATAATAAAGGATTGAGTCATTGTATCATTTGAGTAATAAAGAATGTCTTGAAAAATGCATCACATATCATCACCATAACTGTGTAGCTGGAGGATGAGATAAAAAAGAAAGAGGGAGCAATAAATCGCAGATTCACATCTGTCAGGATTTTGGGTCTTAGGCCTTGAGATTCAGACCTGTGGAAGGGAAAGAAGGGAAGAAGGGGCACAAAAGCTTTGAGAGGGCTCAGATGAAAGGTGCCCCACTCTCTGGATCACCACATCCCACTGGTCAATGAACAGTCCTTTGCGCTGTCAGCTTCCCATCTGAGCCATCTCAGCCACTTCCAACACATCATTCTCAAAAGAGACTTCAGGATGCCTTTCTATCATTTACGATATTGGCCCACATTCTCTCTCTCTCTCTCTCTCTCTCTCTCTCTCTCTCTCTCTCTCTCTCTCTCTCTCTCTCTCTCTCCTCCCCCCTCTTCCCCCTCCTTCCCTCTCTCTGTCTCTTCCCACCTCTCTATGCGCGCCCATACACACACACACACACACACACACACACACACACACACACACACACACAACTTAAGGATTTAGTACAAGCAAAGACTAAGATGTCTGGTCAGGCTTTCTCAGGGCAGGTGTCTTTCTCAGATACTTTGCCTATGACCCCACCTGCACCCCCACCCCCACCAGCACAGCTGAAAAATTTTTTTTACTTATACTACAACCTCAATACATGGCAACCTATAAATCATTCCTTAAAAAATTACAAGTCTGTGAGAATCAATACTTAAGACCCCAGAATAAAATTCAGAATTGCAATGTCACTATTACCACTATTATAATTATTAGCATGCATAATATTTTACAGTTATCAAATACTTCCAATATACTATTTAAATGACCTTTGCAATAACCCTGTGCATAATACAAGAAAGGGATTCTTTTCCTATTTCATAAGTGAGGAAACTGAGGTCCTGAATGGGGATGTGATTGCACAAAATATCATCATTAACAAGCGACAGAGCCAAGACGGAATACGGGCCTCTTGATTCTTCAACACGTGCTCTTTTTGTGTAAATCCAGTTAATTCTAAAATAATCAGTAATGTCACATTTATCCAGGCTCTAACCTGGGAAATTAAATGCTCAGGAGCATTGTCTCTAATCCAGAAATTAAGGCCCCTAACATCCCTGTGATGGGCTCCAGACGGGTTCCAGAGGCCCTCACCTCGTCGTCTGTCTGACTCGATGGGCCTCTCTGCTCCTAGCAGATGAGAAATAGAAATTCCAAACAGAGTGGTATAGTGCATGCAGGAGGAACCTTTGAGATACAAGCTGTGCTATTCTCATTGTTTTTACTCAAACAGGAATCTTTGTTCTACGATGCAAATTTTGAGAAGTGGTGCCAATCTGTTGTGAACAAAAGAATCTGAGTCTGAAAAAAAACAAAATCTGAGATGGGAAGTCTGGCTTTCGTAGTTGCACTTTTGAGCATCTGCCTCTAACCACCTCCTCCCCCACCCCCCACGCTCCCTTTGGGTCTCTCCCAAACATAGTCAAAAATTTTGAGGAAAACTTTTCAGGTTGTTTACCAGTTACAGAAGTTGAGGAGAATGCAGGGTATCACATGTCAAGTTTACTAAAATAAACATCCTTACAATGCATAGGAGGTTGACCGGGTTGATCCTAAGGATCTTCCCTCACTATCTCAAAAGTCTTAGGGTTCTGTGAAAGGGGGAGGCCTTGGGATCAATGAATATGTATCGAAGACCTGACCATCTACTTTTTCTAGATGGAATTTTCCTTGACTTTGTTGTCATACTGTTGTATTAGTCACACAATTTTAAATATATGTGTTTATTAAGCACATATTGTTTAACAAAAGTAAACTTTTTCCATGCTCTCTTCTAATACTCAGCCATATAACCCAAAAAGATATTAAAAATGGATCAAAGTTTAATTCTACTATCCTACACAGAATGTCATAAGCATTCATACATGTTGATATCTATTCTAATAATTTTAATAGCTACATAATATTTCATTCCATGGTTATGCCTTAATTGATTTAATACTTAATTATTGGATATTGAACTTGTGTATAATTTTATTGAAATTACAAATAATGCCTCTATGAGCCTCTTTGTGACTAAGGCTCCTTTATCTTCTATTGAATGATTTCTTACTCTAAAAATTGGATTGAGGGATATGGGTACCTTGGTAGGTCTTCCTAGGTTTTGACAAACATATTTAAAATCAAAGTTAATCCACTAACCTCAATATTGGACATTGACTTTAACTTTGCTACTATTAATCATAACTGTATTTGTGGGTTGCTTTTTTATTTTAATGTTTTCTTTCTCTATCCCTTGTTCAGCTTTACCTGCCTTAAAACAGCCTCACTTGTCTTTCTCACAATCACAGGGTCAAGGGCATTTTAAAACATTTAGAAGAAATGTATAGATATACATTTCATATTTAAATTCAGATGAAAAAATGTATCACCTACCAACCAGCTCCTATGGTAAATATGAGATAAAGAAGTCAGTCTGTGTGTGCCATTTTCAGTAATAGATTTTATTCTTGAGTCAAAGGAATGAAACTTTGTATCCAAATATGTCTTTTACTGATTTCATATGCCTGAAGAGAGTAAATATGGCTATTAAAAAAAAAATTCCAAGCCCCATTGAATCAAAATCTCTAGAAAGGGCCTAGGAATCTGTTTAGTGTGGGGTTGGAGTTGGGTTGAATTTTAAATGTCTCCCAGGCAATCCTTGTCATCAGAGAAGTTTGAAAACACCTAGCTCAAACCTTGGGTCAGTGGGTGAAGTCCACAGGGAGTCAGATTTCCCCGCTTACCTGAGCGAATTTCTGAACAATCAGACCCTCCTAGTGGCGAAATGACTGCCTAGGAGGCAACCCATCCCCTGTCTCAGGAAGTGTTTGGAGACCAGATAACCACAGCCATCTCTCTGGAGACTCCAGAGTACATCACAAAATCTCTGGTCCCTTTTGAACTTGGGAGCCCTCTCTCACCACAGCTCCAGGGCTCTACAGAGCATCTCGTATGAGTAGGTGGAACTAGAGGCCTTTAAGTGTCCTTTCCACCCTAGCACTGCATAATTCTGCAATTTCGAATAATAAAACAAATAGTTCACAGATGTAGCTTCAATATTTTCCTATTCCTCTTTCCAAGAAGACATAATACAGATATTCTATTTGTAGTGGAACTGGAAGGCTAGTTGAGAATCATTATAATCATAATCATTATAATCAGACCTATTCTAGGTCTCTTAGCCACCTTCCCCTCTGATGTTCAAATTCCCTTTATAACACCTCCAGGAAGCTGCAATCCAGTTCCAATGATGATTCGGTAACTCCTAACTCCATAACAACCCTTTCGCAGGGCTGTGAAAATCATTATCTTAACCAACAACTTATACTAACCCCCATCAATTACATTGAAGAAAACTAAGTCACTGGCATAGCTGGAGCTAAAGTCCTGGCCTCTTGACTTTTATCAAGTTCCTTTTCATAGTTTAACTTGTTTTATCAGCTTAGAGCTTAAGGGAGCTCAGATCTAGGAATCTGTTCTCTAAAGAACTAACCTCCAAAGTGCTTCAGTTAGCCCAGATACAGATGTAGACTCCAGCCTTTTTGAAAAACTTGTGACTTAATCATCATTACACAAAATGTTCAGCAAATGTGAAGGCTCTGAAACATGGAGAGTAGGGAGTGGTGAGGAGCAAAGGGACAGGTAGTGGCTTGAATCCACTCTCTAAGTGCCTTCCATCCATTTGTTCTTCAATGTGTGCTCTGGACCATCAGCATTGCATCACCTGGGGGCGTGTTAAACATGCAGAACTCCTGGTCCCACCCAGACCTACTGAATCATAAGCTGCATTTTGACAAGCTCCCAGGGTGACCCGTAGGCATACCACATTAACATTGGAGAAGCACCGATCTAGAGCAAGTCCCCAACTTATTTGGCACCAGGGACCTGTGCTCCTATGGGAATCTAATGCCTGATGATCTGAGGTGGAGCTGAGGCAGTGATGCTAGCACTGTGGAGTAGCTTCAAATACAGCTGAAGCTTTGCTCGCTCACCCCCTGCTCACCTCCTGCTATGTGACCCAGTTCCTAAATAAGCCACTACCAGTACTGGTCTGCGGCCTGGGGGTTGAGGACCCTCTGATCTAGAGCACTCATAGAGATAAAAATTATTACCTACTTTTGTCTGATTATAAAAATAAAAATTCATTGTGAGAAATTTAGAAAGCATTGCCCTGCCTCACTCCCATTCTCCTGGGAGGAGGAAGGAGGAGGCTTGGAGCTTGAATAGGAACATAATCGGACTCTTGCACGTGGTGATGGCTAAGCCTCTCCCAGATCTTGTGTATTAAGGGTGCAGCCATCTTAAGTCCAATATGACTGGACAGGGGTAAGGTAGGCAACAAAGCAGGGAGAGGGATGGAAAGAGCTGCTATTAATATAACTCCGAATAATAACATGCAGCATTCACAACTTTGTGGGCAGGAGCAGTCTTGTAAATCTGGGGAAGGTAGGCAAATGCTAGTCATCTTCCCCATGACTTTCATGTGGACTGGCCCTGAGAACTGAGGAGAACTGCTCTGCGGAAGTCCTTCGGAAACTCTCCAGACTAGAAAACTCGGACTGAGTGCCAGTCTGCTGAGGATGGGCACGTGACTCCACAGGAGGACCAGCCCCCTGGGTGGGGTTCCCCAGAAGGTAGAGATTTGAAGGGAGCGGCTAGAGGATGAGCATGCTTAGAGAGAACTAGGAGCAGCAAGGTCAAGACATGGAATCTGTTTACCTTCCCTCGAAGGTGGGAAAAGCGGATGCTGAGCAGAAGGGGGTTCATCCCTCACGCTCAGCCCCTTTCACCCCTCCATCCTCCAGAGCTAAGGTGGCCCTATAACCCAGGCTCATTCTGCACACAAAGTTCATAGTACTTTACTCAGTTGACATTGTAATATTAAAATTCTCCCACATGGTTAAATTCTTGAAAACATCATTGTAAAGACAGTATCATTATCATATTTTATTTACATATTTCCCATTTGGGGACTGTTGGATTTTTCTATTTTTCCCTATTTTACATGATGCTGTGATAAACCTCTTCATTCACACATCTTTATCCATATACTTAATTGTTTCCTTTATATTTAGGTAAGTTTTTTCAGTCAAAGTGAACCATACATATAAAAAGTGCACAATTGAAAAATGCACAGTTTAATGATTTTTCACAGGTCTATACTCCATAAACCAACACCCAGATCAAGAAACAGAATATTATCAGAACTCCAGCCCCACTGGTATCCCTTCAATATATCTATCAATATTACCTTCCCCCAGGTAACATTATCTTAACCCTCAACCAATAGATCGAATTTTACATAAATTCATGTATATATTCATATAGTACATAAAATATATTTTATATATTTGCTTATTTATATTATATAAATATTAATATATTTTATACTTATATATCATGTATATTTATATCTCATATATCTTATATATTATCTCTATATAAATTTACATTTGAATTTATATGAAATTCAAATAGAAAATTGTACATATCTTGCATCTGGTTCCTTTTGCCTAACCTTATGTTTGTGAGACTTATCCATATTTTTTGCTTGTGGCAATAGTTCATTTATTTCCATTTATCCATTCAATTGAATAAATATACACAACTTTTTTTTTTTGTAGTTTGTTTAGCATTTTCAGTTCCTAGCAGGAGCATTAATTAGGCTGTTATAAGCTACTCCATCACACCACATCAGAAGTCCACATCTTTTTGCTAAATTCTAAGTAGAATTCCTAAGCAAAAAGAAACAGCTGTTGGTACGTATTGCTAACTACTTTCCACAAAAGCTGTGACAATTTACACTCAAGAAAAAAAACATTAAATTCTTTTGAGGGATGAGAATAAGTAATCATCCTAATAATAATAATAATAATAATAATAATAATTTTTAAATCCTAGTAACAATATAGTATAAGTATTATAACTGTTATATAAATTATAAATATTAAAATGTTGCTATCATGTTTTACAAAGCCCTTTGTGTTAATTTACTATTTAAGTCTCACAAAACTCTGAGAGCTAAATTTTATTACTGTTTTATTTTAAAGATGAGGAAACTGTGGTTCAAAAAAGTGACCCAGCTAAGTCACATAGTTAGTGAATAGCAGAGCATGAACTTGGGCCCAGGTTCTCTGCCTCCACAAACAGTCCTCCTTACCCAAACCAGGCTCTGCTTTTCCTGAATCACTCAAAAAAAACATACATTCCAGACAATGAAGGACAAAACTGGACACCATGAAGAAGAGCACACCACCCCGTGGTATGGAAATGAGCATCCTTCAAAGCCCAGTTCAAATGCTATCCCTTTCCTCAAGTGACTCTCCCCCACAACCACCCAAGCGGGGCCACACTCACAAAATCCTGAAATATCATTGTTGGGATTGTAAGTAGGGAGTGCACACTAGTGATGCTCTCCGCTCCTATGCCAGTGCAGACATAAACTAATCAATTGCCATCTAGCCACTGTGTACCACTCTGAGCCCATCCCCATCTCATCTGCCACACCGGCCCTGCCTCTGTTCTTTGGACTTGCAGACTTCCACCCTACCTTGCAACCTGCACCTTGGCTGCAGTCAGATCTCCTCATGACTGGGCTTTTTTTTTGTCATTCATGTGTTGGCTCAAATATCACCTCCTGAGAGAAGATTTTGCTGACTCCCAGTCCAAAGTAGCATCATTTTCCCTAATTTATTTCCTTTCGTATATCATCTTTTAAATTTAATTTATTTAGTTGTCTGTTTTTGTTGTTATCATTGCTGCGTCCTGAGAATAGAAGCATCTTCTGATGGGTTCACCTATCTCCAGTGCTTAGAAGAGTCCCTGGTACTTAGTAGTTGCTCTGTCAGTATTTGCTGAATAAACCAGTTAATCAAGAGGCATTTTTTTCTGCTGAGTCCAGATAATGGCATGTAATCCCATCACATCATAGCCACTTACTACCAGTAATCAGAATTGAGACGTGGGATAAAACCTTTTTGCTATGCTTAACTTCCTTAATCCCCCATTTTACAGATGGAGAAACTGAGTCCTAGGACAAGAGACATGTCTTTCCCCAAAGCCACAGGGTGCATGAGGGGCAAAGCTGGAACTGGTACCCGCTCCTCCCACCACCCATCATCCTGCCCACCCCTCCCCACCACATGGCCCTGCCGAAAAGAGCTGTCGTAACTGTCAGCCACAAAGCAAGAGAGCAGAGCCATTGTGCTGCAGGAGCTTCTTGCCTATGAATTGCGCACCTAATTACCAGCTGCCTTTTTTTCCCATTCTGTGGGTAAAAGTCTTATCACATATAAGATTCTCCCTGTGTTTCCGTGGATACAAAGTGATCCTAATTTCAAACTCCCTTGCAAATGGCAAATGAGTGAACTTAATTTTAATAAAAACAAGGAAAATCATACGTGTGAGCTTAATAAAATCTAATTTGGGCAATTTGGAGCTCATAAAATAAAGCCTTTATGTAAAAACTAGCAATTAGCTTTATGAAACAATGCAGTGAACCCTTGGCATTGGGGAGGGGTGGGAGCCAGAGGACTCCAGGGATAAGGAAATATAGCAATAATATAGGAAAGCTAAAGACTAAGGAGAATGTGGTTCTTCATGTCATAGGATTCAAGTTCAAGTCCCCAAGCTAACATGTAGCTCTACAACCTTGAGGAAGTCACTTTCCCTCTCTAGACCCCCGTGTCCATGTTTTTAAAATGAGATTAATAAAATGTACTTTATCTAGTAGAGTGTTTTTACAGGAAAAAATAAGAAAATGAATAGGCAAGAGCTTTGTAAAAGTGTCCAATGATTATTATTTCATCAAAGCACCCATCTACATCCTTCCCAGCAAGGAGGGGAAAGGTGGTTCACAGATGGTATAACCTGGGTCTGGGGATATTGGGGAAAGTGGGACTGGAGGGCGAGGACTTAGCCTTCCACACTCACCTTGCTAAGGCACTGGGAGACCTATGTCAGGCTGCCCGAAGTGACTCTCAGATGTGGTTTAAAGGAACCAGAAGCAAATCCACAAATCAGACTGAGCCCGGGGGAGATACTGGGTCTCCTGATGAAGCAATCATCATGGCCCTTCATATGTGCTCTACTGAGAGACTCCCCTCACACACAGATCTTGGCAGGCAAGCAGTATTGGTCCCACATTGCAGATGAAATGAATGAACCACTAGGAGGTACTTGGGTCATCTCAGGTGCCACATAAAGTGACCTGGTCAAGACTCAAGCCAGGTGTTTTGATTCCACTCCCCAGCCTGCTCACCATCTCCTCCCATGGCTACAAAAGCACACAGCTATGAGACTGAGCACCTGGTCTCTGTCCTGTCCCTTCTTCCTCCCCAAGGGCACTTGCAGCTTCTATCAGAGCTGCTGAGACCAGAACTGCAAAGAACGTGGTCTTCACCACAGAAGCTCCAGCAAGCAGTGGCTTTTCCTGGTCCCTCTCCCGAGCAACCGCCACTCCAGGCGGAAAGCAATTTTTCCTAGTGCCTTCCCAGAAGCAAAGTGGATAATTAATTGCACTGAATAACACATTAAATGCACTAATAATTGAGTAGTCACAGCAAAATGATTACTTTGAAGAAATATTACTGATTCCCTGTTTTACTTAACATTTCTCCTTATTTGTCATTACCATTTTAATCAATAATAGTCACAATACTAATAAATCCATCTTAATTTTAATTGTGTTCAATTGGATGTACCAGTACTTGAGTATTCTGAGCATACTTCATTATTTATATTAATTTAAGATCACTTAAAGGCAAATTACGTAGTTTGTACTTTGAAGCAGGTAAGTAATTATGACAAAGTTTCTCTAGATTCAGCATTTTCAAGCACTGAGGACTGCGAGGTGTCAGGCACCTGCCCTTTTCCGTGAGGCCCAAGGGTCAGGGATGGAGAAGATGAAGGAAAGCTCTCAAAGCCCCCACCTGAATTAGCATACCCTGGCCTTTTTCGAAAGGCTTGGGTCTCTGAAAGTATGATTAATAGCTCAGTGGGTTTGCTTTCACTTATGCCACCTAGTCATTAGTGCAGCATTTATCTATTCCTTCACCAACACCAGGGGCCGGACACCATGCTAGGTACCAGGAGACAGGAGGATAAAAGAGTGTGAGACAAGGTGGAAATTGTCCAGAGACCTTAAAGAGGCTCAGATAAAGAGTGGCCATAGTCAAAAGGAAGAAGCGATCAATAACATGTAAATGAAGGACTTGGGAAGTACTTCTCGGACAAAGGCATTTTTCTAGGTTTTGAGAGTTGAGTTGGGCAGGGAAGGGGGCAGCTTTGGCAGAGAGTCAGGAGGGCTCCAGCAGAATGAGAGTTTCCTAAGGTAATGGCAGAAGTGATAGTGGAGAAGGACTGGAAGAAGAACATGACAAGGGCAAAGATGACCCTAGGACATGGCTCTGATTGGATGTTTGGGGGTAAGTGATGCCAGATTGAAGGAGGCAGGAAGCCAGGAGAAAGAATCCAAGAAGATGGGTTTTCCTAGGGACACACTGAGTTTGAGGGGTCATGGAGCAGACAGGTGGAGACACACCTACCAGATAATATGGAGAGGCTAGCTAAAGACAAGAGGGATGGTCATCACTGGAGACAGAGGTCTGGAACCCTTTGGAAGAGAGTCCCATAGTAGAGAAGGGTGACAGAGTTCTTGCCTCTGTGGGCCTCACCTCACAGGTATGTACATGTTAGTGTCCACAGCCCTGCAGTCTGTGACGATCGCCTGTGACAACAGCCCAGCCTAAGGTGCTCCTTCTTCCCTTCTCTGCCCAGGGTCTGGCATACAGAGCATATCTTTTGAATTAAGCTGTGTTGAATTAAAACCACACTACAGCCGTATGGTCACTGGCCCCATTTTGTGAAGATATCCTGGTGCCTGAGGAGTTGAGTACAGTGGCCACATGCTCAGAGCAGCGATTCTGGAAGCTATGGGTCTGTGTCTCCATGGCCACTCTGCAGAGCTGGGGTACTGAGGTCCTAACACCTGCAGTGATTTGCTAGGGTAGTAGCAACTGATGCTAATGATTTCTAGAAACCTAGTAAGTTGTAGGAGGAGAAGAATTTAATGGGAAAGAGGCTCCATCTCCTGGTAATGTTCAAAACCAACATTTCTTCCATGTTTCACAGTTTATAAGCTAATGTCAGCTTTTAAAATCTCACTTTGTTCTATATCTTGATCTGGATAGTGGTGACCGGAGTATATGTGTATGAAAAAAAAAATTACTGAGCTTACAGTTAAGATTCAGACACTTCATTCTATGTTAGTTATTTGGCAGTAAGAAACTATAAATGCATGAGTGAATAAAAAAGCATCTCATGTCATCCTTGTAAACATTTATGAAGGCAGCATCTTTGTTATCCACAGTGAAAGCACCTGAGTGAACCTGGGTAACTCGCTCTAGGTCCAGGGCTCATGAATGAAATGCTGGGAAAATGGAATTAACTGGCATAAATTCCTCAGGTTCCATTTGGACATAGTGATGATAACGACATGAATCGGGCTTAGAAGGACTGAGGAGAGAGTAATCCTGGTGCCAAAAGTCCTTGTGGAGGTCTTTGGGGCTGAGCTCTACTGCCTCCAACCAGCCCTCCCTCTTCCTCCGACCCGGATTTGGCCAAGGAAGGCATTTTTCTTGGTGCTCATTTCTACTTGGACAGATATTCAAGATAGGCAAATCCCAGGAGCCTTTGAATCTCAGGAGTCCTCTTCCAAGCTGTTCCCCACTGGTCTCTTAAAGTCCCTTAGGAGTTTGTGCAAACTGAATAATACAAAAGAGAATCAGCCCGAGGTTGCCAACAGGTTAGGCGTCATGCCTTATTGTTCATTCAAAAGGGAGCAGCGACCAAGCACCAGAACCTACTAGGTCCTTGGACCTCCGGAAAAGAATAAAGCTGGCAACTCCCTTCTCTGCCTAGTTTGGGAAACGGATCCCTAGAGTTAAAAAAAAAAAAAAAAAAAAAGGGCAATAGAATGTGAGAAGTAGGATAATATGCAGAGTACTGTGGGAGGTCTGTTCTTAAAATCATCACCATCATTGTAACATTTGTTGAGCACTTACTATGTGCCAGCCAGTTCTGTAAAATGGTGCGTTATTTCACTTGCTCTTTCAAACTCCAAAGACTGGACTCCTAACCATTGTGGTGGTTCATGTCACAAGGTTCAGTTGGCAGAAAAGAGAGGTATCCACTCTAGGCATAGCATAAGCAAATGGTGAAATGGTATCAGATGAGGTTGGGGAAAAGGAGTTGAGAGAGGCTGGAAAGGTAGAAAGGGGTTAAATCAAGAGGGGCCCAGGAATCCGGCTCCTTTCTGACTATGTGCAAGTACCCATTTGGGGTACCCCGGTTAGAAGTTAGAGGAGGGCTGGAGAAGTAGTGTCTGTTGTCTCAGTGGACCTTTAAAAATATTTGCAATCCAGATGTGGCAGGCTTCTGTTTTTGTCCTCATGTCCATGAAACTCTGCAGGACTCAGAAATTCTTGAGTTCACCTCCACAAAATGTTAGCAGTTTAGCTTTCTCTTGGCTAATCCACTTTGCATTCTCACTCTATCATGCTGCTCAGCAAAGACTGGTCCTTCAGAACTTGACTTCCTCCAGGATCCTGGCCCGCCTTCAACTCAAAAGGAAGCAAGGAGTTTCTATATGTTCTTTTCTCTGTCCCAAATAGCATAGTAAGTTCATACTTGCAATACTTCTGTGGAACACACATCAAAAAATCTTCTACCATCACATTCTGGAAGCAAGAGACTGCCAACTGCCAGGCCCCGATCTGCCACACCTGCAGTGGTGTCGTTCATGTGGTTTATGGTGCTGCTCTAACACTTGGGAACTTTTCCCTCTGGAGTCTGAGAAAATTAGTCCACTCCATTTTTCTCCAAGTTTCCAGCCTCAAGATGGGACTGAATCTCTGTCAGGCATCGGCTTTCAATGTGATGAATGGGCACTTGATTTCTGTGTTCATGTCTGGAAGGTCTAGATTCTCAGCTGGGGTGACTGATCTGTGTGGGGAAAATGACATTTGATAGACAGAAGGGACAGAGACTGACCCATAAGTCCCGGGGATCAGGATGCAGACAGAGCTATGACAATAACAAACTAAATGCTCTTGAAATAATATTCTCTAAGCTCTCTAGACCAGAGATTCATTAAGATATCAGCAACTGAGTCTGAAATCAACCCCACTCTTGGCCTTATGTCCTCACTCATTCTTCTTCTTTCCCCCCACTGATGCAGCAAACCTCTCCTCACTTACTTATCCTGATACACTCCAAGTAGGACAGAGTCAGGTCAAGAACTGTAGCCTGAAAATCAGAGTTCAAGTCTCCTCTTTGCCAAGGTTACGACAGAGTCTTAGGCAAGACTCCCTGAGAAGCCTGTTTTCCTACCTGCAAAATAAACATGAAAGCAGCTCCCCCCGGGGTTGATTGATATATTCATGTATGATTCATCTGATTCACTATATGCCACCATACCAGACCCTGTTCTAGAGGCTGGAAGTGCACAGGTGATTGTAACCTGCTCAGAACACTCTGGAGGTTCAATAAAAGGATGAACGTCCTGTTGCCCTATAAATGACACTACGGTGCATCTTAGAAATCAATAGTTATCCAATGATTTGACGCTCGAAGTTCTTGTGACACAAAACCACCGTAATGTTTAGGAGTCCAGCCTTTGGAGTTAAACCTGGGCCACTTACTAGCTGTGTGATCAGCATGAAATCCTTAAGCTCTCTAGCCTCAATTTTCTTCATCTATAAAACAGGAAATATAACAGTTTTTTTTTCCCCCCTCCGAGGACTGTTTGAAGGAGTAAATGGAATAATGCACCAGTTTACAGAATTAGCTGGCACATAATAAGTACTCAACAAATGTTACGACGATGATGATGATCTAGCGCAGCAGCCCAAAACCAACTTCCTCGCCGGAAAGAGATGAGAGTCAGCAAGCTGGAGCGTTGAGCACCGTGCTTTGGGCGCCACGTGGTGACATGGGTTTCTCTGTTTATCCCTCGAGGCTTCCTTTCAGCGTCTTCTTCCCCAGCAGCTGCTCTGTCAACAGTCCATATGCCGCCTCAGCTACGGAGCAGCTTTCAGGATGGCGCTGCCAACCCTGTAGGAGAACTTTGACGAGGAGTTCAGGGGCACGCGCGCACTGTCATCAATCACTCCGCCCGCTGCGAGAGCCTCGGGTTCCTTCCCTGCACCACCAGCCTCCTCCAAACCCATCCTGGAAGCGGAAGTGGGCAGGGGAGAGGCTGGCAGCGGGGCCTGCTTCCCAAGAGGGTGCGCACGTGGCAAGGAGGCCAGCTGGAGGAACAGGAGGGGACAGATGCCATGGGGGCCCAGATTTGTTCCTGCAGGAAGAATGCAAGGAGCTAATTGTCTCATTACCCAGGAGTGATTTTTCCATGGCCCCGCCATGCAGTGTGGAAAGAAGGCCCCCGTTTGTGCATGTCAGATAGTCAGTGGGCGGCTTGGGGAAGGAAGGAGAGGCTGTTGGGGGCTTGGGTTTCTTCTAAGCTTGTGCTGCAGAGCAAGTTCTAGCTCTGGGCCCCCAGGCCTTGGAAATACAGCTTTAACCCAGGTTCCGCATGCCTTCAGTTTAGTTGATTGTTAGAGAAAATTCCAACTGGTGCCTCCCTCTCCCCCACATCAACCTGGACATGAACACACCCACGCACGCACACCCCTTATACTCTGTCACTAGTCATTTACACTGAGCAGTGATCTCGTTTCCAATCCATTCTTTAACAAGTGAAAGTACTTGGGGCCTGGCCTGGCTCTTTTCTGTGCTGATTCTCAGCTGGCTTTTTACCATGCTGGGTCCTCCAGCAATGCTCCTTTGTATTCAGCTTTCTCTAGTTACCTGTCACCATCAGCACCATCCTTCAAAATCCACCTCTTCCTTAGGCTTTCGTTATAGGTGTTTCCTGCCTTGCTCCTTCTAATTTCATACTGCCTGGTATTAAAAGAAAGGTAATTGATCTTCATGCAGCACCTTAGTTTTACAGATTTCCACCCACATTCTCCCATCTCCTCCTCATACATGACAGCCCTGTGACATAGGCATGATTATGTAGTTCCCTCCGCTTTACCACGCAATCAGATGGTTGATGGGAAGAGCATTTACAACCCACTGCAACTTGCTGTCTACATTGGTGGAGCCCTTGAAATATTGACTAGACTTTACTTATCTGGACAGCCCTTGCAGACATAATTCTGAAATCCTGGCAGTTAACTGCAGCTATAATCATGCTTTCCAGGCTCCTACTGCCCATTCAGAGAATTCTGGCCTCATAATCTCACATCCAAGAAACAACGTGAGTTTTTCAGTAGGGTCTGTATGTAAGAGAGATCCAGCTAATGTGTGTTTAACCAAATAGAAGGAGCTGATTTTTCTTCTCACTTAACAAAGCTGCATGGCCCCCTCATAGTTGAGAGATGGCTGCTCACTTCTAGCTTTGCATTTGCAATCCAAGAGGGAAAAGGAGGTGACAAGATAGAAGAGACAATGTTTCCATCAGGAAAGCAAAATTTTACTGCAGTACATTTCAGGGGCCAGAATGTGTCACATAGCCACCCCTGGCTGCAAGGATCCTGTTTAATGGGGCATATTGCCACCCCCAAACAATATCAGGATTCTACTAAGAGAAAAAATGGAGAATGACACAAATGTATGACTGTGACTTAAGATGTGTCTCCTTCACTTGCGAATAAGCTCCAGAGGTCAGGGAGCATGTGTGTTTATACCCACAGTCATGTCCTCAGAATCAAATCTAGTGCCTGGCACTCAGCAGATGCTCTATAAATATGTGCTGAATGGTGGAATAAATGGATGAGTGAGTGTGAATGAATGAGTGAAATGTCTGATAAAGTCATCATGTTTAAAACCGTTTAGGATTTAGATGGGCTCAAATGCCAGGTCCCTAGAACTCCTGTCAACCCTTCTACACATGCTGTATTTGCCAGAGTTCAGAGTCCTCTTCCCCCTCCTGTTTCTGATGGCATCTTGTGTTCTCAGTGTGTTACTTGGATGACCTTTAATGCCCATTCTCAGATCACAATAAATCACATCTGTGACAGTTCACTCTGGGTTACCTAGGATATAGGTTCCATATTCTAGTTCATATATTAATAGCTGATTATGAAGCACAAGATAAAAAATACCTACCATTGGTGCATATCATCAGTAATTACAAAGACAGGATCGGGTATGTCTATGCATAACAATTGACTGGAACTCAAGTATTTATTACTAGATACATATCATTTAGAGGAAAGTGTAGTTGTATAGCACTTAATAGAAAAGACACTTGCATATTTAAGAAATGTCATCTTCATAAAATGCTACAAATGTGGTAAATGAATAGAAGTATAAAATTTAACCAGAAGTACTCTCAGATGAATAGGTTTTAAAATAGTAAAAACTTTTAATGATAAGAATAAGGAACCCAAATCAAATATAGAAAACGTTTTAAAAGATTACAGTTAAAATGAACTGTTTTTAGAAAAAAAAAATGGCTTGAGTTTAATTAACCGGAACCTCTGGGAACTGGTTATGTGGGCTTTGGGTGACTAGGACAGTCCAGCCCAGGCCCTGGGAGAGATCAGGGGCTTCTGATGGCCTCTTCTTTTGCCAGTTGACTACAATGTCTCAGGGCACAGGGTCAGACCTGGGGTTTCTCTGTATTCTTAATGACACCCAGCAATGTTGATCACTTGACCCATTAATAGCACTTCATTACAATCCGTTCAGGATTTCATCAGTTCCTCACACTCTTGCTCCTCTGAAATAATGGAAGCACAGCCCTGTGAACCCAAATTTAGGAACCTCGATTTCTTCATCTGTACAATCAGAATAAAAGTAACCATCCTGTCTGCCTTTTCAGTGTGTTTGTAAGGATTGCATACAAAGAAGAATGAGAAAACATGATGTAGCTGGTAACATACTCTATCGGTGAGGGATTTGGGGGTCAGTAATGATTCTCATGGAGAGCATTTTAATGGGATTGTCTGGGTTGGGGATTCCATTCCCAGCTCTGAACATGGAACATCCAATAAATACCTATGGCATGCAGGCTTATACTCATTCAGTCTCAAATAAGAAAGAACTATTGTCACACTAGTAGAGGTTACATGGTGCCCAGGAGTCTGGAAATCTGAGCTCTCATTCTGCATCTGCTATTCTCTTGCCCTGCGACTTTGAGCTAGTTGCTTCCATCCTGTAAACTTCAGTCTTCTCATCTGAAAACAAGGAACTAACTAATCTCTGGGGATTCTCCTTGCTCTAACATAGTAATTGTGATGCTGCAGAAACTGGATTCCCAGAATGGGGTGGGATCGGGACCGGCTCAGATGTACAGCTGCCCTGAGACCCTCTGAAGCACTTTGTCACTGCCCCTTCCCTACTCATGTCAGTGTTTGTCCAGTGATTTTCTCTAGCCTCTCATGAGTACTCCTCCAACTCAGAACCTTCCAGAGCCATGAGGAGCAGCCAAGTTAAGAGTCTCAGAACATGGCTGAAATGTCGCCTCTGTCTCAAGCCGTGTGGGAAGTTTACCGACCACCAAGAGCATGACTGAGAGATGTCCAAGAACCTGCAAACAGGCGCTGGCTTGTTAGGAGAAGTAATTTCTGTGTGTCCCCACTCAGATCACATTAGTCATTCAAGTGCTGACGAACAATATAAATTCCTGCCATCCTGGTTTATGTGGCCACTAAGA
This sequence comes from Eidolon dupreanum, assembly GCA_028627145.1. Lineage (NCBI taxonomy): Eukaryota > Metazoa > Chordata > Mammalia > Chiroptera > Pteropodidae > Eidolon > Eidolon dupreanum. The sequence goes on along the minus strand of CM053509.1, from coordinate 138,691,053 downwards.
TTTATTCCAAGCGACAGGTCGTTAAGGTTTCTTCTCTTTATTTTTTTTCTTGGGTTCATTGAGAAGTCATATTTCTGCTCCGTGTTATGAACTGCTAACAGCTATGCTTTTGGTTAGGGAGTCAGCAGTAAATCTGAATTTAATAAACTGACAAAAGATCGCTATCCCAGAGACAGTCTAAGCCCCTATTCCTTGTCTCCTTTTATACGAATGTTTTTGTATTGAGATATCTTGCACATAAAAGCCACGTTTGCCATCTAACTATTTACCTCCCCAATAAACATTTTGCGGTACTGAGACTGACCATATAATTACAGATCGTTAGAGTCAGAAGGCCTAGTAACAATTGATGTGGTGGAGAAAGGTCTGAACTCTAATATCTACCAGCTCCCGACTGTGTGACCTTAGCATGTCATCAAATCTGAGCCTTAGTTTTTTTCATCTATAAAATGGAAATCAGAATCTATGTCTTATCTACTTCTCAGGGTACTGGGAAGAATAGATTCAAATGAGGGCAGAATGGGAACTGTGAAGCTCTGTGCAGTTGGGGACAATTGTGACTGCTTTGTTAGTCTTAAATTTTCAGCATATTAGAACTGGAGGCATCTTAGATGCTTCACTTCTCAGTAGAAAAACTGAGTTAGCCCACTCCCCTTTCTGGTGCTCTCAGTCACCCCACACTACTCCCCAATCTTACCTGCTTGCTCTGGGTGCAGGGTTTAGAGGAGGGGTTCTCTGAAATTTTTTGGGAAGCCTCAACCCCCTGCAGCCTACTTGGTTACAGAGAGACTCTAAGGACTTTCTGGCTGGGACTAAAGTCAGCACCTACCTGGCTTCATCCATCCCCCTCCAGTTATGGGTGACTTCAGGGCAGTTCTTGCATAGAGTGGACACTTAGGAATGATCATTTGAGTGAATTCCAAATTAATCCATGGGGGCTGATGTTCGGCTAAACTCCAGAAAGCATTCTGTGTGGCCAGGAGGCATTTATCCTAAGACCCCAGCATCCCTCCCAGAAGGCAACAAAACTATCCCAGGAGTTGAAATCCAATCCCTTTCTTACTGCAGCTTTCAAATGCACCCTCAGAACTTGGACAACTCCACTCCCCAAAACTGTGGAGCAGAAAAAGAACTTTTAGAAGATTAGCATGCAAACAAATATATCAAGCTCTCTATGAACTTCTGTCTTCGAATCCTCTATAAACTTCTGTTTTTAATCCCTCTATAACCTCCTGGCTAGATTTGTAAATAGCAACCATGTAAAGACTTTCCCAGTAATCACTGGAGGCCAAAATGTATAGCCATTTCTGAGAGCTCGTTTCTGACTAGTTTAGCAAACTATATAAAAGTTATACCATGTGCTGTCGTGCTTTTTACTGTTTTGTAACCTCAGCCATTAACCCAGAACAATTCTTATTTACCAGGTCTCTCCTTGCATGTTTCTTCAGTCTCCAACTGAAACTTGATGCAATGGTGAAAATGGTAACTGAAATTATTAGTTCTAAAAATGAAGTTTTTAAAAATTGATTGGACTACTCTGAGCAACAGCATCAATCTCCCACCACAGGAGGTATGTAAGCAGAGAATGAAAGAGTATCTGCTTAATGGCCTAAAGAGGAATTCCTGAAATTGGATGGACAACTGAGTTAGACAATCCCCAAGCCCCTGCAAATCAGAAATTCTGGAAATTAAAAATATTTTTTTTCCACCAGGTTATTCTGAAAGTCTAGTCTGTACCAGTCTAGTCTGTTGGGGAGACATGAAATAAACCCACCCCACCCTGTAACCCTGAGTGAGATCTCAGCTCCATGAGAAGACAGACAAGCCAGCAACAAACACAAGTGCAAGGCAAAATGATGTGCAAGGCAAAATGATGTGCAAGGCAAAATGAAGTGTCCAACAGCCAGCTGTGAGTTTGCAGAAGTGTCTGAGACGAAGAATCACCTGGGATTGGAAAAAGTTTCCCACAGCCTACTTCCTTCGGTTAGAAGGCTCTGTCATGGGGACCTTGTCTCGATATAATAATGCATATCATTGAGCCTTTATTGGCGCCAGACACTTAACAACTTGTCGGTTAATTTGCATAATATTCCAATGAAGTAAGTTCTGTTGTTTATTCCCATTTTGCATGTGAGGAAATCAAGGGTAGAAAGGTTGTGTGCATCCTCACACGTGCTGTCAGCTTCCTAAAGCTGCTTGTGCATCTGGAACAGAGAAGGAAAGCTTTGTTCCAGGAGGTCCAGATGCCACCGGGGATTTTCCACAAACTCCCCTGACTTCCAGCTGGAATCACGTCTGGCTGCCGAGAGAGTTAGGCCAAGACCCCGGAGAGCAGAGCTTCATAAGCCCTGGGAGAGAGGGCCAAGCTGGAAGCAACTGGCACGTGTGGGGAAGAGGCTCCCAGTAATGTGGGCACAGGGGCCGGGTGAGGAGGCACAGGTGAGCTCTGAGACCGCCTACAGCTCATGGTCCTGGGTCAGTGACTGAACTGCAGCCTCCAGGGAAGTAGGGGTTTTGTGATGTCAATTTAGCTGAGACAGAACCGCATATTTCAAAATTCCCTTCTCTGCATAGTTCCAGGTTAGCTTTGACCACAGGAACATTTTGCATGAGATTTAGAAGGTGGAAAGGAAACAGCAGCCACTTTCTTTCTTATACTCAAAAGATCAGGTCACGGCGCAAAGCCTCACACACCTTATTACCTGTCTGCTGGGTGGTGTGTGGCAACATCAGACCCACAGTCTCCCATCTCCTGCTGGTCCTCCCCCTTCCACTTCTCTGATCCCTGGGCCAGTATTTCCCTCCACTAGGAAAGGCGTAAAAATAATTGCAGATAAAGATAATTGCAGATGCAACCATATACCCTAATTGAGGAACATACTTGAGAAGCTGGGCCAACCAAATGACAGCTCAAGCAGGACAATAAAATAAAGTGAAATGCTGGTGAGCAACATTTGTAACCATACTTGTTCATGGCTGGCATCTATTCCGACAGGTTGTTCAATATTTTTAATATAACCCGTGAGTTTGTGTGTGTGTGTGTGTGTGTGTGCGTGTATGTATATGTGTGTGTGTGTATATATACATATACACACACACACATATATATAATGTGTGTGGATTTTATTGCAAGTTTTAAATAAGGAGTTTTTTATTGCAAGTTTTAAATAAGGAGTTTTAGAACAGAGATGGGTTAAAGCTAAGTCTAATAGTATCCTAAGCTAAATGTTTTAAACTACTTGAGCAAAACCTAGAAATAAAAAGTAAAAAGAAAGTTGAGAGTAAAGGAATAAACCCCCTCTAAATATTTCTTTTCATTTTGCTATTAGGTGAGAAAGATAGGTCAATAAAGCAATTTATGGAAGCAAATTGATCATTACTATCATATTCAGATATATGTTCAATGACAATTCTTGGGATGAAAAAAGTAACCACTTGCAGAATTGAAAAGTAGAGAAATACATCAAAGTTACCAAAAGGGAAAAGGGAATGAATAATAACTCGCTTAAGCAAGCAAATTAATTAAGAAAAAAACAAAAAACCAGTAACAGAATAAAGCACACAGAAAACAAAATTACATGGAAGGGTATTGATTTCTTATTGTCCTAAATGCAGAAAGACTGAATTCCTCTATTAAAGTATAATATCTTGGATTGAAAACCAAGAAACATGCCTAAAACAAAGAGGTAGGGAAGGAGTTCAAATAAAGGAATACGAGGAAAATTCAAACAAAACAAAAGCAAAAGTTGAAATGTTATATCACACGAAATGCATTCGAAGTTAAACTATTAAACAAAATGAAATAGATGAGAAGTTATGAAACTTTCTGCACCCCAAAATGCTGCAGCTAAATATAAGGCAAAAACTCGTAGAAACACAAGGGAAATTTGATTTTAAAAACACGACATTTTAGGTGATTTTAATATGCCATTTTCAGAAACTAATAAACCTAGCAGTAAATTAAACAAAGCATAACAAAAAAGACAAGACCTAGCAGATATGACTACAATCAACAATATACATCAATTCAAAGTAATACACAGGTAGAAAACTTACATTTGTGCAAATAGGAAAAACACGTTCTTTTCTTCTGGTTATACTGAAGACATGGATTTTGCATCATTTTATTTATCTTTCTTGTTCTGTATCGTTTTTGAGAGATTCAGATTTTTGTAGCCATCTTCTCAGCTATCTCTAGGGCTAATTTAGAATGCTTTCTTACTGTATCTTTTGTGTGACTGTATCAGCCATAAAGATTTCATTGAGCTTTACTTCTTGTAGTTATCACTAAGAATATGGTAGCCATTTTGTGTTTTCCAAACATAAAATTATCATAATACTAAATATGCTTTTTGAAACAAATGACCCTCAACCAATAGATTCTAATATTTTAATATTGCCCTCCCCCAGGGAACATCCTTCACTCTTATTCAGCTATTGCACAAATCTATAAAATGCAGAATCTGTAGGTGATATGTTACAGGGACCCTGAAGTGACCAACAGGGAAACTCCTAAGAGTGACATGTCCTAGAAACAAAGGATTTCATAAATCTCCATAACTTTAGGCAGGAAAAATATGACACTCTATACGTATGGATAAAAAGAATGTATCAAATCAAATTCAAACCCATTCTGCCTACCACCCGAGGGTATTAGCATCAGGTATTAGCATGACTGTTTACATATTGTTATGAGGGAAATAAAGTCATAGATGATTTCTAAAATTGAAAATGATAAGAAAATGATGAATATTTCACCCTGAATATATGTATAGGATAAGTCAAAAAATCCCATATGTTCTCATATACTGTAATTTTATGTCAGTGTATACGCTTTAATAACTGGTGGAGGGTCACTTTAGATTTAGCAACAAATGGATTCTGAGTAGTTTTGCAAAACCCAACCTCTTTATTGGTAGGAGAGCCTCTGGATCAAGTTGAGTCTGGGAGAATTCTCTCCATTTTTCAAGCACCTTGTTTTCTGTCTCTGTACTTTTTCTTATGACCTCTTATTATGAAAGATTTTTTGCCAACACTACAGAAGAGATCAAAGGAATTTGGAACACTAGGTGACAGATGAAGCCTGTAGACTATCAGCAAAGTCTTATCATACAACTGTTCAGACTCACTTCATTTGGCTTTATACTTGTACTCTTTAGGTATCATAGAACCAAATATTACAAATTATGTCTTTGATTCCTATTCAACCAGACCTATCAATTAGCTATCAGAATCAAGTTATGCAGGTCTAAATATCAGCTGACAAATACTGAGGTTTTTGTTGATGGCGTTAGTGATTGCTTGGGTTTTGTTCTGGTTTATTTTTGCCTCTGAAATTAAAAAGCACAGTCATGAACCTGGACTTATAGTCTTCAGGTATGAAGGTAGACAAATAAGGTATCCACTGGAACCTTGTTCCTACATTGTCACTCTGTCTCCAGTCTCCTTGTTTGTGGCTAAAACAAAGAGCTCTTGTCTTTGACACCCTAGCCCATAGCAGCACTAAAGTATCCTTCCTACTTGAAAGGTACAATTTATCATCTGACAGGGTCTGGTGCAAATGATTACTCACTAGCCATAAATGAGGCCGAGTGGACTGATCAGGGGCAGCAGGGAGTAATGAGAAGATAAAGCATTGGAAGGCGGGAGGCTGAGTCATAGCCCTGCTCTGCCTCTGGCTCACTGCTTAACCCAACCCAAGTCCCTGCCCTGCTCTCTGGGCCTCAGTTTTCCCATCTGAACTGGATATTGCCTGGGGAGCCTAGCAGCTCAGAGAAACTCAGTGCTCCCCTAAAAGGGACTTCAGTTAGAAGCTGGCCTCATGGTCTCCAAGAGCTTTGTAGGCTTCTTGGAGTAGTGCCAACACGAGCAGGAGAGGAATGGTCAAAAAGAATGGAGGATCAATACCACTCAGAAGACCAAAGAGAGAAAGAATGCTTAGGCAAGAGCCCTCCCCTGACAGTGATTTGTTAAAAACAGAGGATGCTGGGAACTAGCGCCGCCTCTCAGCTTTGCCAGCAGTCAGAGCTCAGCCTCCATCAGTAGGCCCCACCCATTCAAGCAGAGGAACACAGTTGGGCTGTAGGAGGCATGGTTGTGTTTATATAAACGGCATCATACTTCACCTAAAGTTCTGCAACCTGCTATTTTAAGCAATGATTATGGGCATTGTTCATTTTCTTTATTATAAACATCTTTCCATGTCTGTACAGATAGATCTACCTCACTCATTTTAAAGGCTGAGTACTATTTTATTAAGTGGATGTACATAATCTGTTTACATAACCTGCTCTTATTAGACATCTGAGATATTTCCAAGTCCTTTTAAAACTACCATGACAATCCTTATGCGTACATTTGTGTGCATTTCTGTTAGCATTTTCTAGAATATGTGAATAACTTTCCCTTCATTTTTTTATCATAATAAACAATTAGCACCTTTTTTTAATATTTCTCTGTGCATATATGTAGTATTTCTAAGAATTTATCTCTTTAAGTATAGACTTGCTGAGCCAAAGGGGATGAATATATATTTTTTTAATTTACTGTCAGATTGCCAGTATTATTAATTTATATATTCTCACCAGTGAGAGTATGAGAGTAACTGCTTCTTTCATATCCACTTTATTTTTAGCTCTTAAAAAACTTTTTGATTTTGCCAATTTGTTAGATGAAAAGAGGACTTTTTTTTTTTAATTGTAGTTCCCTGGTTATTGGTGAGCATCTTTTTATGTCTTTATTGATATTTTTATTTCTTCTTCAGTAGTTCACTCATTCAGAGACTTTACTGGTTCTCTTTGGAGTTAACTGTGTTTTTTCATATTGATTTGTAGGAGCTCTTTGTACGATTAATGCTTTATTAATGCTTTATGTTTTAAATGCTGCAAAAAGTTTCTCCTGGTTTGTCATTTATCCTTTAATTTTGCTTATCTTTGTCCATTTTTCTGTTGACTTATTCAGATTTTCCTATTGATTTATAAAGATTTTCTAGCTTAAGGCTATCTACCTTTGTCATAAATCTTGCAAATATATTTCTGTTTTCCATTTTGTTTTGGATTTTGTTGAATTAGATGAGGTTTTATGTTTATTTAGACACCTAGACCTTTGTATATTGTGAGTCTTAAAAAAAAGTTTTTTCCACTGTGAGGTGAAATATCCACCAATACCTTCATCAGATTTTCCTAGCTGTGATTCTTTACTCCATCTGAAATTTATTGTGTTGCGTGGTATGCATCTCACTTTTTTTTTTTTTCTCAAAATAGTAGTCAAATTTCCCAATATCTTTCATCAAATTAGTCATCCTTTCCTCTCTGGTTTGTAATCCCAACTTACTCATGTATTTTTTATTTGGACTTTAAAGAGGTAGAAATGATTATTATCAGAAATCTTGACTTCATTTGCAGGGGCAAGATGAATTGTTGTTTGTTTTGGATGGGATAAAAGAGTGGCGTGGGATAAAATCAGGGGGAGGCAGTTAAGTCGGTCATGGAATTTGTTGTGAAAAAGGAAAGTCTGAGGAAGAAATGGCAAAGAGAAAACTCCTGAGTCATAGAAGGAATATGTTATCGAAAAAATGATGGCCACGGGGAAAGAATATTTGGGAGAGTCTTAAAAAGAAGATGATGCAAACATAATTGAGTTGGTTATACCCAGCTTCCAGCTGAAGGGAAATGGTCCACAGTCACTCCCTTTGCCATAGAACCCATGTGACTATCAAAAAGCCTGGCACAGAGTGCTTGTTAGGTCATGGCTTGTTAATTAATTTAAAAATATAAAGAACTGGCATTGTGGCTATATTAAATAGCTTTAAAGTAATACACATTCATTATTAAACAGAGAGAGAAAATAGAGAGCAGAATAGTGCTGGCTACCTTCTGTTGGGCACCTACTATGGTCCAGCACTTTATTTGCTGCTTTACATGTATTTTATTCTATAAAGAAGAAAATTAAAACTCCTAAAATCCCACTGTTAACACTGCTGCATTTCCTTCCAGTTTTGTTCTTCTGCTATGTTATATGACAGTAGATAACAGTTATTGAGCACTTACTCCCGTGCCCAGGACTAATAAAATACTTTATTAAAAAAATATTATTTAAATGCTTTTTTAAACCTTGTAATATACCATAGGGTAGGAGAGAGGGAAGAGGGAGGAGGTCAACGAGGTGGGTAAATAAATAAATAAGTAAATTTTAAGATAAATGTTTAAATAAATAAATAATAAGCCTTGTAACAATCTTAAGATATAGGCACTATTATTATTTAAATTTACAAATAAGGAAATTGGGACTAAAAGTTTTAAAAATATACCCAACTGTATATCCAGTTTTGTAGATTACTTTTCATCACTTAAGCTTGTATCAGGAATGTCTGCCCACATCATTAACTGTCCCAAGAAGAGATCACTTAATAGCTGTATAATACTTTATCACATGGGTACTTATCTAATCATTTCAGTATTTCTGTTCAACTGTTAGTGGTTTTTTTATAGGATAAATACTGATGTTATGAACACCCTTGTGCATATCAAACACTTAGATTTAGGAAAAAAAAAAACAGTAGAATTACTGATTCTGTGGGTTGTTTTTTTTTTTTTTTTTTTTCAGGCTCTTTCTACATATTTTCAAATTGCCTCCCAGAAAGTTTCTACCATTTTACACTTCACTAGAAATAAGTGAAAGCACCCATTTTATGCCCTCGCTAAAACTAAGAATTATTAATTTTAACTCCTAACCAGTTTAAATGGATAAACAATTATAAATCATAATTTTAGTTCATTTTTGTCATAAAGGAGAAACAGAACATACTGGTTCTTCCAAATTTTATAATTCAGCCTCTCTCGTATGCCAGGCACTTTTCTTGGGGCTAAGGATGGGACAGTGAACAAGACAAACCCACCCCTGCCTTCTTGGGACTTGAAACCTTACATAAGAAATTCATTCAACATGTCATGAATGAATTCCAGTCGTTAAGTTCTATAATAAGCACCTAGCGTTTATCGGCCCCTTGTAAAGTAAAGCAATAAGAACTTATTTAATCTTTTCGACAATCCTTTTGGGTAAGTACTATTCTTACCCCCATTTTACAGATAGAATGGAGTCACCAAGAGGTCAAATAACTCAAGGTCATATAACAAGTAAGTAGCAAAGGCAAGATTCAAACCCAGGCAAACTGTCTCCAATGCCCTTAACTGCTACCATGCTGCCTTCCCTTTGCTTGAGAACCAAAGTACAGAGTGTGCTGAGACACTAAAAGGAGTAAAAAGGAGATATAAGATATAGGAAAATAGAAAAATTAAAACAAAAAGGATTCAAACAAGCAGTAAAAGGGTCAGAAATATTACCATGAGGTGCTGAACTGTATCTTTCCTCTCCTTTTTTCAGAGGACTAGGTGAGGACAACACATGGTAAAGATAAGTAGATCATACATACATTGGACAATAAACCTGGAACAGTCTAAAGACAGGAAAGGAATGGTCTAAATTCTCCTGCTATGAGGCAGCAAAGATGAGAAGGGAAAGGCCTCTTCCTTTATAGACCTCAAAGAATGGGAAATATAAAGAGCTCAATTCTAGCAGCATTCAAAATTGAGCAGATGAGGAGGAAATGGTAACTTGTACTTTTTCTAGGCTTCTGGCCAAGTGATCTCTCAGCTTGACCAGAGGCTACCACCCCCACTGGCTGACCTGTGCTTCTCCAGGAGACTAGGGAGCGACATTCTTGTGGGCTGCAGCGCCATCTAGCAGATGTGACCGAGAAATGTCACCAGAACCACTTGGGCCATCCTGGAGTCTTTCAAAAGACTAGCACCCACCGTGCTAAGTGCTGAAGTCACCATGAACAAACAAAACCTCTGTCCTTGAGAAGTTCACTGTCCCCCTGCGGAGACAATCACGCGTTCTAAAGGAGATTTACACAAGTGTTCAGGGAACAGAAAGGAGTGAGGCTGACCTTCGCTGGGGTTCAAGGGAAAGGCTACACAGAGGAAGCAATATTCAAAGCAGGTCTCAAAAGATGAGTAATTATTTGTCAAGCAGTAAAAGATGGAAGAAAGTTCTAGGCAATGGAACTGGAGGCTCAAAGGCCCAGAGGTGTGATAGAGTTTAGTGTATTCAGGGAAGAATGCAAAGTTCAAATCACAAACCAGTAACAACCTTACAGACCAGCTAGTTCAACCTCTTTGTCTTTACACAGCAAGGGGATCTTGTGCAGTCACACCACAAGTCAGGAGTGTCCCCACTAGAACCCATGTTCCCTGACTCTTGGTCCAGTGTCTCTTTCACTGAACCTCAGGAGAACAAGGCCCACCATGAACTCGATGGAAAAGGACGTCGACACCTGGTAGGGCCCAATGGTAAGGCTCTGTACATAGACATTAGACCTTGCACTTGAGAAGATATGTTAGGTTTAAAACTCACCTGCACTGGTAGCTTCATGACTTTTGTCGAGTTACTTATTCTTTCCAGGTCTCAGTTTCCTAATTTGTCAATGGGAATCGTAACTGTCCTTACCTCTTACGGTTGTTGTAAGAGTGGAAAGAGTTAATCCACAGCAAGAGGTTGGCACAATGCCCAACATAGGCTAAACGTTCAATAATCAGATATTGTGGCCTACAGTTTTAATTGTAAAATGATCAAAATTGTCACTTTCTATTATACTAGCCCTAGTATTTTTCTTGCTCATAGTTATTTATTATTAATTGATTATTTATTATTTGCTAGTTTCATTGTTTCTTAAGTATTGAGAACTTACCGAAGCAACAGGAGCTTTTCTGTCTGGATAAGAACAGACACAGAAGCCCCAGTCCTGTTTTCAAAACTTGTAGGAACCAGAGTGAGGTGGTCTGAGGGGCCCCAGGCACAATGGTTGAGACCTGTAGGATGGCAGATTTTACTTCATCGTGAAGAACTTCCTCACCCTTCCGGCAGCCTTGAGAGGAACGTATTTACTTGTTATTGAAAATGTTCACTCTGAGACCAGATGACCATTTGTCAGGGCTGTGCCCTACCTGGCGTAGGGCAGGAAGTCATTGAGTCCATTTCACTATCTGATGCCGTAAACATCTAATTGAGCTCTGCTTTCCAGGGGAATATGATTTGGTAGTCATCTGGGGAGATAACTGTCTGTTTATAAATTTTGAAGTCATGAGCAATGTTCAAATAAGTCAAGATCCAAAAATGCATAACCTTGTTTTTCAGAGTAATTCATTATATTTTAGCTGGAAATGTGAGGAAGAGGCTGAGATGCTCGTGTCAGACTAGAGACAAGGGGAATGGACCAGAGGGACAGAAGGCAGTTCAGTCTTATTCCCCCAGTGCTGCCTGGAGGATGTGTCTTTATTCTGAGAAGATGGGAAGGGTTTTTGCAATTCTGATAGCCATATAGGGTATAGAAGTATCATCTTAAAATCACTAAATAACAGAATACACCACACACTCACTATTCAAACATTTATTCAGGGTCTACTATGTGCAAAGCACTTGAAATATTAAAGTAAATCCAAAAACCAGAGTCTAGATGAAGTGAGAAGGAGTGAGTCCAGGAAGGTAATAAGACCTGGGTACAGAATAACTACAGTCCAAAGCCGAAAGGCCTGGTATTAGAAGACAGACGTGGGGTTGCATGACTCTCAAAAGAGGCAGCGTTGGAGGAAGGTTCTGTGGAGGAAGTGAGAGTTGAGCTGGGTCTTTAGTAACACATAGGACTTGGACCCAGAATAATAGGAGGGAAGAGCTTCTCAGTGGAAACAGCAGAGAGGAAAAAGCGTGGGGACCTGAAAGTATGGACTGGGGGTGGGGGAATAGAGCCCCGCTGTGACTGACCAGAGCATAGGGAATGTGACGGGTGGTGAGGGATATAAGGTTGGAGAAGTAATCGTTTAGCAATTTCACTCCCAGGCATGTACCCAAGAAAATTAAAAATGTGTCTCCATCTAAAAACCTGTATACCAATGCTCACAGTTGAAAGTGGAAACAACCCAAATGTCCATTAGCTGATGAATGAATAAATAAAATGTAGTGCATCCATACAATGGAATAATACTCAGCATTGGGCAATAAAAAGAAATAAAGTACTGATAGGTGCTACAACATGGATGAACCTTGGAAATGCGCTAATGAAAGAAACTAGACACCAAAAACCACATATTATACAATCCCATTTATAGGAAAGGCCCAGAACAGGCAAATCCACAGAGACAGAAAGATTGTAGTGACTAGGGTCAGGGTGAATGGGGGGATTAGAAGTGATGGCTAAAGGGTGTGGAGTTTCTCTGAGGGATGATGAAAATGTTCTAAAATTGATTACGGTGATGGTTGCAGCTCCATTAATATACTAAAAACCACTGAATGGTATGTTTTAAATGAGTGAATTGTGTGGTATGTGAATTATATCTCAATAAAGCTATAATAAAAAAAAATAGTCCTTCCCCAGAGTCAGTGTGAACGAGAAGCAGGGGACTAGACCACAGAGAACAGCTAGTCTGACAACCTTCCACAGTACAGAAGGGGACATTAGGCCCAGAGAAGGGAGGGACTTGTCCAGGGCCCCTCAGTGAGTCAGTGACAGAACTTGGACTAGAATCAAGGCTCTGCCTACTGCCTCAGCGTCCCTCCCTCACATTGTGCTCTTCCCATTGTTTTTCCACTCTTAGAAACATCCCCCTCAAGCAGAATTCATAGCCACACTGCCTGAGAGTCTGCCTAGAGAAATGAGGAAAGAGTAGCCAAATCAGAAGACTTGTTTTCTAAGCTCCGAGTTGGAAGAAAGTCCATAAGTGAGGGTCATATCCCCTTCACAGTATTCCCACCAGATGGTCATCCAGCAACCTTTGAACATCCTCGATGACAGAGAACTCAGTACCTCCAAATAACCCCCTTTCATCTTTGAGCAGCTGTGTGGTAAGCAGAATTCTATCACCCTTCAGCTTTCTCATTATGAAGGGAGATCTAAGGAGAATACTTTAGCCAGATCTCTGTGAGAGGCCTTAAAGGGAACCACACTGGTGTTTGCATCTCTTTCCCTCACTAAATCAAGTGTTTCAAAGGGCAGGGGCTGGGTTTGATCTTATATCCCTATCTCCTGAAAAATGGCCAGACACAGAAAAGCAAGTTCTGAATGTCTGGCAAAGGAATGAGTGAACCAAAGAGAGAAACCATAGAATTTGATGCTTCTAACCAAGCCCTTCTCTCTGGAGAGTTTCCCTTTTCTCAGTTTCAGTGGCGTTACCCTATCCTGATGCTCTGTGCATTTCTGGGGCCCCTCCTCTGCTTTCACCCCTGTCTTCTGCACTGTGAGTGATGGCATTTTTGAACACTAAACTTCAGATTTTCTGGCCTTCTCCCTGTTAGAAAATTCCTCTCCTCCCAGCCCACTCCAGGACTCTCCAGCCATACTCGCCACTCAGGTGAGCTTGGGTGGCAGTTCTGAGTGCCCTGGACATCCCAGTTGAACAGTCCCCCATTACTACAACTGTTCAAAACTGACTCATAATGCATTTACCAAGAGCATCACCCTCCCAGACTTCCCTTCCTCTTACTAGTACCAAATATGGCAGAAAAATATGTTGATAAATTAACATTTTCATTCTCTCTCTCTCTTTAATGCACAGCCCTTCTCTCATTAAAACAAAATCAGGAGGCTAAGACATTCAAGATTCACTGCCTCCAAACAAAGCTGGCATAGCTGAAATGTAACGGGAAAGCAAAGAATCAAATTTTTGGCTTTTGGAAGTGGGCTTTTGAAATTCAGAGCAAAAAGAGTCTTGAAAGCCAAGATTCTGGTTTGGAAGAGACAGCCTTTTTTTCAGATAGAATAGGACTGGTTTGGGGCATGAAAAGCAGAGTCTAAGGAATTGGGGCTTTAATTCTAGCCATTTGTGTTTTTTTCTTCTCCTTTTAAACACATCCTCATCACATCAGCTCAGCCACTCCCAGATCTTTACTCTGTCCTGCCTTCCCTTCTCCCAACTGAGCCCTCACCACTCCTGGCCTGGGATATTGCAACAAGGCCTTAGTGAGCACAGTGACTCTACTTCTTGCTCCCCCCCATTAATCTTACACAGCCTACCATAGTTATCTTTCTGAAATCCTGCCTCAGATCCCTCTAGAAAGAATTTATATTAACGTAATAAATACTTAATTAATCATTGCTCCATGCTAGGCATTGTGCTAAATTGGAGTCAGCCAACTACAACCCCCCACCACCACGCCCCAGCCCCGGGCCAAATCAGGCCCACTGCCTGTTTTTTGTAAATAAAGTTTATTGACACACAGCCCACTCACTCACTTACATATTGCCTATGGCATTTTCAGGTTAAGAGGGCAGAGGCATGTAGTTGTGACAGAGGCAATAGGGCCCCAAAGCCTCAAATATTTTCTACCAGGCCCTTTACAAGAAAACTTTACTGACACATGTGCTAATACTGAGGATACCACAGCAGCGAGCAAAACAGACATGGTCCCCTGCTGTTATAGACCAAGGTCTTCCACCTCCCTCCCTTGGCTACCACTTCTGCCCTCCTCCTATCTCCCTCTCTCCATGAGTCCTCTGAGAGTACCCTGGTTCCCTGATTTTTGGAATTCACCTATCAGTAAATATAATTTTTTTAATGATAGAGGATTGGCATAGGGTACTCAGGTAGGTATATTTTTAAAAACCACTACCATCTCATATTGCTATCATTTTATAATGGGAAAAACATTTTAACATGAAAAAGTAGCAAGGACATCTCTAAAAATGAAGAATTCCTCAAGCTATCTTAGTTTTACAAAATTCACTCTATTGGCTTTATTTGTCCCACTCTGCAGTGAATAAGCACTCTTCAGAATCATCAAAAGTTTGTGGTCAGGCCCTTAGGAACTTTTGATCTAGTCTAGACAGACTGGTTTACTTTGTATGACCAACCTTGTTGTGAATCTCTCCATGCACTTTTGCAACCAGAAAACGCTTCCTCCTCCTCTCTTGCTCCCTGTTTGAGGCCCACCTCCTAGGAGGCAGAGGTCTAGTTCCCTCCGGCAACAGCCTAAAGGCTCAGCTGCTCAAACTAGCCTCCAGGCTGCTGGCAGCTCAGATGAGTGTTATGGCTATGAGTATGGCTATAAGTATCTCTGTCAGCCACAGAGCATGGTGACAGGAATGCTAGGAGGGCTGCCTAGAGTGTGGCCCTTCTTCTGGCACATGCAGGTAAACCCATTTGACAAGCATATGCTGACAGCCCCATGGCAGAGGTTCTCACCCAAATGCCAGGGAGGTGAGCACCAACTTCCTGACTAGTCTCTCACATGACCCAGGATGCCATGAGGGCCCTGGGTGGCTGCCACCAGCTCCCAATCAGCAGGTGGTGGCAGCAGCCCCAAGATACTGGATACTTTGTGGTTCACATGATGCTTCTGGAATCTACTTAAAATAAATTATAGCTCTACCATGAATATAATCCCAGCAAGGCCTGGTGCCAAGCACACTTTTTTGCCTGACTTTCCTTCAGGGACAAACATTCTCTAGAAGCCCCACTCACCGTGTGTGTGTGTGTGTGTGTGTGTGTGTGTGCGAGACCACTCATGAAAATCCTCCACCATACCTGAGATATGAACATTACGCATCCTGTCATTTTTTTCAAGCAGGGGCGAGGCCAGCTGTTCTCTAACTACCCTCCGTTGTAGAGGTTAGAGGTTTCATATTCCTTCTGAGCTGGTCTATTGCCAAGTTGTTCCCATTCTCGGCCATTCCTATTTAATCCATTTGGGAGACCAAGAGGGAGGAGACATTAAATTTCCAAGAGAAAATTAGAGACCTTGAAAGAAAACTGGAAAGAAATTTTGAGATCGCCTGGCCCAAACACCTTGTGCTACAAAGAGGCAAACTGAGGCCCAGAAGGGAAAGAGAACTGCTCAAGTCCCCCTGAAACTACAAATAAGAACTCATTGGTCAGTCCAGATTTCTTTATCTATACCCTGAAATGTCCAGATTATCATATCCTATAATCCAGAATGAAGGTCGTTTTCTTTCTGGCTCAGACCTAGGACACGATGAAGAAAGGGGAGTCGAAGGGGGGGAATGTCCAAAACAGCAGATAGTTACATATCACATACTTGACCTTCATAGTAACATCACCATTAAAAGCTAAGGGAATAAGTCGCCCACATTTTAAGTAAAGACACCTCAAAATGTGTTCTCTTAACACCTTCATATTCAGACCAGATGGGGAAGCCAGGGTCCCAAGAAGGGGCAGAAATCAAGTGAAGGTCGCATACAGTTAGGTGAAGGGTGAGATTAGGGGCTTGACCTCAGAGAGTCCAGTCCAGCTCTTTCCTTGGCAGCGGGTCAGACCACCAGCAATTCCTGTCCTGAGGCTACCAGCCAATCCTGAACTTGGGACTTCATCTCAGCGCTTCCTACAGAAAGTCAGCTGTTCTTTCAGGCCATTTGATGCCAGGTTAATATTGTATTTCTCTCCTTGGCCCCAGAGACAGGGACACGCTTTCTCACAGCCCAAGGCCATCCCCCGCAGCGTGATTTCTGTGTAGTGGCCCCAGGAACAGCTGGCTCAGGGGTTGCCAGACCGCAGCTCTGAGTCAGGCCTGGCTAGCTATTAGGATCACCTGCCTGCCAGGAGGGCTTGGGTTTACCACCCTCTGGCCATGTGTCACAGCAGGACATGCTGAACTCACACCCTGACTTGAGGACATGGGTTGGGCTGTCTAGGGCAGGTAGAGCAGGAACCCTGGAAGTACTCCACACAGCACCCCTTTCCTGGGGTGTCTTCAGAGCATGTAGCAGGGAGGCACTGGTCCAACTCCTGCCCTCAGGCAGGGGGAATGGACAGTCTTTGCCTCAGAACCCCCAATTCCAGACCCATCTCCAGCACACTCATCTTGTGGGGCCTGTCTAGGAAACCAGCAGACCAGCTCAGCAAAGGGTAGAGTGGGATGAGATGCCTTTCCCCAAAGAAAGAATCAAGGGTATCAGAAAGTAACACTTTGCCAATGGCCCAGGTCTGTGGGATGCAAGATTTCAAAGATCTAGCCCAAGTCCTTCATGGTACGGGAAAGAAAACAGAGGTTCAGAGAGGAAAAGAATCTTGCCAGGGGGTTGCACAGCAACTTAGAGCCAGCACTGAAATCTGGTTCTGCTGTCCAGCTCAGTTCTCAGCCTACAAATGTTTTCAGAGCATGGAGGTGACAGATCTCACTCAGCTCCCCAAAAGCATCATGAGGAAAGTATCTCTAAGAGCCACGAGGTGCCCTCACAGGGTGAGCATCAAGTGTAGTTGTAGTCATTGCATTTTACAGCATCAGGCATTGACATGGCACTTAGACGCACTGCCTTTTTTAAATATGTTCAGCAATTCTATAAGTGCAATTGTTATCATTGCTTACGTGGAAATTAACCCAAAGACACTCTCTGGACCCTCTCTAGTCATCTCTTGTCCTTCTTTGCCCCTCACTATTAAGGCCAGTCAATGGAGAGTGAAAGCCAGCCATCTCTAGAGGACCCCTGGAACAGAAGGAAAAGGAGCTGTAAACAGAATTCCAGGTAACCAAGGTCCCGAGGACCACAATATGGACTCCCCGCTCAGTGCCATTCGAAACACTCTCCAGCCACTGAAGAGGCACAGCCTGGAAATGTCCAGCATTTTCTGCAGATGGCTCACCCCTATGACTAGCATGAGGCTAGGTAGGCTCACCTGAACTGCAGCCTCCTTGCGAGAGCACATGCTGGGAAGAAGCTTCGCCCACAATAACCCTGGCCCTTCTATTTTTGTTCCTGCACACTCACCGGGGTTCTGTTTCCTCCTCCTCTTCCTGCTTTCCACCCGACAGCCAGCTGCCTGTCCATTTGAGGAAGCTGAAATTAGAGCCCTCTGTGGTCTTTCCTGCCAGCTGGCAATGCCCTGTCACCGTTGTGCCCTCCCTGTCACTCAGACTCAGTCAGGGGATGAACTGGGCACAGTTGGAGAAGGTGACCCAGAGAGCGAGGGGCTGGACTTCAGGTACATAGAAAAGCAGCAGAGGAGCTTGAAGGCACTGGAGCCACTCACCCTGGGGAAGAAGAAACTCAGGGGAATGCAGTCAATGTCACCATAGCTCTGGAAAGGTGTCAGGAGCAGAGAGAGCAGTTCACTCTTCAGAGCTGCAGAGGAGAGAGAAGGAGGGCAGTCATAAGAGGAATATTTTGTTCAGAATGTGAAAAAGCTCCTTGAATTTCCCGAGATGGCCCAGGGTACTTCAGATTGAATGACAAGCACATTACACTTTGAGTTATAAAAGCCCAGGTTGGAGTCCCTGCTCCTTCCTTTGCCCCAGGGAGCAAGGCGCTCAGCAGTCATCATCTCTAAAATGGATCCAATGAGGCGTATCTCATAAACTCACTCAGAACTCCTTGTAACACATCCAAACACAAACTTGGAATTTCCCAAGAGGAAAAGGGTCAGCCATCACATGTACCAGTCTCGGCCTCCCCCACACAGAGGCTGTGATCCCAGCCAGGGCTTTTCACAGTGGTCACTGAGAAAGGAGCCCTGGTCAGGAGCCACATCAACCTGGGATCAAGTTCCAGCTCTGCCTCTTATCATCTTGACCTCTAACGAGACACTTAGCCCGTCTGAATGAGTCTCAGTTATTTTGCTTATAAAATGGAGCTGTAAACCCCTGCCCTACCTTCTTTGTAAGGTTGTATAAGAATCAAATGAGAGAGAAGAGCAAGTACCTTGTGGGTATAAGTTACTTTTTCAAAAGGCAATGATGTGTTGAGAATTTCTAACTATATTTATTTTTATCCCAGGAAGAATATAGGTAACATAACAATTGCATTCAATAATTAATGTCCATTCAGCAAACTTTCTGTCCCTACTGTACCAGATTCTGGACATGCAAATATAAATAAGACAAAAGTCTGTGTTCTTCAAGACAGGCTGACTGGGAAGACAGACATGTAAATTATTCACTAACAGAATGTGATTCACAGAGTTATATACAAGTAACAATGAAAGGGAAGAGGAGAGCATCTCTGCCTGGGGCTGGGGGAGGCAGGGGTGAGGGCACCAGGTGAGGTAACATTAGAATAGAGTCTTAAAGAATGAGCACGAACTTTTATGCACCTAATAACAGACTACCAAAATATATGAAGCAAAAATTGACAGAATCGAAGGGAGAGATAGACAACTGAACAATAATAGTTGGAGACTTTGATACCCCACTCTCAATAATGAAAAGAACATCTAGACAGAAGATAAGGAACTAGAGGACTTGAATATTAAATAAACCAACTAGATCCAACAGACATAACACAGAATATTTTACCCAACTATAGCAGCATATATTTTCTCAAGTGCACCTGGGACATGCCCTAGGACAGACCAGATGTTAAGCCACCAATTAAGCCACAATAGCTAAAAAGTAGAATCAACTTAACTGTCCATCATCAGGTGGATGGATAAACTAAATGAAGTATATATCTATAATGGAATATTATTCAGCCTTTAAAAGGAAGGAAACTCTGACACATGCTACAGCCTGGATGAGTCCTGAAGACGTTATAATAGTGAAATGTCAGTCATGAAAAGACAAATACTGTATGACTCCACTTATATGAGGCACTCAGAGTAGTCAAATTCATAGAACCAGAAAGTAGAATGGTGGTTGCCAGGGGCCAGGAGTGAGAGAAATAGGGAGTTATTTTTAAATGAGGACAGAGTTTCAATTTTGCAAGATGAAGAGTTCTGGAGATGAATGGTGGTGATGGTTGCCCAACAATGAACTTAATGCCACTGAACTATACAGTAAAAAAAAAATGGGTAAAATGTTAAATTTTACGTCATGTGTATTTTACCACAATTTTTTTTTTTAAATAATTTTTTAAAATAAAAGAATGAGAAGAGAGTGTTCCATGCACTCCAGGTGATGGAGAAAAGTCTAATAAGAAATAGCTTGTGCAAAAGCACAAAAATACACAAGCAACTTGTGTTCTTTGGAATAGCCAAGGCATCCCCAACATGTAAGACACATGGAGGCAAGGGGAGCCACAGGGAACTGGAGGAAGTCCCCAAATGCCCCGCTAGGGAGTTTGCATGCCACTCCCATGGGCTCTAGGGAACTGCATGGTCACAGCATGGCTTAGAACAATCAAACTTGGAGGAGCCTAGGGAGGGCAGGCAGACAGAAGGAGGCAATGTGTAAAGAACAATACCAGCTCTAGACAGACATTAAAAGGGAAACTGCTTTGAGACTGCCCCAGCTCCCAGCCCTGTGGTTGCCTTCTGTGGTCACAATCCCAGTTTTGCGGTGAGAGTGACTCAAGCCATTTGCTTCATGGGGGCCACCAGCTGAAAGCAGGCTGGATTCCCTTGAAAATGAAGCCAGGACCAGACGCGTTGGTGGAGACCCTGTGCAAGAAGCTTCTTTCTCTCTGCTGTGTCATTCTCTGTGCGCGGTGCCGTCTGTTTGGGTGATGCCCCAGAGATGATGGGGGCGGGGTGGGGGGGCGGAGGGGCTTGCGTCTCTGCAGACCCACCCTGTGGTTTCCACCAACTCACAGGAAGACACGTTCAGCTGCTCAAATGTGCAAATGGGTGTGAGGAGTAGGAGGAGGCCCCTCTGAAGTCTTTGAATCAAGTCAGTGTGGGAAATCCCTATTCCGCAGCTTATAAATGGTGACTGTGGACAGTCCCGTGTCTATATTTGGGTCTTAGTTTGCCCATCTCTAAAATGAAGGCGTTAGACCTATAACATTAAGAAGGGCAGGATATCACTGGACATGTTTTAACAATTAGACAATTCAGTATGCACACACAATCCAGAGGATGGGGCATAATGTTCTTTGTTTTTCCCCTAGAGTCTTTTGGGTCTACGTTTAGTCTAGCTTTTCCAAGCTTAGGCGAGTGTTCCCTCTGTGATCTACCTTCTCTCTTTTTCTCTCTCTAGTTCCCTTAGTTTCTTTCCCTCAAGTTTTCTTGCTTTTATGAGTGGAGGGACTATTATAGGGGGCTTGGCATCCTGTGGATGGAAGGAGAAAAATGAAGTCAGGTCCTTCCCCATCTAACCATAGGACAAAAAAATTATAAAATAAATCTATGAGTAAAATTAGCTGCCTCTTAGCTAAAACTGGTGTGTTATTCTACTCAAAGTACCACTTGGTCTTTCCAAAGACAGCAAGCCAAGTAAAAAAATATTTTTTTCAAGAAAGAATCTGCTGAAAATAGATTGTCAAAAGTCAGTTTGCCAAATGATCAATTCACTGCCTTACTGAGAATGTTCTTCACATGACATTGTAGTTTCACCACCATGATAGCAAAACTGTCTGTGTCCTAGTTAGGTGGGCTAGCCCCAAGATAACGCAGGCTCTGCCACTGTCACCAACTGACTTCAAGGATTGCCCTGGGGGTCGTTGGCATTCCAGCCAGCTGGGTGGGGAGAAACACATGAGAGCCCGTGTGGGAGGTGCACATCGCCACCAATCACATTCCATGCCTGGCTCTAAGTGGCATGTTCACCTACGAAGGGAACTGGGGATGTAGTCCCTGCACAGGCAGCCCTCCCCGCCTCCCCCCCAACCCACCATCCCCTCCCCTGCCCGTGACAGCTCTGGAAGCCCTGCAAAGGAAGCACTTATCTTCAGTGGACAGCCAGCCATCTCTGCCACATATGTGTTTCAGACACTGTGCTCTTCTCAAATGCTCCATCCTACACAGCCATGTGTGGGCCTTTTCTTACTTCCCTTGCCCCAATGTGGACCACGTGAAAGTGCACCTTCCTTTAAGCGCTGCTCACATGTGGCCTTGTACTCAGCTCCAGGTTTGGCATCTTATCTGCCTAGCCTCGCCCTGTGTTTCCACCCCACTTCTGTCTGCCCTGGCGTCTCCCTCGGCCCTGCAATGCCATGAATGGGCTTCACCTTCAACACAGTCTACTCTTTTCTCTAGTTTTAAAGACTGGTGCCCTGTCCACATTGGGAGGGAATGCCTGTAAAGCTCTGGGAAAAACAGATTGGAGACAGAAAGCTTAGCTTTAAGGGACTAAATGGTTGTCCAGAGAGGCCACATTTTGAGTTCTTCAAGGTAACAAAGAAAGAAGGCGCCCCTGTACTTTGAAACTGGAAAAGCTGTCCTCGCCCCTCTGCCCGCACCACAAAAACCTTCCTAAACAGACCATTTAAATATAGGAAACAAAAGAGAATGTGGGAACTTCTGCTTTTAGCTAAGATGGAGTAACAGGGACTGATATATCCTCCTGCCTAAAACAACAAAAAGAAAAGAAAGGAGGGAAGGAAGGAAGGAGGGAAGGAAGGAAGGAGGGAAGGAAGGAGGGAAAGAAGGAAGGAAGGAGGGAAGGAAGGAGGGAAGGAAGGAGGGAAGGAAGGAGGGAAGGAAGGAAGGAAGGAAGGAAGGAAGGAAGGAAGGAAGGAAGGAAGGAAGGAAGGAAGGAAGGAAAGGAGGCAGGAGAGAAGGAAGAAAGGAAAAAAAGAAAGAGAGAGAGAGAGAGAGAGAGAGAGAGAGAGAGAGAGAGAGGAAGAGATGGGCAAGAGTGAAAGAGGGAGAGGGTAAGGGAAGAAAGAAACAGAGATATATAAAACAGTGGTTTTCAACACAGTGGCAATCACGCAATGAAAACAGCCATGCCTGAGAGAACAGAAGCAAATGAGGTGAGCCCTGTGGTTGCCCCAACTCACTACCTTGTGAGAGTCCTCCAGCTTTGGCATATGAGGGAGAACTGAGACAGAGTCTGGCAAACTCCCTGAGTTGAGGAGATGGAGCTGAGAGTCCAGGGGGGCTGAAGCAGCCAGTTTATAAAATAGAACACCAGAGAAGAGGTCTCTGGACAGAGAGAGAACCTTGGAAATCAACCACTCATCATCTAAGGAAACTAGTAGAGGTAGAAGAAAGAACCACCGGAAAAGGTTAGAAGAAACAGAGCCGAGGGCTCATATAGGGCCGGGAACAGTGCCCCAGCCACCAGTCAGACTGGGAAAACTCTGTAATTCACAGGGCATGAGGTACAGCACTCAGGAAGGTCTTGCCTACACAGCAAGGAATAACCAGCCCTAACCTGCATTGCTTTAGATTCACCTAGCAAAACATGTTCTCAAGTACTAACTGCATCCTGGAACAAAAATCAAGATTTATAGAAATACAAATATCCAACACCAACAAGACAAAATTCACAATCTTTGATATCCAATCAACACTAACCAAGCATGCAAAAAAAAAAAATCAAGAAATCATGACCCATAATGAGGCCAATCATTCAAAATCAACTCAGAACTAACACAAATGTTAGAACTGGCAGAGAAGGACCTTAAACAGTTATAACTGTACTCTCAATGTTTAACAATTAAGTAGACATTGAGAATATACAAAAGACCCAAATCAGACTTCTAGAAATGAAAACTACACTGATTGAATTCATGGTAGGTTAGAGAGTACAGGAAAAAGAGATTTGTGAACTTGAAGGCATAGCAATAGAGTCTATGCAAAATGAAACACAAAAAGAACTTTTAAAACTAAGAAGAGCATCAGTGAACTGTAGGACAACTTCAAGTAAAGATGAACCAGCTTCCCTTGGGAATTCATTCTTCCGACCCTCCCCTTGTAGACCCTTGGAGGATAGAAAGTCACCACGAAGGGCGCCTTTGTCCTCCCAATGGTTTTTAGGGTGTGTGTGTGTGTGTGTGTGTTCTACATCTTTCTTAACTGAAATACACCTATAGATAAGTACACTTGCATGCACAGTTCACTTATTTTCAAAAATATTTATAAAAGCTTTTTCATTTTGAGATAATTAGATTAGCAAAAAAGTTGCAGAGCTAGTTCAGAGGTTTCCTGTACACCCTTCATCCAGTTTCGCCTCATGTTAACGTCTTACATAATTGCAGTGTATTCGTCAAAATTTAATTGGTATACTGCTATTAATGAAACCAGCGACTTAATTCAGATTTTGCCAGTTTTTTACATTAATGTGCTTATTCTGTTTCAGGATCCAATCTAAGATACCACATTGTATCTATTCATTAAAGGTTTAAAGTTGAAACCCGGAACTCGAAAGTTGCCTTATAGGGGAGTCAGCAATCAGCAGTGATCAACAGTGGCCCTGTGGTCCACTATTTACTACCCACTCTTTATACCCACAAAGATAGGCTCAGATTAAGCCTTCTGTCGGAAATTACCTAATATACATTACCAGAGTAGTATGAGCTCACTGGAATAAAAAAAAAAAAAAAACTAAATGTATGAAAAGACTACCAAAAAAAAAAAAAATACAACAAAAATAGCAAAAGGAGCACTATGTACCAAATGAAGCAGAAAAATAGAACAAGAATTTAAAATAAATATAATATATATTTCATTATGAGACATGAACACCAAATTCATTTTTAAGACCAAGTGGATATATTCACATTGGATCAGAAAAATGATAGGGCAGATTCAGCTAAAGAATATATTTGTGAACTAAAAGGTTAGATTGAGGAATTCTCCCAGATGGCAGCAGGAAAAAAAAAAAATCCTAAGAAATAGAGAGATTAGAAGTTCTCACATTCAAATAATAGTTCTAACAAGAGAGAAAAAATAAAAAGAAGAAAATACTTGCATAAATAATGGACATTAATTTTCCAGTATTAAAGATGAAAGCTCTACATTGAAAGTGGACAGAGAATAAAAACCCACACCTAGATACATTATGGGGATATTTTTTAAATTGTCCTAAAGGCAAAGGTGAAATTCTAGACGACTCCAGAGAATACAGAATACCTACCTAGAGAAAAAGCAGAGAAATACCTAGAGAATGTCTAGAGAAAAAGTACCTACAAAGATAGACATTAGTCTTTCAAAAGAAGCATGGGATATAAAAGACAAAAGAATAATATTTTTAAAAACTGAAGAAAATAATCTGGAAGTTAAGACTTTATATCCAGAAATTGGTATTAAAATATGAGGGATAATAAAAATATTCTCGGGCATACAAGTTACCAAAAGGGTTACCACACAAAGACACATTGGAAAAAATTTGGAGAAAGAACTCAAAACTTAAGAGACATAAATTCAGGAAATTTTCAAAATCTAGAGTGGAGAAAAAAAGAAAAAAGAAAGCATCTTTACATAATGATCATGTAGGGATAGGGGAGGGGAAGAGACTAAGGACTTGAATCTTTTTAAGAGACCAGATCACAGAGAAGCACATAGGGAAGGCAGTGAGAGGACAGAGGGATGATCCTGTGAGGACACAGGGAGAAGGTAGCCATCCATGCAAGCCAAGCAGAGAGGCTTCAGAAGAACCCAAACCTGCTGACACCTTGATCTTGGACTTCCAGCCTCCAGAACTATAAAAAAAAAAATACATTTCTGTTGTTTAAGCCACCCAATCTGTGGTACTTTGTTATGCTAGCCTGAACTAATACAATGACATAGAGTTCATGATTTTTTTTAAAGCTGCTTTGTGTTTTGCTTCTTAGAAGGAATACTATGTGAAAGCAGATGATATTGTTATAAATATTTATGATTTGCATGTGTAAATATGTATGAGATTAACTTTCTATGGACACAGCGTGGGAGTCAGGGAACTGGCAACAAGGGTGGGGGGTGTTTTACTTCTTCCTCTGCTGTGGTGGCTATCTGATGGCCACAAGGCTCGAGTGCCAATGCAAGGCTCGAGTGCCAATGCAAGGCCAAACTGTACTGACTACATTTAAAAGGTTTCTCTCCAAAGGTGTGGGCTATGCCACACAGCACTATATTCATACCACTGAATACTCTACAGCTATTAAAACAAACAAAGTATAACCACACACAACACAACATGGCTAATCTCATAACCATAAAGGTAAAAAATGCTGGTGACAGAAGACACAGTATGACTTCGCTCATGTAAAATTCACAATGTTTGGACGAATACATAAACCAAAAAGAAAAGCAAAAAAAAATGATTCTCTCCAAAGTGAGCCTATGATGACCGAGAATGGAGAGGGAAGGCGTAGTTGTCAGGGAGGGAACCTCGGAAGAGCACAGATGTTTGCAAGGTTCCATTTCCTGACCCAGGTGGTGGGTACACAGGGGTTTACTTTATAAGTATTCATTAAAATGTGTAATTTTAAACTGTCTGTGTAAATAACATTACGAAAAAAAAGCAAAACAGGAGAAAAGCTAAAGCAAATATAACTCAATATTAACTATTCTCAATCCTGGCAGGTCTATGTTTTGTCACTAACTATACTTCTCTGTAATTTGTTTTTTTTTAATTTTTATTAAAATATAGTTAACATACAATATTATATTAGTTTCAGGTGTACACCATAGCTATGCAATATTTATACACCTAAAGAAGTGATCACCATGATAAGTCTAGGAACCATCTGACACCATGGGTTTATTTTTTTCAAATGATTATGCTGAGTAAAAGAAGCCAAGTGAAAAGAGTACAAACATGATATATAAAATTTTGCATTCCATTTATATAAAATTCAAAAAAACTGCAGACTACTACTCTAGGGGGTGATAGATATGTTCATTATGTTGATTGTAATGATGGTTTAATGGGTGTATACTTATGTCAAAATGTATCAAATTATATGACTTTAAATATGGACAGTTTCTTGTATGTCAATTATACAACAATAAAGCGTTTTTTTAAAAAAAACTTTCTTGTGCCTTTTCATATATTTCATGTAGTCTTCAATATACATACATTGCTTAGAAATGAGGGAGATGCCTTTCAATAATAGGGAAACCTGAGTAAGAACTGTGATGCTCTCTCCCAGAGGGCTGCATGTGTCTTTGGATCAGTCACGACATTCAATTATGTCAATATACTTTTATTCTGGCTTTGATGTTAAAAGGGCCTCCACTCTTCTCTCCTCCTTTCTCTCCTCTCCCCCCCCCCCCCACTTCTCACTCTATGTCCCCTCTCTCTCTCTCTCTCTCTTCCCCACCTCCTCTCTCTCCTCTCTTCTCTTTCATTTCCCTCCTCCTTTTCTTTTCGGCTCTCTTGCTGTCTCCCACAAAACCCTATTCTTCAATTGAGCAGGCAGCTTTAGGAGACGTGACAACACCCATAATAATGATAAACGATCATCCCTGTCATTGACTCGCCTTTTATAGTTTATAACATGCTTTCTCATCTCTGTCTGTTGATTCTCACAACAATCTTTGGGTGTAGTAATAGGAAAATAAGAGGCAACTGTGACCGCTTCTGCCTTCTAAGGAGGGTGGTAAATTTCCTATCAGCAGGAAAATAAATCTATTTGCTTCCCTTTCCACTTTCAGACACTGTTAGCGGAGACAGCAGAAGAAAGACTCAGTTCTTTTACCCCTAGCTCCCTCCCTTCAGCAGTGTGATGGCCTCTTAGTTCTAATGGAATGAGTCACCAGCTAAACAAAAACAGGTCCAGAGCTGAGTTGGGGGTTGTGGTAGACAGTGTCGGTTGCCTACTCACAAAGGGCCCTGATTTTGATGCAAGTGGCAATGTGCACAGCTGAAAAATTAGATTTCCCAGTCTCCCTTCCAAGTAAGAGTGGCTATGTGACTAACTTCTGACCAATGGAATGAAGGAATAAACCATTGTACAGAAGCTCTGGAAATGTTCTCTGAAAACGTGACCAACTTAGTTGGCAAGTCCCTTGTTAACCTTCCCCTTCCCTCTGCTTGAAACATGAATGTAATGACTGGTGCTGCAGCAGCCATTTTGCAGTCCTGAAGCGATCTTGCTTGAAGACAACAGGCTTGTGCTAAGGAGCGCAAAACAGAAAGACAAGAGAAGGTGAGGACATTGATGAGATGACAGCATAATCATACCAGCCCTAGAATGCCTACCTCCAGACTTCTTTTACATGGGAGAAAAACTTAAACCTTTTTTAAGGCATGGTTTTATAGGTCTCTGTTCCAGCAAAACATAGGTCCTAAATAACAGAGAACTGATAAGCTAAGTTATTCTGTTTTGAAGTAAAAGACAGGGAATTTCTGGGATGAATCATGCAGGGTACTCTAGAAAGAAAGATTCAAGAGTAACGTGGCGAGTCAAATCTGTTTCCTTGCGTCTTCTATGAAGTCTACACATAAGTAGATGCCTTGTGTGTACGTGAGGGAAAATCAAGGAAAGGGGTTTGTGGTTCCTCATCAGTGAGGTGTCAGGCCAGGATAGCACATGTGAGGTAGCAGATTGGTCCAACCACCAAATTAATTCAAAATAAACAGGATCTGGGAGGTAGAGAAGGAGGAAACGTTCACATTTCTCTTTATACCTGAGAGACGGCTACAGAAGTTTGTCTCACTACACCTGGGCTGAGTTTTGACAAACACCATTTGGGCCCCATAAAACAGGTACTGAATTAATACTAGGACTATAGAAAGAAGTAACCTCATTTTACAAATTAGGAAACTGAGGGCCATGGAGGTGGAGTGACAGCTGGCTTGAAAGTGGCTGTTCCAATTCAAAGTTTGTCTGTTTTTCATTATGCCAGAGCCAGACCTGAGATTCGGGAAGAGCGGTGAGGGAGACAAGAGAACTATAGTCACCACCGAAGCAGCAGATGGGCCGTGTGAATCCTAGTGGCCAGTGATGACAAAGTTACAGCCAGATTCCCTTCCCATAAACATGTTTATGTTCACATGTAGCCTCCCTACCATGGAGGTAAATATATGAAAGTCAAGTACATGTAGTGCTATCATATATAACAGGAGGGATGGGCCACGTTAAGTCCTAAGGCCCAGTCCTGCTCTAACCTTCTATGTGCCTATATAAAATATATCACTAGAATAAGGTTAAATCTATTAAACTCTAAATGAAAATAAATTCAGCTTTACATAAATATATGCTACATAACAATGAGAATCCACCACTTCACAAATTACCACTCCTAGGAGAACAGCATGGTCTACAATTAGTTGAGCCATGAACACAAAGTTGTTCATCCCTACGCTGTGCTTTCCTTAAGTCATTCCCTTACTCTCCTGATTCATGTCATAGCGCATTTCTAGCTCCTTACACCAAGTACAGAGGGACATTTACATTAGAAAATCTACTTTAAACCCTGAAAATCATTCTCTTTAAATAAAAACTAGGCACAATGGGCCTTTAAGATACATTCTGGTACTGTCCTGACAGCACAAGAGTGTGTGACATGAAACTGGTAACGTCGGCAGGGCCATGGGAGGATTTTATTAGACAAATCAGATAGTTTACTAAACACCCAGGGCCTTCTCATCATAAACACAGCCAAGCAGCCTGGAGTAAGGGGGAATGGAGTCCCTCAGGAGCGCTAAGCTCTTTACTCTGGCATCTAACAAGTATGAATAGCTGGGGATGGATAGGATAATTTACAAGTCTTCGTGAACCAAGGAAAAGGGTGATTTCAAAGCTTCTTTTGGCATCATGGAGGTCTTGCCTACACAATACGCCTGAGTCAGCAGGCCTCTTCAGGACTTCAGTGGGATTAGACGCCCATGAACTGGGTAAGGGAAGAGTCTAGAGTGTGGGACCTTCACCTGTGAGTATGTCATTGCCTTGTTTGATGAACTGCCCTCAAAACAACCACCTGGTCCTGTTCTCTGGCAGCCTACATCATTGTAGTTGAATAGGGAAAGTCTTCCTGTTCCCTGCAGGTGGGGAGCAGTTTAAATACATCAACTCCATAAACAGAGCTACGACTCAAATCTGTAGAGTAGCCCAAAAAAGGGATTCCCAAAGAGCAGTGAGCTCCCCATCACAGGAGGTATCCAAGCAGCGTCAGAGACTGGATAGAGGATTTCATGTTCAAATTGGAGAGGGGGAAGGGTAGCCTAAAAGACTTCCATTTCCTTTTCTGTTCTGAAAGTTAGGGATTCTGTGACATAGAGAACCAAATGCTATGCAGCGTGAATATTACTACTTGTTGCTTAAGGCTTATTATGTGCCAGGTACTGTGCTGAATACTTTACTTAACATCTTTCATGTAACCCTGACAAAAAATAAGTCATCCTGTCTCCCTTGCACATGATACCATACCCGAGCATTCACAGACGATGGAACTGAGGCTCAGAAGCAGCTGAGCAACGAGATCACACAGCTCCTAAGAGCCAGGCTTGGTCTCAGCCCCAAGATCTTGTGCTTTCTGTTCTCAAGGGTGCTTCATTCACACAGGGGTGAGGGGTGCAGCAACTGGATCATACAGAAACCTGGCTAGAGCCCCACCTGGGACTGTCCCTCCTCCTCTGGTGACCATTTTTTAAGGTTTATATGCAAAGAAAGGAGATTCGGGGGTAATAAAGCTGGCGAAAACAGAGTTTGAAGACTGGGCGAACGGGTCTCTTAAAGGTCAAAGGGCTGCTGTACCCAAACTTGACAGAATAGTGAGAGGGTAGAGCACTGAAGCTTTGGTTTCCTAAAAAGGACAATCCAGAGAAAAAAATTCTAGCCAAAAGTGTTTCTGTTCCTTTGAGCTACAGCCACAGTTTCTCTGAGAGACCTTGGCTGGGGAGGATGCTTGAGGCCGGAGCCAGCCTTTGTTCCACCTCTTCACCATCCAAACCCCTCCTGGCAGAGAGCCATGGTCTCTTAAGACTTGGCTGCTACCCCTAAAGCCCCCTGCTCACGGCCTGAGCCCTCCTGAGGAGCCTGAGGTTGTCTGGCTACTCTCGGATCCTGAGATTAAAGCCAGTAGAAGGTAAAAGAAAAATTTAAGAGACTTGGCTGGCTGGCTTGCTTTCTCTCTCTCTCTCTCTCTCTCTCTCTCTCTCTCTCTCTCTCACTCTCAAAAGGCAGCCCCCAGCAGTGTTCGTTCTCAGAGAGGTCCTGAGAAGAAGAATGGTCACTTTCCCTTCTCCCAGAGATAATGGAAGAGAAGTAAGAAAGTACCTGTGTTTAAAGGCAAAATGACAACAATTAATCTCTAAGCACAAGGCCTCACCATTAAATTCTTTGGAGAAACAACTTTAGGAGTTTAACGACAATCAAGAGAATTAAATTGAATTAAGAGAAATAGTAATTAAATCAGGAAAAAAGTTTTTGCAAAGGGGATGGTAAAGGAAATTAAAACCAGTAATGCTGAAAAATGTGGTGGGCAGAGCTGGGGGAGGAGAAGGCTGGTGGAGAAGAGGAAAGAGCAGACAGAGCAAAGCCGTTTGGGAGATGCAGAGTATGTGGCACAAAGGAAAGAAATTTGGAAATTGTTCTCAAGAATTTTGGAAATTGTTCTGCCCCTTCCAATTTGGGTCTAAATATGCCCAACTCCTAATGAGAGCATCCTTTAGGAAAATAGGAGAGTCAGCTGGATGAAGCATAGAAATGCAGCAGACTTGAAGTAGGATGTGACCAACTGTCCCAGTTTGCCCAGGACCATTTTGGTTTTAGTACTCAAAGTGCCATGTGCCCAGGAAACCCCTCAGTCAAGGGCAAACCGAGATGGTTGGTCACCCTAACGTGGAGGCAGACAGCCCTGGTTCCCAGCTGTGCTATGCAGAGTCAGCAACTCCATGACTTTGGGTGAATCACTCCATCTCTGTGGGCCTGTTTTCTTACCTGTAAAATGAGTTGCCAGGAGAACCTCAAAAGTTTAAGGATATGTCTAGAAGTCTAAAACAGTATGCATGAACTAAAAGCTTGATAAATGGGAGTTAAACTAAAGAATACTGATACAGAAAACACAAAATATTAGCAAACAATGCAATAGCACATTAGAAAATAACACACTTATTGTTTCGGGGGTCCCCGAGACCCACCACATGTTCCATGATTTTCTAGAATGACTCACAGGACTCAACTTATAGTTGTACTCACAGCTAAGGTTTATTATAGTGAAAGGATATACAATAGGATCATCAGGGGTAAAAGACACAGGTGTAGTCTGGAGAAATTCCACATTCTTCCTCTCCTGTGTGGGACACATCAAGCATGTTCCTTTCTCCAGCAGCGAAGAATGTGCAATGTTCCTGCCCAGAAAATCCATTAAAGACTTGGTGCCCAAGACTTTTATTGGTGGTGATGACAAAAATATCTTCTATCTGGACACTACCAAAATTCCAGACTCTTGGAAGGTTCGGTGGTGTACAGGATAAATCACATTATCAATCAGCCTCTTCAGTTAGGAACCGTTGAAATGCCAAGTCTCCTGACCACCAGCCAAGGGCCAACCTTGCAAACAGACCTTTCTAAAACTAGCAGTGTCCAACCTGTGTTAACTCACAGTGGAGTTCATTCCAGGAATGCAAAGATAATATACAGAAGGGATCGTTCAAATCAGGATCCCCAAGCTGCTGTGTATAACATCGAATGCCAGTTGGCCAGGCCAGCCCTTCGCGGGTCCAAGCTTTGCTGGTGGTGGTATGAATGCCATCCGCCCTGCTAAACAAACTCTGCTTACTGCCAAATTCCTTGCCAAGATTTTACTGCCAACACAGGTCTTCTTCTTGGTCTCTTCAGCCAGAACACTGGGTTTTTCTCAGTTTATCACGAGATGAACAAGTCTCCTGACTAAACAATCTAAAGGGAAATAGTGCTCACCTTTTGCATAAATAGAGGCTACTTTGTTTCAATAGGGGATATCCAGTTCTAGTCATCCAAAATGCTTGTGTTTCAGATTTGGGGCACCACCTTTCCCAAGATTAAGGTACCAGAGCGATGAATCAGAGTCTGCTGATATCTTGCTCCCCAACGGGAAGTTATAGAAAAATAAAATCATTCAGGCCAACAGTGGGGAAAGGTTTTTAGAGTTTAGAAATCAAGAGGTTCTATAGCTGTGCAGATATGAAAGAGCTTAGGAAGATAGTATGGGAGATTTCCAAAAGCATTACTGAGTTATGACTGGCTTCCCCTTAGTTTGTGCATTGGCTTGCTAGGGCTGCCATGAAAAAGTGCCAGACTGGGTGGCTTTAATAACAGAAATGTATTGTCTCAGTTCTGGAGGATAGAAGTTCAAGGTCAAGGTTCTGGCAGGTTTGGTTCTTTCTGAGGACTATGAGGAAAAGAGCTGTTCCAAGCCTCTCTCCTTGGTTTGTAGATGAAGCCTTCAAGTTCAAGTGGTGTTCTCCCTGTGTGCTCTGTGTCTAAATTTCCCCTTCTTATAAATACACAAGTCATATCAGATGAGGGAACATGCTAATGGCTTCAATTTAACTCGATTACCTCTGTAAAGACCTATTTCCAAATAAGGTCACATTCAGAGACGCTGGGGGTTAGGACTTCAATATATGAATTTTGGGGCGACACAATTCAACCCCTAAAACTTGGAAAAATGTAAATGAAAATCAGAATTGCTTTCTAATAACTTTTATCAGAGGACTGTGTTTATTTGCACCACAATAGCCTAGGAATATTTGAGTTGTACAGAAGAGAGTAATGGGAGGGTGGAAGAGAAGGGGAGGGAGAAAAGGAACTAGAAGAAAAAGAGAAGAAGGGGAAGGAGAAAAGGAAAGAGGAAGAGCAGTGATCTAGGTCAGACCACCAAACCTGCACCAGTTTCAGAGAATGGTGAGAATGACAACTCACTACTCAGCTAAGTTTGCTTTAATTTTGGTTTATTACAAAACTCAACAAGCACTGCACAGCATATACACAGAATTAATACAAATGCTTCATGGCCCCCTGATACCTTCCCTTGTGTCTCACAGAGGGGTACCCCAAGTCTGGTAGATTCAGAAGCTCTTGTGTGATGAAGCATTTGCCAAGCAGAGAGCCATGGCTCTCTGCCCTTTACACCATCAGGATGGACACAGGGGGATGCCACGCCAGTATTTAATGGTCCACCCAGTAAGGAAATCCTTGCCCAACATGATCATTACATACTTGCACCTTTCATTTCTTACTGCCTCCTGGAGCTGGCTGAAGGTCTCAGTGCAGTAAGACTGCTACAAAAGGAAGTCTGACAAGAGTTTGTTTTGTTCATTCAGGCAGCACGTCCGCTATAAAAAGAGGCGGTGCTGAGTCAAAATGAGAACTGAAGGGAGAATCAGGGCTCTGTGGCCTCTCAGGGCCTTCCAGCTTCTTAGCTAGCTGACCATGCATACAGCCAGGTTATGAAGACACAAAAGGCAAAATCACAGAAGGCAGGGTGAATTTCCCCAGACACAGTACAGATTGCGAAGCAGCACTGTGGTTAAAGCTTCATAGAAGAGCAGGGGGATAAAATTAACACACTTGCACAGGTGATGGGCCTGGAATAAACTACAGGCCCAGTGACCTTGATCCACATTGTGGCTGCTGTTTTAGAGAGTGGGCACTACCAGTCTGGTGCTGGCCAAATCTGCTAGGTAGCAGAAGCAGATTCCCTCCAGATAACTGATGCACACTAAAGTCTGAGAACCACTGATCTGAATTCTACAACCCAAACCAAATTAGATAGGGTTCTAGGAGAATTTCATTTTCTTACCAGCAACTTTGTTACTAAAGCAGGTAAGACAATATGGAATGTAAGTTTTATTCTCTACATTGCCTATGACAGAGTCAATGGAAAGAAAAGCAAGTGTTTGTAGGACCAATTTAACCCTTTCATGTGTAATTCGAGTTCTTCCCCTCAAGTCTTCAATTGTTTTCTGAGCACAAACTTCTAGATCTCTCCCCAAAATGGAGCGATCTAAATTATGTATGACTACATCTTTGATTCCTATTTAGTTAATTTGCATTTTGTCATTTTAATGTCTTTAGCATGGGAAAGAGACTTAGTTGCCAGAGCGACCAGGAATAGTATTTAAACAGTTTAGCCTTTACCTTACCCCTACTTGGTCAATCTCACTGTGTTCTTGGCTCATCTAACTTTTGTGGTCACAAGAATGCAAAACAGTAAAGTTCTACTGGCAGCTTCTCCCTATTTTGTCTCCAGAAAGTCACATGAATCTGTTTACCCTCTCCCAAATTTACTAACATAACTCATTTTATTTTTACCAGCTAACCTTGCTGCCTTGACTCCTCCCTCTTTAACACTGCCCACTACTCAAAGCCCACCACTCGGTTTTCCAGTTTAGAATCTAGCCTCCAGAGATAGGCTGACTTATGCACAAGCCCAAAATAGGGTTTGAAGTGCAATTCTGGAAGGGAGCCCTGTCCTGGAAGCGGGAAGCCTGGTTTGGGCCTCTCCTCTGCTAAGACAATCTTGAGCAAGTCCCTTCTCCTCTCTGGGCCCCGGTCACTGGTGTTGTACAATGGGAAAACACAATGAACTCTCGGCCCCTCCAGCTCGGGCATCCCAGGGCTCCCTGGTTTTCCTCTGTTGGATAAGTAATCATACAGCATGGATTTCCTGGGGGCAGTGCCACTTTTGTAATTCCTGGCACCATGGCCCAACTACCATGAGCATATGCGCTCTTAAACTTTGGTCTCAACTACTGATTTCACTAATAGTTGTGGGGGCCTTGAGAGTGTTTTCTGTCTGGTTTCTCCATATACACATAGCTACTTAGAACTGGTAGCCCCAGGTGGGACAAAAATCCTACCATCCAAATGCCCAGCCCTTTTAAGCTATGAGAGACAGTGCCAGGTCATCTGTAAAAACCCAATAGAAGGGCATGGCCCACAGGGATCAGCAAATGTTGAGTGAATAAACATTGTGCTTTCTCTACAATCACGAGAGTCCTACACAGTGAACAAAGCTCAGGCCTGAAATAAAGAAACCAGATTCCTTCCACAGTGCCGAAAACCTCTAACTAAACCCACGTAATACTTGAAGCACACCAAATGATTGAGTGGCACTTTCTTGGAGTTGTGTTATTTTTAAAAGCTCAATTGTGGAAGCTCTCTAATGCTGTGACATCCTTCCCTCACTTTCACCACAAAATACGTAATAATCCGTCTGTGTAACTCCAGTGGGTAAGTCAGGCAACTGGAATTAAATCTCAGCCCCTTCACTTACAAGTGTTTTGAGCTTCAGTTTCCTCCCGTGTAAAATGGGGCAAACAGTAAATTCCTCATTAGATTATTGATCCAATAAAGAAATCTACATCCCTAAAATTATGGGGAATAAGCACTTAACTGTTAGCTAATTAACAAAGCATTGTTGGATCATTCTTCTCATTTAATCCTATTTGGTGGGAATTATAATACTAATAGTCATTTACACATAAAAAAATAAGACGCAGAGAAAGGAAGCGAGTCCCCCATGTTCTCACAACTGGTAAACGGCAGGGCCAGAAGCTGAACTCAGGTCAGACACACTTTCAAGCCTACAGGATGGGCAGGAAGAGCAGAAAGTTTGGAAGGCCTGGTAGTGCACCAGAAGAGTCAAACAAACTTGGTCCTGTCCCCTCTCCTGCAGCATCCAAGGGGAGGGGCGATGTAGTTCTGGAGCTTCCCAATGGCAGCTGGAAGGGATTCAAGAGTATGGCACCATGCGTATCGGAACTCCACATACTGTATTTTCTGTTGAATGAAGCCAGCTTTGTAGACATTTCCATTCATTTTCACTTGATGCCAATATTGCGTTTCAGACTGTCTTTTTCAATTCTTCCAATGAGGACATCAGCATCTGGAAAAAGAACTGGAGCCTAGACTAGAACAGATGTGAAAAGAAGCTATGCCATGTTTCGCCTCTCCTGGGAACAAATCCCTCAACTACTGTTTCACTGAAATGTATTCAGGGCACTACTATGCCCAGATTATCCTAGTCTTTCCATCCTGGACTAGTCTCAGGGACTTGTGCTTTCCTTAATGTGGTTGTTCCCCAATGACTTAAAAGGCTCTGCCCAAGCTGCAGTTTAAGTGGAATAAACTCATCACAGAAGGACAAAATACTGTATGATTCCACTCATATGAGGTACTTACACAGTCAAATTCCTAGAGACAGAAAGCAGAATGGTGGTGCCGGGGAGCAGGAACAGGGAGATGCATTACTATTTAGTGGGCTTTGTTTTCTTCTGGAGATGGATAGTGGTGATGGTTGTACAACAATATTAATGTACTTAATAAATACTACTGACTTACACTTAAAAATGGTTAAGGTGGTATGTTTTATGTTATGTGCAATTTACCACAATTTTTAAAAATTGAAAAAGGGAACAGCTTGAACACTACCATTATATAGCATTGTATCAACACAGCCAAACGTAGATACAAAATAGATCTACATCTTCGCATCCAACCCCTAATTTCCTTTTTGATGAATAAAGCATCTCCTTGCTCTGCCACTGAAAACTAGCATTTTCTTATAAGTCACTAGCTCAGAAAATTCAGAGATTTTCCACTATTAATCCACTAGAGACCACTGCTGGGCAGATAGATCTAACAGGCAGCACTGTGCAGGAAAGAGAATGTACCCTCACAACCCAACAGCTCCCCCAAGTGGCTTCAGCAGTTCCCCCAGAGGAAAACAGACCCCTTTAGACAAAGAAACAGACTTCTTTTCCATAACTTTTAGCTATTTTTGGTACCACCAACCTGAATTTCAGGGAAAAAAAAAAATCTATTATAGATACTATCATCTTTAATTTCTTCCAAATAATTTGAGATCTTCTTTCCCTGAATCTAAAAATGAAGATACCTATTTCAAGCAATAAGCAATTCCCAGATTCAAGGGTACTGGTTTTTCATAATTTTTTTCCAATAACTTGCCATTCATAAGGATTTACTAGAGCACACTCACCCATAGAGTGCCCCAGGAAATCTTGTTTAAGGATACACGCTTTAACCATTTAAATTTGGTACTTTGGATCTAAATTTACCTTATAGCCAGGACTTAAGAAAAAATACTTATGAAACTGCTTAACTGTCTAGGAATTTTTTAAAGCTTCCTTTACGATAGGTGTTTTTTTTTTTTTAAGTTAATATACCTCTTTATCATGCTGTAATCTTGCTGGACACCTAGGGCATTTCACATGGATCTCTTCTTAGAAATTCTGGTTTAGGGTCCTAGACTCTTGAATTATATACACCTTTAAGCTATTCTTGATATTTCCTAGGGTTTATTAGAAACTGAATGCTTACGCCCAGAATGGTAGCAGAAGCAAACTAAAACTTCAAAATTTTTTACTTTGGGTTGGAATTATATCAACTCAGTCTAGAAATGTTAATATTCACTCCGATAAGACAGGTCTTTAATTTTCAAAATAAAACAAAATCTGATTCAATATATTCAATTATCAAATGATTTATTTTAAAATAGGTTTAGGAACAACTGGAAATCCCTGGTCTACATTCACAGAATTAAGAAATGGGAGAAAACAAGAAGCAAAAATATTATCTGTGGTTTTAGAGAAAAAAAAAAAAACAGAATGAGCAAACATTTCATCTAAGATTTCTGATTTATCACTTCTATTGACTATTGCCCTGGGTACCAGATGTCTTTGAAAACAGATCTGCCTGATGGAGTCATAGGCACAACCCTTGAAAACCACAGAGCACCCAAAATGACAATCACCAGGACAGAACTACGTAGGAGAAAACAAGCCAAGGCCAATTATAGAACCTTGGATTTGAATGATTACATGATCATTTAAGAAACTTTCAATCTAATAATCTCCATAAGACATGTTCAGACATGTTTCCTACATATCAAAAGGCAGAGACTAAAGGCCCTGGCATCAACAATAAGACTTGATATAAATGAATTAAAAAGTTTATTAGCCATAGAAAAACATCTATTCCTTAAAATCAATTCTCAGTAAGTTCTCTGTAAAACAGTAAGCTTACAGAAAATGTCTTTCTCATGAAAAGAAAATCACCATGCTTTTGGTCCAAGATCTGTTGGGTTTTTTTTCCTTCTTCAGATGATAGATGGATGTAGCCAAATCTATGAACGAGTGTACTTGCCCCAAATGTGCAACATAAATACAGAAGCGATGAACAGAAGACTCATAACCAATACTGGAACAGGACCACTGAAAATAAGAAGGAAAGGCATGCTTACTTTCAGTGATAATACATTATTATATCTGTAATACTAAAGACTGCCTGGAGGAAGGGAGGAGGGAGAGAGCACCTAAGGTGCATCCAAGAGTATTATTTACATCATTACAAAATAGTCCCCAAATTATTATTTGTGGACATTTTAAGGGTGTGGTGATAGCATTCTTGTTATTTTGACAGGAGGAATCCTTATCCTTTAGTAAAATGTACTAAAATATATACAAATAAAATGATCTGATATATTTTGAGACACTAATCAAATTTCATGTATTTGACATTTTCCATAATAAAAACAAGTAAAATTTCCCAAACCTCTTTAAGTGCAAATGATCCAAATATCGAACTATTATTTCAAATTAAGATTATTATTTAAAGATAATCTTCATTGTCTAACTACGATATACTACGAATACAAAGATGAAAATCACATTATGTTACAAAGTGTTTTCAAATACATAATCCCATTTAATCATCAAACTCACATATTAATCTCAATTTAAATATGGAAAACTGAGGCCAGAGAGATTATTTGCCTTAGAACATACAGCCAGAATTAGAGACCTGAACTTGAGATTTCTGATTCTATACATATTGCTCATTTCACTGCTTTAAGATTTCCATCTTCAAGGCTCAGACATTCTGGGCAACATGTGTTCAGTTTGATTTATGAGTTTACTGTAGGAAGGAAATAGACTTTATTCATCAGCCCTTCCCTAAATCAAATGCTTTTCAAGTTGAGAGTTGGTACATAGGTTTCTTTCAGGGAGAATGCCTTAAGTTTATACTACCTGTAAATGCTGATGTTAGTGAAATGTTACAGACTCCGCCTTTTTGACTCTTCCTGCCAACAATGGTTTTGAACTCAAGATGTCACTTCACCTCTCAGATACAACTAGGGAGTGGAAGTAGAAAGACCCCAGAAATCTTAACAAATAAGGC
Source organism: Eidolon dupreanum (assembly GCA_028627145.1). NCBI lineage: Eukaryota > Metazoa > Chordata > Mammalia > Chiroptera > Pteropodidae > Eidolon > Eidolon dupreanum. The sequence continues at coordinate 138,651,332 of CM053509.1, read as the reverse complement.
AGTGGAGTAACCCAGTGGTGTAGCAAGTAACAGAATCCTCCAGTGAACAATCCTCCAGTGAACAAAACAGAGATCAAAGCCCTTACTATACTATTTTGTTCTTGAAAAATCTGCACAATTACAAGAGTAAACAAATTTAAAAATACATGGGAAGAAATTTTCATCATGTTCTACCTGATTACACTCCCTACTTGAAAGCAACATTAGAGTAACATCCGCCACAGAGCAGAAAGCTGAGAGTTCAGCTATGAGTTCAAGTGCCAAAGTCTGAAAGACAACTCTATCAATTATGAGCTATGACTGTGGCCCTCTTATTTAATCTTCTCCAAGCCTAGTTACCTCATTTGTAAAGTAGTGATGATTGTAGTACCTCTCATTGGATCGCTGAGGTATTAAATAAATTAATACACACACAATGCAGGCTTATAATAAGCTCTCAGAAAACACTATTATTATCAACCTGAAAAAAATTCTAAACTCTTAAAAAGAGCCAACAAGCTGTAAGATGTTACTTGACTGCTCCAAGATGTGGATTTGTGGATACTAATTCTCAACTGTGTCCTCTCACCAAAAACATCTCTCTCTGGTGTGATGAGACTGTGCTTAATGATACTTCAAGGACCAGCTTCTATCGATTCCTAGGAATACTCAAGCAGTAGCAATGGGCACACCTGGCTGCAGGACAGCGAAAACCCAGAGCAAGCACAAGTGAGACTCAACCACAAGAGAGTAGCTTTACCGACTTTTTGTGAAGGGTTTAATTGGAGGCCCCTGGATACCCTAAGGAGCAAGGGCTTCAAAATGTCTCTCTGAAATACTCAGAAAACTTACCTCTACCAAAAACCAAAGGTTATTTGAATGCCATCAATTTGCATATCCCCAACCCAACAACTATTTTCTAAAAACATTCTCATCTTACAAGTCTTCAAGAATTCTGGGTAAGTCTTCATAAACTAAATTTGTGATCTAAGCCAAGCTATTGGTCAAGTTAATGAAACTAATCCAAATAAATCTAATTTTGTCTCTTCTACCAGACAGGTGGTATGGTTCCAGCTCTTGCTAACTTTGTCTCCTTAAACCTGAGCTTCTGAACCTACAGTTCTATGCAAATAAGAGTTGTCATTATTCCAATTCTTCATCCACTGGGTTTAGTCAGGAAACGGCTGTACGCAGAGCTGTCCTGAAGCCTACCTGATCGGAAACCTGTGGGATCAGGTTGTCCACATAGTACCAGAAACTCCAGAAAGTGAGGTGAGAAAGGCATGGAGACAAAGATCCCCCAGATGCTCATTCCTATCACCTAATGAGCATTCTGAGCCCTCAGAACTTGGAGAGTGAGATGTTCACCCTCCTGGCTCTACTCGCTACCCGTGAAAGGTAAGGAAGCCAAAGAACTTTCAGTAATGCAGCCTAATGCAGCAACTTCCATTAGGCTCTAATAATGTCAGCGTATGCCTCGAGGGGAGCTTTGAAAAATCACCCAACTCCTGTTCACATGTCATCCCTATTTCTCAGTGTGGGACAAGAACACCAAATGAAGAGCAATTTCATCTAGTTAAGCAGTTTTCCCTCCAGTTCTCTCTATTCTCATTATTTATTTTGACATAGCTACATGAAGATTTTCCTTTGCTTTCACTCAATCCATGAAGAGATGTCATTCTAGGCACTAAATTAATTGGCTGATATACAGACAAACCAAACCCAGCCCACTTGGCACAATGAAGCTGTCATGTATTGTCAATTTCATCAAAGCAAGCACCCTTGGTGGTAGCCAGAGTGCTGCCAAGCGGCTCTGGGATACTAGACAGAGACACAAGGTCTGCTCCCAAGACTTACACTTTGAGGCCAGGCGAATCTTCCGTGTAGAATCGCCACATCCCCCCAGTGCCTGCTGAGGTTGTGCGGCCTGCGCTCCTTGTTCCGCAGCTGGCATTTTTCCTGTAAGAGAAAAAATGCTACAAAGAGCCTTTTCTTGGGAATCCTTATAATGACAATATTACATATGCTACCATTACACTGTTAAAGAACCAAAAAAAAGAAAACGCTTTTTGTTAGTACATCCCATATTTTTGTTTTTACTCCACTGGTCATGATAACCACTATGAACTGAGTACCTGCCATATGGTAATGCATACGATAACCCTGGAGAGTAGCTACCATTTCTGTTTGATATGTGAGGAAATGAAGCTCAGAAAAGATTAAGCAAAGAGCCTAAGACCACACAGCCAGCAGGTGGCTGAGCTGGGCTGCAGACCCAGTTTTGACTCCACAGCCCATCCACTTGCCCACACATATAGGCAGCTAATTTAGACAATGTATTTCAACTTCTGTTCACGTGTATCTTTGTGAAGTCAAGTAATAAACACCTACTCTAAAATGCCCTGAATCTATATACAGTTGACCCTTAACAACATGGATTTGAACTATGTGGGTCTACTGATATGCAGTTTTCAATAAACACCATAAATGTATTTTCTCTTCTTTATGATTTCCTTAACATTTTTTTCTAGCACATTTTATTGTTAAGAATATAGTATGTAATACATATATATGTGTGTGTTAATCAACTTCTTATATTATTGGCAAGGCTTCCTGTCAACAGTAGGCTATTAGTAGTTAACTTTATGGGGAGTCAAAAGATCTATGAATTTTCTACTACGGGGCAGTAGGCAAGTAGGTTGTGTGGCACCCCTGTTGTTCAAGGGTCAACAATAATCTGATTTTTAAATGACTACTTTAAAATGTTTTTAAATTACTATGTTTGCTACAATAGACAAAAACATTAAGCTTTAATTGTACCAGGTTCCAAAATGGAGCATATATTTGATAAAAACAATTTTGTAATCATTTCACTATTTTCACATACTGACCATAGATTGTGGACAGTGAGACAGGATGTGAAAAAGTACAGAAAACACCCAACCAGAACTTGTCCCTCACAAGGGGATCAAAGCCCGTGACATGAGCTGTGTGAGGCAGGCAGTCCTGGCATACGGACGGACATAGCCTAACTGCACTTAGGCCATCGACCAGAATAGGCCCAGGAACCTTTCCCTCTCCCCCTCAGTCACTGGGGAAGCCACTCAGCAACTATTCTCCCACAAGGTACTACTCCCATCCACTTCTCATCTCGCTCGCCTCAGGGCTAGAGTGCTATAACATGAGAGAAAGTAGTAAAGGTGAGAGAAGTCAGCAGAAGTCTTCTGCAGTCCACTTATGACCAACTCAGAAATTCTAGGTAAGGTGAAAGGAAGAGAGAGGGTAAGCTCTGTCCCATCACTGCCCCTCACCATTAACCAAAATCCAGTATACTCACCCTTAAAATCCCATTCCAGTTATCTGTGGGCTACTGATTCTGAATTTTTTTTAAAAAAAAGAAGAGCACAGAGGAAGAAACCAGAAGTGAAAACCCTATCCTCACCAGCTTTTCTCACTGCCCTCCCAGTTCTGGTCCTAATCCCCACCTCACCTCACCCTGGCACGGACTTTACCCCACACTTTAATGGAAAAAGCACTAGTTAGAGATCAGGGAGCTTGCTCTGTTGCGTGAAATGGAAGAGTGAAATTCTGACTCCAGTTTGGGTTCCAACAAAAGAGCTGTGTTCATGCTAGAACTGTGAGAGCAATCGACGTCAAACAATAATTTGGATCTACTGTACTACAAAGATTATATTTCAGATACATTAATTATTGGTTACATGGTGGCATGGGAACTTATAACTCCATTCATTTGACTATTTCTATGAGAAAACTGATTGTAAATAGCAAACATATTGTACAGGGGTTTACAGAGTAATCCATACTCTTAGAAGAACTTTCACACACTGAGATACACATCATTAATCTGTGGGGCAGGTACCTAAAATGTTTTTCCTTGTTTATTAAAGGGAACTTGAGCTAGACAGTAAACTCCATGTGGACACAGTGACAGGCTGAGCAAGGACAAGGATTCATGTGCTTTTCACTATTCCCATAACCTTCAAACTCCAGGTCCTGTCTTCAAAATCTCCTGGAATTAAAGGAGCTCCAAAGGAATCAGTCTCGCTTCTTTTAAGATTTCTTACCTCTGCTGGCACACGGAATATAGTAGAGGATTTGAAAGTCAAGGTCCCTGGCAATATCAAAATATACTCAAAATACCTCCCCTCCCCCCACTGAGAAGTAGGCAGAGATAAACAGAACCCATTTTAATCTCTTAAATTTCTATTTGGGGTCTGTTTCACTCTTTTTTTCCTGGCCACTGTGTAACTGCCTCCCTCTTCCTATACCCTGACACAATGGTTTTCATAAGTAACCTTTTACATACTTTGTTCTAACATGATGGCCTTCTGGGTGTTCCTCAAAGAGGCCAAGTTCATTCTCACCTTAAGAATCTTGACACTTAACCATTCCTTTCGTCTAGGAAGGCTATTCCTCCCCCAGACCATTGCAAGATCTATCTACTCCTTTGCTTCTTTTAGATTTCCACTTAAATGTCACCTACTCTGAACAATCTATCTAAAACAACTATCCACCAACACCAGAATTCCACCACTCTATAGCCCCCACCCAGGCTTTTCTTCATAGCCCTTCTTACCTAAAATTACCTTATTTATTCATTTGACTTGCTTACAGTCTCCCACACTGGAATATTAAGGTTCATGACACCAAACCCTGCCTATCTTGTTCACAAACACATCCTCAAAGCTGAAACAGTGCCTGGCATGTTCCTTCAATAACTATTGATGACCATCTTAACATCCCTGGCTGTTCCATCATCTTAATATCTCTGATTCCCATTAGGCCTGCTTGAATACTGTGGAGCATTTTACACTTTACAGTGCATTATTGTTCCTTTCCATCCTCATAGCACTCTCCTTTTATACTATATTAGAAAAGAGCAAGAACTTCAACCCCAATCTGACCTTAAATCCCATAACATTTCTTCTCCAAGGTTAATACTATCTCTATCACCTCACTGAGTATGGAGAGAGAATGCAAATCTGCTGACTCCATAATCCAAAGCATTATCTTCAACTTTTTAAACCATTAGCTTCAACTTTTTCATAGAGACTTACAAAGCAGAGATATATAGTCAGCCAACACCTATTAATTACATTTATGTAACACTTAAAGAGCGCCAAAATTCTAGAAGGGAACACTATAGAATCTGTCAGTACGTACAATCATGATCTGTCTACTTACACTAGCCCTAGCCATACTAAATCCTAAAAGATATCAATACTCACAACTTGAAAAGTTGCATGTTCTCAAATGTTTAGATTTCTCCATTTCACTTGTACAGCAGTTATTTTGTTTTTCCTAATAAGTTATTTTGTTCTTATTTACATTAGATAAATGTGATTTTTTTTTCTTAAAAAATTCTCAGAGGGCCAAAGTTCCCTACCACAGTACTACCAATTCTTATTAACCAGACCTACTCCCCAAGGGACCAAACCTACAAGACATGTTTTCCATCCCAACACAAAAAATCTCTGAAACCTGGGGTGGAAATGGGACAGCAATCCAAACCTATATAACCTAAACCGTAGCCTGACACTTTCCAGTTGGTCCATCTCAGCCCTCCCTTGAACATCTTACTGACAGGGAATTTTTAATTGTTTAGAATTGCTTTTCATGGTTCTATCAAAATTGCTTTCCTCTGAGCTGAAATCTGCCTCAGTAAAGTTCAAATGATCAGTTTTATATTTTTCTACTGTAAACGACAAGAAAAATCTCATCATTCTTCACATCCTTACAAAGAGGTTTCATGTATCCCCTTTTGAGGTCTTATCCTCTCTAGATAAAACCCCACTAGGTCCTCCAAAAATCCAACACAATAGGGTTGCTTGATTACTTCATTCATTTATCATTTATTGTTTCAAGTCTCACAGTAAAACAGAGATGACTTGGACTGTTTTTGTCAAAGTCTAATGAAAGAGATAAATACAGAAACAAATGATACCATGATATGAATGAAGTGCTTTGAGAATGAAAAGGAAAACTAGTAGCTACTGCTGCTTTCAGAGTCAGGAAAGGCCTCAAGTGGAAATAACTCTGAGCTTAATCTTGGGAGAATAAACAGAAATTTGTGCGAGTGTTGGGGGTGGGGTCTAGTGAGCTCAGAAAACAGTAATAAGCTCCCTGTTGCTGGATCACAGGGAAGTGGGAGAAGAGAGGCTGTTGAAAAAATCACCAAGAACCTCTGTCTCTCCCCGGTCCCTTTTTAAGTTCAGCAAAAAAAAAAAAAAAAAAAGAAAGAAAAGAAAAAACAGAGAAACTAAGTAGAAGAGTGACAGAATCAGAGCACAGGATTGACTGGAGTGGAAATGACCTGGAGAGTAGAAGAGTTAGGTAGAAAATGCAAACGTCTAGATGAAAAGGAGGTGACTGCTAAATTAGTGCAATAGAAATGGAGATGGAAAGAAATGAGGTTTTCATGTATAATTTAAAGTCTGACAAATGACTGGATAGAGACAGAGCATCAGAAAACTCCAAGATGACGCTTAAATTCTGGCATTGGGTGAACGAGTGTCATATGGAATTAAGGAAATATAACTGGGGGTAGGCTAGGGCTGAAATGACCCGACAAGTCATGTTAAATTAAAGTGTGTATGGGACCTCCAGGTAGAAATGTGAGTGCAAAGCTCAGAGCCAAAGACACCAGTTCAACGCCATCAGTTTTGTCAAAGTTTTCTGTAACCCTATTTCAATTCAACTTTCCTTTAGTGGTAGCTGAAACTGTGCAATGAGAAGAAGATATTACTTTCTTCTCCAGACACAAAAGACCAGAAGCCCATTACCCTACTGCCACGTCATCTGAGGCTCATTTTGCCCTTATGAATCTTAAAATCCTGGAGTCTCCTTCTCTAAGACCAACGAATTCTTGGGCCGCATGGCTCCTAGCCCACAGCCAAGAGGGTCGCCGGGATCCTTACCTCTGCCGGACGGTGGAACCCGCCGCCCGGGCGGCCACTGCTTTACTGGGAGAGCGTCCTGAGGAGCCCACGTTAGTGCCACTGGGGGTCGGACCAGGCTGTAAAGGGAGACAAGGTGACAGTCAGGTGAGCGCTGCCCGCCAGCCCCCAGCACCGCGGCCCTGACAGCCGAGATCGCACCTGAACCGGATGGAAGGAAAAGCAAGGAAACCACAGAAGGAGGGCAGGGCGTAAGGTAGAAGTCAGGCACGAGAGAGAAGCGGGGTGTAAGGAGGGATGGATAGAGGCGCCATACCATGCTGGAAACTGGAGGGTGGCAGGAAGGTGAAGCAAAGCGCTGGAAAGCGATGGAGATCTCGAAGGACCAGCGGCTGGAGAAACTGGGTCAGGCCCCGCCCCGAAATCTGCTGGCAGGGTCCTCGCTGACTCCAAGGACGCCTGGGTTGTCTCACCATATGCCTGTAAATTTTTGCTAGAGGCGACTTGGTCAGCTGCTGTGTGAAATGCACAGACCCTTCGTCTCCTTCCTTCGGATTACAGAGGCCTTCATAGAGTCCAGTCCCTACCAAAGGGAAGATATAGCCATGGTCAGACGAGAAAGTTTTTCTACGGCAGTTACTAGGCGCCCACAGATTTGCGCTGATGTGGCCGAGGCGACGCACGCGCTGCGGGGCGTGGTCAGCTCCGCAGTGGCCTGCTGGGAGCCGGGGAAAGGAGCAGGCGCTCAAGTCCCTGAGGGCGCCCGCGTAAGTTCCGGGCTATGGTAGAGAAGCAAGCTAAGGACAAGGAGATGGGCCCCAACCCGTCGGTGCTGTTTCTGCACCCTGACCTGGGTGTGGGTGGTGCCGAGCGGCTGGTCCTGGACGCGGCGCTGGCACTGCAGGCGCGAGGGTGTAGCGTGAAGATCTGGACTGCACACTACGACCCGAGCCACTGCTTCGCCGAAAGCCGCGACCTGCCGGTCCGCTGCGCTGGGGACTGGCTGCCGCGCAGCCTGGGCTGGGGCGGCCGTGGCGCCGCTGTCTGTGCCTACGTGCGCATGATCTTCCTGGCGCTCTACGTGCTCTTCCTCGGCGACGAGGAGTTCGATGTGGTTGTGTGCGACCAGGTGAGGCCTCCACGCCGGGCCCTCGCCGCGCCCCCTTTTCTCACTGTACAGGGCACGCTGCATGACCTCTGATGACTTCTCCCGGTCTGTGGTTCAGAAAGATTGGAACTGATCTGGAGAGATGAGAGCTGGGAGTGACTATAGTTCTCGTACTTCAGTGTGGATGCTTTAATGTTGCACGCTGCAGGGTCCCACCCTCAGAAGTTCCATCCAGGAGCTCTGAGGTGGGGCTCCGAAATCTTCGTTTTCAAACTGGCTCGTCGGATGATTCTGAAGCAACTAGTTCTAAGAAACAAATGCATTAGAAATCAGCTTTCAGTCACTTTTTACTTCTGTAACTCGTTTGTCTCCCCTCTGCGTTATTCCTGTTGATGTTACTTCTAGGCCAGAGCATCCCACTGTTTGTAGCCTTTGGAGCCAGGCCATCTGTTTCTCAGTAGTGTCATGTGTTAAAAACACCAAGCTAAATATGTCATGTTTCTATTAAAACTTTAACGTGGCTCCCATTAGTTTTTGTAGGAAAGTCCAAATTCTTTCCCTTGGTGAAGACCGCCACCCTGGATCTGGGCTCTAGCTATTCTAGATTCCTTACATCTGCCCCCCCCCCCCCCCCCGCCCCCCCCCCCCCAAAAAAAAATTTGCTTTAAAAAGTAGCATTTACTGGGACTAAAAAATGAAATAATGTAAAAGAATATATTGTAAAAGTCCCATGCCAGTTCCACTGCCTAAAGTAGCAGCTGTTAACGGTGTATCCTGTAGCGTTACAAAAATTGTCTATGGCTACACCAGCATATGTGTGTCTGCTCATGAATAAATCTTACTACTTGTAATATTTAGGATTAAGACACACCTACTATTGGACAACTTGCTTTTTTTTCACCAAAAATTTCTATTTGGAGCATCCTTATATATCAGTATTAGAGAATGACTTCATTACTTGTGGTAGCTGAAATCTGCTTTTTGTGTGTGTGTGTAGCATAATTTATGCATTCTGTTAAAAGACACGAGCAATGTGACCAGTTCTTTGTGAACTGAAGGAATGTCCTTGTACCTTTTATATGTACTTATGCAAGCTTGTCCTTTGAATAAATTCCTAGAAATAAAATTAGGTCAAAGACTTGTTGATTTTAAATGTAAGTATCTGTTGCCAAATTTGCCTTCCAAAGATGTGTCACTTACTCTCTCTCATGTATGATAGAGCCTGTTGCTCCTTCCTCTTGTGCACGTTGGATGTTATCAACCATTTTAATCTTTGCCAAACTAATAGGAGGAAATGGTATCACATTATTACTCCTGAATTACTTTTGATCATCCTTGCTTGTGTGAAAGCTATTTTTAAGAAATGTGGACATTTACCAAACACCCTGCATGTCTTAACTAGTCAGTAAGTGTGAGGCAGCTGAAACTGCAGCAGGTAGAGAAAAACACTGACCTTGGAAGTAGGAGACCTGAATTCAAGTTCCATTTATTTGCTGCTTCCTAACTAAGCTTTGGATAAATCCCTCAATAACTCTAAAACTTACCTTCCTCAGGTGTTTAGTGAGCTGGAGGTTAAGTGATTTGTAAAGACTGCCGACAGGAAAATCTAGTAATGCCAGCATGTAGTTCATGTTCAGTAGTGATTATGGTTAACATTTATTGAACATAGACTATGTACTAAATTCTTAACTGTTTACATATCTCATTGCATTTAATAATTGTAAAAACCATATGAGTTTTTTGGTACTATAATTGTCACCACGTTACAGAAGAAGAAACAGGCCCAGAGAGAGTTGGATTACTTGATCATAGTCACACAGCTAGTTAGTAGAGCTGAGATTCAAACCCTGCAATCTTGATTCCAGAGCCTGCACTCTAAACGACTATAGTTCATTAATTCAGAACAGAAAGATCCTAGAGTGATTTTTATCTACTACAGTAGCCACTAGCCACATATGGCAATAGGCACTTGAAATGTGACTGGTCTGCACTGAGAAGTGTAAAATACGCACCTGATTTTAAAGATTTAATGTGGAAAAACAATAAAATATGTCATTAACTTTTTTAGTATTGATTATATTTTGAAATAGTAATATTTTAGATAAATATTAAAATTAACCCTTACGACATTTTTAATGTGATTACTAGATATTTATTTTTTGAACAGTGCTGTTCTAGAAGAAACTAGTGAACTATTTAGCACACACCCAGCCTTCAACAAACCAGGCATTGTACTGGGTGAGAGTCTGTGAGGACACAAAGCAGAATCTGACATTGCCCATGAGGAGCCTACAGACTAGCAGGCAGGGTGGGGTGTCTGTGCTTTGGATTTAGTTGAAGTTTAGTTGACCAGTCACTATTTGTTGTTGATTTTTGCATTGACTAGGTGTCTGCCTGTATCCCAGTGTTCAAGCTGGCCAGACGGCGTAAGAAGATCCTGTTTTATTGTCATTTCCCAGATCTGCTGCTCACCAGGAGAGATTCTTTTCTTAAACGCCTGTACAGGGCCCCAATTGACTGGGTGGAGGAACACACCACAGGCATGGCAGACTGCATCTTGGTCAACAGCCAGTTCACAGCTGCCATTTTTAAGAAAACATTCAGGTCTCTGTCTCACATAAACCCTGATGTCCTTTACCCATCTCTGAATGTCACCAGCTTTGACTCAGCTGTCCCTGAAAAGCTTGATGACCTAGTCCCCAAGGGAAAAAAATTCCTGTTCCTCTCCATCAACAGATATGAAAGGAAGAAAAATCTGACTTTGGCACTGGAAGCCCTAGTAAAGCTGCGTGGAAGATTGACATCCCAAGACTGGGACAAAGTTCATCTGATCATAGCAGGTGGTTATGATGAGAGAGTCCTGGAGAATGTGGAACACTATCAAGAATTGAAGAAAATGGTCCAGCAGTCTGACCTTGACCAGTCTGTGACCTTCTTGCGTTCTTTTTCGGACAAACAGAAAATCTCACTCCTGCATGGCTGCACATGTGTGATTTACACACCAAGCAATGAGCACTTCGGCATTGTTCCTCTAGAGGCCATGTACATGCAGTGCCCAGTCATTGCTGTTAATTCAGGTGGGCCCTTGGAGTCCATTGTCCACAGCGTCACGGGGTTCCTTTGTGAGCCTGACCCAGTGCACTTCTCTGAAGCAATCGAAAAGTTCATCCATGAACCTTCCTTAAAAGCCTCGATGGGCCTGGCTGGCAGAGCCAGGGTGAAGGAAAAGTTTTCCTCTGAAGCATTTACAGAACAGCTCTACCAATATGTCACGAAACTGCTGGTATAATTAGATTTTTTAAAGGTATTTGTGCTACTTTCATTAACATCCTATTTATAGATTGTAGACCCAGTTTTGAAACCATAAACCTAGAATCTAGGGCAGAAGAGTTTTAAAAAAAATACACTTGAACCTCGACTCTAAGCTACCTTCCTGTACACCATACCTTCCTATCTACTTTTTCAGAAAAACGCTTTTATGTTGTAATAACTCTTAGTCTTATCAGTGTTAAGATTTACATGTGGTGTAATTCCATGTTCAGCAGAATATTTTAATTATATTTTCTATAGATTATTGCTGCTCTGCTTATAAATTTTTAGTCATATTGTACCTTACTTGGTTTTGATAGTTTAAGTGTATCATCATCAAAGTTGATTATTTTGGCTTCATCATATAATGAGAAAAGGGTCACTTTAGTTCCCAGAGTCAGACCACCTAAGTGCTCACTGCCCTCTGTTGGGAGATTTTTATTTGCCATACCTTTGCTTGGATCCATTGCAAGAATGCACTGTGCTTTTTTTACAAAGATGATTTATTGTATTTTTGCACACTGAGACATGACAATAAAAGATGTTTATCATAGGAAGAGACAATAAAATACTAGTTCCGGGCTTCCGTTATATATATATGGATATAATAGCCAAACCTGAAGTCAAAGTAAACTGGATATCGAAATGAAGAGAGAATATTGTGCATGAGCTGTGCCTCTTGTCTAAGGTTTAGTTCTTAATAGCATCTCATTCATCAGCCTTGTTAATATTTGTGTTGTATTAAGTAAGCTCCTTCTAAGTATGACACAGATGCTCTTTACCCTTCAAGGCCTGGCTCACGCCACTGTGTGGAGCTTTCCTTGACCCTCCACCCACCTCCCAAAGTGGAAGTGACCTGCCTTTCCTCATAGTCTACCCCTTTCATGGCACTGACCAGTCTTATAGTTCATTATTTACCTGTTGGTCAAATAAACATAAAGCACTTTTCAACACAACTTTAAAGCTAAATTCATTTTTAAAGCAAAGATAGTTAGCCAAGGGCTCCACATTAATCCACTCTAAGAGCATAGACCTGAGAGCCCAACAGCCTTTGTAACCTTGGGCAGGATACTTAACCTTTGCCTCAGCTGCTTCATCTGTAAGGTGGAATAACTGTACTATTCTACTTTCCTCATAGGATGGTTATGACAGTAAAATAATATATGTACAGTATTTAAAACAGTGGCACATAGTACAGGCTACATAAATGTTAAGCTATTTTGTAATTTGGGGGTGTTGAAAATTACTGTAGAAGTTCCATGAGTTCGTGCTGTACTACTATATTGTTCTTTGGGGATTCTTAAGAGGATGACATTTCAGGCTGCAATTTATCACATAAGTCTGTATCACAGGAGTATTTTAATGAAATGACTTTACCAAAAAAAAAGGAGTTCTTTAAAATGAGAGTGTCAAATATATTGAGTCTTTTATAGAATAAAAAGTTCTGTTGAGTTGTCTTCCCTGGTATCGTGATAGCTTACTGTCTTATAAAGTAGGTCATCCCCACTATGTGGCTCGGTGCATATGTTTCTCAGGGAACTACAGCCTCTAAAAAAGGCTGTGACCACTGGGTTTAGTACTGACAGACTCAGTTCTGATCTATAACTGATCATGCTCTGGTGCTTACCTATCATATATTATAGGTACTATAACTTGCCTATTTGACCATTTTATGCAGCTCCTTCCAAAATGAGCTATGTGGGTTCATGGGCCTTAGGTTTTACTTCCCTTCATTGTCTTAAGCCCCGGCGGGTGATAGTAAGACCACAGATCTGGGAGGGATGGCCCTGTCTGCCATGAGCTCCTAGCCTCAAATGCATTAACCTTTGGTTCCTGGACTTAGGATGGAACTTTGCCCATAGGAGGTGTTCACAGCTTCCAAAACTAAGCTGATGTCAGGAAACATAGAAGCATAGAACATTGAAGTGAATTGTCTGGGGCTTTATCAATAGTAATTCTTAAAGCATTTACTGTATGCTGGGTGTGATGAGATGCACAGCAGTCAAGTCACTGAATCCAAACAGTTTCATGAGAGTGTGGTTAAGCAACTTGCCTCGGTCACACAGCCTTGAGGAATGGGCAGTCTCAAGGGTCCAATTCCAGCCATTTTACCTTTTTTAGTCTACCTTTGCCCTCACCAAACTCCTGTGTGGTGTTTCTTCAGTGAAATTCCCTCCACAGTATTACCATTCAGGTCCTCGGGTTTAGAAAGGCCTTACTATTCATTTTCCAAGCAACATTGTGAGGTATGATTACCCATTTAATACACAAAGAAAGAAGCTCAGAGATGAGATACTTACCCAAGGGCACACAACTGAAAAGTGATCAAGCCAGAATTCAACCCACGGTTACCTGATCTATCCAGGACTGTATATAACAAGATTCCTCAGCCTGTACCCCTTTGATAAGCATAAATATTACATGTCTTTCGAAACTTTATGAAATAAGTACAGCATTCCGAGTCATATCAAAGTGAGGAGACAAGATGCTCTTCTGTCTTCAGGTTAGTCCTCTGACTAATTACCCATTACTATAGGCCATTCCCTGTGAGAACCACTGCACTGAGGCCATGCTGCCTGCCCTCCCTGTAGCTGACGCTGGGTCATTCAAAGACCTAGTGGAGTTATCAAGGTCATTTACTTGCTCAAAACCGAAATTAAAGCTAGCTTAACTCAAAAAAGATTTTGAGCTGAGTGTTTGAAAGAATACAAGTCAGAAAAGACAATCACACTCCACCAGGGAAAAATGAACTGAGATGAAATCTTCATGTGGTCTTTCAAGGAGGTAACTGTTTTCCTGCAACTGCTTGCTCACCTGTGCACATGGTTGCAAACCCCTGACTGCTTATTACCTTCCATGGATGCAGAGATTTCTGCCAGTTAGCTGCAACTCTACACACACACACACACACACACACACACACACACGAGATGGGAAGGGGTGGAGTCGTACCTAGAAAAGAGATCCACCCACTCAGCGGAGCAGTATTGTTCTTCCTGTTTGGAAGTGATCAAGTGACTAATGACTTGAGAGCCTTTAGACTTTGTGAAGCTCTTTCCGGGTTGTCTCATTTGCTCTTCATAGCATCCTTCGAGGTAATTATTGTAGTCCTTTTTACAGTAGAAGAGCTGAGACTTACAGCTAGGAGGCAATGGAACAGCAATCAAACCCAGGTCTGACTCCAGGTCGACAGTATACAGATGCCTCTTGAGTAAATGCCTCACCATCTTCTAACCTGCCCAATATGCCACTTTCACTTCCACTATCTTATTCCGCCTCTTCTCCTTCCACAGGAAAATGAGGTATATGAACACCTCACTACACTGCCCTCTGCTTGCCCCCTGCCCCGGTTCATGACAATCAGCCCTTCTCTGTCTACCTCTGCCAGTATCACTAACTGTCCTGTGACCTCCTTTCTTTACCTCTTTAACTTCCAAAATCAAACCATTCAGAGCTGAGTAGGACCCCAGAGGTCACCCAAATGTATTACACAGATGGGAAAACTGAGTCCTCTGTATGCCTGAGGTCATACAGAGGGACAGTTGCAACCTTCCTCTAGCTTCTTTCCAAACCCCCTCACACCACCTCCACGTATCAAAAACCATTGATCTCCTACCACTTCCTTTGAACTCCTTACCCCTTCATTTCTAACTTCAGCCCCCTGCAGCTCTGACCCCAATAGCCTGTGAGGGTACTACCATCCAGACACCAGAGCCTCATGCCTGCTACCTGAGGGGGGTAGGGAGCTTTCCCAATGACAGACCCAATTTCCAACCTGCCCTCCTTGATTAAACAGCATCCTTTGGGAGGGACAAAAGGGAGAAGGGGTTACAGTGCTGACTCCTGGGGCAAGGGGCTGCTGGAGCCAGCACTCTGTCCTTGTCAAGAGGACTAGGGATTTGGTGGGGCTCACAATAAGGGTGACCTGGCCTTGTAGCCCAGAAATATGACCACAAGTAAATGTTGAAATATCTTGCAGGCAGTACTATCACTAGGCCAGCCACTGATGTCTTTTGAGACAAATATAGTCTAGAAGAGTCTCTGAGCATGTATGTGTGTGGGGGATGGGGGGAAGGGGGGTTTGTGGGGGCACAAAATAGCACAGGTGTGACTTACCTTTGTGACCTGCCATTCTCACAAGAAGTTGCTAGGCAGAATTAGAACAGTCTGTTGAAATAATGAACTCAGATTGCCCTTTGCTTTTCTGTGTTACTTAACCTAGAATTCCAAATACCAAGAAGGTATCCTGGTGGTGATAATTCTAAAAGTCTGGGTTTCCTTATCTGTTAAATGAATATAATCAGATTTAAGTAGCCCACTCCACAGAGTGTTTATAAAGAATGAACATATAAGAGAGTGCACATAAAAGGCACTGAATCAGCATATGAATAAGACAAAGGATGTGAAGCTGATTGGGTAAGGATGAAGGTAGCCTTTCACAAGCCTGTATGAATTGTACTAGTCTGTGGCCACCTTAGTAAGGGTAGCAGTGGAAGTCTGCCTTCCCCAGGGAAAGTCACCTCATGGGGAAATGGATAGATGGTATGAACAATCACCAACAAGGGGTATTTCCCTCTCACTTTGTACGTTCTTTAACTTAGTATCAGGAGGTTTCTGACTGTTGAGACAGGTGGTACTAAAGTAAGGATAGACAAATAGATCAATCTAACGGAATAGAGTTCTAAAATAGATCTGCACACATGTGGTCGACTGATTATTGCCAAAACTACTAAGGTAATTCAATGGGGGAAAGGTAGTCTTTTCAAGAAATAGTGCTGGAACAGTTGGATATCTGTATGGATAATAATGAACCTCACCTTTATCTCACACTATACACAAAAATGAATGTGAGGTAGATCATAGACCTAAACATGAAATGTAGACTAAGAACTTGAAGAAGAAAACAGAAGAAAATCTCTACAACCTTGGAATAGGCAAAGATTTCTTAGAAAAGATACAAAAAGCACAAAGCATAAGGAGAAAAAAATGGTAAGTTGAATTTCACAAAAATTAAAAACTTCTCAAAGGACGCTTTTTTTTTTTTTTAAAGAAAGACAAGCCACAGACAAGGAGAAAATAGTCATAATTAGTATATGTAATAATGATCTGCATCCAGCATTGATAAAGAACTCTTACAACTCAATAGTAAGAGGACGAACAATCCAAATTTTTTAATGGGCAAAGGATTTGAATGGCTACTTCACAGAAGATATCGGAATGGCCAATAAGCACATGATAAGATGCTCAATATCATTGGTCACCAAGGAAATGCAAATTAAACCTACAATGAGACACCAGTACACACACCCATAAAATTCAAGGCTCTGAGTAAAAACGTTGATGAGAATGTGGAGCAACGGGAATCCTCTCACATTCCAAAATGGTACAACACCTTTGGAACACAGTTTGATAGTTTCTCATAAAGTTAAATGTGACACCTACCACACAACCCAGCAATTCCACTTCTAGATATTTTGCTTAAAATAAGTGAAAACATATATCTAAATAAAGACTTTTATTCAAATACTCAATGTGCATTAAATTTTTCTTTTGTTTGTAGGGTTTTTTTTTTTTGGTTTTTTGTTTGTTTGTTTTTACCTCCCAGAAACTGGTTTTCTCATAAGAAAAAAAGATTGAACATAAAAATATAAAATGATCCTATTGGTCACCTATGTTTTAACAACATAGTTTTAGACATTTGTGTTTCCAACTATTGCCCTATTTGGAATATATAATTTATTCTAATTAATCCCTTTTTATATATTTAGATTGCTCCAACTTTTTGCTACTAAAGCAGCCTGCAGAAAAAATAATTGACTTTAAATTCTAAAAGCAAATAGTCAAAAAAAAATTAAAAAGCAGAAACAAAAAAAAATCAGAAAAAGGTAGACTTGAAAATGTTGCAAAACTGCCTAGCAGTACGCCAAAAAATAGCAATTTAAAAAGTCACTAACTGATGATATTTATTTTCAAACCAAATTACCAGTTTGCTCCCAGCCAAATTGTACGCTCCCTTTGCATTGTGGAGCCTGGAAACTTAACACTTCAAAGAGTAAATACAGTATCACATGTCAAGGACATATATGCCACCATTTAAAATCTTAACAAGGTAACTGTGTCAGAACTCTCTTGGTTGCAAGCTGGACTTGATTGTCTAACCGATACAGTACTGTTAAACAGAAAGTAGAAATTTTTAGGAAGCTGCAGGGATAAATCGTCATTCAAGGAAAAGTTGCATAACTGACCCAGGAAAAGTGCAGGAATGTAGTTAGGCTTGCGGTTCAAATAGAACCAGGAATTCAAAACCTGCCAGAAGAGCATTTGCTTATATAAGATTCATTGTCACTCTTTGTAAACCAGTTTCTTCCTTGTGCCAGGAAACATGACGGACAATTGCAGCCAAGACCTCCATTGTACCATTTGCATCACCAAAGAGGAATCGGCCCTCTTTTTCAGAGTTTGGAAAGACAGCAGTGAAGATTCAGATGCCTTCCCTTAAATTAATAAAGCAAGCCAAGGGGCAAGGTACTCTGGTTTCCCAGGCTGAGGACGGCTCCCATTAACTGTGACCAGGATTCAGGATCACAGGGCATCAGGAATCATTAGCTGGGAGAAAAGAGCCTCGGATGCAGAGAGGAAGGGAAGAGGAAGCAGTTCCCAGAAAAAGGTGAGTTGGGCAGATAAAGTAGGTGTCCTCTCCAGGGTCCAAAGTGGAGGTCCTTCAAAAACTTACATCCAAGGAACCCTAGCAAACAAGCCATCATTTCCAACGTACCTCTTGCTCATTGCTTTGACTTCCACAGTAAATCTTGCTAGTATCTATTTAGGACCTACCTGCATGGGACTGGGGATAAAGAAGTGAAATTGTTAAGTTTAATACTCTTCTTTTATTTTTTATGCCTACAGCACCTGGTCTCCCTAGGTGGTCTCCCATCCAAGTACTATACAGGCCGAATCCTGCTTAGCTTCTGAGATCAGACGGGGTCAGGCTTGTTCAGGGTGGCATGGCAGTCGACCATGGACTGTAGCTCCACTGGGGCGTGAACCCAGGACATTCTGCATGTAAAGCAGACGTGCTAACCACTACACTATGGAACCACATCCAAGTTTAATGCTCTTTGACTTGTATCTTTCTGCATTGCTTGATATTAATATTCCAAGACCTGACTTTCGTTCACATTTGAATAATCACATTTTACCCAGGTTTTAGTTTTGAATATCTCTTTTTGGAGGAGAAGGGGATTGTCTAATAAGCAGAGAAACTTTGGATTTAGGGGGATTTTTTTCCTCGTATCAATGAGTATTGGTGCTTAATTTTTTATTCAACTTTAATAAAGTCTTTATTAAAGACTACTAGGGTTTCTCTTATTATACCTTTGTATATATAGATATATATCCTTTCTACCTTCCTTTTTTCCTTAATAAAAAAAAAACCACTTTCTCTTCCCTCTGCATTCTTTTGATCTGCACTGATGTATGCTGTTATCTCAATGTTTCAATACAAATAGTTTCTTTCAAATATTTATCTTTTGATGTCAATTTAGACAAGATATTTGGCTGCAGTCATTTAGATTTATACAATCAACTGGTCTCACTTCTTCCAACAAGTTCTTATCTGCCTGCCATTCGAGAGTTCCTACTTCAAAGTCATTGTCCCCTTCAGGTGGAACACACCTTTGAGTAACATAGTAACATTTTTTGCATAGAGAATATATTCATTTGCATAATTAATCCCCACTGCCTTTACATACAAATAATTTGATTGCATATAAAATTCTTGAATCCCATGTTTTTCTTTCAAAGCTTTGCAAATGTTGTGTTATCACCTTCTAGGACAGCTTTTCCTATAATATGTCCTGGGGAAAATAAACTGTAAAAGATGCTTCAGAAAAAAAAAAGGCTTTTATGGGATTTATTCTTTGTATATCAACTCTTTGGATCCTCATAGCGCCTGTCTACCGTTGACAGAATTTTTTCAACCCATTTTAACAGATGAGAAAACTGAGGTACAGAGAGCTTAAGAAAATAATCTAGTAAATGGCAAATTCCAAGTTGTCAGCTCCATGTGACTCACAGCCTACGAGCTGGCAGGTAAGGAAGAGCAAAGACAATTTCTATACCTTTCCCAAATCTGAAAAACTTAACAGGACATCTCATGCACTGAAAAGAAAAAAGAAAAAGGTACTTTCTACCCAACTGGCTCTGTAACAGAAATGCCACTGAATTACAGCAAAGGCATTTTGGGGGGTAATCTGATTGTTGCCAGTGCAAGTGCTCAAACTCTGCTGTTGGCCAACGTCCAGGACTCATCATTGAATACTCATCACCTCATCAATGCGGCCTCCTGGACTGACGGGCAAAACAACATCCAAACATTCATTGCACATCTGTGCCCAGCAGATTACACATTAGCAATTCAAATCTGGCCAGTGTACCCACCGTTCCCGCAAATGCGTCTGTTTGGGTGAGATGCCTTGTTGTCTGGGACGGATAATAAGGCAACCGGTGCAATCTTGAAAAACAATCAACCCATCTTGCGAAGGTGACTGGCTGTGTGTGTTCTTGCCCTGGTAGCATTGGAACAATGGCCTCATAATGCACTCGACTCAGCTGGCGATGAAGTCCCGTCCTGATTAGTAGCAGTGGCTGGTGTCAATCACCACGGGATGCGCCATTGTCCTCTGGTCCCCAACACAGTTTATTTACAGGAAAACAAAGGCTTTGGGGGGCTTTGGCTGCTTCCCAGAGATTGCAAAATAGATTGAGCTGTCAAGCACACAAAGTAGATGAAGATTAATGAGTTGTGCGGACAATAAATATGAAGCGATGACCATGAATATGCTAATGGGCATTATCCATATACGCCATAATTGCTACCAAAATTAAAAGGTGGCATGAAGGAGATGGGTCACAAGGTGACAGGGAGATAATCTTGGACGCTTGAGACGCTCACCCCAGATAAGACCCTCTACAGGTCTCCTTTCCCGATTAAATCACCCCAAAGCTTCATTGTTTGCAAGCTGTCTGAATAGTCAGTCTCCTTTTAAACAGGGATGTAAGGGGTGAGATGAGGGGGGAGTGCTGGAAAAGTTACTTTAGGGAAAGGTGTAATTAGAATAAGAAAGGTGCTTATCAAAGGCAAGAAGCCATCAGCTGTCAGGCTCACCCTTCCTCCCCAGGGACAGAACTGATGTGGGATGTCACTTCAAACTTTAGACCCCCCACCCCACCCCAGAACCACAGGGATTATTATAACTATAAGAATGTTATTTAGATCTTTTCCGGGAGGAATAGCTGATTTTTCAAATTATTCCAATACTCTGATGATTTTTTTTAAGTAAACAATAGAGAAATTTGAAGAACATAATATTTAAAGGAGAATGAAATTTTGTTTCCATGAATGATTGGATTTTTGGAAAATCTATATCCTGTAGAACCGTGACAAGGCTGTGGCATGACTGAATCTCACCCAGCTTTGCAGCCTGTCTTCACAGTCATCCATGCAGTGAGTGCTCTCTGACCCCGTCAACCCCTTTCTTCCTTTCTATCCCCCTGTCTGTGGATGGCAGTTATGTTAGCATAATAACATACCGAATAATGCTATGAGAAGCCAAGAGCACTAGAAAGAGAAAAGTTTTCTTGTTTCATAGTTTCTCTTCTCTAAAGAAACGGGAACCCCAGACCTCATCCAGCAGAATTCTGTGAAGCAACACCCCCTCATTGTAAGAATTCATCTTTGCTCCTTCAGGATAGAGACTGAACGTGTATTCTTGGCCAAACCAGGTGAAGGAGAGAAGATGAAATCAGGGTTTTGGGAAGAAGGAAGAAACGTAGGAAAAAGGAAGGGAGGTCAGGAGAAAAAGAGATTCCAGAGACTGACCGAGGCTGACTCTATATGGGCTGAAACCTGTCTAATAAGAAAAAAAGAACTTTGCACACAGGTATGAAACAAACTCACTGAAAGGGATGGTGGGAGAAAAAGGTGCTGCCCTAAATAATTTTGGAAATTAGTAGTGTCTGTAAAACTAAAGACAAAAAGAATGGCACATAAGCACTTTAGTTGACAAGTTCTTTCCCCTGGGGATGAGGGTTAACAATTCTGAAACCACAATACATGTACACTGGGATTGAACAATTACAGATGGTGAGAGTCAGGTTTCTCATTGTTGGAGTGGGAGTTTACAGGTGCACAAGGGGTTAAGGCTTAGAATGGTCAATATGGTAATGGATTAAGTTGGAGATAGTAGTACAAATTCATGTTTAACTTAACATAGACACGCATGGTTACATGTAGAAATATTTATAGATATGTGTATATACACAAGTTAGTGTACACACATATATTTTCTTGCCTTTCCAGCTGAGAAGACCTAGAAAATGGCAACAACACTTCATTAGCAATAAACATACTCAGCACCCAAATCTTGGTTTCTAGTGCTATTCTCCGATAAAAGGAACCAAGGCCCTTTAGAGAAATGACTGATCCTAGGATGGTGCAGGAAATATACAAGATGAGCCTAGAGCATCTTATCAGGCCAAAAAGTAAGACGCTGCTAAGAAAAAGAAAATTAAAAACCCACGTAGGTGGGGGTATGTCAATGGGACACAGGTGCAACAAAATAAAGTAGTACTAATTTGTAACTCAAAATATAAAATAAATATCCATGATCTATACTGATGAATAAATGATTAAATAAATAAGTGGGGTGAATAGAATAGACATAGTAAAAGAAAAACTCAAAGAGTCAAAAGTTGATTGAAAGGAAATCGAGAACAGCGCTATTTCTTGTATACCTGGATTTCTGGACTGAGACGCATAGCCACTATGCTGCTCTGCAGAATTTCTATGAACGTTCAACAATCTAGCACATGGGAAAGGATTTACTGCATGCGAGATGCTTAGTAAATGTTTGCTGAATCGAATGATATGAGTTTGAAATTGTCAACTGCGGAAGTGGCCAAAGAACCTAATTGACCGCAGGCCATTTCATGCTACCTGAGTGGATATTAGATGGCCCATGAGATGAGAGCCTAAGGTCTTCTTAGGTACATTTGGAAAGAGGAGTCAAAAAAGCCAGCTTTCCTTACAAGACACAGTACTTGTTGTCATCCTGCAGAGGCTGTTGACTTTCTTCCAAACAGGACTCTGCAACACAAGCAAATACAGTGCAATGAACAGAAATGCCATCGGCTACACTGATCAAAGGTCAGTTCTACTTCAGGTAATTAAAAACAACAGCAACAACAAAATCAGAGTAGATTAAAACAAAGCAGCTTGAAAAAAATCCATTTTAGAGACATTTGAACACAGACTTAATATTAGGTATTATAGAATTTTAATTAATTTTCTTAATAATAATAGTATATGGTGATGTAGGAGTATGCTCTCATTCCTAGGAGATCGATGCTGAAATACACAGGGATAGAAAATCATAAGGTCTGGAAATTACTTTAAAATGACTTTGCAAAATAATTTTAAAAGAAATGAAAAGGAAGATAAAACAAATATGGGAAATGCTAAAGTAGATAATAAGCTTATTGAAATGGGTGACCTCGATTTATTCAATTTTGTGTTTCTCTTCATCCACTCACCACTCCTGCCTAAATCCATTTTCTGCTCTGCCTGGCACGTGGTGGACACTCAATATGTTTAGTGAAATAATATTAAAAATAAAATTCTCTTTACCCACTAACATTTGCATAACTAAGTAAAGATGTGGTTTCAAGCCATTTGCAAAGAAATACCCACAACTAATTGCTTCCTTCCTTAAGTAAACATAATCTGCTTAAAATCACAATTGAACATTGATTTTTCTTCCCAGAGTCTAGTATCCAAGAACCTACCTGCCCTCTGTCCCAAGATGCTCCAGCCTAACTCTCCACTCTCAGAAGGCCTGCCTTCCTGCAGCCAACACAACTTCCCAGGGCTGTGTTCCTGCTGCCCCCACTCAGAGTCCCTTCCACATCAAGACCTCGGGAGCAAACCACATGGGCAAAGGCAATTTGATGGAAACGGTACATATATTGTACATTTTTAAAAAATTATTTAAAAGAACTGACTGACAATGGAAAACATTTATTTGCAACTACCTTGTAAAAATTTAAGTAACAAAAACATTACCCAAGAAGCAATGCACTCTAGTTCACTTACGAATGAATTAGACATTTTTAAAACACCAAAGAGTTTCAGATTTTTTAATTGTTTAAATTCTTATTTTATCTCTTTTTTCTTATTCCAAAGGAAATTTTCTCTATTATAGAAAAATCAGAAAATGAGGATCAGAAAAATAAAGTCACTTTCACACTGAGATAACTGTTACATTGTTGTAGATCCTTTTGTATTATGATAATAATAATAATAATTTAAAAGTAATAGGTATTACCAGTTAGTAGGTGCTTACTATGTACCAGGCACATTTTAGTCCTCACAAGAATATGAGATTTTCGGATGAAAAAACTGAGATTTAGAGAAGGTACAACACTTGCCCAGGATCACACAGCTAGCAAATACAGAACCAGAGTCAGACCTGCGGATCTGTTTACCTCCAAAGCCTGAACTTGTAACCATGGCTCTATACTCTCTCCCATAAATCTCTATCTTTTTCTCACAAAAACAAGAGTCTATCACATAATCCCCTATTGTTGTATCATTATATTGCTTCCAGGTTGTGTTTGTTTTCTATTGCTGCTGAACCAATTACCAAAAAAATTAGTGGCTTAAAACAACATATGTTTGTTCTCCAGTGCCATGTCTTCATGCTGTAGGGCATTCCATACTAGGGGTCTTCCTGGAGGTGGCTGCTCCTGTCTGGTCTGGGAGTATCAGGCTGATCACTGAAGACCTTCCATAACATGAGATCCCAAGGGCCTGTACTTTATAGCTTCCTCTGCTAATCTTTAACCTATATAAACCAAATAGTTCTCTCAGAGCTTCCTCATCCTTCACCAGGCATGTGAGAAGTCCTGGATCTCTGCCCAAGAATCAAATATGCATCCAGGAGCACTGTCTCTTCTGTTTCTCTGGACCTCTCACTTGCTTAGTGCTGCCTCACCACTTCCATGCCATATTAGACATGGCACCACACCAAAAGTAAACTTCTCTGAGAAGCTAAGAGCACCAGCCCTGATTTTTTTTTTTAATTCCTCCAAACTTAGCAAGTTTCCTCTACATACACTTCCTCTGAGAGGTTTAACCCCAAAGTGAGATGGTGTGTCAGCTATTGCCACACTAATGCTGCATAACAAACCCCTTCAAAACTCTATGGCTTCCAACAAGAAGCATCTATGTTTTTCTCTTACAGGTCTGTGCTCTGGCTGGGGCAGCTCTGCTTCTGGCTGCAGAGCAGCTGGGGTGAGCTCCAGGTTTGGGTTGGGTCCCGATTCGTTCCATGTGACTCCATATTCTCCTTGGAACAGCAGCTGCCAGAGACACATTTTTCTCTGAATCAAAGAAGCACTAGAGAACATAAAAAACACATTGCTTCTTGTGGTCTTGGCTTTTCCATTCACATCCTACTGGTCTAAACAAGCCCCTTGGCCAAGTCCAACACCAGTGAAGCAGGAAATATGCTCTATCATTCTGTGTTCTGTGAGGTGACAAGATGGAGAGAGTGGTGTTCAGGGCGTGCGAGGAGGTTGGCAGAGGGAGAAACCACCTCTTCTCAGGAGTCCGGAGAGGGCCTCGGAGACAAGGTGATCTTCTTTGTCGCTGTTTGTTTACCAAATGGCTCCAGGAGGAGGGGCATTCCAGGCGGAAGTCGCAGGTTAAGGGACTGAGAAGGGAGAGCATGTGTCGAGTCACAAGTCTGGCGTAATGGGAAATAAGCCTGGAGAGAGGGGCAGAGACAAATCACAGAGGATTTTATAAGCCTGAATAAGGATTCCGAGGTTTTCTGGACTTTTTTGAGACGCCATGGGGAGTCTGTGATGGGTTTTAAACAAGGAAGAGGCCTGACCACTTTCGCAGAGGGTTAACAAGTGGGAGGCAAACATGAGTCTTTTCACCCCCAAAGCAGTGCTCTTCCTGTGAGGACTCCCCACCCTCCCAACTTCCAGTCACATAAGGCTCCAAACACCAACATGTCTTCCTCCATTCTCTCCCATGTCAAAGGTCACCATTAGCTCCTCGCCTTCGTGGTGAAAGGAGGGTGAGGGGGCCTCTGTCCTAGAGAAAAGAACTGCTTCATTTCACATGACTTACAAAACTTACATGGCTGTAGACCATCAATATAAATTCTGAGTCTCCATCATATTTATTTTAGTTGGTGACTAGGAATGTTTGAACAGCATACAAATTTATGGTCAGAAAATATTAGCTCCTAAACACTGAAACCCTACCCCAAAATCGCCTCTTTAAATTCAGATTGTTTTCCCATTTCATCATTTGCAGTCAGAGTTTTCATCGTGGACAGATTTTTACAGGTCAGCCCTAGACCAGAGATTTATTTGTGCTCATAAACAAAACCCTGATATTAATCGCAAACTATTTCTGATTCTCAGTTAACGTTCTTAAACATCTTGTGTCCCAAGGGACTCTTTTCCCTGTCACATGAAGATGATATTTCAAGATTTATATTTCCCTAAAGAAGCTAGTAGATCATAAAATCTAATGTATTCCGTGGTTTGGAATGATAATTTTGCAAAGAGGTGAGGGAATATTTCACTGTGGATCATTATAACATCCATGTAAGGTGTTAATATACTACTTACTACTTCCATTTAAATATTCATCCAGCTCCTGTTTATGGGATGATTCCCAGGCCCCAATGTGGGCTATGGGTAGTACATGTATTGGGAAGGGGGACAAATGAGGAAAAAGCTGTGGACAGCTCCCTTGTGGTAGCAGGGTTGTGGATGGATATAGCAGGGAAGAAGTCATCAGAGGCAAAATGACCCGTCATGGTCAGTGTGTTGGAAACTAAGAGGAGAGAGCTTTGGCAAGGAGAAGGGGAACAGTGGAGTCCAGTGCTGACACTGGATGTGGCCACAGGGATGTTTATCTCTGGAGACTAGACCAGGATGGGCAGAGGTGTGTGTAGAGCCCACACTTGGGGAGACTGAGAAAGGGAATAGCAAAAAGAGGTATGTGATACAGAGAAGCTATCAGAATGCAGGAGGAGTCAATTTAACTAACGTTTTGAGTAGCTTCGCCTTGGTCCTGTGCTTGAGTTGCTCCCAATCTAGTCACAAGGCAGAGAGGCCCATGGCAAAGTGTCTTTCAAGGAGGACCTTAGTAAAGAAACCTGGGAGCAAAGATGAAGGAAATTTGAATTCTGTTCCTTGGGAGTAATCTCAGAAAGCGCCTCAATATGATAAACTGAGATTGTACTGTTATCAGCACAGTCTTTGAAAAAAGTGTTCAAATCTCAGCACCTTTCCTCCTAACTAGGTGGCCTTGGGCCTGCGTCTTTTCTCAGTGCCTCAATTCTCCCATCAGCAAAATGCAGGTAATAATATGACTCACCTCTTAAGATGGTTATGAGGATGAAATAGAATATATGCACAGCCCTTAGCAATGAGCCTGACACACAGTAAAACCTCAATAAATGTTAGGCTTTACTGTTATCCTAAGTGGTAATCGCCTAAGGACACTGAGGCCAGGTTTATCCAAAGGCAAAGAGGAGCCACCCCATATCTTTAGGCAAGAGAGTGCTGGGATCCAGTCTTCATTTTAGAAAGGATTCTGAAGGCGGGTAGTGTTGGGTGATAGCTAGGGGATAGAAAAGTCTGATGTAAGCACAGCAGCAAAGGAAGGCTTATTTGAAACTAGGAGGAGCTGAACCTGTATGAAGCAAGGAGGAGGGAGGCAGAAATGGAGATCTTGGGAGGAAAGAGGGGGATAATCACAGTTCCAAGTGGGGAGTTTTCAGATGGATTCTCCTTTTCTACACTCCATAAACTTCAGTTTGCTTTAAATTGGGCACTGAAATTTAAAAATCAATAGAAGCAATGGAAGATAAAACTGGAGAAATATGGGCCACACAATGTATCAATGTTCCATTGGCCACACCAGAGCTGCGAAAGGACCATGTTCTGAAATGCAGCTGCTACAGCCCTAGTCTGCTGGAGATTAAGACATCAGACACTGGATAAGGAATTGCTACTGCAGCAACCAGAAGGTGGAGATTAGCATTCAGGCCCCAGAGTCGGCATCAGAAAGGCAACCATATCCCCCTGACCCTCACTGCTAGTCTGTGTTAGCCTATTATCAAGTCAAATGAAGCATTCTATCATTCTCCCTCTGATGCATGGTGGGGAGAAAGGCCACATATGCATTCATGGTAATGTTCTCCAACCATAGCTTGGCTGGGACACTTTGGGGGTAGCTTAGAGGTCAAGAACAGTCAAAGGGCAAAGTGTTTGCTTGTTCGATGGAATCAGAATCAGGAAATTTTAATACCAATATGTGTGAATTCATAGGAACGAGTGGGGAGAAGACAATGGTTAGAGATCACCTGGTTCAACCTGCCCATTCTACAGATGAGGAAATCAAGACCCAGAGAAAAAAGAATATCTCTCAGGCTCCTGGTGCATCAGGGGCTACTCTTCACTTGCTTCCTGCAAATCCCCATATCAGTGATCTTTCTCTGCCACCACCTCCCATGTCAAAACAGCTCGGAGGATTACAGGCTGGGAGATGCTGGAAGAGTGGATCTGGGCGGCACAGAGAGATCCCATTTCCCGCCCACCGTGTGGATGGCAAGACACTCCTTAGGTCACACAGTGAGGCGAAGTGGGAACCAGGAACAGAGCTCTCAGCCTGTCGGCTGTGACCAGCTCTCTCCCAGCCTTCATGCCTCCCTCTGGCCATTGAGGTCTCAGATGTAGGGACACTGCTCTGTGCCTGTTACCACAGAGTGGTCACCTTCCATGACAAGGGCACTGTGGGCTCCTTTGTCTCCGCCTCCCTCTCCATGACAGGAAAGAAGCTTTAAACGAACACCAGTAGAAATGGCTTTGATCAGAATCTCTTGTCCTCATACACTATGTCCCCCAATAAGTTTAATTCTTAAAAAAATCTCATCTTCATACACAGTGTCCTTTAGAACTCCTTCACTTCCTTTGTCTCATTTAAACCTCATGACCACCCAGTGAGACTGGAGCAACAAGCAGTGTTAACCCATTTTATAGGTGAGGCAACTACAGCTGGAGGCAAACAGCCTCTGAGCATCAGAGCTGAAGGCTAAACCCACTTCTCCTGACTTCTCAGATGAAGTGTCCTTATACCTAAGGAGCCATCCTTAAACTAGACTGCTCCCTAGGATTGAGATATGCCCCTTATAAGGCTTTAAAAGCTCTGGTGAAGGAGGGGCAAAATCCTCATTATCTTCTGTTAACAAAGTCATCTTCCATTCCTTCCCAGATCACCCAGGCTAACGCCTCAGTGCCTCTGTAGGAGCATCTGATGTGTGGGCGACCATCGTCCTCTGGTGGCCAATAGGCAAAGTGCTTTATAGTCTTAATTTTGAGAACAAAGACCTGACAGTCCCCTGCCTCTTCTCTCTGGACAAGTGAAAAGTGGCAGTGACAGTTTTTTATTCTGGGGGCCCTGGCCTTTCACTGCCGTGGCTCGACTAATTAGATGTACATCAACTCGCTGAAGAGCTCTTGAGGGCCTGACTGTGGGGCCGAGTCTGAGGTGAACTGAGGAATTGAGGTGAAAATTTGACTTTTTCAGTCTGAGAGCTGCTCCAGTGCTCAGGAGGGTGACAGCATGAGTGTTGGTTTCCTTTCAGAACCTACCCAGGCCCACCCCCAGCTGTCACTGAAACCCAGCCGCAAGGCCCAGTTCTTCCCCACTCCTGCAGGAAGCCTTGCCTGCTCCCTCTGGCTCTCCTAAAGCAGGTGACAGCTGTATGCTCCCACTTGTGGCCACCATCTCTGGCTCTGCCTCCACCACATCTCTAAAGGAGCAGGGACTGGGATGATGCCTGTTCAACTTTTAAATTTCTGAAGGCAGGGGCTGGTCTTCTTCAGCTTCTAGAATAAGGCCAAACCCAGTGTGGAGCCTGGGAGTGAGTGAATGAGTAAGTGAGTGAGTGAGTGAGTGAGTGAGTGAGTGAGTTTGTTATATCAGAGAAGACTACATACAGCCTAGCCATTATCTCTCAGGCCCACACTGAGCCAAACAGAACGAGGTACTCTGGAGAAAGGTGGGCTTTGTAGGTGTCATACCTGTCAGTGTGTTGCTATGGGTTCGAAGATTAGACCACAGAAAGAATTTCAAGATAGAGTGAAGTGAAAAGCACATCTGACCTGCAGTGCTTTTTCTTCACCTACTTTTTGCAGCCTACATTTCTCCATGGCGTCCTCAGGCATGTTTGTCATGTGTCCTCGGGGCTTGCCTGGGGAGGAGGGAGTCAGCTGGACCTAGGAATGATTCTGCGGAGTTATCACAGCCCCTCTACTTTCTCATTTATACAATGGAAGCAAATAATATTGATTGACAGTTTTCAAACGTTAAATGAGACAACTGATGAAAATCCATTTGTACCACGGTCAGTCTTTCTGGTAGTTTCTGGGTTCTGAGCCTTTCCTACCAAATCGTTCATTCAGTCACTGCTGCGACAATTCAGGGTAGCGGTCCCGAGACTGAGCGCTGGAGTCAAACTGCCTGCATTTGAGTTCTTGCTCTAACACTTACCAGCTCTGGCACCTTATGCATATTATCTAATCTCTCTGCGTCCCGGACAGCTCATGTAGAAAAGGGAGCAATGACAGCACTCGCATCATAGGACTTCTGTGAGCACTGAATGAGTGAATACACAAAAAAGACATGAAGTCAGCGACTGGCAGTTAGAAGATGCTCAGAAAAGTGAGTTCTTACTGCATTATGATGTAGAAGCTGCTTGTCATGAGGTTGGCTCAGCCTGGAATGGTAGATCTCAGAGATGGAGCTGAGCTTCATTTGCATAAAAATTGATCTTTCTAATACACACACTTGCTATAAGCGTCTTCATCCTGTGGTCAACATGCCTTCGGTGTGAGAGGGAAAGCTGAGTATGCTTTAAAGACATTTGTTGCTCTAATGCTTATTGAATTAATTAATTAATTAATTAATTAATTGTTTCTTTATTTTTCTACATAGATTTGCACTGCATGCAGGAAGCAATAACAACTGAAATGCTGGGTGTGATGTTCAACCTATGGCTGTACCAAGCAGAGGCCAGTGGCAGATATGGGAGCCATACATCTACTGAGAGCCCCGAAGACCTTCATGCCAACCCAGGACCATTTAATATTTTCATTAATGACTTGAAGGATGGAATTGAGACCCAGCTAATCAGATCTCTGCATGATACAAAGCTGGAAGGGATCTTAGCTACTTTGGAGGACAAGATTAAAATGCAATCCAAGCTTGACGAATTGCAGAGACAGACCTAAATCAATAAAGGGAGCGGCAATAAAGACAAATGCAAGCTGTTCTGAACAGAGCTGAGCAAATTATCCAGGTACAAATGGTGATGAGAAGAATGAGTTTTGAGGGGGCTGGGTGGAGCTACCTGGATGTAAATTTATCAAGTCACAGTATTTGTAAAGTGGAGGCTCAGCTCTGTCACCTGGTAGATCTCAAACTTCAGTGAGTGTAAAAATAACACAGGGAGCTTGGCAAAATGCAGATTTCCAGGCCAGGACCCAAGATCGTGGTCCCGTTCATATAGAATAGTGCTTGGATGACTCTGATGCAGGTGGTCCATGGTCTGCACTTTGAGAAAGCTAGGAGCCTAGCAGGTAAGGGGGCGGCCTCTGACCATACCTCTATTTCCCAAATGTTTACTCTGAAACACTCGTCCATGGGATGCTTTGCAAAAAGTGGTTTCTATGGTCACATAAGTTTGGGAATGTTCCCTCTTAGCAAGTAAAACAAAAAAGTCACAAGTTAAGTGAGCATATTCACGACTCCAATATTTTCTACCATGAAATAAACATCTTAACTAGGTTTAATCCAGGGTCGCCCACATTTTTTGACCAGGAAGCCATTGCTTCATGTAACATCCAGCAACATCTTGTGGAACACACTTCAGAAACTGTGATTCCCATCCGAGCCCCACCATCACCATCACTCAGCAAATTCTCCAGGATTTCTCAGTCTTTTCACTGCCCCACGTTGACACTTATTCAGGGAGCTGGAGCTCAAGATCATTTTAAATGCTCTTCTGTCTCCCCGACTTCCCTGGGTTCGAACTTCCGTCTAACATTTAAAAAGAAGATGAGAGCAAATCAGCTAGAGCTTCCAGTCTTAGGTTTTCTCTGGCCTGGTAGCGGTGCACCAAGTGTCCCAGGTCGAGGAGGGGAGGAGGAGTGCTCTTCCTTCTTTATTCATTGTTTTCCTTGTGCTTGTATCAACAACTGCTGGGTGCCCCACCCCTGTCATCTAGTATCTCCTCTCCCTTAGTATTGTTGAATGTGGCCTTGCTACAAAACCACATTTGCAGATGAGGTGGTCAGTCAGAAGTATGCAGAAGTCACTGGAGGGATTTCTGGGGGATTACCTGAAAGGGGGCTGGCACATTTGAAAGGCACCCTTTTTGTTCTTCCCCACTTCCTCCTCTTTCTTTCTAGGAGGCGTGCTGGCAGCCATCTTGGGCGACTAAGTGAACTTGAGGATGGAGGCCATTCACTGAGGATGGCAGAGCAGAAAGAAGATTTTGGCATTGTAAAGCCACCAGAGCAACCTGCCACTGCCTAAGAGAAAAAGATGCATCCTATTTTGTTAAGCCATTGTTTTTCAAGTCTCTGTTATCAGCCACTAAATGCAATTTTGAACTCATACATTGTAAAACTAGCAAAGCCTTTTTGTCATTTTCCACACATCTCAGCCAAACTGGGCTACCATCCTGTGAACCTACATGTCCTTGCTGTACCTCATGCGCACGCACACGTGTGTGTGTGTGTGGGGGGGGGGGTTCTTATTCCCTCTTCGGCGTAAGGCAGTTATGCTACTTAAGCCAAGACAGTTCCTGCATGGCGTGCTTGTGTTTGTATGTCTGGCTGCCTCTCTCTATTCACTTTTATTGGAACTACAGAATAGAATTAACTCAGAATGACATTCTTGAGAACCTTTAATCCTTCTAGAATGAACTTTCCTTTTGGAATCTCTGTCTTTAGAACATTTTTTCCTAAAGTTCTGTAACCTACATTCCTGTCTGAAACCAGTGAGTCACTCCTGAGAAGAAGTGGGTTGAATGGAAACTTCATCTCAAGAGATTCCTTTATATCATCAGTGAGACTTACTGAGGAGGGGAAGAAAAATCATGCAATTGCAATGAAAAGCAAGAAATGAGCATAATCAAGAGTCAGATGGATCTATATGATTTGCTCCAGTGACGGATCAGGGGGGCAGAAGGGGCCCCTTTGCAGCCTTTGTCCTCCCCACTACTTGGCTGCCTCCCAGCTCCAGGGGCCCGTGGAGATCCTGGTCTGGGAAGCCTCCCTATGCTGGAGGTCCTGCTTGGCCTGGAGCAGCCCTGCACTTTGCCATTGAGGCGCCTGCCAGAGGAGAGAAGGAGATCCACTTGAGTTCCTTTCTGCTTCTGACCTTGTGGCCTGTAAAGCAACACAAGGGTCTTTGAACTTTTCCTCTCCTACTCTTTAACTAGGAAGTCCATCTGTGAGGAAGTTTTTTCCAAGTTCAGACCTAGTGAGGCCATTGCATTTTCTGAGAGATTCAAATGGGAGACTCTCCTGGGAGAAGGAACTAGCATTCATTGAATGCCTAGCTGCTGACCAGTGCATGCATACTCATCACCATTATCTTCAGTTTAGCCTGTTCTTATCATCTTCCTGATCCCTGAACCTGCCTCGCTACCTTTGCCACAAGGCCTCTGTAGGTTTTCACACTGTGAGCCTGATGTGCATGACAAACCCTTAATAACACAGGTGCCATATATGTGTCTTGAGGAAAGCAAAAGCCACGTGTCATGCATGCACTTTCCATCCTCAGTGCCTCCTGGTGATTGACTGCATGGACAAACAAATGAATGAATACTGAATAAATACTGAACAAATTAAACATTTATAAACATGTACGAACTGTGTTACTCCCATATCCCATAGGGAAGAAGTTTAAGGTGAAACTCACAAAGTTTCACTCGAGGATAATTACACTCTTACTCCTTATACTCCAAACAAAAACTACCCTGTCCTTCCCTGAATAGCTCGCAGATGACATCCTCGATCTGTAAAGAAAACTGTTCCCCTAAAAACTTTCTGAAATAGAAGAAGTGGGTGTCTGGAAAATGTCAAGTCATTTTTTCATATACTCACTGGGTTGCTGACCAAATGCCTTCCGCTTCATCTTCTGCATCCTTTGGCCAAATAAACCAGTCAGTGCTCAATTCTCCAATTGACTGGATGGCTCAGGGAACAAACCCTCAAATCTGATTACAGGAAAATTCATTACTTGAAGTCCTCCCTCAGGGTTCAGAGCTCATAAAAGAAACCTCCAGAGGCCCCTGCTTAGGGAAAGAGAGGCCCCTGTGTTGCAAATCTACAGATGGGCAATAATTAACCTGAACTAATTATGGCCAAGCCCCAGGTCAGTCTTCCCAGATCAAGGCTGCCTCCTGACAAGCAGGTTTTCAGAGCAAGAACTCTGCGCTCAAACACTAGAGGAACATTCAGCAGATTTTAATATAAAAGAGCTGGACCTAATAGCATCCTCTACCAGGCAAAGATGGAGCTGGCTGGAGGTTCACTGTTGGGGACATAGCTAGAGCCCCAATAAAGTGACAGTGCAAGAATGCTTTCCCTAGAAGCAGCTTATGAGATTCTTAAGGATTTTAAAACCATACTACCACAGACAACACATAAAGACAAACAGCAAGTGAAGAAAGCTGTTTTAATTTAACATATGAAAAGGTGACATAGAAAAATCAGGAAAAAAATGAATACTCTAAAAGAAGAAATAGGAAAAATAGTTTGCTACAGAAATAATAATCAAAATGATTTGTTAAATGTTCAACCTCATTCTAGTAATAAAACAACAAAATCAAACCATGAGAAAACTTTTTGTCTTATGAGATTGGTAGTTTCTTTCCTTAACGCTAATGCTCATATTCATAATCGCACACTTTCATACTCTGCTGGTAAGTGTAAATTATGCAACTTTTGGAAGGCACTTGGCAAAAGATAGCAAAAGTCTTACAATATGTATATCCTTGGCCCTTTTGACTTAAGAACTTTATCCTTATGGCAGTGCTTCTCAAGCAGAGGCAATTTTGCCACCCAGGGGACATTTGGCAATTTGGAGATATTGATTGTCAGGATATTGCGGGAGGGGGGAGAGTATGCTATTGGCATCTAGTGAATAGAGGCCAGGGATGCTGCTAAACATCCTACAGTGCACTGGACAGCCCTCCAGAATAAGAATTATTAGTCCAAAACATCAATAGTGTCACTGTTGAGAAACCCTGCCTTAGGGGAGAAAGTCAGGTAAGTATACAGAAATATATATGCAGGGATATTCAATACAGCATTTTATAAAAGGTTAAAAAATTAAAACCAGTGCATGTTGATAGGGAAGTAGTTATATAAATCATATTCCATGTATATACTAGAATACTGTCGAACCACAAAAAATTACATAAATCTGTGTTTCTTGACATGGAAATACATTCATCATGTAATGCTATGTGAGAGTATCTGGTTTCAGAATCATATGCCTAGTATGATAAGATTTTTTGTGTGCATATATGTATAGAAGAAAGTCTGAATGCTTCTAACCACCCTATCACATATTTGACAGTAATTTCTCTTTAGGTGGAAACACGATGAGTGATTTTAATTGTTTATTTTAGCTTAGCTGTGTTTTCTATTTTTCTTCCAACCACACGGCTAACAGAGACCTTATCAGATTAGAGTCAGACATCGAATATTCTGGTTCGGTCCTTTTCCAGCACCGTGAAAAGTGAAGAGCGAGCTTGTATTGCCATATGCCACCAAGCAGCTGGGGCTGCCCCCTTTGATGGGTTAACCTCAAACCCCATAAAGTCACCTCATGGCATGGTGTCCACATTTCCCTTTTCTCCTCCTGAAAAGCACCCCAAAGCAATATTTTTATTAAACCTGAGGACATATAAAACTCCAGAACAAACATTATTTGGAAGGGCTTCCCAAAGCAGTGGAAATAAAGCAGGAGCCTGAAGAAGAGAAACATGAGAGGAAGTGGAAAGGCTACAGACCTCCAAGAAAGTCAGCAAACGTAATTCTGAAAATAAGGGCCGTCCCCTGATGTGCAGAGCTGGAGCAGCCTGTGTATAGCAGTGGGAAAGGAGGGATCATTAGCGAGCAGGAGGAAATTTTCTGGACATGGTTTGGTTTTAAGAAGCAGGGGAGGCGGAGCTCAATGGGAGATCACCCAAACTAGCCATGTTTGCAGGAAGCTGTCTTCCTCTGGAACAACTGAGAGAAGAATTAATTTGCATGGCAAAAACAAACACCACTCCTTGTCCCAAAAAAGAAAAACAGGCTTCCTACCTCTATTGTCTTGAGAGCGACAAAGGCTAAAGAAACTCATGTATGATACCTTGTATCATTTTTGAAAAAAATCATTGTGCTGGGGACAGAGTGGTGAGCAATCAGACACGCTTCCTGCCTTTGCTGAGTTTGAAATCCGGTGGGGGAGACACAAGTTAGTCAAATAATTCCACAAATTGCAAATGCAAATAGGTGGGTAAGAGCTTGGGCTTCGGAGGTTGGTAAACCTGGGATCTAGTCCCTCAGAGACTCTGCTCATCTACCAAGTGAGGAAGTATAATAGCATTTACATCATAGGGGTGCTGTGGTTTATCACCTTTAGTAAGCCCCACAGCGAATCACATAGCATGGCATCCAGCACAGAGTAGGTGCTCACTAGGTGTTTGCTATTATTGTTATTAATACAACTGACATTATCAGCAGTAGCAGTAGAAGCAACAGCAGCAGCAGCAGCAGCAGCAGCAGCAGCAGCAGCAGCAGCAGCAGTAATATGATGAAGGGAAAACAAAAGCTGTTGTAAGAACTTACAGTGGGGTGAGGGGACTCTCATTGAGGGTGGATCATGAAAGCGTCTTTGGGGAGGAGCTAGAGGAAAGAAAGAGAACATACGTCTCCAGGAATTTACAAAAATCTTGGGGATGATTTGGATTCTGCTAGTGCATGGCACTGGTATTATAGCTGGGCTTAGCTGGATCTAGGGGCCAGAGGTACCCCTGCTGACACCTGAGCCTATTATAACTCAGAGGGCTCCCTCCCCTACCCCATTCTGCCTCTCCCATCAGCAGGTGGGAGCAGCCTGGCAGGGGCTAATGAAATGTTTACTGAAAAGATTAGCTTGTCAGTGGAGCCAGGACAGATGGCTATTGATCCTCTGCTGTCTGTCATCCCTATTCCATCTGAGACTAGGTGCGGGAGAAGGTTCCCTCTGACCCAGAACTCAGGATG
>CM053509.1:138493782-138614097 GCA_028627145.1 Eidolon dupreanum | reverse complement strand
ACTAGGGCCCCTACCTTTCTTCCTACTCCTTCTCTCTAACATACCCTCAAACCACAAGGAGCATCTTTGTTATTCAAGCACCTCGTTACAGTGGCAAGTGTGGCCATCCCCAGGCTGCAATCTAGAGGTAAGCCTGCTGACAGCCTGCCGACAGCATGGCCGGCTGCCTATGGAAGCCTCCGGGGGAAACAGGACTTACCAACTATTTAGACAGATTAATCTAGACTTTCATTTATGAATGTGGAGGAACAGCCCTAGGTCACCAAACATTTGAGGAAAACCAATGTCATGAAAGAGCTAAATAAAGATGAATAAACAAAAGGAGCCATCCCGGGGGTGGGGGGAAGCCATAGTAGAGAATGTTCAAAAAGAAGACTCTAAATATCTCTGGAGAGATTTGAGAGAATGTTAAGCCTCTGAAACAAGAGCTAGCTGCCATTAAAAAAGGAGCCAGCAGAGAATAAGAAATCACTTCTGAAAATTTAAAATGATCGTTAAAACAAAACAAAACAAAAACAAACAAACAGCAAACAGAAGAAATAATAGAATAATCAAGACTGAAAACCAGACCAGTTACATGGAAGTCAATGAAATCTCCTAAAACACAGGAAAAACATAAAGCAGCAAAAAGAAAGTCCAGGGAGAGAGGAAAGATCCAGGAGTCAACAACATCCACTCATTCAACAGGAGTGTGAGAAAAACAGAACAACAAAAAATAGAGAGAAAATTGGAGACATAATAGAAAAATTTTCTGAACTAAGGAAAAACACAAATCTTCAGATTGAAAGAGCCCACCAGTACCAAGCAGGATAAATGAAACAAGATCCATACCTAGACAGAACCACAGGAACAATGAGAAAGTCTTAAAAAGCTTCCAGAAGGAAAAAATAGGTCAGTTACAAAGAAATGGAAATCTGACATGACTTCCCAGAAGAAATACTTTGAAACCATGCCTTTTAAATTCCATTGGAATAGGAATTTGAGCCTAAATTAAACTTTAGGCCAAACCAGCAATCAGTGGGGAGAAGGTATTTTCAGCTATGCAGAGAAAACTTATGATGGATGCATTCAAATTTACAAATTATTCAAGGAGGCTCTTGAGCAAAGCAAAAGGAATGAAGAGTGAGATTTTAAGAAACATGAGATTAAAAGACACTAATAAAAAATAGTAATAGTTGAGTAAAGTGAGGAAAATAAAAATAAAATTAGAAGACAGCTTTGAACCTTGACAATTGTGTGTAGCAGTTAAGCACATGGGATTATCTTTATTCCTCTATAGATTCGATCATATTTTGTTCTGCAGTGATTAGTATTTATATAACCACAATATGGTAAATGCAATTATTGTTGGGTTTAAGTTTTTAGAAGTTCATCTAGAAGACTTGACTATAGTTCTGGGACAGAATGTAAGTGTTATAAATCGTGAAAGTGGGAAGAATGTAGATCATATATGTTGACATGGAGGAATGCACACGATGAAAAGAAGCAAAGGCAAGTTGCAGAATAATATGAATAGTACGAACCCATTAATATATAATGTTATATGTGTATTTCATATGCATAGTAAAACACTTGGAAAACTTTCATTCACTTTTACTTTCTATACTTCTGTATATTTTGGATTTTTACAAGCATGAAAACTTTTGTAATTAAAAAAATATTAATAGAATACTGGTTTGAAGATTTACTTATTAGCCTGCCTAGGGGACTTCCAGGTTTTGGTAAGGCCCTGAACAATAAAGACTGAGTAAAAAGAGCTTCATTTAGTGAAAACCATAATCTAAAGCTAGACAGAAACCTCGGCTGTTCTAAATCGGATAAAAACAAAACAAAAGAAAAAACAACCCCGTACCCTACCCAGACCAAAAATCAATGAAAGATCAACACTGCCATCTACTGAGGATTTCTTGGAGAACAGGCTGAGTAGGGAAGGCTTTTTGTTTCGTTTTATAAATAACATTACCTTTTGAGAGCTGCACAGATCTGAAATCTGGTATATCTTCCACCGGAAGCATGGTCTCCAAGGGACATGGTCTTACGTTTCTCACACAGGTGTAGTGGGGCAAAGGCTTGGTATGCGGGACCAATGAAAAGGAGCGATAGTGTACTAGAAAGAACCTTTTAATAAGTATTACTTCCCAAAAATATATAGTCTTGTGAAATAGTGAATGCACCCCCGGTCTCTGAAAATGGGTAAAGAGAGGCAGTGTAACCAACCTTCTATTCTAGAAGTACAGAAAGAATGTCTGCACTCCTGAGAAGTTAGATTACATGGCCATGGCATGCAGGCATTCAATCAATATTTTGGAATGACTCAAATATAGCCTAGGCCCCAGTCTAAGAGAAATCAAGCTGTATCTGGTGAGCCATGCTGCCAACCCCAACGTGTTTTTGGCAAGCACTGGATTTTCACATCACACTCATCCACGCTTAGGCCACGTTCCTTAAAAAACCAGTCCCCGAAATCTAATGAACCACACTCTTGTTTTTTTTTTAAAGTAAAGGTGAAAGAAAACAACATCCTAGTAAGATGAAAGGTGACTTCATTCACTTATTGGTTTAAAGAAGAAACACAATTAGTGGTTACCAGAGGGTAGGGAGAAGGGGGAGGGGTGGTAATTTAAATCATTTCTTCAATTTAAAAAATAAATAAAATTTTTAAAAAATTAAGACAAAAATAAAAAGCATGAAACACTAAAAATAAATAAATAAACAAACAAACAAACAAACAAACAAATAAATAAATAAAGGAACACAAAGGGAAATAACACTATATTAAAATCACAAAATATGAGAACTGGAAAGACGTCCAAAAATCTGGTTCGCTAAGCTCACAAGCTGGGCTGAGGTCTGGAACACTGTAAATAAGATTTTTTTTTTTTAATTTGGAAGGATAGTACAAGAAATAGGACGAGGTGAATAATATGTACAGGATTTGTTATATAGTCAACACTCAATAAATATTTATTGAGAATGTAAAAAGATTCTTTCACATGACATTTCAATCCAAAAGTCTCGAACTTCCATCTTACAAAAAGGTGCTGGGTTCTAAGGAGAGCCTATTGTTAAAGAAAAAAAAATCAAGTATGATAAAAATACAAACTAATAAAAGGACAAGGAAGTAGTTGATGGAATAGGTAAAAAGGATATCAAGAAGGCAGCCAGAGATTGGTGGGACAGTAAGAAAAAAATCTTCTCTAAGAAGGTCCTGCAGGGAAGCTGGGGGCTGCAAAGGCTTTTTCTAAAAAGCTTGCAGGCAGGCCCTCAATTTGGGGAGTCCCAGGGTGAAAGATTTTGCTTCTTTAAAATAAATATCCTGTCCCACAGTTGCATTTTGTCAGATCAGTTCATAATCATTTAGGATTCCTTTAACTGGATGGATGATCATTCAACAAACTCTTCTTGGAGCCTGCTCTGAGCCAAACCCTGGGCTAGGCAAGAGGTTCACAGAAATGAATGACATGTGGTCCCTATTCTTGGGGTATTCATTTCCAACTACAGAGGCAGGCCTTGAAACCATTCAAGGACACAAAATTTATACGATATGTGGCGGCTTCACAGAGCTACACAGAGAGCAGTCCCCTAAGAAGTGGTATAATACTGTGCTTCTGACAGGGCACCCCAGACAAGCCACATTCCCTGAGAAGCCGAAAGTCCAGCAGGGTCAGCAAACAGATAATAACAGAACCTATTTTGTTAGTTCTTACATTAGATGCTTGGAAAGGACAAGGTGTGAAACCATCTGCTTCCTTCAGGGCAAAGAGGGAGAGTCCTAAAACCTCCCAAGGCAGTTAAAATGGAAATGAAGTGCAATTAGAGGCTGTGCCAATTGGTTTGTAAATACTGCAGCAGATCAGTGACCTACCATCAGGCAGAATGAGTGAATAGTGGAGGAAATGACATTTGAGAGGATCCTTGGGGATGATTCACCTAGCAAGGCAGAGGAGGGGCAAAGGGCAGGCACTGCCTAGGCTGAGCAGAGGCAAGAAGCGTATTGGGAAACATGAGGATGATTCAATATGACTGGCACATAAAGTGTGATGTGGGAGAATGGTAGTTCTTTTAACAAATGTATTGAGGTATAATTTATACACTATATAATTCACCTATCAATGTGTACAATTGATTTTTAGTAAATTCATAGAGTTGCACACTCATCACTAGAATCGTTTTAGAACATTCCCAGCAACCCCAAAAATTCTCTTGTGCCTGTTTGTAGTCTTTTTGTCATACTTATTTCACTTAGCATGATGGTTTTGAGGTTCATCTATGCTGCAACACGTATCTGTAAGTCCATTCCTTTTTATTACTGCGTAGTAAAGCATTCAGTAAACATATTTTTTTAAAAAATCAATTCATCAGCTGGTGAACATTTTGATTAGGGTTGCCAGATTTAGCAAGTTAAAATATAGGACGCCCAGTTAAATTTGAATTTCAGGTAAAATTTTTTGAGTACGTCTCATGCAATGTTTGAGACATACTTAATTAAAAAATACCTGAAATCCAAATTTAACTGTGTACACTGTATTTTACCTGGCAATCGTATTATGCATGGATGCCTAGAAATGGAATTGCTGGGTCCTATGGTATATTTATATTTAACTTTTTAAGAACTGTCCATCTGTTTTCCAAAGGGACTGTATCACTTTACATCCCGACAACGTATGGAGATTCTAGTTTTTTCTCATCCTCGCCAACACTTGGGATTCTATTTTTTGATTATAGTCATTCTACTGGATGTGATTTCTCACTGTGGTTTTAATTTCCTAGTCTTTAAGAAACTTTTTATTAGCCATTCATGTCTCCTTGAGAAAATATCTATCAAATCTTTTGAACATTTTTAATTGGATCACTTGTCTCGTGTTCTTTATGTATTCTGAATACACCTTTTATCAGACATATGATTTATAAAGTCTGTGTTTGGCTCATCTTTTCATTCTCTTAACAGTGATTTTTAAAGCCCCAAAGACTTTAATTTCACTGAAGTTCAATACATCAATTTTTTTAATGGATTTTGCTTTGGTGTCACATTGAAATCTTTGCCTAACCCAAGGTCATGAAGATTTTCTATTTTGCCATATTCTTATTTTTTGCCTTCATTTCTGAAATCTAGTTGTGTTTAAATCTTGTACTGCTCCCAACCCAGGCCCTGGAGCTGCCTGAAGGTATAGAAATAGCCCTTGAGCACCCAGTCTTTTCCCCAGTCACGAGTCAGAGATCCCACGCAAGCTTTAAGATTAGATATAGGAATGTCAGACACCTGAGGCCTACTGGGGAGTGGAAACTTACTCCAGAATTTGCAGGCCCTAAACCTGAGTCACAGCTCCAGGTCGTCCAGCCTGAGATCGCTAGACGAACTCCAGGAAAAGGCAGTAGTCACCTTTCCTACACTTTTGTGAGAGAAACAGAAGATAGGAGGTTGGCACAGAAAAATCTACTACAGTTGTACCCAGGTGCTCACTCTGTGCCTCCCTAATTCAGGAACCAGAAAGAAGTGCTCCTGTAGGTCACCCAGTATATTTTACCCATACTGCTTATAATTGCTTTAGCAGGTTTCAGAACTATTGAGAACACCTAGTGTTCAGCTTCCTAGGCTTTTCTCTTTTTTTCTTGCCATGAGAAGACAGAGATGCTAGAAAAGCCTCACTATTCTCAAAACGGAGGTGAACACTAAGGCTGCAGCTGGAGGTTGGCCGACTACCACTGGTTTCCCAAACTATAGTCTCTGAAATCATAACTCCTGGGGGCACACTGAGCCCCACCTTCTGGGTGAAAGCAGCTCACAAGGTAGAATGGCCAGAGGGAGAGGCTACTCCTGAGCCTTCCATGCAATACCTGTCCCCTCTGACCTCACCCCTCACCCAGTTCACCTTGATTCCCTAAAGGAAGGATTGCCAGGCTCCTCTCAGTCCTGTGTACCCTCCTTAGGAGACCTTCAGTTGGTCACCATCTGTCCTAGTTGCAAAAATCAGGTGAGATATGCAAATAAAAGCACTTAGAAAAAACTCAAACGCTAGGTAATAACAAACACGATCATTTCTTACATCTAGAACTAAGTCTCAAAAATGCATTTAATCCATCACTGAGTACACACGTCTATTCCAGCTTGAAGTCCAGTGATCACCTGATACTTCTTGAGGGTATCAAGAAGGGTATCAGCAGTTCTCATTTTTTGTGTTGATGTCCATAATCTTTCCCATATAGTTTTCCCTTTTAAAATGTCTAACATTACCAGTCTATGAACCCACACCTCCCTTTAAATATGGAACTGCACCTCCCTACACACCATCTATTAAAATATCAAGATCCTGGCTTAGAGCTGCCTGCCGCAACATATGTGCATTTTATTACCGATTCCCATCAATACTCCTTTTAATCTAATTTTCCTATCTTCCCTCAATTGTTTTCCCTTCTTTGAAATATTTAAGCTACTAATCCTCCCCTTTTTAAAATTCTGTCTTCATGATAGGAAAGAAGAGTTATCATCATCCCTTTTCCATTTCTCTATAGCTAAGACAAAAAAACTCCTTTATTTCCATAATGATTATGATTTCATATTTAATTCTATCTTTCCTAATCCCTAAAATTCATGCATGGCTGAATCATGCATGCCTGAGGCCTAGATTTTGTACCATCACGTTTTCCTACCCTGTTCTCAGAATAGCCTGTTTTATAAATTCTCAATTATGAAATCATAAAGTACGCAGTTCAAGATATGTCTAGTAGGTCACATATGTAAAAACCTTTTTCAAATTAGAAAACACCAAAGGCAGGAGAGTTTGTGCAAAGCTAGTCCTGCTGTTTCTCTGAAATCTATAATGTTTTGAAAACAATTTCACTTTTTTTCAAAAGTTCTGCATCCTGGTGCTATGTCTCCTTTATTGTGAAGGAAAAAAAAAAAAAAAACAACTTTAAATCTACTCTTTGAGTTGAAGTAACTAGTCTTTGATGTGAGAGCAATCCAATCTGCAAAACCTCCCCACGAGTCAGTCAAGGGTTTGGGGACCACATCTTTTTAAGCAATATTTCCTCAGTTCTCTTACCAGCCAAAATCTCATGGCTAGGATATTCATACCTTAAAAAAAAAAAAAAAAAAAAAAAAAGCCAATTTCTACAAATAAGCCTATTCTCACAAATTCTTAAATTGGGAAAGATGAAAATACTTTAAATTTCCTCTGAAAATCATTGAAAAATTTTAAGAAGCAAAATAATAACACTGCTTTAGTACAAACTTAGCAAATTTGCTGAACCAGAAGCAAAGCAGTCCACAGGAACCTGTCCACTGACAGAACAATACCGCCCCCCCAAGCACATGACAGGAAAGCTG
Organism: Eidolon dupreanum; assembly: GCA_028627145.1. Taxonomy (NCBI): domain Eukaryota; kingdom Metazoa; phylum Chordata; class Mammalia; order Chiroptera; family Pteropodidae; genus Eidolon; species Eidolon dupreanum. The sequence goes on along the minus strand of CM053509.1, from coordinate 138,606,770 downwards.
CTACGACATGTGCAGATGCACCTTGGGTGGGCAGGCACGTGTTTTAACATTGTAATTTGTACTGGGTAGTAATCCAAAGATTCTAGTCTCTATCTACAGCAACTACATTTCATAACAGCATGGCTCGCTCCAATAGACATACTTTATTTTAAATTATGCCACTAGCAGTTGGGGAAAAAGTAATTTATTTGCATTGTTTCCATTTTTCTACTGTAGTGTTAGGACTTGACATAAGTATCACTCTTCTACTTCCTATTTACAGTTCATTCAGAATATTACTACAAATACAATATACAGTTTTTTAAAACATGGGGAACTGCAGTTTTTGTTTTCCTCTCCTCTTTACAGTTTTCTCAGAATCATTCAACTTAAACAAAAATTTATATGGACATTTTCTGTACACATCTGAAAGGGCAGAGATTACACTGATAAAGCCAAAAGAATTCTGCGCAAATACAATAAAATACAGAAAACAGAAAGTATAGGTGATGTCATTTGGGGTACAAATATAAACAATACAGTACCATTTGAGTAATTTAGCAACATAATACTCATACTTTATAGAAATAAAACTGCAAACCTGGAGAATGCTCTGACAAATATTAAACATATATATACAATGAGGTAAATGTACCTTGGTCTCTTGAGAGGTAATTTAAGTTTAAAGCAATTGACATTTTGAAGCATCTCCTTGACATTTAAAGAAATATCAAACACCCCATTCCATTGGCACAATGTGAAAAAGGGATTATCAAAACATGGTTCATGATATTCAATTCACAAATCTTGTTAAAAAAATAAAAACAAGTTCACTGAAGTTCTTCTTAAGCTTTAAGAAACAGGTTGAATGTTATTAACCACATTTTTTAAAGTTTACAATTACAACAGGATTGCATACTGGGATTGAAAAGTTTAAATGTACTGACAATCCTCGAAATGTCCTAGAAGTCCAGCATTCCTAGACAGAGGGCCCACGTGTGTTCCGGCACCCCAAAATAGACACCAGGACTACAGTTAGGTCCAGAGCTATTCTTTAGGGTCTCAACAATATCTGAATCAGCACTTTCTGCCAAGTTGTAACAACCGCTATTCAGAATCCCCATCCTGGAGCCAGAACACCACCATGGTCAAGGAACAAAAGAAAATAGCTGATGTATAATCACTCTTTTAGTGCAAGGATAAAAATAAACTCTTGATATGACATGTTTAACGGGATACTGATTTTCCTATGCATATTAATTATCACTTTGCCATGTTTTACAAAATATTCTATGTGACAGTTCTCAGATGTAAAGGAAAAAAAAATAGTAACTCAGGCACGAGCTCCAAAATGGCCAAGTAACCACTTAAATCTTGTAATCAGTACTGAAATTTGAAAATCTTGACGGCCATGGCACTGTACACCGACTCAAGGCACTTCTTGAGCACTATCATTACAGCAGAATTACAGGCTTAGCTCTTTGGGCCTTACCCTGTCCTATAGGGAACATAATGGCTATGCTGCTTTTGGCACGACTCCTACTGCCATAGCTGCCACTCCTTGGTCAAGGCTGAAGTCAAAGTAGGGCAGCCAGCAGGGCCATCATCTACCCAATCTCCAAACTTGGAGAACCCTCTCAGCGATATCCAATGACTCAAGGAAAGAAGAGTATGTACCAAAGCTTCCATCAACCATTTCCCTCTAGATATCAAAAGCAGCTATTCAGTCAAAAGGCTGCTGGGGGAGGGGAAAGGAGAAGGGAGGTGATAAGGCCATGGTCTCTGAGTCAGGGACCAGCAGGAAGGCAGGCTGGGAGAAACAGAGCTGAAGTTATTAACGGAAGGACCAGGGATGTCTGCGCCCCACTAGGTCATACCTCCCCATCCCCATACCTCCTGGGTATTGACAAAATGGATGTGGACAGGTAATTTGCTTGAAGATATATTTTAGCGAAGTTGAATCTTAGGTGAGCATGTGAAGACAGGCAGTATAAACAGAGGCTTGTGTTTCTAATGACAAAATTACTACTCTAGTCAAATTTATCCACCGTTGGTCTATTTCATTCTTTAAATTACTTTCATGTTCAATATTAGCCAATTGGGGCTTATTAAACTGCTATTAGCCTAAAAAGGAATTAGTTGCAGTAATATGCAAATTCAATCTGAACTAAATTCCAACTTTTAAAAAATTCCCTGATTCATCAAAAGTACATTTTTATCTACTTAGGCAAGAACAGTATAACTGTAACTCAATCTTTGATTTAATAAAGAGTATCTTCAGCAAAAGTTGATTACCTTATATGAAAGTGAGAACTCATATATCATAACTCTAAATCAGACAAGAACTTTTGGTATGTCCTTAAAATTATATAAAGATAGTTTTAGTGATAAAATGCATTGGTCCCCTGGATTTCATAAAGCAGATCTAGTAGGCTTAGAAATGGCAAAAAAAAAGTACCTGATCACAGAGCTATTATTAAACAGGAAATCCAATTATAAAAACAGACCTCTCAAACGCATTCATTTGCTTGGATGAAATCATGGTAACTACAGAAAAAACTCAAATTTAGAATCAAAATATTAACCTCTAACCACATTTTCCCCGTGATGTTTTTAAACACATGAAATTGACACTAAATTCCTATGTAATATGTCATTCATTCTAAAATTACTTTGGCTTTAAGATCAAATAGTCTTTCAAATTTACTCTATGTATATGAGATAAGACATTATCAGAATCCAGCTCAGTGTAAATGGCCACTATCTCTTATTGACCAAAATACTGTAGAGGTTATTCTGACATTTTCATTGGGAAATCGACAGCACTATAAAGTCAGTGTCTTGCCTCACAGCTAGGATAGTATCCCTACCTCTCAGAATCAGATCACAGTGATAAAGAGAACTTGAAAATTGTAAAAGCCCTACAAAGACTTTTAGCACTAGAAGTAAAAACTAGCTGTTATAAGCCAGTTTCAACTTAATATAAGAAGACCATGACAGGTTAATTAAAACATTTGACCAAAAATATTTGTAAATAGAGAACCTATATTCAGAATATACTTTAGCTACCACTCTCCCAAAAGCAACAGTACAGTGAATTCATTATATAACCATGTAAATTAAGCAGTTAAATATCTGCACACAGAAGGAAAGACTGAGTTAAAAGCTGCCTTCCTCAAAGTGTAGTGAGACTTCAAAAGCACACTAACTCTAACTTTAGTTACAAAGACAGAAAACCCACCGAACAATGACTCCTAACGTAACGAATGTGACTCTCTTGTATACCTGTTATCCACTCAAATGAACTACGCTTACTTTCCTAGAAAAAGGCCTATTATTTAACATTAACCATATCCTAACTTTAAATGTAATTCATTTCTTAAAAAAATAACACTGTCTTTGATCAGTTAAAAAACAAAATAGCTTACAGAATGCCACACAAATTTCACAAGTAGCTAGACAAATTTTCCCTTTTAGAAAAATTAGTCTGTATGCTACAAATTTTAAATGATTAAAGTACTATAAGCATCTAGAGCGCCACTGGATGTTTTTTAAAGTATCTTTAGACAACACAACTAAAATGTAAAAACTTGATGTGAGACTATACAAACATGACCATGATAACAATTGACCAATTAATGCCACTTCAATTTGTTAGTGGTTTAAGCACATTCTGGTAGGAGAAAGGTATTTTCAAAATGGAATACCAAATGACATAGCACAAAAGCTCTTCCAAAAAGTGAAACTGAAAAAGTCTGAGTTACCCAGATAAACTTTTTGAATTGAAACACTATAAGTTTTAACATACACAGACTTTAAGCAATTCTACTAATTTCCATTAGAAAGACACAGAAGTGGCACTTACTGGTATAGTACAATCCCATTTTGAAGGCATGTAATGTTCTGAATATGTGAAAGAACAATAATAGTATACAAAATACGATTGCATAAATTATGTTCCTCACTACCATATGAGGTCATTTTTAGACTCAAGGGTTTTATAAGTGTTAGTTTTAAGATCCTGAAAATTATAGAACAGTACATTCAAAGTCTGAATCAAGGAAACTCTTTAGTGGTTCAGAATCCTCTGAGAATGTACTAACCAGGAATAAATCACTTTCTTTTAAAAATAAGAAATGTTTATATAACTCAGCAATCCAGCTCCTTTACCCTTAATGATGATCTTCAGCACAGCAGTTATCTAAAGTTAAGACCAGCAATCATCTTCAAAAAAAAGCAAGTTTTGTATTAATAAAAAATAAAGGTAGACTACACAACATTTTGTAACTGTCCAGGGAAAGAAGCGTTCATAGTGCACGGAAAGGACCCACATGGCTGTTTCCTGGGTCCAAAAAATCCTGGGAAGGTTTTAATTGACCTTATTACACTGTTGCAAAAGGAAGTAATATCCTTCTGTTCCCTCTCAGTGAGGTAGAACAATTGACCTCCCAAATTAAAACCCAGGAGCGGAGCTGAAGAAAAAGTGGAGTTCAGGCAAAGCTGCAGAATTACATTTTGATGCCTTCCTGTTGACTGAGTTGTGATAATGTTTTCTTAATCCTTAAAGCTGTAAGCCTTGCTGCTCCATTGGCATACCAACATTCTCTCATAATTTTAGCCATTACTCTCAAGGCCTACAAGAAAATACAAGAAAAATAATTAATGCATGCATTGTTTTCCATTGATCTGGATAAGAATCTTTACCTGTAAGTTTTCTTTCTAAATGACGTATGCACAAGTTTTTTGGTTTGAGCATTATTTCTAACAGCAGTTGAACAGAAATGACCTAAATTCCCATCAATGGGGTACTGGTGTTGGCAGCTGGAAAGCAGATAGACACAGGGTGGCTCACTCGGTTGACCTGAAAAAGCAGAATCCTAAACCAGAGCTGTGCAAGGCATAGGAGGAACTCTAGGAACACTGTTCACAGTGAAACAGCCCCTTAAACTGAGGAACTGACTGTATCAAGGACCTCTGAAATGAAGTTCAGGCCAAAAATAGAAGGATCAGCCAAAAGAGCTAAAACCCCAGATACTCCCCTCCTCCACCCTAGGAGAAGACTAGAGGTTTGTATCTGAGAAAGTAAAACAAATTTCTGACTTGGGGAACATTAGAACAAAGCTCTATACTGACAACACGCTACATGTTGACTGTAGGCCTTCTCTCCAAAACACAAGCAACAACTGTACACACTCCTCCAGGCATGAGATGAGGAGTCTTTAGGGTGAATGTGAGCAGCCCAAGAGGGCAGACCTGAAGGGACTGACATCAGTGGTTCCCCAAGGAAGCAACCCAGTTAGATCACCCCCAGTATCACAGTCAAAAAGCTCCATTCATGTGCACAAAGCTTTCTATAAGCTTTCAGTGCCCTGTTTTTAAACATGAAGATAGTATAAGTTTGATCAGAGTAATATGAAATGCAGAAGTTGACATAAACATAGCAAAGCAACTTGGAGAAAACAGAAGCTGTACAGAGAAAAAATATCAATAATCTATCATTAATATATTCAGATCAAGAAAAATACTGATATTGAATTTATCATTGATAACTTTTTTTCTTGTTTGACTTTGGAAAAACTTTACAGAACCAGAATACAAACTTGATTAAAAAAAAAAAATTAGAGCTGATAAACCCACTAGCAATTAGAGAAAGAAGACAAAGGGATAGATAATAGGAAGGAGAAAATAAAAAATTAGAAGGAGGTCTAACATTCATCATCAGAGTTAAAAAAAAAAAAAGAATAGAGAAAAAAGAAATCAAAGAAATACTTCAGGATCATTTTCTAGAAGTAAACATTTGTTTCCAGATAAAAAGGACCAAGTGCCCAGCAGAGCACATATATATATATTTGTTTGACAAATATTTATCAAGTGCTTACCATCTACCAGATACCATCCTAAGTGTTAGGGATATAGCAGTGAACAGACAAAATCCCTGTCCATATAAAGCTTACATTCTAGAGGGCTAAAACATGTAATTAATAAATAAGTAAAATATGTGGACCGTCAGTACCAAGTGCTAAGGAGAAACATCATTTAGGGAAGGAGATAAAATATACTAGGGAAGGAGGATGCTATTTTAAATAGATGGAGGGGTAACAGCTCATGGACAAGGTAATATCTGAGCAGAGACCTGAAAAAGGGGAGAAATGAGCAAAATGGGAAACAGGCAGACAGGAAATGCAAGAAGGAAGATTCACCACAAAAGCAGCAAAGGGAATCCCAGGATGAAAGGTGAGGTATATATCCCAAGATAAAAACTGTATGGTTGGCCTGGAGAGTAACCAGTCCAGACTGGAAAAGGTCAGAAAGTGATGGAAGACAATTCTATCAGTTTTATAGAAATTTGATGTGTTTCAACCACTGAGAGGAGAGTTATAAATCCCTAGAAAAATAAAAAATTGAATTAGTGATAAGTACATAGAAAACTAAATGGAAAAAAATGACAGTGATGGCATTAATTCAGCATGATGTGATAGTAACTGCAACTTGCATGTGTGTTCTTAATGTTAATTGCTAACTTTTCTTCATGCTTAAAAAGCCATCTGTTCAAGAATAATATGCTCTAATTATCGAATGAGTACATGAATACTTCAAATCTGTACTTTGCAGTATCAAGATCTGATTTTTAAAAGACAGATCTAGCCCAATTTCATTATTAAACATGTGAATTCCTTGAGCACTTGTGATGTATTTTATCTGGGCCTGGGTACATGAGTTTGTTGGAGGCAGCTAAGGAGCACTCTTGATGTCAAAAGTTCTACTGAGTCCTCTATTATTTTATGATGTAAAATAACTACTTAAGTGACCAGTTTTTTATTCCTCCTATAGTACAAAACTCCAAATCTGGAGGGAAATGCTCTGCCTCACCAATATTATAATTAGTAACAGTTAGCAATTAAGGATAAAGTAAATAAAACTTGTCTTATGAATTCTTTAAATTTACAACTACAAAAACATTTCTAAAACTTCCTGTAAGCACTAGGGCTGAGAAACTCAGACACTGCGGGAAAACATTTTGCCCAAATTCCTGGTGAGCAGTCACACAGGCAATCAGATGAGTGAAATATAAAATCACCTGAACCGTCTTCATAATCATCTTACCCAAGTTCCCAATTTTACAAAAAAGGCATGTTAAGGTCTAGAGAACTGAAGTGATTTGCCCATTGTCACTGTGAAATGGCAGCCAGCTGGTCTGGAACACAGGTCTCCTAATGCCCATCAGAATCCTGGGTTGCCCTGATTGAAGCGAATCATTCATTTAAAATGCAGGCGCTCTAGGTACTGGTAGATCTAAACACTGTTCCAATACTTTGATGGCCACTGCATATGCTCCATGGCCCTTTCAATGCTTAAAAATGAACATGAAAACCAAATTATTCTGTGTTTACTCACTGCTTTAACTGCCTTGAAAAAGAAAAAGTTCTTGTGTCTGTTTTCCTTAAAGAAATGTAGCAAATTTCTACTACTAAGCAGAAGCAGTTTAGAAAATTGCATAGTATCCAAAAGAAATACTCACTTCACAGCTCTGCCATCTGTTTGGAATATTTGGCCGTAACTTCTGTTCACAAACAACTTTTCTCATTTCTTCAACTGATGGATCAGAAGGTACAAGATCATAATAAGGCAGCTGGTAATCTTCATGAATTCCTATATTGATTTAAAAAAAATCTATTTTAAAGAATTTACTCAGATAATGCCAGACCACTCTTGACCAAACAGAAAAGGAACACCTAAGCATCCTATTATAGTGTTCCATTACTAAATCAGGTAAGGACTCACAGGTGGCTCTATTTCATCCACTTCCCTGAATTTCTATTGACCCCACACCTTGAAACTAAGTATCACCATGGGATCATGAAAGGCTATTTTAATGATGGTGAACTATGAGCTGTGATGACCAGACTGACATTTTCCCTTAGAACCTTAATGTGCAAGAAATGAGTCTTTGAGTACAAAGCCTCTCACGATATGTGGGGATATATATACCCTCTATCACTGAGATACAAATCCTACAAGACAAGCCTGAGGTGCAAGTCCCTTCTACCTGTATCTGTCAATAATCTGTCCTCTTTGCTATAATGCAGACATACTCTACTCCTCACTGCCTAAAGAACCTGAGGCCCTAGTCTTAGCCGAGCGTGGGCCCCTAAGGGTAAAAGACTTTCTCAAATAAACATCAAAAGTGCTCAGTCTAAAACTAAATTTAAAAGTTAAAACAAATTTACTTTAAAAAGGTAATGGCAGTGTAATTGTACTGTACCCTTTATACTTAATTTCTAGTTATCAGGTTGGCAAAAATAACCACAATCTTCGGGTGGGGTGGAGGGATCAATTTGACCCAGGAACATGCTAGAAATAGCTTCCCAGGTGGCTTCTGAAGCAGTTGTCCATTCTAAATAACTATATTCCAAAATAAGGGGTTGGTTTCTGATGCTTCCTAAGATTCAAGTGGAAATAGAAAAAGACTACACGAGGATAAAGCATGTAATGTCATTTCTCCCGCACTACAGGTTTTATTTCCTTTATTTTCTTTGGCACTCTGAGTGATCACCTGGTGAACATAAGTTCAGACTGCTGATGTGTATAATTTCCTTCAATACAAAAGAAGACAGTTCTTAAACAAACAACTCCTGTTCGTGACACACTAGTGGGTGGGAGGGGGAGTCATTTACCACCAATGGAACATCGTCGAGCTATTTCCCAGAATACTAAGCCCATTGCATAGATGTCAGCACGTTTGAAGGATTCAAAGTGTTTCATGTTTATGGAATCATCTAGAACTTCAGGAGCCATGTACCTAAAAAAGAATTCAGCATTTTATTTTATGGAATGGTGGCCATATTACTTTTGAATTGGTTCATAAATTTTCTTTTACTGTTGAGATTTTTTAAAAAATCAATATTAACTTTAAGACTTTCCCCCCTTTCAGCATGGTTCTGCTGTTTTTTAAAATGACTCATATTTCTTATATAAATTTTCCCAAAGTTCATAAAGTACAAAGTAAAAAATCGCTCCACTACTTCCAAAGTGCTAAATATTTTGATGAACATCCTTTTGGACTTATCTAGTCATAAATATAAAATATTACGTAACTGAGATCATATTAGACTCAAGAAAAATATTTTATATATATTTAACATATTATATATACATATCCTAACTTATACTACCTCCTACTCTGTCATGTACTTTGCAGGGACCATATATTTTAATCTAGAAGTTTTCTCACTAAAACAGGATGAAAAGAAGGACAGGGACATATTCTAGAGAAGAAAATAATAGATTAAAAAAAAATGCCAATCCTCGTATTGATGCCGCATTGTAGGGTTCTGAAGTTCCAAAAATCACACTAAGATTATAGAATAGGATCCTCAAAGTCCTGCAGTAACCACTGTCCTGAAACCTAGAGTTGAGAGTTCTGAGAGTCCTTGCTGAATCCAGAAATCATAAAGACAGCTTAGACAGAATAAAGCTGGGCTCTATCCAAGGCCAAGATGGTAGTTTGAAGATATGTTATGGCAACATGCTATGATAAACAAAGCAAGGCCTGTGTTCACAGGTTTGAGTCTCAGCTCTTCAGCTTATATGAGGTTGGCCACATTCCTTAACCTCTGTGAGGTGGTTCCTCATCTGTGAATTGAGGGTAATGACACCTCCCTAGTTAGATTCTTTTGAGGGCTTGTGGATTCAACAAATATTTACTGAGGATCTACTACGTATTAAGCAGTGTGATGATGCTGAGAATACAGGCTGCTTAAAAGCAGCCTGTAATCCAATAGAATATATACACAAATAATGGACAGTTACAACATAACATATGTAAGTGCCTCAATGGTCCAAGTTCATTGTGCTATGAGAGCTCATGGCAAGAACACCTAATAGTCCACAAGAGGCTTCCTATGAGAGAGAAAGGGTGAGTACAAGTTAAGAGAAAACAATAGGGGAAAGTACGCTCTAGGATACAGCACACGTAAAAGTTCTAAGAAGAAGAAAAAGGAGGCATGTTTTCAGGAATGGAAAACATGAAAATAGTGGGCTACAGTATTTGAGGAGGGCATTAAACTATATAAAAACTCATTTAAATGACTGGCACATAGTAGGTACCCTATAAACATTAGCCACTATTGCTATTATAATTAATGTAACTAATGCTAATATTTTCTGGAAAGGCCACCTTTCATCAGCAGGTATCTTTTTAAGTCAGGTAACCTTGGCTTCAGAGCAGGCACGATCATGAGATCTTCTACCTGTGGGCAATCTAATAAAGTACAAGTCTGAATTTCAGAAAAGATATGTATACACAAATGAGAAGGAAAAGAAATTGCTTTTGGAACGTATTAAATATTATTTATTTATAAGGGTACCTTTTTGTTCCCACTCTGTGGTTTGGAGCAATATCAATTGTATCTGTGGCTGAATCATGTCTTACTGCCAGACCCAAGTCTGCAATACAGCAAGTTCCATTCTTCTTTACCAAGATATTCTTTGATTTCAAATCTCTATGAGCAATGGCAGGTTTTCCTAAGGAAAAAAAAAAAAGATTAAACTTGATTATTTAAACAATAATATCAATCATAATTCTTACCTTCAGATTCGAGTCTCTTCTCTTATTCCAGTATCAAAGCATTTAGCCCACATCACCCGTAATACCTGAGCCATTACTTAACAACCTCAAGTGAATCAGGTAGCAAGTGAATAACACTTGCTAAAGCACAGAAATGTATTGGCATCTGATATCTAAGACAGCACAAAAATGATAGCATAAAAATTTTATAACTAAAACTTAGTGTTTAATTTTTCAACTGTAAAACAATTTCATGCAGTCTCCTTATCTCAAAGTCAAATATAATTTTGTTAGATGGCCAGATAGCATTTACAGAGCATGATGTTTACAAAGCATTTTCATATTTTATTTGATACTACACGTAAAAGTACATCCTCTTAGAATTAAATTCTAAAACCAAGATCCTCAAAAATCACAAGTAAGACTGAATGCTACTTTTAAAAACTCACAAAAATATCAGTGTTGATACAATTACTAGAGACTCTCTAAACAAATTCCAGGATTCCTAACTTCATATGAGATTTTCCAACAGAAAAGATAACTCCAACTAGGCTGACTTCTTGAAAAAATTTTCCAAACACACATTAGATTCATGGGAATTTAAAGCTTAAATAATTGGATTCCTTCAAGTTACCTTGGGTACCAACAATCTCCATGTGAAGATGGGCAAGTCCACTTGCTGTGGACAGAGCGAGTTTTATCATTCCTTCCACGGTTACTGTGTATCTATTCAAATAATCAAAAAGGGATCCATGCTCATGATAATCTGACACCAACCAGAGCTGAGTCCACGTACCATTGTCTGCAAAGTACAAAAGCAATGTTTTGGATGGGCTGTAAAATGTTTATAACTTATTTGTTCAAAAGTTATCAGTTTACCCTCAATCCTGAATTCCATAACTATAATATGATGGTACCCTAAGTTTGTGTATATTTTCTTCATATTTTTTTGTATTTTCAGTTTGTCTTAGACTTTTACATTCATGTCCTTTAGATCTGCAGATAAGGGTAAGATAACTAATCTCATTTAAGAGATAAGGAATCAGAGTTCAAAGATGGTAATCTTGAGTTTACACAGATAGCAACAGAGCTGGGAACTCTTTAGTGCCTAGAAAAAATGCTAGGTTAGGTGCTCAATGGTTGTTTCTGGAAGGAGGGAGGCAGGAAGATGAGAAGTATCTGGAGCCTAGTGTGGCCACAGTGGGCATGGAGTAGTATGGGAAAAAATTCAAAGTGAGCTTAAATTTAAAAAAAGCAAGCTTTAAAAACAGACTCTGTATATAGTTTACAAAGAAGCCAGACAAGATGATTATGATTCCAAGGTTTTTAGCTTAGAAAAACAAAAATAGTCATAGCACTGATACATGGGGAAGCTGAGACAGGAAATGAAATGTCATGAGGAGAAAAAGCTAGGGCTGAACCCAGTTTTACACTAGGTGATTTTGAACATCGACAAGTAGGAATGTGTGTTCCACAAGTTCATTTGTAAGCTGATACATGAATTTGAAATGTGTTTTCCCATGGGAATCAAGGTAAATGTTCTGGCTAGGCTGGTCCACAAAAGCCTTTTTAACCTAGAAGTAGCTGGAAATATATTAAAAACCCACGTAGTTCACAAAGTCATGAAAAAAAAAAAAAAAGGATTACAGTAATACAAGGAGGCAGCATAATTCAGTAAGATACACACCTTGAGTCTGAGTAGGTTGGAATCCAGGGTCTGGCTACTGACTACGTGACCTCAGACAAGCTTTTAACGAATGAGCCTCTATTCTTTCTTTCATACAAGAAAATTTACTTTGCAAGACCATTAAGAAGATTTAAAACAGAGAACAGTTTTAAAGAATTTAGTACAATGCATGGCATATTAGAACTTAAAATGTGCTGTTTCCTTCCAAATTGGTTGTAAAAAGAAAAAATCCAACTGACATAAAACAAATTCTATTATTTGAAGGAACGCCAACTCTGATTAGAAGAGATTAAGATGTTTTCAGAAGATTCTGGAGGGGATTTCTGAGTACTTTTGAAAGGATTTAGAGATTCATGACACTAGTTCCTTATAAACCTGTTCTTCATAAACTTTATAAACTGCTTCTGTTTAAACTTGCACTTTTTCTTTTTCTTGATACAGATGCTCTGCTAGCTTTATCTGCATTTTTCTTAGCCATGACTGAATTCTGAAAGGCTCACAAATACAAGAAATAAATAGGAACACAGGAAGATAGAAGAAAGGGAGATTTTTTTGAGGTAACTAATAAAGGCAGAAGGAAGAATATATAAGAGGTTGTGCACATATAAAGGGCTGTCTGGGTGTAATTAACTCAAGAGGATGAAGATAAAAGAAAAGTGAATTGAGGTGGAGGGGCTAGTTCTGGGCAAAGTCCTTTAATCCGACAGAGAAGAAAGGAGCGGGTAAGAGAGAGCCAGCAAGGTCAGCTAGTTCCCATGGTGACCACCAGATGACAGCACCAGCTTAAGCAAATGTGAAGAGAAAGCTCAAGGCACAGCAGCAGGAGCATTTTATACCAGTGTGCGAGTTGGAACATGCCTAAAACATGCTGGGCCTGAGTGAGGTTTGGGCCTCAAAATGCAGATTTGAAAGTCACTACCACAGTGAAGTTTGAAGGCTAAAATATGGGCAAGTTCTTTAAGGGAACATTTACCATTTGTAGAATTAGACCCTTCTTAGAAGTCAGTAAGAAGAGTTTCAGAAAACAAAGACAACTATTAAAAAATAAAGTCTATTGTCACAGAACACAATAAAATTTTAAGAATTGGGGAAAAATTTAAATAGTGTCAAAGACAGAAGAAAATGAAAACCAAAGACTCCGTCTATTATCACTGCTTTTATTTGTTTTGTTTTAAATCAAGTGATATTGAATTGGTAGTAGCCATTTATAATCACTGCCTACAATCACATGATCACATCCATCGTTGCCCCTAAGTCACGAAAGAGATAATCAAACATTATATGTGCCTCCTGATATATGATAGAAAAGATACAATATATAGGAAGTATACAATATTTTCAGGAAATCAATAAAACTTACCAGATTCAATCTCTAATTCTGACTACCAGTTTTCAAATTAATACAAGGAGCAAGTTCAGAGACACTGTGGCAATTCAGTTAGCAAAGTACAGAATGTCATAAGCCCTACAGGACAAAACAACCCAATTTCTTTAACAAATAAACTGCAAGAAGACAAAAAGAAAAAGACAAAAAAAGAAGAAAAAAAAAAGGAGCCTAGATATTTTAAGGGACTTAAGATAAATATTAATCAAATGCAATCTGTGGACTTTGGGTCATAAAGCGAATAAATAATTGTTAAAAAAAAAAAAAGGAGACAACTACAGAAATTTGAAAGCAACTAGATATTTTGACATTTTAAAAAAGTACAAAGATAGTATGGTTATGTTTCATAAAAAAAGATTCTTAAAGATACAAACAGAAAAGGTATTGATGAAAAGATATGTTATCTGGGAATGACTTCAAATAATTTAGTTAGGGACCATATAGGTGAAATTAGAGATCTAATATGACTAGCAGTGAGCTAATAATTACTGAAGGTGGGTGATATAGGTTCACCATTCTATTTTTTACTTTCCTATATATTGGAAATTTTCTCTAAATAAATGTTAGAAAAATAAACAATAAGTTTGTTGTAAAAAAATATGAAAATAGAGAAGCAAAAAGAAAAATCATAAAATCACCCATAATCACCAATGAGATTAAACACTGTTAACATTTTGAAGCAATAAACAGGAAGGAAGAAAGGGAAAAGATGAGACTATGATTCTGGACAATCCAAAAAATATAATGAGAGCATTTTTTTAAAAAAATAGGAAAGGAAAATACATTTGATTCAGGGTTAGGATGATGAGAGTTGAGATGTAACACAACTCTCTGACAGAAGCCATAAAAGCAGGAAGTATGGGCACAAAGATAGTAACTGAAGCCGAGAAAGTAGATGAAGTACATACAGTCTGAGGTCAACTGCTTGCAGTTACCACTCACTGGGACTTGGCTGACATGGCTTCCTTGTTTCCTCAGCACCTGCTCTAACCCCAGGCCTTAAGTACCTGCTGGGCCTTAAGCAAGAAAGTGTCCATGAAGTTACCAATGGCAAGGTGGTTTCGGAGAAACCATGTCTTTATTAAATTGAGTTTACTTAAAAGATTAATCTACTTATCCTCAGGCAATTTAAAACATCAACTACATTAAGTTATTTTCATTCTCCCTATAAATAAGGTCATTTTTATCAGAATATATACATCAGAATGCCCTAATGGTCAGGAAGAGATTAAAAGAAAACAGATACCTGGGCCCTATCCTACCTCAAAATTTTAAGCAGAGTTCACAATTTTTTCTGTATTATGACTGTATCCAATAACTAACTGCCCAGAAGCAAAATAACAAAGCACATGGCTTTTTTTTTTTTTAAGAGTTCTTTATATTTTGTAAAACAATATGAGATTTAGGAACAAGCTGTCAAGAGTCAAGAAAATCTTTAAGTTCCCAGTTCTAAAGTTCTAACATATTCTATTTGACCTAATGGATCTGATTGGCATGACAAACATTTGTTTTTCTCATCAAATTTCACAATGTTTAGTAGCTGTAACTGTAAAAAGGCTTAAATAGATTTTGTTATACTCAAAGGAGAAGTAAACATTACTGACCTTTATTGTCTGCTGCTATAAATCCCAAGATGTTTTCATGACGTAACATTACAGTTTGATAAATCTCTGCCTCACGGAACCATGAGCGTTCTTCTCTAGAGGAGAATATTTTAACAGCAACTTCTTCTCCTCTCCACTTTCCTCGCCAAACTTCTCCAAATCGACCTTTGCCAATACTTTCTTGTAACACAATAGTTCTAGCAATTGTCCTCTGAACAAGCAATGGTAAACCTAAAGATAAAAAATAATAGTATTCAGTACAGTCAACAACAGTATGGGTTTCTAACACCACCACAGATGCCTTAAAAAGTAACCCAGAAAGGGTCACTTTAAGCTCTTCTATTAAGGAACTTAGCAATCTCAGTGAGGAGATAAAGACCACATGTGTAAAAACAATAATCTATAATAAAAAGAAAATTGTAAAAACAATTAAAGAATGCAGAAACTCTTGTCTGAAAGTTCAAGGTAATCTTTGTAAGGAAAGTTGAATTTAGACTGTCCTTTACAGAGGGATAAAACTAGAGGAGAGAAGGAGCTAAGTTGTTCAGGCAGGAGGAATATGGAAGCAAAGGTAGAAGGAAATGAATGATACATGTTTAGGGAACCAGCTTACATACACAGAAAGGAGATGTACATGGTAAAGCAGTGGAAGAGAAGGTGAGTTGTCACCAGAGCATGAAGAGTACTAAATGCCAGGCTCAACATGATCAATGAGAGCTTGGGGTAAAAAAGGAACTGTTAAAAATTTCTGAAAAGGAGCCATGAAATGGGGAGAAATAATTCAAAAATCTTACTTTAAAAAGGTGAATATGGTAATGGTTTTACTGGTAGGAGGAGAAAAGTATGTGAACACAAGACATGCAAAAGTAAATTCTGACCTAATTTTTAATAAATCAG
This sequence comes from Eidolon dupreanum, assembly GCA_028627145.1. Taxonomy (NCBI): domain Eukaryota; kingdom Metazoa; phylum Chordata; class Mammalia; order Chiroptera; family Pteropodidae; genus Eidolon; species Eidolon dupreanum. The sequence goes on along the minus strand of CM053509.1, from coordinate 138,590,652 downwards.
TAAAAGTGATCACAGAAACCATTTCAAGGCAGGCAATTTACTTGCTAGAAACTGGCTGCCTAGGCAACACTAGTATCTTTAAGTGTCAAGTAACTTACCTTGGTAATGGGACACTGGCATTTTTTCACCAATTAAATTTACCTTACCCTAAAATATGTATTTTTAAATAAATATTGTCATACATTTCATTCAGCAGAAATGATTTACTAACTACCTACAAAATTTAAGTGACACTATATTTGGGACAATTCCAGTTCACTTAAAACCAGCCCCCCCCACCCCCCAAGGACCAAAGAACTGTCATTCTAAATTAATACTGACAGTGACAATTAAAATACCAATGTATATCATGTATGTTCTACACGAGTATTTTATTTATACAATCCATTACACATAAATTTGTGTCATTTATAATTTATATTGAGAGCTACCTGCTAGATTAATTTAACTCAATGATAGTAAATGAAATCATCTGCTCTCTTTGGTTCCCTGATGTCAAATGCTTATAAATCTAAAGTGATTAGAAGTTTTTCTCTTTTCATCTTTAAGTTTCTCAAATGGTTCCTTTCATCCCCTGGCTCTATCTATCCTCCCCATCTCCTGAAAAACAGTTAGCAGTCTAATTATAAATATTTTGTTGTTGTTGTTTATAAGTATACTGTTAAACAGATCTGTGAAAAATCCTTATTTAAATCAAGGAGCTCTTTTGTATTATAAAAAAAACAACTGCTAATTATGTTGTTTACTGTAAATATTAATTTACTAAATTTTCTTAAAGGCTTTGAATGGGGCCACACCAGGCACTTAAAGATTTAAAGTATACTTAAGAGTTAATTTCAGGAGGCTGTTCTGGAAGTTAAAAAGGCAAGGAATAAAGAAGAGGAATGGTAAATGGAAAGTCTGAAAATGCCTGACACATTCGGGACTCACGTAAATGGTATAGTCAAGAAAGGTTAATGGGACAAGGAAAGTTTTTGTCTTCCCCATCACCACTGGATTCTAGATGCAAACCTAAAATTAAAAACCAAATCTAGATTCATCATATTATCTATATTTGGTTACTATAACCTACATGAATACTTAAGCATTAAAAAAAATGTAATAATATTCTTCTAAAGACAAAAACAGGTCTAATTTAGATCTCTATATACTGTTTTACTCTTTTTTTACCTTTAGAACTGCTTGTGAGAAACTTCAATAGGGAAATAGCTTCAAATCAGGAATAGAAATAAGACCTGAATAGCATGCATATATTACAAGAGATCATAAGCATGAATAAGACATAAGGAACACTGGCCTAAGAGACTCACTCTCTTTCAAAATCTGGCACACATGTGCATGCTCACACACACACTTTATGATCTAATGACAGCTTAAATACGGAACCATGCACAACCTGTGATTCAAGTAAATGCAACAGGGATTAGGTTAGCTTTAAGGTTAGAGCTGCCAGAACTCAGCTCTCCACTGTCTTCCCCACAGTTCCCAAGTTAAAAGCACAGTCTTTGAGAGAGAGTGTTAGGGCCTTCCCTCAATTATGGTCATAGCACTGAGTAATAAGGATGTGAATTTATAATATGAAATGTTTAGTTTTATCTTTTCCTCAATGAGTGAAAGAACTCAAAAGGAAATTATGTATGGACATTTTACTGACTCACAGACATGAGTCCTGTTATTATTCAATAGAAGATAGCTTCTGTCTGGATAAATTTGGAGACCATTCAGCACACAATGACCATAACAGGGAAATGAGGCCTCAAACTAAGCTTTTTTGTACTATGTAGCAAACTGATACTATAAGTCAGATTTTTCTTCCAAATATCTTTTCAATATGAGGAACACCTGTCATTTTGAAATACCTTTACAATTTACCATGTGCTTTCCCACAAACATCTTGTCTCATTTGACCCTCACAATAATCCAATGATATGTACAGGGAGAGTGTTCATTACTTTTATTTTGAAGATAAAATAACTCAGGCATGAGATATCAGCTAACTGGTCAAAACCATAGCTAGCAAACAATATGGATGAGTTTTTGCAGGGTAAGGTATAAAAGGAGGAAGAGGAGCTTTCAGACAATAGAGCCATAATCCCTCATGAATCTAGAAACAAGATAAAATGGAAAAAAATAATAATTCTGCTCTTTACTTTGTCTGTATCTTAAAAGTAAATAAATGTATTCTTATTTGGTAATCAACTGCCATCCAAACAGCAATTTCTTTTGATGCGTTATGTAGACTCATTCTCACTGAGGCCTGATACATATCACTGTGCCAAGTGGTATGAGCTGCTCTGATTTTCCTAGGTGTAAGTTTGGTGATAAGAGAACACATCCAAGGGATTAATTCCAAATGATCTGTAGGCACCTTAATGTTCTGTGACTATCTGGTCCTTGCTTATCATAATTTTTTGGTCCAGGATAATTTCTAGAATGAGGCAGACTTTCCTTAGGAAATCTTTGGACTAACTCAGAATCAATGGGAAATCCCAGGGAAGCCGTAAAACAATCTCTCTCGACTCCTCCTGCCTCAAGACTGTCACATCTTCAGTACTAAGGCTGCTCCATCTCATTCCAATCTTGTTTCCTCCCTCCTCACAATGGCCTCAGGGGTCTGTAAAGATTGCCTACATGTGTCCTAGCAGTTACAGACAGAACTCACTGAATCTGTTTGACCAAATTCCACAGAAGACTTCAGGTCATGAAATCAATTTTTTCATACTTAAATCAATGAACAGATATGCATATACATCAATATATATTCATTTCCTTAAAATAAACAGTCACTGGTCATTATGTAAACTTTCAGTATTATCACATATGACTTTGTGTTTAAGAGTCATATTCTTCCCCCTGGTGATAATTTCTGCTTTAATGTTCCTTTAGTTACTGCATTATAAAATTAGTAAAATTTTCATTACAAATGTTTTCAAATCTTTATTTTAGTAGCCCTATGTGAACTTAATTTATATTTTACAAAAGCTAGACAGATAATCTCATTTAAAAGTCCTAACAAACCACTTTAAGCTTGCACTGGAATCTAGACCTCTTGATTCCTAGCTGAGTATGAAATTATAATATTGTAGAGGACAGGGGTCTCTTCCTCTTGTAGTATCCTTCCAAAGCAAGAAGAAGTAAAAAAATAAATGCCGTTCAGTTTAAACATAAAGCATTGCTATGCCAAAATCTACTTTAGGGGTAATTCTGGCAATTCACCACCTATTTCTGATCCCACAAAAATCAACAAACAGAACTAAGAAAAGCAAATATCACAGGGCTCATGGATCCATAAAGCTATATTAAATAACGAGGTGGTTAGACGTTTTTCTAAAGTGAAAAAAATGAAAAAAATTTCATTATTTTAATAAAAAACTAGGCCTGGGCAAAAGACAACAATTTCCTATGTTAAAAAAGCAAATAACATACACAATTCCAAACACATTTTCTGTCGTGAATGTTTTCAAATATAAAAATAAAGCTATTAAACAATCCTGAATAGAATGGGTAGCTACAGATCATTTAAATATCTTTGAACTTCATCCTTACCTATATAAGAATAATTATCCTTAAACTTACTATCTCACAGAGTCATGAGGTGAGAATGCTTTGAAATTTATACCACCCTGAAGCTGTCGTACTGACTTATTTCAACAGTAAAAGTTCTTTCTAATCTGTCTATACTAAACTAGCCACAGTCAGATAGAGACCAAACTTAAGGACCTTTATGAGGATCAAAGCTGGAATAGCATTCACACTATCCCAAGTTTTAACAAACTAAGTCAAGTAGCTTAGCCAACTAATAAAAGTAATACAGTTAATTAAAAAAAAATTTTAAGAAAAAGGAAAAACAATTACATTACCTGATCCAGAACCTGATGTTGTCATATCGTAAATTAAATCTTTTAATGTAGTACCCTCTGAAATAAAAGGGCGATCTAATGAAGGATCTTCTTCATTTGGCACACGATGGTGAATGACAGTGCGGTTATGGCAGATATACACCATCAACATGAGTGAGATGCAGACAAAGCAGACTGGTCCAGCAATGACAGCTGCCAGTTCAACAGGACCAAGGCCAGGTGATGGCTTTCCTGAAAAAGGGCCTCAAGTGAAATAAACATCAACAACAACAGAAACACTGTAGGCGGCATCCACAATTTCCTAATCCTCCACATTTCCTGCAGTCGGCCCCTACCACTATTAGTCATAGAGCCTCATTACAGCAGCTCATAGGGTTCAAACGCAGAACAAGTGAATCATTCAGACTTCTCCCATTGGCCCTCCTTTTATGATCACCAGCTGGGTCAACATCCACTTTTTCTTCCTGTATTCTTCAGTCATTGTCTAAATAACAAGGCCAGCTACCACCAACATTCTAGAACTTCCCCATTTATCACTCTCAGGTCACTAATAAAAGACTCAATAATCTGGAACAATTCCCATTAACATCTTAAGTCTTCTTCCCTTTTTTCCCAAGTAGTTTTTCCTTGTGTTCTTATTCCAAGGGTCGTATATGGTCAGAGGCAGGGGGAGGGGGAAAATAACCCTATAAATACAGATGAGCAAAAGTAAAAAAAAAAAATCTATACAGCTTCACCATCCCAAAACACCTCACATTTTAGTGTATGTGTGTGTGTATATATATCTCCACCAATTTTGCTCAGGCAAAGTATATCCTTCGTTTTTATAATAAGAGTTTGCATGTGTATACTTTCTAGTTTATTTTAACCACTCTGACTTTTAATTCAAGGTTATTTTCTTATGATCTCTTTTAATAATTAACATTTTTCACTGTTTCAGAAACACACTAATTACAATTATTTTGGCATTCATCCTGAGTCTTGCTAGTTCACTGCTCATCACCACTTATTTCTTTAATATCATATCTTTTCCACTCTTGAGATCTTTATTTGGATTGATTTCTTATATAAAATCTTAAATCTAATAATTTCTTTCAAGAAGAGTTATGTGTATCCTTATATACTGAATACTTATCTAAAAATGCCTGCTGCCTTTACATATGAAAAATCTTGGCTTAAAAGAATTTTGGATGTTCCTTTGCTTTTCTGGTATTTAAAAAAGCAGAAAGTCTGAACTTTTTTCCCCTTCTATAGTGAATCAGTGTTCACTTGTGCTGAATACATATACAATTGTTTTTTCTATATTCTTGAAAGTGGTATCTTTTTCATGATATGTTTTGGGTATTTTTTTCATTAATTTTGCATGGTATTCTCTCTTTGTCTGTTCTTCATGTCTTTTTCTGGAATTTTTATACTAAGCATATTGAATCACCTAGATCTGTCCTCTATATAGCTTAATTTGCTCACCAATTGTCTTTTTCTCTGAATTGTAACAATTTCTCAAGCTTATCTTGCCTTAAGCTTGTCTCACACTTGACTATAAAATTACAGTATCCAGTCTGCTGTTCACTTTCAATACTGCATTTTAAAAAATAATTCATCAATGGAGCTTTTTATCTAAAAGCAATCTTTACCAACTGTGAAATGTTATCATTTTATAGTGAACAACTGAAAATAGACGTTGGACTGTCTGAAAGTCCTTCATATGGTAAGTCTGTTTCAAAAGATGACATCTACTCTGATTTATCCAGTTCCAGTTACTTCTTTTGAACCACTAAATCTTTTCATTTGGTCATTTTTTTAATGTTTATGTATCAAGGACCTGGGAATGAGAGATTTATGTATGTTTAGCATTAAAAATGAAGTGAGTCCTTCAAAGGTTTTGTGAGTTTCTACTGAGACACTTCAAGCCCAAACAATGGAAATGGGAAATTCTGGAATTATCATATTGTCTTATTAAAACTGCAAATGCCTACATAAAAGTCAGGAAAATTAACAGTGACAGAGTCTGATCCCCGGGAGCTACCCTGTCATATTGCAGACTTGGTTTTACTTTGCTGTTATCACCTGCACTAGGTAGAGGCCTACCTGTAACTGGAAGGACTGGCCCTTTTCCTCTAAGCTACAACTGTGCTTCCTACATAATTAGCATGATGCCTGGACCAGCTCTGAGTGGAAAATGAGCACTGTGGTCTGCCCCTCTGAGTACTGAAACCAGATGCTTTCTAAAGGAGAATTAAGAGTTTGCCCCTGTGGCCTTACCCCAGCTCCTCAGCCAAGGAATCGGTGGGATTTGTAAGAGGTCCTTTCACTTACTTCTTTTCACGGTTAGTCTACTCTTCAGTAGTCTGAGGCCACCTGCACTATAAATTGCAGAAGTTCCTCACACCGGTAGGCATGGGGGCAGCACTCTTCCATTAATTCTGCAAGCATTAACACAGGTTCCCCCATTTTTGTTTCCTTTGATTATTACAGCAGGAATTTGGGATTTGAGGAAAGTGATAGAAGAGTTAGGTATATGTGCTTAGACTGACATCTTAAACTAGAACCTTAAAATTATTCTAATCTTAAGATTATCCTTGAAATTCGTGGCTCTGCCAGGACATTTTAAAGTGTAAAATGTGATAAAAGATCAAAAATCTAGAAATCATATAATAATTCAAACGTAAAAATTATAAGGCACGGCGAAATTACAAAATGAAGGCTTTGGGACTGTTTAGTGCTACTCTCAATTCCCACCCATTACTGATTGCTTTAAAAGACTGCAGCATTATACAAGGAAGAAGAAATTCACTCTAAGGACAACATAGTAACACTCTGAGGACATACTGCTGCAGTGGGCTTTGTCAGAATTCACTTTTAAGCTACCCTTTCAGGCATAATAGACCTCAACTATCATGGAATCATCTTCTCAAACAACAAAACACCCAGGAGTCTTATCTACAACTATGGACAAGTTCCTTCTTGCTTCTAAACTGTACAAGCTGGGGTAGACGATTTCTAAGATCACTTCAAGTTCAAGTTCTAAAATCATAGTCTAAGAGCTTTTCTTGTAGCATCAAAAAGAAAATTACATAACAACTTACCGACAGCTGGGAGTTCTTCTATTTTATTGCAGTGGTCATGATTGCAGCAGTACGTTGTAGTAACAGACCCAATTTTTGAAGACGGTGCACATATAAATGGCCTGTCTCGAGGAATTAGGTCAATTTCAGCTATACACATGCTATTGCGTATAATTTTATCTGTGGTCTCTGTAACAGAGACAAAGCAGAGCCCATCTGTGACACAAGTAAAATTGTCTTTTGTGCAAAGGTGGCAGAAACACTGTAATGCTGGAAAAAGAGAATAAGATTTTATTAGAAAAAGTTCTCAAGGTTAACAATTAGAAATTATCTCATATTCACCATAATACATTCTTGAATCTATTATAATATTTTTTTACACTGTAACCAACACAACTTTTTGTTACTCTGAGAAGTTCCAAATCCTATGGGGAAGCACACATATATGTAGAAGGCAATATAAAATTTAGACTCAGGTTTTTTGCTAAAACTTTTTTGCTTTCAAGTAAAGTTATGTCCAATTTCATCTAGGTAAGGCAAGCATTTGCCCTCCCATTTGAAACAAAGTACATATAAATTTTTAAAGGTTATACTTATTAGCCCTGAACTATGCATTTACATACTCCCCATTGGGGAACAATGTGTGAAAATATTACTACTTTCCACTGTAGGTTAGAAATGTCATTTGGATGTATTTATGGTAATAAATAGAAATAGATTTGTATTGAGCCACTCTTTTCTCTTGTACAAACCCTGAGAAAGACATTTATCTAGTTAGGATTAGGCTACTTTCTCAGTAAGCCAAGGAGACTGTATCAGCAACAATATATATATGCTCCAACCACACAGGCAAGCTGGCTACAGAAATGACTGGAGAAACACCACCTCCATGCCCACTTTTATCTATTTGATCTTTATGGCTCAACTCATGCAATGACCCCTTTAGGGAAGTCTTACTCTCATTATCACCAACACCTTTCTATACACACAACAAACATATCTCTCCCATGCTCTCCAAGAAGGTTAACTGCTCCCCAAAGTAGATACTGTTTACCAAAATTGCTATTTTTGTTTTTCTCTCCCCTATGAAACTCTAAGCTTCATATTAATCATTTTTGTAAATCCACATTTAGCACTAAGTCTGGTTATACAGCAGCATTCAAAAAATACTCATTGAATGAATGACAAAATAGGCACTTGCATTTCATTATGATCTCATGAAACTGCAAGGCACATTTATTTAAGTCCAGTCAAACTTTCCAATTCCTGGTTGGCAAAAACAAACAAATGAATGAATGAATAAATAAAGGGGGGTCCAGGTATGTGGAAAGGCCACCTATGATTAGACCAAAGAAATTATGTAACTAGAAAAAAAGCAGACAAGCAGGCCAGAAGAAAGCTCAGTCTCTGAACAGCTAACCTGCTGTACAAGAAAGGGTTAATTCAGCAGGCCTGAGTTGCTCCAATCCTACACATTTCCCAGAACAGCTTGTCTTCAGGACTGACCCTTGGCCAGTTCCTAGGGGATGAGCTCTGAGCCCTTGGAATATTCTCTGATAAGAATGCTGCAAGTCTGGGTGATTGAGCCCTAATAAAAAACTGGACATCAAGACTTCACTCAGTGAGCTTCTAGTCAGTATTACTTAGCAAGTGCTGTCACATCATTGCTGAGCAATGGCGTGCATCTATGCTACTAAAGAGAGAGGACACTTGGAAGCTAGCACCTGGTTTCTCCTGGACTTTCCTCATGTGCCTTTTTCTTTTGATGATTTTAATATGTATCCTTCCACTGTAATAAACCATAACCTACAAGCATAGCAGCTTTTCTGAGTTCTATAAGTCCTGCTAGCAAATCACAGCCTGAAATTGAGTGGTCTTGGGGACCCCAACTCACTTGTTAAACCCAAACCCAGGAATGTCCGTATCTCCTCAAGCAGCTGCTTCTTAGCACACTTGTCTACTTATCTTCACACACTAGAAAAGTTTTACCTTAATCATTATAAAAACATTTATTCTTTCTTAATGGTTGTTTGAATGAATGCCTCCCAACCACAAAGAAAACTCAAGAAAAGTATAAGAAAGACACAGTCATAATCTAACATATTTAAGACTGTTAAAAGACAGTAGTTATTCATGGTGAGGTTTGCTGGTGATTGCCTAAGGAGGGATTCTGAACCAGGAACCCATGAACTGACTTCAGAGGGACATGAATCCCATAAAACTGTAGGCCAGATGTTGTGTATACTCGCATTTTCAAGAAGAAAGTTTATAGCTTTCAAGAGAAACACAAAGGGGACTGTCACCCACAAAAGATTAAAACCACTACAATAAGAGAATGTTGTCATTCCCTCCTGAATCCTCTTTAGTCATTCAATTAATGTTTTCTAAGCATTAGCTTTATCAGTTACTCTCCCACAAGCTTAGTATACAAAGATTAATAACTCATACCCTTGGAGCACTCCAAAGACGAGTAAAGGAGAACAGTACAGTATGATGTGGTAACTGCTACATATATAAAAAAAATACTGCCATGACTGCTTTCCCAGTTCCAAGATTTTCACAGCTTCCTTAGAGTATATAAAGTAATAGTTAAACACCTGATCTAATGAAACTTTTACTTTTGGGTTCCAATTTACCACTTACATTACAAATGCCATCTAGGGCCACACACATCTCACCATTATGACAATCATGTCTTTTATTACTTGTTTAACTGCCTCCACCCCCATCCTTTAGAGCTCTATTCAAATAATATCTTTTCCATGATGTGCTCTAAACATCACCTCTACTCTTAAGATAACTGGTCAGCTCCTGTCAATATGTTCCCACAGCCTCTTAGCACACTTTTAGGATAGTGCAAATCAATCTATAGTTTGCTATTAAAGTCTCTCATTACATTAAGAAGGGACAAGGTTTTTGGTTTTTTTTTTTTTCCATCTTTGAATCCTAGCCTCTGAGATAGTGATTAGAAAAAAATATTTGTTAAAGCAGGAGGTCACAAAGGTGTCAGGAGAAGGAGGGTAGTCTAAGAATTGTGTAGAAATTTTAAAAAATATTTTCATTTAAAAGATAATCTAAAATGAACAACAAACATCTGGATCATGAGCAACCACCGCCTAAACAGGTACTGTAAGTAGAGTTTCACTGCTGCTTCTTTAGTCGTGTTAAGATTCCCTCAGTCCAAATATCCTTATAGCACACTATACGAGCAAAGGTTTCAAAGTAATTATAAATGGAAGAATGAAAAAATACAGGGAACTTGAATCATCAGAGCCTATGGCAATACAGGCATGACATATTCGAAAGCCAATAGCTAACAGCCAATACCATATATATATAGTACAAATATTACATGGGTCCTATCTTTGTAGTATAATTTGCAGAAGTTCATTAGCAGCATATGTGGATGTAAGTATGCAATGACATTTTCCCATTTCCACTCCAGCATTAATTGGTTGAGAGAACCATTTAATAAAGATTTCAGTAATGTCATAATGTTAACCTTATCTCAAGTGAACAGGACAGCAGATATCTCATTAAATTGGTATTTGAGGAATGCTTGCTGGCAAGTGTTTTGCTTAGGTATGAGGTCTGATTATTCTAAACTTACAAAGCCTTGAAGTCATTGATACCACCTTACACAACATAAGAGAATGGATACTTGCAGCTTTTAGTATCACTGAAGTTAAAATACAAAAACAGATGTAAAATGAAATCAGACCTAAGGCTATTTTTTCCTAAACGTCATCTGTCAGGATGAAAAACTGTATTAATTTGAGTTTTGTTGGTTTTGTAGTTGTCTTTGTAGTTAATTTGCAGACTTGGTTTACAGCTATAAATGAGCCAAATACACAAAGGTTCTAGTTTCATGCCTCTAAAATTTAAGTAACATTTTGATAAATACATCCTTTCAAAGGGATATTATAATATGGCAAGTTTCAGAAAGTCAGTCCTAAAGGGCTTCTCTTAACAAGTGTTTCAATAAGAATAGGTCTCTAGACAAATATAAATGCCATATAATGCAAAGCTTAACCAAGTAAGGATTTGAGGGAATTTTAAAATTCTTTATCAGCATTCTAAAACAGCACCTTGATTAAACACAAGACTGCTGTTAAATGTATATGGTATAGATATAACGTGTAGGGAAAAAATAAAACAGGAATTTAAAAATTCTCAATGAATTCATAAGCTTTACTTCCTATTTTTTTTTAAAAATCATTTATTTTATTATTAATAATAATAATAATTAATAATAGATCAGACTACCAGCTACCTCTCTCTTATTAAACTAGAGTTGTTGTTTTAATGCATGTACAGGGCAAAATTTCTATCTAAAAAAGGTATACAATGGTGTCTTCTTCCCACCCCAGAGCCCGAGTTTCCCTACTCTGCAGCACTTTAATGCACATCCATTAATCTGACACTTTCATTTAATGCTGCAATTTTTCATCAAGCATCTCTATATGCCAGGTACTATCAGGACTATGGGGTGTAGGACTGCATAAGACAAGGTATCTGGACTTAAGCAGTTCACTAGAATGGAAGAGTAAGGCACTAAACAGATCATTTAGATCGAGTCCTGAGGAAATTGATCAAAGCACTTCACCTCTCCTGAGGTAGAAGAGAGAGCAAGAAAAGCTTCACAGTCCATTCAAGTCAGAATATGTAAATCTGCTAGATAGATGAAAACAAGAAAGCTATCCTCACAGGAGTGTTTTTTGCTCAGTAGCAGGATTTCATCCTTGGCGGCTAACATCTTAAGTGTTAATAAGACCATCAGATTTAAATAAACACAAATAAAATCTATGTGGCTCTTCTCTGGACTGGTATCCATATGTTAACTAACTGGAGCTTTCAAGACTCCCAGGTGGTTCAACAGTATAGGTTTAGATCCCTAGACTTTTCTGCTTAATAGCAAAGATAAGAACCAAACTCTGTTTAGTACTATCTTTCTCCTACCTTAGCCACCTTTTGCTTCTGTGCCCCAATCTCCATCATTAGCCACAGCTTTCTCACTTTTGAGATGCACATTTCCCCACACTACAACATCTGAAATCTGCATATACTTCACAATCAAGGTTAAGAGAAAACTCCAGCTTCAGGACAGAAAGGTTAAGACATGACGTTGCTGTTGAAACCTATGCACATGCAAACTTGGCTATGCAAGGAAGGTATTATTCATTTCATCATCACTTTAATTATTTGCATTGGTATCTCTCCAGCAACTAAAATTTAACTTACGCTTGATCTCTATTAAAATGTCTTCACGAAGATTTCATTATGATTCAGCACTGCAATGAAAATCTACTGTGTTCACAGAAAACTGTCAGTCTCATGCTAGGAAATACAATTACTAGTAGAAATTTCCAAAGATTGTGAAATAAATCACAAAATTTTCAAAGTTTGAAGATGTTGGTGTGATATCAAGGACTGTCAGAAACCAAACTAGCTGTCAAAGAAGTGACAACAGTAAAGAGAGACAGCAAGACCTTTGGGGTTATCATCTTCACTGTAATATAGTATTAGAGTGAAAAGTCCCAAGTTGAGATTCTGGCTCTTGGTCCCAACTATAAAGGAAATTTCCATCATTGCCTCATTCCAGTGTGTCTTGAGGTCACAAATCAAAACACTATTACTTCTACCTAATGCCAGGGTTATGAAGGGTTGAGTCACAAGCCTATATACCTACCTGGCTAGAGAAATGGAAAGGTAGACAGCCTGTGAACAGTATATGGAACAGACATTTCTACAAGCCTTGTTGATTAAATAAAAATTAGTACCAGAAATCTTGTCTTCCCAGGCCTAGAGTGGCAATGTTTATACAACTCATTCCTCTTTTTACGCATACACTTCAATACTCTCCTATTTCAACTCTGTTGGTTGGTCTTCTGTCACCTACCTTCCCCCCATCAAGAACTTGACTGACTGAAATTCTGTTGAATTCAATGTTCTTTTCTAAAATGTTTTAAAGTATGAGACATACCTTTCCTTATTAGTTTACATGACACTATACTTCCTTAACTTACTTGCACCATTCAGTTCCTTTGCTACATCTCAGATCTACATCTCAACTTCCTGGCCTTGCACATATTTTAATTGCCTTTTAGGAAACATTCTGCTTGGCTTGCCTTCTAGTGCAAAGTCAAAATTTTGAAAACCAATACAGCATTATTCCTTTATTGGTGATATCTGTCATTAAAAAAAAAAAAAAAGTCCCTGAAAGAACTCCTAGGTTCCTTCTTAATGAGACAGCTCAGCACTTAAAAAGGAAGAGAATGAAGATTTCTCCTACCAGAGATGGAATTCCAATCTTTTCACCACTCTGACTTTGCCGGTGATGACCCTTCTTATCTTTACACTGCCTATAGCACAATTATACTTTATTACACAGTGAGAGTAATTCCAAATATTACAAATATGCACTATCGGACAGGTTTTGAGCCTAACATGCATAATGCCCTTTATTCAGTCTGCTTAGTCATAGTTAAAAGACAGATCACACCACTGTTGACAAAGGTGAAGGCAAAAGTTAGAGGTTATAACAAATCATTTCAGGTACTAATGTCAACCCTTATTACCATCTAGTCTATTCCTTCACTCCAGTTCTGAGAAATCTGCCTTCCTCTCTTCTCTCCACTCCCAATGCTATGCCACATCTCAAGGAGGCCTGTCCTCTCTTTCATAATTTTTCTACCTCTGGGAAAAGCATACTATATAGGTTCTCTTCTTTTTTAAAAAACATGCTGTATACCTTTGAACAAGGCTAACACCCTGACCACCAACTCCCTCCAGCCTTGGTTTTGTTCCTCAGAGGACTCACTGGTTCTTAACTCCGCCTCCTTGGGTTATCACTCTGAAGCAGCAACGTCAAAGGGAGCTTGTCAAAATACCATGATTTATCCAGACATTTCTCCAGATAAATTTCACTCACTTCTGCCACTTCTAAAGTATTTTAAAAAGCATCATTTATCATTTAACATATACCTCCATCTTGAAAGAATGGGGGCATTCCTAAGTTCTCATTCACTTGTTTTTCTACAATATCTCCATTTTCTAGTTTCCTCAGCTTCATTGAATTAGCTGATATAATGTTAACTGCTATCAGAGCAAAGTACACAAAGAACAGGTTGTCTAAATGGCAAGATGAGATTCAATGGGGGCAATTAATATATAGACCTTCATTTAGGTTCAAAATCAAATAAACCACACAAGCCTAGGATAAAGATTTGCTTAGCAGATTTGGGGAATCTGTTTGACAACAGATTTAAAAAGAGTCAACAGCATTTACTGTTAATTGTAGCCATGGTGATGGGAGAAAGAGAGGGAGAATTGGGCACAAAATCCCACGAATGTCCAATATAATAAGTAATCAGTAAGTGTTACTTGAATATCAATCTGTCATGTAAATATGAGTCAGAGATTCAAAGAACTAAATCAATAAAGTTTGATCTGAATGGTACCTTAGCTGTAGATACAATCACCTCATTTTTACAGATGCTGCAACTGAGTCAACTTATCTTACTCCTATACTAAATCAAATCATAAGGTCAGGATGTTTTAATTTTGCTTCATAAGAAATTATTTCCTAATTTCCTAACTACAGACCCTGCCCACAATGGAACTGGCTGTCTCAGAAGGTTATGACTTTGTCATTATGGATATTTAAGCAGAAGCTTAATGACAAAGTCAGAGTTCGTAGAGTAGGGATCTCTTGGACTAAATAAAAGATTAGTCTAAAACCCTACACTCCTAAAACAAACGATCCAATCAAAAAAATGAGCAAGAGGATGTGAGCAGACACTTCTCCCCAGAAAATATACAAATGGTCAACAAACATGAAAAGATGTTCAACATTGCTAGCTATTAGAGAAATGCAAATCAAAACCACAATGAGATGCCATCTCACATCTGTTAGAATGGCTAGACTCAACAGGACAAGTAATAGCAAATGCTGGAGAGGATGCGTAGGAAAAGGAACCCTCGTGCACTGCTGGTGGGACAGCAAATTGGTATAGCCACTATGGAACACAGTATGGAGTTTCCTCAAAAAACTAAGAATTGATCTACCATATTATCCAGCAATCCCTCTACTAGGTATTTACCCCAAAGACTTAAAAAATCACATCCATAAAGATATTTGCACACCAATGTTTATAGCAGCATTATTCACAGTGCCAGGACATGGAAGCCACCGAAGTATCTTACAACCGATGATTGGCTAAAGAAGCTGTGGTACATACATACAATGGAATATTACTCAGACATAAGAAGAGATGAAATATAGCCATTTGTGACAACATGGATGGATCTCGAGATAATCATGCTAAGCGAAATAAGCCAGACAGAAAAAGTTGAAAATCACATGATATCACTTATAGGTGGGATATAAATCTAAAAGCAACAAAGGAACAAGACAAACAGAGACTCATGGACATGGACAATAGACTAAGTGGTTACCGGAGGGTAGGGGGTGGGCGAAAAGGGGGGAAGTAGATAGGGTAAAGAGGGTCAAATATAGGGGAGATGGGGAGGGTGAAGTGGGTAAAGGGGATCAAATATATGGTAGCTGAAGGAAACTGGGCTTTGGGTGGTAAACACAATAGAATATACAGATGTTAAATTATAATGTACAACTGAAAATTATAAAATTGTATTAACCAATGTTACCCTAATAAACTTAATTTTAAAAACATTGGGAAGCAAAGATAAAAAGAAAATTAAGCATGACATAATTTCAAGCCTTATTTTGTCTTCAAAACATGATTTTTCTTCAAAATATAATTCGAGTACATTTTAGGAAGATTTTCAATAAATGGAAAATAATTGAAATTTGGAAAAAAAACCCTACACTCCTTTAAATAGTAATATTCTGTTATTTTATAAGTTACATCAAACACTAAACATCTACATTTTCATTTTTGACAAATTCAACTTAAATTAACATCTTCAAAGTACAAGCAATTACAGTACAGCACCTTATTTTCTAATTATTTATCTATTTTCTTCATTAAGCTGTGAACTTCCTCAGCTCAAGAACTGGGTTAGTGCTTTATGCATTTCTACATCTCTAGGCCCTGTCCTGGCACACAGGAGATCCAGTTTGTGTTTCTTGACTCAAGAGCCAAGAAATAGCTCTTTATATATGGGTGGTTGCTACCACCAGGGTCCTCAATACAATAACCAAGTGAACACAGTTTCTTTTACCCTTTACTACCTTCATTTTTAAAGTTCTTTTCCTGTCTCTCAGTGCTCTCCTTTCAATTTTCCAAAATTCCCACTTAGGTACCTCCCTCAAGCCTATCTGATGTAAAATATCCCATTGTTTAGAATCACCTCTCTCCCGACAAATGGAGGAGCAACCCAACACTTTCAAAATTCCTAATGAACATTACCCTCTGCCCCAGAAGGAATGGAATGTAGCCTATACTTGTATTTCTGTAAAGTGGCTTACAAACATGGCTATTAATTTCCTAACAGTTTATACAAGATTGTTTCTAATCTTTCCTATGTATCTAATCAATAAAACTGATATAATAACATGATAGTATAAAACGGAAGACTATATAGCTACCAAAAAACATGATGATATTTTCTATGTACAAATGTAGACTGACCTTCCTGAGATGTATTAAGTCAAAATCTACATAGTGCAGAACATGTATTTGATAACAGTAACAACTGTGCTAAAAAAGGAAGAAAGGGAGGGAGGAAGATGGCAGGGAGTGGGGGGGGGCGGGGAGAAGGAAAATGCATACACATATTGGCTTGTACATATTACGAAGTATCTCCTGGAAGGATACAGAAGAAACAGGTAACACTGATTTCCAAGGAAGGGAACTGGGTACCCAGAGGATAGGTGTAGGAGAAGTCATACATCCATTTGTAGTCTGTGAATTTTGAAAGATATCAGTGTATTATATCTATTCAAAGTTATTAAAAAAAATAAAATGTCTCTTTATACTCCACCTCTTTTCCCTACACTGTCTTCAAAACTCCAACTCAGGATATCTACCCTAAGAAATACGGCCACTTCATGCCAATTTCAAAAATTTAAAGTTCTTTCTGGAAAATAATTTGCCAAGATATGAGCCTTTAAAAAGTCTGTATCTTTTAATCCATTAATTCTACTTCTTAGAGTTTTGTCTTAATTAACAAGAGAAGATGAGAGCAAAGACAAAAGCACACAGATGTTAATTACAGTATTTTATGTTGGAAACAACCTGTATAGATGACAATAGGGCAATGACAAAAGAAATCATGATACAATCATAAATGAAATACTACATAGCCACGGAAGCTGATACTTTAGAAGCCTGCTTAAGGACAGGAAAATGGTCATACTATTCAGGCTATATACAATGTGATTACAATTCCATTCCTATCAATGATCTTTTTTTTCTTCCACTTTAATGAGTTGAGGGGATATGCTAATAAACAGAACAGATGTGTACACTCTGACTTACCATCGCCCCTGAAAATAAATGGAGAAACTTTACTTCTGATGATATTAAAACAATAACTGAATTTCTTAATTTTCCCCAATCTTAACAAACTTTTACACAGTTTCTCAACAGATTTTTATTCTCACTAAAGGATATTCCATTAATCTCATGGAATTCAGAGACAAAAAGACTTAAGTTTGAATCCTATCTCTCTGCCAGTCAGCCTTTATGTAATCCTGAGGAAGTTGCTTAATGTTTTTGAGCCTGTTTCTTAAATTTATAATAATAGTAATCACAGAATGTTTGAGGGTTAAATGAGGTAATATATATAGAATACTTAGCATGGTGCCTTACACTTAATAAAACACTCAAATAGTCACTCGTGCACTCATTCAATAAGCATTATTTGGCACCTACTATGTGCCAGTCCCTGTTCTAGAGCTGGACAGAGAATCAGAGCAAACCTTTATATAGCTCTAAGAGGCAACACTGATACAGAATATAATATAAACGGTGTGCACATAAAGCAGTGAACATTCATAGTAGCTATTTCTCTCTCTCCATCCATAGATGATACCCTTACAGAGTTTTTCAGCAATATAACTGTTTGAACAGGGTTAGACCAAGAACTTCACTGCAGTAGCATGAGAGGTACCTAAAGAGAAGTATATTTTCAGTTCCAACGCGAATTAACAAAGTGTTGGAGCACATCCAGTGCATACATTTATATGTAATACCTCTAACTAATAAAAAATCATAGCTCATTAACCATAAAATGTTCATGCTGGAAGGAACCTAGTAGTTACCTGATTCTAACCCCTTAATTTTAAAGAAAAAGAAACAGAAAGGCCCTAAGAATCACACACAAACATAACCTAGATTTATTCTAAAAGCCAGAAAGAAAAAAAAAAAAAGAATTACTAAGTAACCTTTGGTGACCTTCCTCAAATAAGACAAGACTCAGCCCTTTCTCTTTGGGAAAGCAAGAGCGGCTATAGGAAATATGACTTGGTTGCGGAGATACTGAGGTCTAATGATGCACCTAAATGAAAGCGGAAGATCATTCTGGGCTAGAGAAATGAAACAGAACTGTGGTAAGGCAAAGAAGTGGTCACCACCCACCAGCTGCCTTTGAATTAAGGACAGAGGACAGTTATACCTGGACCAGCAAACAGCAAAAGATCTACTGGAGCCATAGTTGAAAAAATGAGCTGACAGCGCTGAGCAGTTAATTTTAGAAGCAGAGAGCAAGGCCTGAACACCTTTGACCAGAACAGTGTATGTACCCTGTGCAGGAAGAAAGAATACACCTTTAAGAGGACAGAGATGATTAGGACCAGATTCCTAGTCTCAAGAAATTCACAACGTAATGCAGAAAACAAACATGCCACCGATAAAGGGTAATGTACATGAAGTGCAGAGAGAGCACAGAAAAGGGAGATTTCTCTCAAAAATTAACACTAAACTAAGGTTTAAGGAAGGTCATTCCAGGGAGATGGCATACAAAGACACTGTACATAGAGTCACGAGTAAGAAAGGTAGTTTAGGAAAATGCAAATAAATCATATAATCGTCTTGATGTAAACAAAATATTTGATAAAATTAAACACCTACTCATAAAACAAAAAAAGTTACTATACAAAAAAGTCATCAGCTTTTCTTAAACCAACAACAAACAGAAAACAATTTAAAAGTATATCATTTATAAAGCATAAAAAAAATCAAAGACCTAGGAATAAATTCAACAAAGGCATGTAAGACCTCCACAGAGAAAATTTCAAAGCCTTACTTATTTGACAGACATTCTAAAGGATATAAAATAAAATTTACTTATTTATAAATGGAGGAACATGTCAGCCTCCACACTAGAAGATTCAATACTGTAAAGATGTCAAAATTCTGCAGTTATCTGTAGTTTCAACAATATCAAATAAAAAATCCTACTGATGTGTGTGTGTGTGTGTGTGTGTGTGTGTGTGTGTGTGTGTGTGTGTAAATTAAGCAGTTTCTAAAACTTACATGGCAAAACGTCCTAAGGACAGCCAAAGCAATTTTGGGAGACAATGCTTTTGGGAGACCTATGCTACTAGATATTAAGACCCACCATAAAATAGTAATAATTAAAGACAGTGTAGTATTGGCGAATAGATCAATACTATAATTGGCGAAGAGACCCTCACGTGTACCTCTACCTATGATAAAGGTGACGCTGCAGGGCATTGGGATAAGGAAGGTATTACCAACAAATAGTGCTGGATCAACTGGGCAAACATACTATTTAAAAACGAGAAAAAAAAAAACAAACCATGTCATACCATAATCAAAAATCAATTCCAGATCAACTACACATTTCAATGGAAAGGTAAAAGAAGGCTTTTAGATGAAAACAGAGAAAAACATTTCAAACATTAATCAAATGGGATTCGAAAAGCACTAACCTTAAAAAAAAAAAAACACTAAAGTTGCACTACATTAAAATACGTTAAAATTAATAAAAAAGACACCATTCTCCTCTGCCATTTTTCCATTCATGTCTTTTCTTTTTTAGATTTACCAAATATTTGTCTACTTTAATAATGTGTTTACATATAACCAATTTGGGGTTTTATGGATCAAAAAGATTTTTCCTAAATCCTTATTTTCTTTATGTTTACTTACTTATTCCTCCTCTAGCTTGATTTGCAATCTTCCTGCTTTCACATTTTCCTTTGGGCACTGCTTTAGCAAAACTCCACTAGTTTTTGATATGTAGGACTCTTGTTCATTTCTAAATGACGTGTAATTATAATTGTAACTTCTTCGACTCAGGAATTATTTAGAAAAATAATATTATTTCCAAGTAGATATAGTATTTTGGCGGCTTCTTCCTCTTCCTCCTCCTCCTCTTCTTCCTCCTCTTCTTCTTTAGTCGTTAATTTTTAATTTGGATGTCTTTCTAGATCTCCATATTATCAATTTCCTGGAAAACTCTAGAAGTAATTTTTAAAATATACTGTTCATGACTGCAAAACTGAAATACATTAAATCTTTATTATGTTATTCAAATATTGCTTTCTTAATCTATAAACAGTGAATTTATCTTTTTTTTTTTTGTATTTTTAACAATTTGGCTGTATATATTTTGACACTTATTAGTTGCATAAAGATTCATGGCATGTCTTGAGAAATGGTACCTCTTTTATCAATGTAAAATACATCTCTTTCTTCCCTTTCTTACTTTTGTAGCTTAAATTTTATTTTGTCTGGTATTAATCTTATCACAGCTATCTTTTTGTTTTTGTCAGATTTGCCTTTTTCTATTCCACTATTTTCAACTTTTGATGTTAATTTAAGTGTCTCTTAAAAAACAACAACAACAACAACAACAAAAAACACAGCTAGATTTGCAGGCCTGTGGGTGTTAACCCAATGTAAGAGAATCTGTCAACAGGGAATTCAACCTTTCATATTTACCATGCATTCATGAACTTACAATTGCCATGTATTTATCATTTTTTAACTTAGATTTTATTTTTATCAAAGTTATGTATGAACAGAGTTTAAGGTGCCAAACAGATCTACAAGACTGTTACACTTACACACATATGCACACAGACACACAAAGGTAGCAGCTCCCTGACACTCAACACCTCCTATTTCCTGCTCCACAGAAGCAGTCACACTTTCTACTCTTGGCTGAGTCACCTGGTGTTTAGCTTTAATATGCACTCTCACCCCTTTTCAGAACGAAGAAAAAATTACTACATTTAGCCATAAGATGGATGACAGATACTGTTAGAAATCTCAGAGACCTGATGAAACACACATATTGTTATACAAGCTTTAATTTTCTTGCCTCCCCTAGTCTGAAATGTTCGTTTTCCTTGTCAAACAAAACGTCAAAACAAGCAGTTCGATTCTAGTTGCAACCATCTAGAAGAACATAGCTGAATTAAACCAAGCAAGGACAGAAAAGCCCAGCCAAAATAGAGGGGCTTTTATAATATTTTATAATATATTTTCATAGTATT
The DNA here is from genome assembly GCA_028627145.1 of Eidolon dupreanum. Classification (NCBI taxonomy): domain Eukaryota; kingdom Metazoa; phylum Chordata; class Mammalia; order Chiroptera; family Pteropodidae; genus Eidolon; species Eidolon dupreanum. The sequence goes on along the minus strand of CM053509.1, from coordinate 138,569,275 downwards.
TTAAAAATATTTTACAAAATTTCTAACCATTGAATACATGGCCCCCCTTGGAGCATGAGAAATCAAGCATCTAGCATTGTCTGAACTCCTTTCAAGGAACACTTACCCTTTAAGACTAAATTATGTATATAAAAACTGGGGCTTGGGATGCATTGTAAACAACCTAATAAAAATTTTCAGACCTCAAAATATAGATGTCTAGAGATTTAACATTAGGAATATAGGTTTCGAATTGCTGGTGGCATTGATGCTGGCATTATGGTTACTGAAGAAGGCCTCTAGTAAGGGGCTGGTTATTAAAAGATAAGGGTCTGCCAAGGCTTGATATTACTTATGCTTTGAAGAACTGAAGATACAGCACAGTATTCCATATAGAATACTTATTCAGCATGGAATTATGACATCTGTATACAAGTCAATAACTACTAGGCCCTAAATATGGTTTAGAATAGTTCATTAGTGATTATACCCATTTGCTCCATAAGACTTTTTTCCCAGTCCCAGGATCTCTAAGCTAAATTATATACAAGCACCCAATCGCTCAGGGCAGCTCTTTCCTTAGGGCACATCATCTGTTTGCAATGCACAGCTAATTCTGAGTCTGGTGGGCCTTACAGAGTATCCCCTGAGGTTTCTGCCTGGCTCCTAAAACTCAATTTATCTCCTCCTATCAGAAGGCAAGGGGAGGCTGGATCTGATGAAACTTAAAGGATAGATGAGAAAGAGGAAAGGCCCTAAATAAAAGAATATGTGGCCTTTTTTTTTTTTTTTTTAAGGGTAAGGTGGGAAAAATGAAGTGTGATCTTGAAGAGAAAGACTATGTGAGAACAGAAAGACTCAGGCTTATTAAATACATTAAATATAAGAAGAGAACAAAAGTAAAATTTACCATGGGAAAATAAAAAGCAAAACAATGGAAGGGAAAAAAAATAGAGCATTGGCTCACAGGAAAGTGATCTACAGTGCTAATTGTGCTAATTGGCATGTTTGCTGGTGGGTTAGGGAATTTCAAATGTGCAATACACAACTATCATTTGTAATTTAAGAAGATAAAAGGAGAGAAAAGAAAGAAAAAGAAAAGCCAAGATAACCCTGTGGTTCTCAATCCCTGGAAAATGTCAGGAAAGAGCCTAGAATGTGCATTTCCAAGGGTACTGGACCTTCAGTAGTTTTATTTCCTTTGGCTGTAGCAAGTACTGCTGGTTTGTCTGTGTTTAGAGAGATCAGTAACAGAAACACATCTGGGGTGAGAAAATATTATAGATTTTTTTCAATTTCCTCCTCCAACATTTTATTATGAACATGTCCAGCATTCGGAAAAACTGGTAGAACTGTGAATACCTATACATCCATCACCTAAATTCTATAATTGTTACTATTTTGCTATATTGACTTTATCATTATTTACCTATTATGTGTCTACCCGTTAGGGGTCTGATTTGATAGTAAAGAGATCTTCCATAAATTTAGGCAATTAAAAAGAAAATCATTCTCCTTAAAAAAAAGGCTTGAATCAGAAAAGAGGTACTAAATGAAGTTCTAAGTGAGGAGGAAGCCAGATTCCTGTTCAGTCATTAGCTGAATTATCCTGAAAATATCCCTACTATCCTGAAATATCATGTAACTTCTGAGCCCGTTTCCTCATTTTTATATAAAGTCAGACAAAATGATATTCATGTTCCCCTTAGTTATGGTCCTTTCTAGTCTAAAAATTCTATGATGCTATGAAAAACAATTTTCTTAATAACAATTATCATTTACTTCATGTTTTCTATATGCCAGGAAGCTTGCCACAAGTTTTATGTGCATGAGCTCATTTAATCTTCATAGGTCCCTTAAAATTTTTGATACCACATTTATGAAAACTATCACCTGTTTTTAGTAGCATGTAGCCTCTCTCCAGTTGCACCTCGTTTCTACATCTTCAGTACTCTTCACTAGCATCAATTTCATATCGCTTTGGTGGAACTAGATGGAACTAGCAATCAGAAATTATCTTTCCTCATTGAGAAACATGAGCAAACTCTGGCCCCTGGGTTTGTAATGTTTTTTTGAAACGTGGAATGAGATAAAATAGCTAAAACTACTTCAACTTGTTTATTTTGGTAAAATAATTACATATAATTATTGTTGAAAGAAATCTACAATACACAATCTTGGTGTTTTTATTTAAATCTGTTGCACACTGAATAACAAAATTATAATGTCAGTTTTTCAACTGCAGAAAGTACTCAAATCAACAGCCATGTGCTAAACAAAGAGACTCAATTAGAGCACATTATGGTTCCATTTGGAAATGAATACATCAAAGAAAAAAGAGCTCCATACATATATTGTGTTTGTATAAATGAAAAGCTACAGTTACTGCTTTTCTATCTTTATATTCCTCTTCAGGTTTAACTATCTCCTCCATGTTCAGTGCTTCCAAGTACGTGTATTAGTCCTCATTTCTAGTAGGAAAAGCCATTTGTTTTCGCTTTTATCCATGAGAACTATTTGTATTTCAATGTATATTTAAAGATCTTATATTGTAGAAATGTAACAGGATGCTTGCACAAGGTGTCCTAGAACTATAAATATACACTATTATGTAATCAGTGAGGTTCACACCTAGAAAATCTAGATGGAACGGTTACCCTGAAGCGAGTGAACAAAAATAAAGAGGGTCAGCCCTGTCGGTTAGACTAGGAAACACTGGAATAGGCCTAAAGTAGCTCAATAACTACAGAATAAGAAAATGAATCCACTCAAGTCATGGAGAATAATAAAACCAAATTCTTCACTTTATTTCCCAGTGGTCCTTATACAAAGAATTCTATAATAGATTCTGCTCAAGAGCAGGGGGAAACTTGTTTTTCCCAGTGAAATCAGCATATCTCTAACCAAAGAATGTCCTTTATGGTAACATATGTGGGTATCTTTTATATAAATATTGGGGTTACCATGCAACCCACTTATGTAGGGCCACGCTCTCTAAGTGTGGTCTCTCCCAAAGGAAGTCCTTATTTCTAACATCCCTCACCCACAAAGGAGGCAGTTTTTCAAACAAGAAACCAAGCAAAGACCCTCTGGACCCTGCTGTCTTGGGTCTGTTTGAAGAAAGGTAAATGTCTGGCTCTGTTCACCTTTGGCTGCAGCACCCAGATGATGTCTGACAAATGGAGACAGGCCAAAAGATAAGGACATGAAGAAAGCGTCTTCGTAAAGCCAGGTTGAACAGTTTCATGTTGCTCTCTACTTATTATCCTCTAGCTTTAAGCAAAGCTTGATTTAAACGTTCCAGCCTTGCATCAGCTGTTCTGTTGGCAGTAGGGTAAGACTAGTGTGTTCCTACTTGGATCAGAGCCTTTAATGGAGAAGAAATATGGTAGCAGCAGTACTAAACTGAACCCTCAAAACACATTAAAGATTCCAGCCTGAAAAAAGAAGAATCAGGGCTGCCAGGTCCAGGAACCTCTTACCACTTAGAGATTCTCCCCTCATTGCAATCTTTGTGTTTGGGGCTCCATATTATTAAGGACGGTGGCAGTGTACTCATGAATTCTCAATAACTGGCAATGAGACCTATGCAAACTAAGAGGTGCCCTTATTGCCCTCACTACTAGAAAACTCAGATAAGTATCATGTACAAATACTAAAGCTTTCCTCAAAGTTATAGGTAATTGTTCTCTTTCTTTTCCTCTTTAACTAATTAGTTCTTACGTTTCTGATCATTAGTTTTGGTCTTACTGCTTATTTTTATTTCAAGTGTCCTAAAATCTTTTCCAAAAAATGGCCAGAGTACACAAGCCAATCAATGAATAAATTTTTCCTATACAATATGAAAGTTACAAAATAGTGCTCTTCTCAAAGCCATAAATGTTAGATAAGTACAAAACCTGTGTGCTAGCTAAAAGCAGTGAACAAGGAAGCTTGGATTACACCTAAAAGTACAGAATTCGAGAGTAGACAGAACTTGGAGTTAATCAATTCCAACCTCCCACCTAACACAAGAATTTCCTTCTCCCACTTCTCAGACAGAAGGTTATCCAGCCTCTGCCTGAATACTTCTAGTGACAAGGAACACAGGACCTTATAATGCTCCATTTTATGTTTCCATTGATAGAAAATCCTCATATGGAGTGAAATCTGCCTCTCAGTCTACCAATTCATCGCAGTTCTTCATTACATAGATATGTATTTCTTCTTCCAAAAGACATTCTTTCGCTTAAATATATAATAATTCTCATTTATTGACCATCTATTGATATCAGGCTGTGTGTATGCTAGGTACTCTATAGACACTATGATACACTATCTTCATAACTATCATTTAAGTTCGACATTATCCTCCTTTGAAAAGTGAATCCCAGAGAGATATACTTTTAGAATCTAATTCTAGGCAAATATATGGGGGTTCTTATATCTATTCCCATAAACAAAGATGTTATTAAATTCTGGCAACCAAGCCACATGATTTGAATGCCTTCAAAACAGAAAGGAAAGAAACAAGTTAGGTCAATCCAAAGAGAAAAATAAAGATGGTCTTGAGATATAACTGCACCAGTGTTTGGTTTGTGGAGAAAATAGCATGAAAAGCATTTAATGTGAGAGACATCAGGGAGCTCCAAGAGACAGTAAAGTTGACACCTATAAAATCACAACCATGACCTGAAGCCAGTGGTATAAATGCAGCCTCAAACAGGAAACTTCCCCTCTTCTACCTCAGCCAGGAAAACCAGAGCAGATTCCCAAGAGGCCAATCATATAACTGCAAAGAAAGCAGCACAGCCTGAAGGCTAATTTCAGTACAACCAGAAAAGCACAAATAATTCATATATACTTCTATGGTGTTGCAGGGGGAGGGGCGTGGGAGGAGGCAGGCAGAGCATAAAACATGGACTTGCAACCCAGGAGGGAAGAATATCACAGTGAACTGAGCAAGGTTCCAAATCTAAGCTAGGAGTACAGAGTCAAAATAACTACTACTCTACTTACAGTGGCAGGGCACTGGAATCCAAAGGAGAGAATGAGGTGGGAGGCAAATGGTGATAATCATTTATTTGCCTAAAGTTCTCTCCCATTTCCAAATAGGTTTCAGTCTTATATCTTTGCTGCCTACTGAATAATTTCACTTGGCTATCCTATCACCTCAAACTCAAAATGCTCAAACTAGACTTCATCCCCCCTCAATCTTTCTCTTGCAAAATCCCTTACTAGTTAAAGGCATTATCAAGGGGTAAAAACCCTGGAGTTACTTACACACACACACACACACACACACACACACACACACACACACACACACACACACAATTACGTATATATTTTATTTCATGAAGTTCTTAATTTTTGTACTCCATCCACTTTTTACAGCTAAGAACTACTGCCATTCAACAAATATGTACTGAGTGCCTATGATACACCAGGTACTTTCTATGCACTTGAGATACACTGGAGAACAAAACAAAAATACACACTTTCAAGATTCTAGTAGGAAGGAGACAATAAACATGGTAAATACATAATTTCAGAAGATAGTGTTACAAAAAAGAAAAAAGGAGAGTAAGATCATGGCAATTTTTAAGAGTGGGGCCAGGGTAAACCTCATTGAGAAAAAGGTGACATTTGAGCAAAGACGTGGAAGAGGTAAGGGAGGAACCATGCAGATATGTGGGGGAAGAGCACCCACGTAAGAAAGTGGCCATGCAAAGGTCTTAATACCAGCTACTCTGATTTCTTTTTTGAAATGGCATAAAGCCATTCTTCCACTCCATTCCCAATGCCATCATACCAACTCTAAAATCTCCTAGGCAGCCACTCTGCTCTGTTTCTTCTGTGGTACAGTTAACATTCTTTTTTCCACATTAAAATCATTCCAATTTTCAGAGCCCATAATTCTCTGAACCCGCCCTTTCCATTCTGAATTTCCATTTTTCCCCCTGAATCTTTGAAATTTAGCATGCTCCTTCTTCACATACCTGTCCCTGACTAGGAGTGCTTTCCCTCCACCTCTCATCTATGCTTAACGCAATCCATCCTGCAAGGCACAGAGATCATGTCCCACCATCTCTATAAAGTAGTCTCTGTGCTTGCTATTATTAATCTATAGTCATTATATTTCCCCAGCATATTTCTTGAAAGCAAGTCTTCCTCTTTTTCTATACTTCCCATGTGTTCATCACTATTAAATATTTGCTAAGGTTAAATGAGCTATTTCTTCCAGAAGCTGAAACTCTTTACCAACTTAAAAACATTTTTATTAGCTTTGATAAACCACTGAGACAGAATGATTAAAGAGTGATTTATTAAAACTAATAAAAATGCACTGGGGGATGTAGTTCCATAGTGTAGCGGTTAGCACGTCTGCTTTACACGCAGAAGGTCCTGGGTTCGCACCCCAGTGGAGCCATGGTCCATGGTCTACAGCCATGCCACCCTGAACAAACCTGATGCCTGATCTCGGACCCTAAGCAGGGTCAGGCATGGTTAGTACTTGGATGGGAGACCACCTAAAAAGACAAGGTGCTGGAGGCATAAATAATAATAAATAATAATTAAAAAAATGCATGGGGGATGATATAAGCCAAAATGTTAATGATAGATAGTGACAGCTTTTTTCTTTCCTCTAATTAAAATTTTCAGTTATTTTCAAGTCTGTGTTTAAGTTACTTTGAAAAGCAAGGAGACTGCTATGAATCTATATAAATCAATACAAAGAGTGAGTAATTAACTATCATTAGACTCACTGGATTCAAATTACCTAAAAATACAATGTCAAAGAAAAATTGCAAGCATTTGAGCAACTTGCAATTGCAAAGAAGCAAACTGTAATTAAGACAAGCTGAAGCAAATTCTCATGTTTTAAAAAGAAGAAAAAGAAAAAAAAAACGTTCTGATGAAGTAACCATAACGAGATATTTACTATATATGAAAAGAGCATGTTGTGCTCTAAAGAGTATACACTCTGGAATGCAGTTTTACAAAGTGACAGATCTGATCTATAAAACTGGGCCCATAAAACCACACTTATTCCACCAATGTTTGAAAAAGTGTTCATTTAAAGCAAAAAAAAAAAAAAAAAAAAAAAACTACAAGTCAACCAACCATAAGTTCATACCTAAGAACGTGGTAACCATAAAAAACCTACCTGCATTATCTGAGCCAAAACTGTACTAGATTTAATTCAGAGTAGCAGCAAATCTTAAATGTTTATGAAGACTGCTGGATTTGATATTGAGAAAATTCAGTAAAGAAAGGCATTAAATATTATCTTAAGTATTGGAGTTAGGCTGGGTCAAGATAGACCACAAATTTTCAGAAGATTTCAAAACTTTTCTACAGTACTGTGGGTCAAAGCATAAAAATCTCTGAGAAACACACCAGCATCTGCCCTCAATTCCAGAAGCAGGAAGCAAAGATGTGACCCAATCACATGATATCAAACCACAGTCCATCTGTTCTGAGAACTTGCATTATGTAAGTCACGGGTAGGAAAGAACAGCAAAAAGTATGCAGTTTGTCAGCATGTGCAGGGGGTTCTGCAGTTTGACGAGTCATGTTCTCTCTCACATCAAAAAGGACATCCATAGGACAATGGCATTTACAAACCCCACTTCACTAGACATTAAGGTATCTGATGCAACACAACGGCTCTATAAGAATGATATGGAGTTCGGATAACTGTTTCAACTGGGCCTAGAAGGACCTTTCAAAAAGAGGCCCTCCCCACAGGAACAAGATTTATCTCCCTCTTGATTATTTAGAGCATGTCAGTTCCCTATTTAATTTCAATGATAAAGTCGATCATCTAAAATTCTAAATCTAACCAAGTACCTCAGGGCCTTTCAATTACACCCCTTTTCAATTAAACCCCAAATTATTAGCCATCTTCCAAACTATGTTCAGTCTAGTTTTTTTTATCAATAAGCACTATACCAGGTCCTTTTAACAGCAACATAAAAAAGATACTGACATTCTCTAGAGGACTTTATAACCTTCATTCTCACTCCCTCCCACCTACAGAAGTCACTTTTTATAAGTCTCATAAAATTTAAAATAACTTCATTTAAGTAAGTCACTCCATTAACCCTGTCCTCCCCCATTCCAAGTCCTTCACATTTTAAAGAGCCATATAGGGCACCAAATTTGGAGTCAGAAAATCAAAGTTCCTGTCTCAGTTCTGCCAGACTCTGAAAAATTCATATCTTTTAGTCGTGCTTTTCCATCTGTAAACTGAAGTGACTTATGACTTTCACCATTAAAATGCCTAGTCTTGGTAGGCACTCCATAATATTCTCCCTCACTTATCCCACTTAGATTACCTTTCTGATTTGTTTCTGGTCACATATTATGGAACTTTCAGAATTGTGGGGAAAAAAAATAATAGTGGTCAATATATCCAAACCACAGTATATATAAGGAACTTAATTCTAAAGAGTAACTTATCGGCCAGTCAATAAAAGCTTTGATTCCTGCCCTGTTGTAGGCCCTGGGACAGGTAGGGACATAGCTTACAAAGAGAGAGCTTAATATTCATAAAATCACCCTCTCTGCCCACTTGAATTCTAGCCACCCTTCAAAGTCAGTTTAAGTCCTAAAGTGTCCAGGAAGCCTCTCCTAATCATTTCAGCCTACATTAATAACTTCCCTGTTTGAATACTGATGCTTCTCTACAGGAGTGATATTAAGAATATTTAACAACTGGCACCATAATGGTACCAACCATCAGAAAGGATGTTTGACCAATCAAAACACACATGGCCCAGTGGGAACTGCTGGGTGAATATCAGCTCTACCTATTACTACTAATATCAAGCAGCAACCTCAAACTTTGATATGACTTTCTTATTTAATCTTCATGATCTCATGAATTAGGAAAAGTAGGTATTATCCCCATTTTCTGCATAACTAGAGGTGAAGTTGGGACTAATAACCAAATCTAATAACCAACTGCTTCTTTCACATCATATGGCTTGTCCTGAATATACACACAGAATTATCAATTAATATTGCATAAACTGTACTTATATGCAACAGTATAAATTCTACATGAATGCTCAAATGGAATTCATTTAATCAACAAGCATTTATGTGGAACTGAATATAAAACACAGTGCTAGATTCTGAGAGTGTAAAAGAAACAAAAAGCCACGATTCTGGCTCTCTGAGTACCTATAACATGTTCGAGAGTATAGTTAAACAGTGTAGAAGACAGCAGAAACAGACAACACAAACTGGCAGTGTTATACAGTTCAAGGAAATAAAGACTTCAAGAACTAAACCAGTATAGGAAGTCAGGACTGAGAACTTCTCTCCTCACACTCCCAAAAGGGGCAAAATTGAGCATGTAGTGAAATTGCTGAAAAGTCAGGAGTCAGTGGGAAATCAGAAATTGCTTGAATTGAGGTTTGCAATAGTGAGAAATGTTGGATACTCAGAGATGGCCTTAATCATAAGCCTCAGTGGTGCTCTAAGTGCTGAATACAAATGGAAAATCTTGTAAACCCTCTGTAGGGATGGTTGAGAAAGATTAGCTTGGCAGTAGCCTATAGAAAAGCCAAAAAGAGAAAAACACTGGAAAGCAACTGGATTTGAAGGATAACACAGGCAGGACTAAATGAATGGATGCATACAAAGAAAGGAAGAGACAGTCAAGAGGCACTAATATAGAGCTGGGTTTCAAGCATATTTTCAAAGAAAAAAGTTATGAAATGGCAGAAAGAAAGCAAACAGCATTCTCACATAGAGTATATAGGCAAATTTAGAGGTATTAAACTGTGTACTAGGGCCAGGGAATCAATTTCCTTAGAGAAATCTGTCAGAGAGAGCAGAAGCTGAGCAGAGAAATGCAAATCTGATACCCAGACAATAAGGAACTGCAAGCTCTTAAAAAGGAAGCCAAATTATAAATTTTAAAAAGCACTGAGCTTCTCCAGTATGTCTGAAAGAATGGAGTGAAACAACATAACCAACAAGGGCAGGCAGATCAGCTGAGGTAGTCTAGACTTAAGAGTGTTAGCACCTGAATCAGCTTTGTATTGTGTGCATGCCAGTGTAGTCTGTAAGCTCCTCCACGGCACTGAGCAACGTTCTGTACATCAATTACTCCAATACTGTTCTTAAATCCAGGAAAACTCTGTGTGTTATTCAAGTTCATAGTGGTGTGGAAATGTAACTTATGTTTGAAGCATAGTAATATTGATTCTCCTACCTGTCCACTCATTTATCTTGCCCCTATCCTTAGACCAATGTCAAAAATCCATTGTTTCCCCTCATGTAGGCCTAGAGTGAGGGGACTCCAGGAATGTTCCAGGAGCCAGAAAGCCAACTGGATTTTCAAACTGTGAGAGCAAAATCTAGAAGTGAATAATAAAGATCAATAGCTCATTAGAGAACTGAAAAAGAAAAATGGGCTATGCCAAACAGGTGTATATATTAAGGTGTATAGGTTTCGGAAACACTAAGCCCGGGTTGCAAATCCTAACTCCAGCTGTTAGTAATTGAGTACAAAACCTCTCCGCACCTCAGTTTCCTCATCTATAAAACGGGGCAAATGCCACTAGCCCTAAGGGTTCAGTTGTGAGGATTAGATAATGTACTTTTGTGTACTTTATACATCTACATCATAGTAAGCTCTTAGTAGACAGTAGTTATTAGTAATAATTGGCACCGTCAGTCTAGCTTTTGTTTTTGAAAACGACTGGTGTTTTTCAGAAAGAAATTTTCTTTCACTGTAAGTTGCTAACACTAAAGCTCTACGGTTTAGTTTCTGGTGTTTTATTTAGTTTGGAGGCTAACAAATTTTTTCACTCCTCCTTCCACGGGGGTAGGTGATGAACACGTACCTCATCCTGATTTAATATTTTGGAAAACGGAGCAAACATTCTCTCTTGAAAACCAGCTACACTGACAACTGATTCAAACTACTGTTACTCAAGAAAAGGAACATCACTAGCGATGTTCCTTCGAGGAAATAAAAGCGTTTGATCAATTTACAGAGCTATTCCCAAACATTCCAAACCCCGCTGAGTGAGCAAAAGTTCAAGTTTTTACTACAAAAACAATCTGTAGCCTTCTGGTTACTGGATTCATTTCAACTCTTCGCAGATGCACGAAAGAAACATTCCGCTCATCTTCGTACCTCCTGCTTCTTACACAAAGCTTCGCAGCTCCTCTTCCAAAACCACTGCTGGCTAGAAAAGCAGCCTTTCCCTGCGGGGTCGACCCTGCTGACCCCGGGGTCTTAACCACACTTCTCCCGCTCCGGTCACTCGGAGAAGCCCTGGAGGCTCAGAGCTCACACCCGGCGCGGGAAGCTTCCTCCGACCTCCACCCCGCCCGGGGCCGGGAGAGCCTCGCGCACCAACCCGCTTGGGGTGGGGTGCCAGAGACAACGCCACTTACAGCCCCGGCGCGGAGCGAGGCGGCCAGTGCCAGCCACTCTCGCAGCCCGCGGCCGGCGCCCACTCGCTCCCCGGGGGCAGCCCCCGACCTCGGACGGCTCTGCCCGACCGCCCCCGGGGAGCCGAAGCTCGGGACGGCCACCGGCCACCCGGCACGTCCAGCCACGCTCCGACACACGCCCCTGCCCCGCCTCCCCTCCCCGCCCGCGGCTCGCGTGGCGGCAGCCAGGCCAGGAAAGCCCGGCCCGGGCGCCGCCACCTGCGCCCCCGGCCCCGCGCCATGTTTGAGAAAGAGAAGGAGTGAGCCAGCGGCCGGGCTCGGCCCGCGCGCACCGCAGCCGCCCGCCAGCCCCGCCGCGCCCCCGCTCACCCGTCACCCCCGGGACCAGCGTCGCCGCCGCCGCCGCTAGCACGAGGAGGAACAGCCGGGGGCGCGAAGCAGCGGCCGCCGCCTCCATGGTCCCGCCGCCCCCGCCTGTGGCCCGGCCCGGCCCGGCCGCCGCCTCGCCTCTGCAAGCTTCGCCTCGCCTCGCCCCACCTCCGCCGCCGCGGCGGCGGCCTCGCTCCGGCCCTTTGTAACTGCTCGGGGCCGCGCGTCCATTGGCTGCCGGGCTCCCGCCGGCCCCGCCTCCCGGCCATCTGCGAGCGGCTGAGCGGGGCCCAGCCCGGAGCCCCGCCCGCGGGCCCGCTGGGCAACCAATCCGGAGCCGCGAGCGCCCAGCCTCTGGCCCCGCCTTCGGACGCCCCGGGGGGCGGTGCCGCCAGACCCCTGCCGGAGCCAGAGTCGTGCCGCGCTCGCTGGAGACGCGGTGGGGGCAGGATCCAAACTAAACCCGACCCTGCCGATCCTCCAGAACCAGAGGGCCAAGGCTGAACCAGGGGTGTGTCTGCGTGTGAGCTGCATTCGGAAAAGGCTCTGGGCACTCGACACTCTTTTCTTCTAGCCTCCTCTAGTCACCTAAGATCTGATGCTGACCTCAACCCCACCCCGACTCTCAGTCTCAGCTCTGCACCACCAATCCCCAACAAATTCACCCACATCCGCAGTATTGTCAGGCTTCAACTTCCCCTCCCCAGATCCGCTTCTCAACTTTCAACGTCTCAGCCTACCCCCTCCCCGCCAAGATCCTTCCCCGGTGCTCTTTATACACGAGTCTTCTGTTTTCTCCCACTGTCAGCATCTACTTCCAACCTAGGCATCCCCCCTCCCCGCCCCAAATTCCAGGCCTGGAAAGTCCCCAAATCCTGGCCTCAGATCCCAGCCTCAGACTTTATATCCTGAGCTCAGACACATCCCTGAATAGCCTCCCGTCTCCCTCCAGAACTCAGAGCAGATCCAGAACGGGACTCCAAACAACACTCCTTCTCTCTCACCTCTTCCTGTCCTGATCCAGGTGGGAAAGGGAAGGCCGCCACTTCTACCCCCTGAATAGGAGGATTCTCTTTCTTAGCATGCCGCATTCCCTGGGCAGAGGGAGAGCAGTCATTACTTTGAGCTACCTCTGACACGCCTGAACAATAATTCTGAGGTGTCACTAGAAACCCAAATAAACTCGGTTACGTTTTCATTCTGAATTTCTAATTTACTGTGAGACGCTCCACCCACCTTCCCTCTGGGACGCCAAAATGAGCTCCAGATTTGTAATTCTTCCTGTCAGACTAGCTCTCTCTTCAGACACAAACACATCCTAAGACTGTTACACAGAACAGAGAATATTTTTCCACAAACCCTTTTAAGGAGAAAATTTCATTTTCTGTGCGATTCTAACTTGAAATTAAACCTCTATAGGAAGAATCAGAACCAGCATCTTGTATCGGTTTGTAAATTACTTTTACCTGCCTGTGAAGACTTGCCTCCTGAGCTATAGAGGGGCAGTGTGGGGTGTTGGAGCTGGCATCTGAGACCTGTCCTATTCCTCTCCTGGCTAGGACACTTACTTGAGCAAGTCAGTTAACCTTTCTGAGTCTCCATTTCTTTCTTTGTCTTTAAAATAGAAATAATATCTATTTTACAAGGTTAGTGAGAGAATATAAGATTTGGGGGTTCTTTCCTTTTCAGTTCTACTTCTAAACCCTCCCTCCAGACCTCTGACCTGCTCCTCTCCTTTAGACAGGTAAGGGCCCCGTGTACACTGAACCACCTAACCAGGGATGCATCTATTGCTAAAACCAAGGACTGCCTGCTCTCTGGAGCTTATGGAGACCACCAGCAGCAAGCTCTCCTCTTGTTTCCTATAGCAGATAGACCAAGCCTGGAGCAACTGCTCTGGCAGGCTCCAGTCCCAATCTGCTCTTATTTACAATTTCTTCAATGGAGACTTGGTGGGTGTGTCAGCATCTGTGACACCTGAAGTCTCTAGACTGCTTTTTTGCTGCTCTATTCTCGGTGTTTTACATAAGAGATTTTCTGTATGAATGAATTTATGAATAAATGACTCAGTGATTTACCTCAGACAAACGACCATTCTTCTCTCATCATTAGGTTCTTCATCTTTTTCTTTTTTAGGCAAGGCAACCCTTGGTTGACCTCACAGATTGCAGAAAACTTGTCAGTTCACAATCCCTTTATTTTTTTTATTTTTTTTTTATGCCTACAGCACCTGGTCTTTGTAGGTGGTCTCCCATCCAAGTGTTAACCAGACCTGACCCTACTTAGCTTCCAAGATCAGACAGAATTGGGCTTGTTCAGGGTGGCATGGCCATAGACAGTTCTTCATATCTTAAATGGAAATTATAATAGCACCTACCCCATTTATAAATCAAAGGGATTGAATCACATGTCTTGGGTCACTTAAATGACACAATGTGCATAATGTGTCTGGAACAGTATCTAGAACATAGTAAATATTTATGTAATATATTTTCCTTTGCTCATTCCCTTCCAGTTCTGTATGATTCCAATCAACATTCGTGTTCATGATAATCTGTACCTTTTCCTTACAGAGCCTTAATTAATCAGTATTAGAATATCTTCCACTTCCAGTTTCTTAAAATTTTCCATAGAATTGAGTATGTTCATTAAGAAACTGAGGAACAAGAAGGAGAAACACATTATTTCTGAATTTTATTTTCCTAATATTAGAGGGAAATTTTCATAAGCCATGATCTATAAATAAGCTGCATTAGAATGGAACAATAAAGTATCAGTTTAAAATCATGGTTTTCAAACTTTGAAATGTCTTTGATTTATCTGAAGAGCTTTAAAAATGCAGATTCCTGGGTTTCAGGCCTAGAGAGTCTGCTTCAGTCCATCTGAGGAAGTTCAGGGGTCTGCGTGTGTAATAAACACCTCTAGTGATTCTGCTACAGGCGTTACCAGGCCATACTTTGATAGGTATGGTTTAGAAAGTGTGACTTTAAAATTCAATAAGTAAAAATACGTATTCTAATTTCACCTTTTGAGAAAGTGTGGTCAGTGGAAAGAAGCTTCTGGCTTTGGAAGCCTGCACACCCGAGTTGGAATTCTGGCTCTGCCGTTTACTAGATCTAGGATCTGTGCACGCTACTTGATCTCTCTGAGATTTCACATATCAGGATGTAAAGTGATATAATGACAGTGACTCATATATTTGTTGTAAGGTCCAAATGAGCTATTGCACAAGAAGAATCATAAATGTCAATTCCTTTCACAGTCTCTACAGGCTCTCAAATAGATTTACAGGTGTTGACTCCAATGTCTTGATTTAAAGGGAAAAAACAAGATCAGTCCTCAGCCGTCAGCTGCAGAGCCAGGTCTAGAAAACTCTCACCTTACTAATGTACCTCTCAATCTTTATGCCAAGTACATTGTTTCCTTTTCCTTTGGATTACTCTCTTAAATACAATGTTTCCCCTAAACAGAGAGCAGAGGCTGCTAGTTGCCTAACCTACATAAATTCCTACATTCACTTTATAACAGAATTCTCATTTCCTTAGGGAACAGTTCACTTTGCTAGAAATCTCAATTTCCCAGGCTCTTGGCACCTAGATATGGCCATAGGGTTCTAGCTAGTGAAATATTAGTGGAAATCAATGAGGTAGAGCTTGTGGGAAAGATACTGTTTTCTCCAAAAAGAAGAGATGGACTCATCACCTTCCCTTCTTGTTGTCTGGAACACAATTGTAATACTTGGAGATGCAACGGCCATCTTGTGAACATAGGATGATAGCCATAAGTAGAATAGAGAGAAAAATGGAGGGAATCTGGGTCCTTGATAAATTCCTTGAGCAACCGTAGCAGCTCCAAAATGCTTACTCCTAGAGTTCTTATATGAAAAAAAGAAAAAAAAATTTTCACTTTAGAAAATTAAATTCTAGTCATATACTATCTATTGTTTTATAGTTTATTTCTATCTTATTTTTTAACCCACAAGATATTATTGATTTATGCCATTATTATCCATTGCTAGCTCTTAGTGCTCCTAACTGAATAATAAATCACCTGAAACCTTAGTGGCTTAAAATAATAACCACGTATTATTTCTCATGAGACTGTGGATAGACTAGGCAGTTTTTCTGGTCTAAGGAAATTTAAGCTGACCTCAGCTGAGTTCACATAGGAGTCTGCAGTCAGGTGGTAGGTCAACTGGGAGCTGAACATATCTATAATGGTCCAGAGAAGCTACTCTCTGTGGTTGTTCATCCTCCAGCAGGCTTGTCTGGGCTTGTAAACATAACAGTTTAGGGGGCCAAGATACTAAATGGAAGTTTACAACTGACACAACATCATTTCTGCCACATCCCATTGGTTTGGGCATAAATTGAGCCAAGGCCAAAGTCAAAGAGTGTGGAAATAGACTGCATCTCTTGACAAAATCACATTGCAAAGAGGCATGGAGACAAAGAGAGTTAGTAAGTGTGGCTATTTTTGCAAACAATTTTTACCACTTCTTCTAATCACTTCTTTTTACCTCTAGACTTTCCATCTCAAATCAATTTTATTCTGCCTGCAAAGTATATACCCTTTCAAATCCTTTTAATGAGAGTCAACTAGTGGAAAACAATCTGAATCTTTATGTTTAATCCTTATTTTGAGACAGCATTTTCACTGGATTTAGAATTCTGGATTGATAATTGTTTTCTCTCAAATATTGAAGATGTCATTCCACTGTCTCTATCTTCCATTGTTGTTTATGTGAAATAAGATATTAGTCTGTTTTTCCCTTGTAGGTAATCTGTCTTTTCTCTCTGCTTTTTAAATAGACTTTATTTTTTTTTAGAAATAAAATATTTATATATAAATAAAAATTATATATAATAATTAAAAATTATAAAAAATAAATACAAGTATTTATTTTTTAGGTTCAAAGCAAAATTGAGCATAAAGTACAGAGATTTCCTACATGCTCCCTGCCCCCACCCACACACAGCTTCTCTTATATCAATATCCCCAACAAGAATAATACATTTGTTACAATTGGTAAACCTATACTGACACATCCTTATCATCCAAATTCCATAGATTACACTAGAATTCACTCTTGGTGTTGTACATTCTATGACTTTTGGCAAATATATAATTGCATATATCTACCACTCTAGTATTATACAGAGTAATTTCACTGCCCTAAAAATCTCAGCCTACTCATCTCTCCCACTCCCTAATCCTTAACAACCACTGGTTTTTTACTGTTTCCATAGTTTTGCCTTTTTAGTATTGAGTAATATTCCATTGTATAGATTTACTATGGTTTATCTGTCCATTCACTGACTAAAGGACATCTTGGTTTCTTTCAAGTTTGGGCAATTATGAATAAAATTGCTATAAATATTCATGTGCAGGTTTTTGTATGGACATAAGTTTTCAACTCATTTGGGTAAGTACCAAGGAGCACGTTTGCTGGATCATCTGATAAGAGTATGTTTAGTTTTGTAAAAAACTACCAAACTATCTTCCAAAGTAGCTGTATCATTTGCATTCCCACTAGAAATGAATGAGGGTAACTGTTGCTCCATATCTGGCTGCTTTTATTTGTGTAGGTTTTTATCTCTGGAAGTTTCATTAGGTTCTTTAAAACTTTTTCTATTTCTGCTCTCATTATGTCCACATTTTTCTTTACATCTCTAAGTACATGAAGCATATTTATAATAGCCATTTTAATGTACTTGTCAGATAATTCCATCATCTTTGTCATTTCTGGGTCTGTTTTCATTTATTGATATTTTGGACTCACATTTTCCTGCTTCTTCTTATGCCTAGTACTTTTTTTTTTATTGGATTCTATACATTGTAAATTTTAGACTATGGAATGCTTGATTTGTTGTATTCTTTTAAAGAGTCTTAAACTTTTTTTTCTGGCAGTGAGTTACATATTTCAGATTAGTTTCATCCTTTTGAGATTTATTTTTAAACTCTTTTAGGACAAGTCCAAAGTAGCCATTATTCTAAGACTAATTTGGCCTCACTTGTAAGGTGTGACTTTTCTGGCATCTCTGTTAAATGCCGTATGCATTCATTAAGTTCTCTCTACTTTGGCTGGAGAGAACTCAAAAGATTCCTGGTCTATTCAGAGCTCTGAGTATTATTTATTTGATAGCTTCTCAGTAATTTTTCTTTCCTCCAAAGACTATGTCAGCCTTGTGAGATTTCACTCTACATGTGCATAGATTTGTATTCTATGAGACCCCTATGCAGATTTCTAAAACTCTGCATAGCTCCTTCCTCTCCAGCTCTGCCTTGCAAATTCTAGCAGCTGCAGGTCCCCTGAACACTGATCTCTATCTCCTCAACTCAAAAGAAACGGTAAGCATCTGTGTTTGTCACTCCCTTCCATATCATCTTTTGGGAGTGTCCACGTCTTTTGTTCTTGCCTTTTATTAATTATTTATAGGAGTTATCTGTATAATCTGGATATGAGTCCTTCGCAGATGTGTATATGGTAAATATTTTTGTTTCAATTGTTGTTTTAGTAACGTTGTTTTTAAAGAGCAGTAGCTTTAATTTTTTTATTTAACAGTTCTTTTGTGTTCTGTCTAGAAAATATTTGCCTACCCTCAATCACAAAGATATTCTTCTACATGTTCTTCTAATTGCTCTATAGTTTTAACTTATACATTAAATCTTAAAGCCATCTTGAATTAACTGTTGTGTAAGATGTGAGATATGAATCAAGTTTCGATTTTTTTCACACTGACATTCAGTTGATCCAGCATGATGTGTTGAAACTTACTTTCTTCATTAAACTGCATTGGTACCCTTGTCAAAAATTATTGACTGTATATTTGTAAGTTATTTCTAGTATTTCTGCATATTTGTTAGTTTATTTCTAACTTTATTTTCCTTTAATATTGTTTTGCCTATTCTAAAACCTTTACAGTTCCAAGTAAATTTGCTGATAGTTTGTCAATGTCTGTTAGAATTTTTATTGGAATTACATTGACTTTCTAAGTTAATTTTGGGAAAAACTTTATAATATTGATTATTCTAATCCATGAACATGGTATATTTCTTCATCT
This sequence comes from Eidolon dupreanum, assembly GCA_028627145.1. Taxonomy (NCBI): domain Eukaryota; kingdom Metazoa; phylum Chordata; class Mammalia; order Chiroptera; family Pteropodidae; genus Eidolon; species Eidolon dupreanum. The sequence continues at coordinate 138,550,457 of CM053509.1, read as the reverse complement.
ATTCAGGTCTTTAATTTCTCTCAATAATACTTTGTAGTTTTCATTGGTAAAAGTCTTTCATAACATTTGTTAAATTTATTCTGGGCAAATTTTTATGTTATTGTAAATGGAATTGATTTTTAAATTTCATTTTCTAATTGTTTGTTGTTTCCACTATGTTTCAATTTTAATTATTTTATTTTTCATTTGTAGAAGTTCTGTTTGGACTTTTTCTATACCTGCTTAGTTTTCCTTGTTTCCAACATGTATTTATTAATTGTTTTTTTAATAAATGAGATAACAATCATAGTTATTTCATAGTCATGTTTGTATAGAAGAATTTCAGCATTTGAATTCCTATGGCTCCACTCCTGCGTCTGTTGTTTCTCATGCGCAGTGCTCCTGTGTAAGTATAGTTACTTTATATTGAAAGCTATGAAATTTTCTTGATATTTTATTTGTGGAAATTATTTAAGGTCTGAGATAAAGGTAGGATTCTCTACTGAGGATTTGTAATTGTTCTTGCAACCTGTACCACCACCAGTCTCAGATTACGCTAACTTAGATTATTGGCTTGAGTTTTTTCTTCTTTTTTTTTTTAAGTTTTTTATCATTTGGAACACACAGGTAACATGAATTTGGGCTCGAAACTTCTTTTACTTTTTTGTCAGTTTATAAATGCATTTAGGAACATATATTTCAGGCTTTTTTTTTTTTTCCTGTGAGAAGATTAATCCAATAATTATCAGGGATGAAAGTCCTGCTACCTAACCTCCTCTATTACACAGACATTTTAAAAATCACTATCAAATTATCTGCTACAGCATAATACAATTATAACTGTTATAGGTATCAAAAGGGATTCAAACAAAAGCTATTTTGCCAATACAGTACAAGAGAAATTCAACTTCTGGCATTGTCTCTTCTGCTTCTCAAACATTAAAAATATGCTCACAGTCTGTCTATCCCCGCTTGCCTCTGTCAAGCTGGTTTCCCCAAATGCTTGGGTAGCTTTAAGAAAATGTTTTGTTTTGTGTTTTGTATTGTTTTGTTTTTGCTTAGACTTTTTTTTTTCTTTTATGAATGTCTAATTTGAAACACACTATGGATAAAGAATTTATCCTGTGTGTAAATACTTTCTCTGCTTTGGGGACTTCATTTATTAATTTTTTATTAATTTTATGTATGTCCCACGGCTACTGGAAAACAGAAATGGACTCTTTTTTGTGTGTGCAAATTTATGTGTGTGTGTCTGTGCATGTGTATTTAATCCTGGTAGTTATCTTTGCTTAATTTTGACTACTTGATTGCAAAGACAGATAGAAATGCATTAAGCTCTCCCCTCTCCTTTCCCTGTTTCCCAGCAAGACATATCCTGTGGCCTTTGCCATCTTCCTCACATCATCCAGAACTAAAAGGTAATGCTGACTTCCTGGCCCCTGTGAGTTAGGGCTCAGGACTAGCAAGCTTGAGCCAGCTACTCTCTCACCTCGAGTAGTTCCACAGCTACAGACTATGGCTCTATTTGTGCCAGTCCTGCCCTCAGATAGTTGACTTTAAGCTTTCCCAGCTCTCTAGGACTCACCCTCCAGTGGGTTGACAACTAGGTTTCTGCTTTGTTCCCATATCTAGGCTGTGGCACTAGTCCCTGTATTGACAACAATTCCTTTATCTGGCCCAGCACCCTGTTTATTATTCTCCCTTCCAAGCCTGGAATCTCTGTCCCAAACTGAGCCCAGGGAATAAGTGTTTGATCCATGCAGACCAATTTTCTAACGTGGCTGTCTCTGCTTTTGAAGTACCCTTTGCTGCCTTCCCTTTGTTGAAACATCTTGTTCCTTGTTAGAATCTCCGGAGCTGACTGCTTGCATGTCATCATCTGTCACTCTTTCTTTGGTTGTGGCCTAACTAGTCAGTCTCATTGCCTCATTATGGTCCTATACCCTTCCTCCCTGTTGGTCTGCCCTATCAAGTGTGTCTAGGGGAGTTTGTAGCTTTTTGAAACATTGGTCATCCAGGAAGAGTCTCTTGTGGTCAAGACAAATTGAAGGTTTTCAATAGGTCGCCACTACCCCAACCCCTTGGCTCACATTTCCCTTTAATCGCACATTCTGGGAAAGTATAAAGGAAGAAAAAGGCCAAAAGACACAGAATGCATGCCCACGTGGCCTCTTTGTAGGAGACCTGCACAAGTTTAATTTTGCATGCTTGCGCACACACACACACACACACGCACACACAAATTCACATGCACATTTAGAACTGTACATCCAAAACAACAGCATATACAATTGATGAGAGAATTCAACAGAAACGCAGCAGCGACATTGGGGAGAGCATAATACAGTTCTGTTGGGCAGATCAAGCAGTCAAAAAACAAGGAAGGATAACTACCAAGATTAAGCATGCACATACTTCTCTCTCTCTCTCTCTCTTGCTCGCTCGCTCGCTCTCTCTCAGGTTCACATGCACAAACAGCAGAGCCCACTTCTGTTGTCCAGTATCCATGGGGCATTTACAATATAGATTACAAATTAAGAAATCTCAAGAAATTCCTCTAAAGCAGAAACAAGAGGATAAATCTTGTGTCCCTAATATGTTGAAAGTTGGACATTCATAACAAAAGTTTATGTAAAAACAAAACAAAACAAAATATTCAAAAACACTTTAAAATTTTTCCTAAAGCAAACCAAGCGTTTGGAAAAATCAGCTTGAAAGAGAGAGGAGAGACAGCCTGTGAGCATATTCTCACAGTCGGAGAAGAGGAGATAACACCAGAAGCTGAATTTCTCTCCTGCTGCACTGCCAAAAGCTTTTGTTTGAGTTTCCTTTGATACTCATAACAATTAAGACTGTATTCTACTGCAAGGAAAAAATGGACAGTGACTTTTGTCTGTGTAACAGGCATGGAGGTGGAGAATGGGAAGGTGTGGGGATTTGGGGATAGTGGCCACTATCCAGAGGACCAGGCCTCCCAATAGCTCAGAATCAAGGATAGCAGTTAAACAAGTACCCCCCACCCCAGCCCCAGTGCAGCCTCTGCTCACCTCTGTCTGGTAAGCACCATCCTTGCATAAATCCTTCCCACCTATAGGGAAAGGCAAAGAATTCCCATTTTCATCTAATTATAATGTCCTGGATACAAGGAGCCTCTAAAAATCCTCTGGGTCAAAGACAGATGCCAACTGTCTCCTGATGGTCTTTTGTGGAAGAAACAGCAGGTCCGAGAGCCATTACTTTAGCTAAACTAGAAAAACTAGGAAGAAGAAGGAAGAGCCTGCCAAGGTTTAAAGTTATCTGCCCTTTAGCTTGTGTGTCTGTGTCCCCACTTTCATCTGAATATCCTACTTTTTAAGCCAAACCAACAGGATCTAAGCAGCCATGGTGGGCCCAACCAGCTTGAAAGTTCCCAGAGAACCTGAACTTCCTCTTAGTGTATCTCAGCATTCCCCTAAATGCCAAAAATCATATTAAGGACATAGTTGCACCCCCCCCCACCTCAGTACTTACATTTGATCTTACTAAATGAGAATAGGCTGTTCTTTCTGAGCTCCAAGAAAGGAGACCTGACTTCTAGTCTGGTCTCTGTCACTGACTTGCTCTGTGGCCCTTTTTTGGACCTGTTTCCTGATTTGTAGCAAATATGGAAGGATGTTTGGAAAGATAAGAGAGAGAGTAAAATTTACTTTCTAAAATCTGATCTCCTATGTTAGTGGCTAGGGAAGAGAGGCATTGGCTCTTGAAGCCTCAGGGTGGTTGGGATTCTTTGGGTTACAAGAGAAAGGAATCTAACTCAAAAGAGCTTAAGCAAAAAAAAAAAAAAAAAAAAAAAAAAAGATTGGCTGGCCCAGGTGGGGTCAGGTGCCCATCCTTTTGGTCAGGGTTTCTTAACAGAGAAGCTACTGGCTTTTTAAGTAGGACAATTCTATGTTACAGGGCATTGTCTAGAGCATTGCTGATGTTTGGGACCCCTGGCCGCTAAATTCCAGAAGTGTTTCCCAATCATTGTGACAATAACAATGAAACTGTACCCCAGTTTCCAATGCAGGGAGTGTGCAGTACTGCCTTATGTGGAGAACCACTGCCTTGTATCAATCACAGAAGCCAGGGGCCGGGGCGGGGGGCACTGTGATTGGCTAAACCTTGATCACCTGCCCCCTCCTGTGGTAGAGATCAGGATGGATAAGGTGCTGTGTTTGGCAACTCCCCTCCCCCCAGACCCATATGGCACCAATGGTTGAGGAGGAGTTATTTCCTAGAGGAACCATCACCAGGTTTCTACAACCAGAAGAAATGCCGTGCGGACAAAAGATCACCAGCTATTGACTGCAGGGGTCTGCCCTTGTCCCCGATGGGAACAGCGAGTGCTCCCAAAGGGAAGGAGTTCCACTCTCCTCCCACCAATTGGCCTCCAGGCCTCAGCCACTCAGCATCCGAAATCTCAGGACTCCAGCTCAAAACCAGCCTCCTTCACCTAGCATCAAGGCCCTCTTGATCCCTGGGTTTTTGACCACTCCACATGCTCCCTGAACTTTGACCACCAAGAAAGTCAAGGCTCCCTGTGTCCTCAGTCAGCACCAGTGGTCGACTGGACCAAACTTACTGACCTGAACATGAGCCAGAGGGAGGTTCTCTGAACTGATAATACTCAGGGCAAGTGCTGTTTCCCACACATGAGCCCATCAGAACTGGGCCATGTGGTGTTTCCGGGAAAGAGCAGAGAGGCTCAGAGGCCCAGTCATCTTTGGAATTCTGAGAAAAAGAGAAGGCAGGACTGTTTCTGGAAGAACTGTGGTGCCTTCATGGCTCCATGACTGAGCTGAGCAGGCACAAGACCACAGGAGCAGGTTCTGGGGAGTATCTTCTGTGACTCAAAATCAAAGCCCAGGACACGTTTTTATGAGAGATTTCAGAGAGCCAGAGCCTTGGATGAGCACTGCTAAGGTAGGGACAGACCATGCTCGTATCTGCAACCCCGTCCTCTGAGTCAACATACACAGCCCCCCAGGGGACTATCCGAGACTCCTTTTTTAGGCCCCAGAATGTAACCCAAACTCCTTTTTTCATATTCACTAAGATAGTTGAGACAATTAGGTACTTTCCAAAAGAGTGTAACTCTGAAGCTAAGGGAAATTAAAGAAGAAAATGCCAAAAGTTCACCAAGCTTATAGAATCTGTGTGTCTTCTGGAAGGTTTTGCTCCATACTGCATTTGAGAGTTCCATTTATGTATGACTCCATATCATTTCTGAGGCAGGTTCCTTCCTTTTGGTTCCAAAGAAAAGCCGGTGTACAGTCAGGGTTCCTGCGTACACGGCTTTCTCTCTCCTTGCCCCCAGGGGGAGAGTCAAGTGGGGAAAGGCAGTTGCCCTAGAGGCACAAGACTACAGCATGAGATCTTTTCACTAAACTGTTCTTTCTTCCCTGAAACATGGGTCACTGCCTCTCAGCCCTGCTCTTTTCCCTTCTAGCAGCTCACAGTTTCGTGAGGGAGATGGCTCCATACAATTAATTACCTCTTGTAGTATCATAACCCCAATAGAGCTGGACCATCTCCTAGCCCCCTCATCATAACGTTTCATCAAAACAAACAATGGTCTGACTTCCCCATCAAAAACAAAACAAAAGAAAACAAAACAAAACAAAGTCATGTACGTTTTTACCGAAAAGGAACATTTTAATGATGCCAGAAGGATTACATTTAAATCTCTCAACAAGTGGGCTGTGCCACCCGTCCTCTTCCTTTCTTCTGAGAGGCACCTCGTCCATTCTCATGTACATCCAGCTAGCTTTCTCCCTCCCCTGCTCTCACTACCCAGATCTCTATCCCAAAAGTCCTGGGAATCTGGTGGGCGAATGTGGACCAGGTCTCGGCAGGCCACCACAGGGGGCAGGAGGGCCGACTGCTCCTGTTTGTGTTCGCAACAATGTGACAGGACAAGTGCAGTGGTGGCAGTCCTCTCTCTCTCCACTCTTTCGCCTGTCCATCCCCAGGCCCTGTCCCACATCGTCTCACTTTGACTCAGTTCACACCTCTTCTGGACAACATCAAACGCTCCCTTGGCTTCTCCTGCTGTGGACATGCTGATGACCCCCAAATCCCTCCTTTTCCCCAGGAATTCAGCCTCCTAAGTGCCTAGGTTCTTCCAATATGTAAACTACTCCTTGGGAACCTAGAGTTGGAGAGGGACCTGTGGTCACCCACAAAGCTCTCTTTAGAGCAGCAGAACCATGACTTTTATAAGTAGGTTATTGATGATGTAACTTGGAAATTATCCTGTTCTTTATTTGTTTGTTTTTTGGTCTTTCCTTCTTCTTCCCCAGCAAATTCTGGTCTGGAGTGGCGGGTGGGGTGGACAGTGAATAGCATTTTTGTTTTCAGACCAGAGCGGGGCTCTTCAAAGCATCCATTTGTAAGGTTTCCAGACCCATCAGAGGATTTGTTTGGATTCTCTAAGAGACAGATTCCTGGATTAATTGGGTCATATGTCCCCCCAATGTGGCCAAGGAGTGACATGTCCCAATTGGTCTAGGCTTAGGATTACTGTCTATTCTTGAACCATTCATAGGTTAAAATTATGATAATTGGTTGAGGTCACTCATGGATAATCCTAGAGTCCACCCAAACCACAAATCTACCCCATTGTAGGGGAGGGAGAGAATAGATTGTAGGTAAGTAAGCAACTAACATCCTCTGCAAAGTTCTTCTTGAACAGTGGCTTGCAAATATGGTCCATAGTAGGAAATGCATTTTACATTGTGACCCAATACACACACACACACACACACACACACACACACACAGGCAGCTAGAACAAAACTTTCACAAAATAATGGTAACATTTTATTGACCCCTTGCTACTGGGAACACACTGTGATGTTTTGTAATCCTGGCTTCTTGACCCGAAATCCTGGTCTGAACACTCTAGATCGACTTCACAACTCACAAGTGGGTCATGGCTCAGAGTTTGAAAAAATGTCACTCATAAGGTTTGCAGAAACTACTGGCATTGTTTAAATGGTTGTTAAAATGCATCATAAATTCTCTAGAAATTTAAGAGGCAAGTGTGGAAGGAAGTGGAAATTGGGTTAATGGAGGGTACAGGGTCGTTAAGTATATAGAGGTGGTGCTTGCCACTTGTGACTCAGAAGGGAGGCCTTGAGAGAAGAGATTTTGAAGTCCAATGTGGGAGACTCCAGCTTTAAGTAGGAAGCAGTCCATAGGACTTGCCCGCTGAATAGGCCGGATTTGTGGCTACAAAGGACTCCCCTGGAGTGGCAGTATGGGCATACAGTACATGTTCCTGGGTGTCCTGAGATGTTTTATTCTGTGGTTTTGTTATCCAGACCGCAACTGCAGCCTCTGATCAGACTTCGTCAACCCCTCGCAGACTCAATTGATATGTAATGCATATGTAGTGAGCAAACAGATGCTTTTTGGTCATGCTAGGGCCAGGCTAGCCCAAGCACCTACTGTGTGTAGGATAGTATCTATGTATGGGAAAGGTGAATGTGTGTTGCGGGGGGAGTGAGGATAAATAGACCATGTGACCATTTATAAAGTTAAACCACATGCACAAATAAATAATGTATTTTTAAGGATATATTCATGTGATAAAGACTAAATTCAGAGTAGCAGTTAGGGGATTGAAAGAAAGATACAGGGAAGAGTCACAGGGGGCTTCAACAATTATGGTAACATTTTATTTCCTAAGTGGTGGATACATGGCTGCTTTATTATTCATTATACATTAAGGATACAGTGTATGCACACTTATCCACACATATTAGAATGTATGACAAAAATATAATAGGCCATGGGTGCTATGCTTAATGAGCTCACAGACTCAAGTGGAAGACAGATGTAATCACAACTAATATATTGCACAATGAGATCATAATAAATATACAGAAGAATTCATTCTGTCTAGTTATATGACCTTGGGTAAGTTGTTTTATCTCTTGAAGTCTGAAGCTCTCAGATACATTTTAGATGACAATGATAGAGGATAGATAGATAGATAGATAGATAGATAGATAGATAGATAGATGATAGATGGAAGATGGAAGAAAGACAGACACACACACATATATAATAGGCTTATTGTGAGAATCAATTGATATGTAATGCATGAGAAAATGTCTGACAAACTGTGAAACACTGTAAAAAATGTGAGATAATATTATCACTTTGGGTATCTTTGCAACTGTCTATTTCTTCCATGAAACTGCTACCCCACACAGTTTTGTGCTCAAGTGGCAGTCTGAAGGAAGCAGGTTGTAAGTGACTGTAAATTATTCCCAGTCTAACATATTTTGTGTCTAGCACAAGTAGGGATAGAAATAAAGGCGACACTGGCTACTACTGAATAGCTTGTGATTGTCAGAACAGGGACTTGGAGCTTCAGAGGCCCATGGGGTGGCTGGACTGTGGGACTAGGACTTCAAGCTAGTGGGATATGGTGAGGGTGGGATGGTTAGTATTGAGAGGAGAGTAATATGCTTCATTTTCCCTAGTGGCTCTTTCAGCTCAATTAGCAGACTCCTGGTGCCATTGTCATACTGAGCCCTGGCAGGGGCTGCTTCTCCCTAGTGCCCTGACCTAAGCATGAACATATATTCCTTCCCCCAGCTGTCATCAGCCTGAGAAACCACAGGAGCACTCTGGCTTCTGATGCTGCCAGAGTGAGCTCTCTTTCAGGGTTACCAGCCCGTTCTTGCCCCTCTGCTATGAGAGATACCTGACTCCAGCCCAGACAGCCAGCCCACCATTGCAGGCTCCTTGTTCAAGGTTGTGACTCCCAGCTCCTTGCCATCTCCATGTGAGGAGTTCCACCTTAAGGTATTGGAGATGTATTCTCAGTAACAGGGTGGAAATTTGCTATTAAGGCTTAGGAGCCCAGGCTCAAGGATCCTGCGCATAAACTGACCTCTGAATTTAGGCTCTGAATATTGTCTCTCTTGGGATAGAATATGTCCTAAAGATGAGGGGAGCCCCCAGGTTGGAATCAGGTGGTTCATCGGTCAGAGTCCCAGCTGAACAGGTGGCATACCCAACTAGGGTAATTCGAAGACAGTTTAATAAAAGGATTATTTTTAAAGGGACAACAGTGTATGGAGAAACCACAGGAGAGAATGCATAACCCCAAAGGGCTCATGCTGTTACCAGCCCAGACCTGAACAGGTACAGGGAAAAGTTGCTGCTAGTACCTGGAGAGAGAGTTCTAGAAAGGGAGCTTGCTCTATAGGAGTAGAGATTTTTGATGAAGGGATGCAGCCAGACCTTGGACATCCCATAGGCAGGGAACCTAGCCAATAAGTACCTCACCTTCATTCTCCTCCCACCCTCCCATCTCCAGCCAGGCAGTCTAAACTAATTGGGAGCCAAAGGTCAAGGGAACCGCTGCTATATTCCCGATGGATCAGGTTGCAGGGCACCGAGGCAGGTGTGTCTGGAAGGGCAATAGAGCCACACAGCCTCATGGTGAAAGTGGGAAACAGTTTGATGAGGGTCAGTGTTGAGCAGCACAGCCTAACAGTCAAATGGGGACACCCAGAGGTACCAGAATTGACAAAAACACAGTCAAGCAGTTGATTCAAGACAATCTTCAGACCATAGGAATTCAGAGACAGAAAAGGTTATTGGGAGATGAGAGCATGTCCTTGATGGCCGAATTCAAGTAGCCCATGTTTAAAGCAGGACGAAGTCACCTCTTTGCAGAGATATTTTTGGCATGCAAGAATAAAATTCATTTAGCAATTTCACTTGCAGCAGTAGGTTGAAATTTCCCATCATCTGCTTCCAAGGACGTTCAGAAGAAAATTTGTAACAGACATTCCATTATTTACCTTATTAAGCATCCTCGAGTGACTTCATGGAAAGATCCTTGTGCAATGATTCAGAAGACCTCAGCGTTAGACTTCACTTTGCCTCTAACTCATTGGGTCTTTTGAATCACTCCCTTCCCCTTTCTGGGCCTTGATTTCCTTCTCTGTAGTATGAGAGGGTTGGCTGTGATCTCTAAGATCCCTTCTGATTCTGGCATGCTAAGATTTTAATAGAAACTATATGATCAGAACAAGTTCGACACATTGGTCTTGGTAATGTTTTTTTTTAGATAGGAAACCAGAAGCTCAGGCAACAAGAGCAAAAATAAATAAGAGCAACAACATCAAACTAATAAGTGTCTGCACAGCACAGGAAACAATCAACAAAATGAAAAGGCAACCTACAGAACAGGAAAAAATATTTGCAAATCACATGTCTATTAAGGGATTAATGTCCGCAATATAAAAGGAACTCAACTCAATACCAAAAAACACGCCCCCAAAACCCAAAAAACAAAACAAAGAAAAAAACCCTAACTTCAAAAATGGACAAAAGACCTAAATAGATATTTTTCCAAAGAAGACATACAAATGACCAATAGGTACAAGAAAAGATGTTCCACATCACTAATCATAAAGGAAATATAAATCAAAACAACAGTGAGATATCACATACCTGTTATAATGGCTATTATCAACAAGACAAAAGATAACTAGTATTGGAGAAAATGTAAAGAAAAGAAAACCCTTATACACTGTTGGTGGGAATGTAAATTGGTACAGTCATTATGGAAAATAGTATAGAAGTTCCTAAAAAAAATTAAAAATAGAACTACCATATGATCCAACAATCTCTCTTCTGGGTACATATCCAAAATAAATGAAATCAGTACCTTCAAGAAATAGCTGCACTCCCGTTTCTAGCAGCATTATTCACAATAGGCAATACATGGAAACAACCTAAGTGTCTATTGACAGACAAATGAATATATATATATATATATATATATATATATATATATATATATAATGGAATATTATTCGGTCTTAAAAAAGAATGTGATCCTGCCATTTGCAGTAACATGGACAAACATGAAGGAAATAGTCGAACATAGGAAAAAAATGCTGCATGCTGTCACTCATATTGGAAATATAAAGAAGTTGAATACATAAAGTCGTAGAGTAGAATGATAGTTACCAGGGGCAGAGAGGTAGGGGAAATGGGGAGATGATGGTTGAGAGCACAAAGTTGCAGTTATGTAGCATGAATAAGTTCCAGAGGCATAATGTACAGCATGATGACTACAGTTAATAATACTGTATTATATATTGGAAATTTGCTACAAATTAGAATTCAGGTGCTCTTACCACACACACACACACACACACACACACACACACACACACACACACACGGATGATAACTATGTGGGGAAATAGATATGTTAATTTGGCTTGACTGCAGTAATCATTTCACTATAAATATCAAAACAAGTTGTACACCTTAAATATATACAACTTTTATATTAAAAAAGAACCAGTCATGACATAATAGCACAGTCAATTCGGCAGTCACTAGGTGATTCCATTTTGTGAGATAAAACGTTGTTTCTTTGAAATTTCTCTTGAAAATTGCTCCATTTCTCTGATGCAGCAAAGCGGCAAGAGAACATAATTGTTTTCCAGTGGACTCATGCCCATGAAAACAAACCCAAGTGTACTGCTGCTAAAAAGAATCCAGTCTGCCACACTTCCTATTTATTTGGCTTTGGAAAACTGAACAGAGCAGAGCTGAGGGAGGCGTGATACACCGCACTGAGTCATCACCCTAAATGGCCTTCTTCTCCAAGAGCCCCCTGCAGGCTGGTGGCGAAGGTTAGGGTAGGGCCTACTCTCACAACTTCCCCTTTAGTGCATTTCTTCAAAGAAGAAGACAGTGTGCTCACACATTACAATTCTCACCCATGAAGTTAATTTCTTGTTTAGATTAGAAAACAAAACCAAACCGGCTTCTAAATGCACACTTTCTTCAGTTCCTGTCATTACATCTGACTTCTTGTAAGAGGAATTTTGTTTTGTTTGCCTGTCCAGCTCCTCCTACCTTTTTTCTTAACCAGGAAAGCCCCTTACCTTTTTCCTTTAGTGATCTGCTCCTCCCCTTCTGATGCTGAGGTATCCTGGGGGAGCTGGAGTAAAGAGGAAGCATCTCATCTTGAAGCAACATTAACTGGAATACATCCCAGGACCCATGTGGACCTTCCTCACCTCTAAGAGCTTCAAGATAGCTCGAACCAGGAAGCTGCGTCCCCCGTAAATGAACCCTTGTCTAGGCCTGTGGTGAAGAGCAGAAATCCCTCCATGATGGGGCCCAGAATTCCACTCCTCAGTGGAATTCTCCCAAGTCCCCCCAGAGGTAGGACCACTAGGACATCACAAAGGAATTGGGTCACCTGCCAGAGAAGTGAGTTTTTGCTATCTCGGTCCAGAAGGATAGGAGATAGGTAGTTGGCTGATAACAACTGGAATTTCTTCTCCATCTCCCTTTTTAAAATAGAACTTTGTAAACATATATGGAGTGGTTAAATATATCATTTAGTCATACATGGCAAGAGCATAAGTATGGCCAGTGGGCATGTCAACTATAACCTGATCAAACTGACACTTATTTATTGAGCTCCTACTAAGTGGCATATACTCTTGTAGACCCTGGGTATACAATAATGGAGGAAACAAACAACCAAAAGTGACTTATGACTTATAGAGTCATTCTCATAGCAGGAAGTAGGACCACCATGCAAACAACTGGCCAGGCCCAAGTCTCAAAAATCATTCTCTCATGACTGTGTCCTTTCAGCTGGGCCTCTCCTAAATTCATCCCAAATCGGACCACTTTTCACCATCTCTTCTGCTCTGGCCATAGCCCAGGACATCATCCCCTCTCAGCTAAATCACTACAACAGTTCAGTAGCTCGTCAATTTGCCTCTAGCATTGCCCCCATAGTTCATTCAGCACACAGAAGTCACAGCGGTCTTTCTGAAATAAAAATCAGCGTGTATACTTTTTAACCTAACAGATCTGGTGAGGGCAAAAATCTAGATAGTTGTATCTATCTCAGTAATGAAATGAACAGTAGCAGCAGGAGGCATATATGTGTTTCTGAGGCTCTCTTTATGTATGTAAAGAATTAATGCTGGTTTTCTGTTTTGTGACAGTGAAAAAAGTCATAATGATACATCCAATAATATAACTTGCTGCCTCAAAACAAAACAAAACAAAAAATAGTTCATGTTCCTCTCCTGCCTAAAGCCCTTCAAAGGTGTCTCAGAGCAGCCAGACATAAAATCCAACCCCCTTACCTTGGTCTACAGAGCCTGTGTAACCTGCAGCTTCTACCTAACCTCCCTGGTCTCATCTGTCTGCTTTATGTTTACTCTTGCTCCAGCTCCTATTAGTTCCTCTCTGCACATTGACACACTGAGTTTGCGTATCAAGGCCTTTAACATTTGCAGTTCCTCCTTCTTAGAACACTCTTCTGTGAGATCTTTGCAAGCCTGCCTAACTTCTACTGTTCACAGGTAGCAGGATGCTCAATGGGACTCTGCTTGATATCTGGAGATTCCAGCTAAAGCCCAGAGATGCAGACAAAGAGGCTCTAAGCACATCACCCTCTCAAGAGAGCTGCCTTTCATGGCACCAGGGTCCTCTCTTGGGGCCTTACTAAAAGTGTCAGAATGTCCCTACCAGCCATCCTCTACCCCTCTTTCCTAATCTTCAGGAGATGACTGGGAAGCAGAGAAAGAGGGTAGTTAGAGACAGAGTCATCTGCCTTGTGGGGAGTGCAGTGTTTGTGGTGAGAGATGACCTCCCCCTAAGTCAAATATTGGGGAGGCTCCAAAGAATCAGCCATAGAGACAGGGTCCCTGAGGAGACGAGAGATTGGCATGCTGTCCCCAAGCTGGATATCGTTTTTCTAATTTGCCCTGGACTTACGTGAGTATGGTAGGGGAAGACTGGCATTGTTTCAAGATGGGAATAGAGATAGAAGGGGAACTACCTAGAGTCTTCCTGTTGCTCTGGCAAGAATACAAGAATGCAAGAATTTCTAGTTGGGCTAAGTGAACATTACAGAAGGTAGTCATGCTTGGGCCCCACAGGCCCTCTGAATGACTCACTAGTTTTTGAATGCCTGCTGCAGATAGCATGTCAGTGGCCACTGGTAGCCAGAGAAGTAGTAACAGCCAACCTAGAAAGGGTGACAGCTTTGGCCAGGTGAGTAAAAAAACTTTTGTTCAGTTTCCTAACCCTCTAGCTACCCCCAAAACACTGGATGAGCTGGGTCTTGAAGAAGAGGAAGGGACAGATATCTCAGAACCTGATCAAACTCCTTTCCCATCTTCATTTTTAGCAGTTAAGATCCCAGTTCTAGCAGGGGAAAGGGAGAAGAAATTTAAACAGCATTCAGGATTGAAGTCTTTTAGTAACGGAATCTTCTGGTTTCTGTCCTGGGCCAGTTTGCCGTCAAGGTGTCTTTCTCACCTTTTTCCCATCCTGCCCTATATTGTGGGTGGGGACCTGATTTCTGTAGGTCCTGCCTTCCAAGCTGCTGGGTCAGCTGACTTCCAGCTACCTTGGATGGGTGATGAATTGGAAAGCAAGAAGAAGGAACAAATCAAGGCATTTTTCTTCTACCCTCTCTGCTTCCAGTGCAGTTTCTGTCTGAGGGCTATACCTTCCTTATGACTCCAGGCCCAGCATAGCCTAATTTTTGCATTTGATCTTAGCCTCTGGGCTCTAATAACACATCCTTTTTCATTGCTCCTCTTTTGATAATATCTGGAGAGTCTTACTGTGTCCTGTTGAGTTTCTCAGCATTTCCATCACTTGTGTAACTAATAGTCTGCATCAAATTTCCTCTGTTTCAAATGCTTAAAGAGGCATTTGGGTGGATCATAACTAATATACTTCTCCACAGGATTATAAGGGTCTATGCTATAAGATACTATAGTATAAGTATAGCATAGTTGGAGATACCATTTAAAGCAATCAAATAGTTTATGTTTATACATTAATCAGGACACTGCAATACACCAGTTTCAAATATCTCAACTCAAATGTCATCTCTTCAGAAGGGTATTTCAGCATCCCTCTTCCCCATTCAAACCCTATTAAATTATTTTGTCTTCTTTTAGTAATTTTCAATACCCAAATTTATCTTATTTGTTTGCACATTTATTATCTATCCCCCCCCCACTGGAATATAAGATCTTTGAAGGTGGTTACTCTGTCTTTTATTGGTACCCCTATATGCTCAATAAATAATTATTGATTGACTGACCAGGATTGGGACCTGGTAGAATGGAATGTACGTCATTCAGAGATCCTAAACTTCCAGCAGTTGGATGTGACAGCTGGATGTCACTTTGGTTGTCAAATCTTAAGGAGGGAGTGAGTACATTTTTATTGGATATGAGTTAAATGAGTAGAACGAATTCCTGGTAAAATACAAGCAACTCTGGAATGTGCGGAAGAATACTGAAGAATATTTGAGGAAGAAAAGGACTGGACTTTGTGCTAATTTCACACCTAAGAGATCAGACTTGTAATTTAGGTTTTAAAGAGACATGAACCTATTTTATCATTGCAAGTTGGTAAAGTCTGGAACACACTTTACAACCAAATTATCGACAATTATTTAGTCAGATGTTTCCCCAAACTCATTCATTTGCCTACTATCTTAATGATATGCCGTTTGTACAATTAGTTACCTAACATTTTTCTTTAAACCAACATACTTTTTAAAACCTAAATATTCAGTTAAACTTCATACTGAATAAAAATAAATGTGAAGTTATGGATTTGGTGCTACCTATACATTTCTAACACATATGAAAATAAGTATATCACTATTAAAGAAAAATCACCTCAATCCACATGTGGTACAGTTATTACATATTAAGAATTAATTATAAATTATCCTGTTTCTTATGAGATTTCTGGTATATTACAATGCCCTCTGCTTTGTGAGATCTTTACTATGTGTTCATTTTTATTTGGTGATAATTGTTCCACAAAGATCATTTCTCAGAAAGGGCACCTGATGCTATAAATTGAAGTCTTGACATTTCTGAAAGTATCTCTCTTTTGTTTTCAGTTGGGCTGGCTGCAAAATTGTAATAATTCTTAATTCTGCAGGATTATTTACACATTGCACCATTGTCTTTTAACATTTACTATTGAAAATGAGAACTCCAATGCCAGTCTGGATCTCTTTTTGTATGAAAGTTTGTAGGATCCTTACATTATCCTTGAAACTTGGAAGTTTTACCAGATATGTCCTTGGGTGGATTTGTTGCAACAATTTTGCCCAGGATTCAGTGAAACACTTCTATCGATAGATAAAACTCTTAGCTCAGGAAATTTCCTTTCATTATTTTGTTAATTGTTACTTCACTTTTATTCATTCTTCTTTATTATTCTATAACTCCTGTTATATAAATATTGGGACATTATATTTATCACTTTCTTTTATCTCATGAATCTATCTTTTTGTCTGTTTTCTGAGAAGATTGTATTAATTCTTATGAGTTTACCTGATAATTCACTAAATTAAATTTTGATAGGATTTATGCTGCCATTATGTTTTATTTTGAGGTTTGTACAATCATATATTTGATTTTCAAGGGCTGTTTCTTGTTCTCCTAGTATTTCTATTTCATGCTTCTACCTCTGACAGTCCTCTGAAATACAAATTTGAATTTTTAAAAAGTTAGCTCCTGTTTTCTGTAATAATCCTTTTCAATAAAAGCCATTTGCTCTATTGATATGCTTGTTTCCTTTTTGAGACTGTTTAATCTCTTCAGGAGATTCATCCAATCAAATATTTGTTGGTATTTATAAATACGAATATCTATTTATATTAAAAAGGACTGATAGCCCTTTCGATTGCTGTCAACAACTGCACAGGTCACCAGGAGCTTTTCCTGAGCAGTTCTCAGCATGCCTTTGCCTCCAGTCCCTGCTGGCACAGTCGTGTAGGTCACAGGCTATCTCTTCCCACCTCTCACCTTTTAAAGTCTTCCCAGGTGCCACCAGTTGCAGGATAAAGTCTAAACACCTTATCCTGGAATTCAAGGCCAACGTGACCTTGCCGCTATCATTTCACCACCACATCCCCCACACTCATCCCTTTTCTGCTGCTGTATATGCTGGAATCCTTCTTTTCTTGTCTCTTTTCTTTTTTCTTCTCTTTCTCTCTCTCTCTCTCTCTCTCTCTCTCTCTCTCTCTCTCTCTCTCTCTCTCTCTCTCTGTCTTCTCAGCTTCCTGAGACCCTTTTTTCTGGTCATTGCCAACCTCCTACTATTTTGGGTGGAGAAATTATTGCTTCTGCACATCACATCTTGGGTGGAGCTGCCAATCATTGTCACGGGCACACAACGCATGTGGAAGGAATCAGAGTCCTTTCTAGGAATTAATATAATACCAGAAGAGAGAGGCCACTCTCTGGGGTGGTGGAGTAATGTAAGCCTGGAACTGTCTGTAAAAAGCCCCTGCCACATGGAGGAATCTTGTCTTTGGTTGGAGGGAAGGAAGCCATATACAGAGAATAGTAGAAAATACACACACACACACACACACACACACACACGCACGCACATGCACACACGCACACACGCACACACACACACAGAGGAGAGAGAGAGAGTGCAAAGTGGTGACATTGCTTAAATCTCATGTCCTCTGTCCTTCTTATTTCATGAGCCGACCCATTCTTTTTGTTGTTCTTTACGAATTTGACTTGTGTTTCCCTTACTGACTAATATGCAGCTGTACTGTGTTGCCGACAGTTCCCTGAATTACACGCTGTCTCCTACTTGCACTTCCCATAGGTTCGATCAACATAGAATAAGCCATATAAAGTCCAGAACGTGTAGGAAATCTGAGGGTGGCTCTGAGAGTGCAGGAAATCTGAAGGTGACTTTTCTTCAGGCACTACCATGTGGCCACATCCACGTTGGCAGAGAGGATTCCCATGAAGGATTCTCCTTCATGCTCTGTTTCCCCAACCCCACCTCTCCTCAGTCCCTTTGCTCCTTTGTGCCATTCAAAGTCTGCCTCCTCATGGGACCTGGCCTTGATTTAGGTTGATACAGGGCAGCTGCTTCTGTCCTTCTGGTTCTGCTTCTGAATAGGGTACCTTGGATGCTGCAGTCTTTACACCTTCAGAATCTACAATATGGACTTGGCAAGTACCCAAAGACCTCTCACACTGAGGATGAACTCCTTGTGGCATATCTTCCCTCCCTTATTTTGTCTGATAGGGTTAGACTTATTTCTGGCCTTGAGGTACATTCAGGAGAAGGGTGAGGGCTTAGATACCTTTCAGCCATCACGTTTCAATTGTGTAACAAGATCTAGGTGTTTAAACACACCAGGTGTTCAGAGGAGGAAGGATGACAAAAGGTAAGCAGGTTCAGGGGAATGGGGGATGTCACAGATGAAGCAGAGTCTGCACTGGCCATTGGCAAAAGGGCCAGGCTAGACCAAGATGGAGCAGGGTATGCACAACAGCCTGTCTGAAGGGCCTTTGTGGCTCAGCAAGTGTCAAGAAAGCCAATGTTCAGTGAAGGGCTTTAAATGCCAGGCCCAGGTTTTTAACTGTCATTCTCAGAGCCTGAATGGGGCTGGGGTTGATTCAGGGCCTCTTCCAGGAGGGCCAGTTCGTTACGCCCTCCTTTAGTGCACAAAAAGGACTAAGAGGTCAGGACATGAACCTCAATATCCCTTCCTGGGGCTAGCAAAAATGCTCTCTCCTTCTTTTGGCTCTTTCTGAACACCCATCCCATCCCATTCCTCCATGACCCAGGGCCAAGGTGGGCTCCCACCAAAATGAACAGCATCTTCACTTCATGGCTTCACAAGCCTTGCACACCCATCCCCCTCAATTCCTGTCTATGCCAGGCCCCCCAGCCACTCAGTCACTTGCTGGTCCTCAGTGATCCACCTCTAGGGCTTTCCAACCTATATATAACTGTCTTCATTTGGTGACTCATTAGATTTTCACCACTTCTCCATTTGGGAAGCCCCTAAGTGGAGGTTCTGGGATGTCCGGATTTTTTTCATTGATTTCCTTTCTACTTCAAGGACCATTCGGGTGGATTCACTTTGTTGAGTTTCTGAGCCAGCGCAGCTGAATGGGAGGAAATATCCCAGCATGCCCCTTGCCTAGTGATCCTGTTTCTCCTGCAGGGTACAGCCAAGAGGCACAGAGTCACAGCCTTGAAGCTGGAAGGGAGGGGATAGGCAGCCTTGTATAGTGGTTCCTTGAAAAGATCCTGGGCACTGGAATGAGATAAGCCTTGAGTCTGAAACAGGCTCCATCACTCACAAGCTGGGACACGTGACTTCCTGAGCCTCAACTTCATTTTTTTCATTTGGCAATAGAAATACCTACCTTGCAGAGTTATGAGGAAAGGTAAATGGAGCTTATAAAAGGTCTGAGTTTAATAACCAGCAGTTGTTATTATGCTTTTTGAGAGAAAAAGGCAGACTTATCCAAAGTCATGTGTTGAGATAGTCACAGTTCATCCTCTTTCCCACACTGAGATTCTCTGCCCACCCCACGCTGCCCCAACCAAGTGGGAAACAACAGGCAGGAGCAGATGAGCATGATGGGAAAATCTTCCTGTTCTCTGGTCATCCCCTGAGGACTATATAGTGGCAGTGACAGGGTTAGCAAACTCGCCCTAGGGCCACTTCCACATCATCAATGGAGAATAAAGGAATTAGGGGAAAAAAGTGAAACAGGAGAAAGCACCTGGAAAAGATATTTTTATGTTCACTTACATGGGAAAAAAAAAGTATACAGCATGAAGATATAGGTGTCTCAGAAAATTCATCCTCATGAACCTGTTTGTTCAATCGCAGTTATAATTCAAGAGTCGCCAAATGGAAGTCACAAAATTAGGGTAGGGGATGGATGGAAGGGCCACCAAAAGAAATGTAGTAATTATGTGCTATTTTTTTTTCTAGTTTCAGATAATTTGGAGTTTCAATTTTTCCAGCAAGTCAGAGCAATAAAAACAGATGCCATACTAATATATGATTGTAGCAAAAATATAAAACTCCTAAAGCATGATGGCAATAATATTTTATGAAAAAAATTAAAGTCTGATAATATCAGAAACTACAAATAGGATCATTTGAGCAGTTCTGTATCTCTGTATGAACAGCAGTTGCAAATGATGGATGTATATTAAAGAATAAAGCATTTGGGCAGCACATAACTTAGAAAGGGTATAACATTTCTAAACACTGACTTTATAAGAAAACATGAAGGACATCTTACACTTGACAACAATGGCTAAAAGGAGGAAATACTTTCTGAAGGATGCAGTGGGCAGAATGCCAAAGCCTTTGTTTTCAACTTGCTCTTAACCATGTTGGGATGTGTTCACACTGCATAGAGTTTCCTGCAGAATCTAGCACCGATATATGGATCAGATTGTTATCTTTGATCTGAGTCCTTTATGTCTTCAGTTTTGGGAGTATTGAGGTATGTTTTCTTTGGTTGCTGTTGTGACGAATGTGTAATAAAAAACTAATATTTACAACATTTAAACATTTTAGATTTCAGTGTCAACTCTTCACATAAGAAAAACTGGAAAACTCTTTTAGGATCACGAAGGTCATTACTTCCTAGCATCTGTCATAAAACTGTTTTCGATACAGAGAACAATCAGCCTACTAGCGCAGCTATATGCTTTCTGGTCCAGAATCTTCCCGGTGCTCAGTGGGGAGGCCAATCCCGTGACTGCCATGTCAGCGGTTCGCCATGCTTCACAGTACTTATCCACAAGACGCACGCCATGGGTGCTGGAACCATGCCAAATGACCTTCTGGGGCCTAAAAAGTAATTTTGTCATGTTACTTCTTCTTTGTGGCATATCTCAGTGAACAAATTGGCATAAGTCTAGTGAATCAAGTCAGCCTTCTAAACCCTCCATGGTCTGACTATAGATCCCCTCTCTATATTCATTCATTGCTCTTTCTAACTATCTGAGCACACTGTTCCGACCACATCCAGATTGTACTTGTTCCCAAATCATACCCTCTGTTTTCATGAATCTGAACCTTGGCTCATGAAGTCCCTTGGTCTGGAGTGGCTTCTTTTATTTTCTGCCTAATGAACTCCTTCTCATCTTTCAAAGTCCATTAAATGCTTCCTCTTACAGGAAGACTTCTTGGTTCTCACCCCAAGTAATGATGACTATTTCCTCTGTCCTCCTATCATCTTATCTGCTTCTCCATTTTACAATTACAGCATTCTGTCTTGAATCGTAGCTAGTCTGTATCTGTCTTTCCCTGTAGGCTGTGAGTCCTGTAAGAGCAGGGTGGTGTAAATTTATTATCATGCCTTCCAGGCCTGGCTTTGGGACTGGCATAGACTAGACACTGAGGAAACGTTTGCTGACTTGTTCTATTCTTAATAGCATACATAGTTTCAAAGAATTTGACTACAGCTCACAGCATAGGGTTAATGGATCACCAGGAATAGCATTACTTACCACTTTCTAAGGGCCTACTGCATGCTAGAAGTGCTCACATTTATTTTATTCTCATAACAATTATACATGATCATCTTGCCTATTTGACAGGTGAGGCAGCTGAGGCTCAGTGAGCGGAAGTGCCTTGCCCAAGTTCCCATATTAAGGTATTAAACTCAGGTCTCCCAGCTCCAAGGCCAGGGCTCTCTCCATGGCCCTCAGCTGCCTCACTGAGGCTTTATGCTGGCAACACCCCAGAGGGGCAGCTGACAAAAGCATCCATGATTAAAATGTCTCCTGAAATTGCCTATCATACCATATACTTTGAGGCTTCTACCCCTACTTACCAAGAAGGATCTGTCATCACGTCTCGGCCATCAAAGGAGTATATTGGAACATGTGTACTGAACTGACCTCCATGGCCGGAAAAAATTGAGTCCCAGTTGTTGAAAAGTATTTGACCCTATGGCGACAAAAATGACACATTAGAATCATCAGCTTGCTAATGGACTAGCTATTTACTCGTTCTTTAAGGCCCAGATGTCGCCTCACACTGAAGCCACCAAACCCTATTCAAGAGTCTGGACAGAGTGGGAACTCAGAAAATGTTTGTGGCATGATTTTATAATCCATTCTTGAACCCTTTTGGTTTTACTGTCTTATTTCTTGAGGTAATTTCTCTTATGATATGTGAACAAAGGCTCCTCCCCACCAAAAGTGTGTTTTAGGTCTTAATTTTATTATTGTTTTAAAATTTTTACACATATATATTGAGTTTCAAATTTGTGCCAATCCATATTATGGGTGCTATGGAGATGAATCTCTTATTCCTTTTTCTGAAGGTGCTCTGTTTCCTTCAGTTATTTGCATCCTAAGAATACAAGTAATTTGAGTGGGTGAATGCTGTAGAACAGAACTTTGGGAGAGGAGATGGGTATAGGGTCAGGATGTAACAAGCTAGCCTCAAACTTCCAAATTGGAGCCCTGGGGTCTCAGAACAGAGGATCTCAAAGCAAAGTAACTTTGTGATCTATTGGGAGTTTAGGACCCAGCATGTGTGTGAGCTGTAACAAAGCTGTCCCTCTGTTGCCTTAAAGGAGTTGGCTACTTCTATGGTGTAATTGTACCATTGAGGGACCCCATGAGGCCCTTCCTTGCCAGCAAATAGTGGCAGAGAAGTGTCTGCCAGGCTTTGGCAGCTCAGATGAGCCGAGAGCACCAAACCAGGGTGCTGGACAAAGTGGCTCTGTTCTGGGACCAGTGCTCACCAGCTATTTTCTGTTGCCACTCAGCCAACACTCTACAGAAGGCATCTTCTAGTGGAATCAAGAATCCTAGACTCATGTGGGGCTCCAGGAAACTAATTCTAGTTTGTAGTGACTTTGAGCAAACTCTTTTCTCCTTCTGAGTCTGTTTCCTCATCTGACAAATTGAAAAAAAAAAACTTTCATTTTTATTGGAAGTATTTATTAAGACAATGAGTACAAAGTATGTTGTAAACATTAAAAAGCTATGTAAAAAAGTGTTTTTTATTCTTTCCTGTCTGCTCTGTGAGTCATACCATCCAAGCAGGCAGGATCATTGTAAATATTATAAAACTGAGGTCCAGAGAGGGAAAGTGACCCACCCAAAGTCACACAGCCAATCAGGGACAGGCTGGGCCTTAAACCAGCACATTTCTGATGATGTCAGGAATTGGCAACTGTCTCCAGACCCTGTGGAGACCAGTGCATCCAGGAGGCAAAGGGGGCAATATTTATTTTTACCTTGAGATTCACTATTGGAAGGCTATATCTTTCTGCTTTCCTCACAACTGTGGAGAGATCTTGCAAATGGGAGGATAAGAATGCTCGGTAGGTGGACAACAGTCCTGCAGCCCTGGCCTGCTGGAAGCACTGATAATCAGCTCGAACGTCCCCAGAAAATGGCGTGTTCAGAGCAATCAAGTGCAGCTGAAAAAAAGTGAGAGAAAAGATAGTGCAGTTAAAGAGTTAAAGGTGAATCCCAAGCCCATAACCATCCTATGTTCTTAATGACATCCCAGACTTCTTGGAATGGAAGGCAAACTAGGGGTGGTCTTAGTCAACTTCTACCTGCCACTGGAATTCCATTCCCAACTTGACTGGAGAGCATAGGTCTCCTAAAACATCCTGGGTCAGCAATCTGAACAGCTCTAAATTGTGGAAAATTCTTCCATGTATGAGAAAATCAAAATGAATAAAGCACTTCTGATATCTGAATCTAGCCTGCTCACCATTTGTTGAAGACTTCTGGGTTCAGTTCAGTTTCCAGGAGGGTTTTAAGCTGGCTTTTGTCCTAGATCCAAGAGCTACACTAAGCTATCTGCCTCCTGCATTTTCTTCTACCTCCTGAGTAGGCCTAAGGCTGAACCCAAGGGGGCCAGAGGGAACAGGCATTGGAAACATGGGGTCTACAGTAATTCTAGCCTCACACCTTACCCCCTTGGTCAGCAGCCAAAATAAAAGCCATTCCATAGTCTGTCTTCTCTCACACTTCTGTTCCCCAAACCCAGCCTTCTCTCCCAGCACTCTGGAATACATCCACACTCAAGGACTAGTCATCTCCCTCCTTGATCTCATCTCAGAAGCAACTTTTATCTCATTAGCATAGGGCTGGAGAAGACTGATGCAGAACCCAGACCCAAGGCTCCAGAAGAGAAAAATATTTTAAAATATTTTAAACCATTAGACATGAAATGAGCTCCATGTGATGAGGCAGGAAGTGGTCAATGCTTCTCTCCCCGTTTCTGTGTTGCCACTCAGGTCTGAATGTCCCCAGCACCAAGCCTTTATATGTCCCTAACACCAAATGTTACCATGTTGACATTCTTCTGCCTATCAAGTATGCAGCCAGTTTGCCACAGCTGGCCATAAACTACAATGTCCAGATTGACCCATGCAGTCTTAGCACTTCTTTGAATATTTCTCTGCATTTCATCACCCCTTTCCTTCCCCATTTTGAAGAAGACAGACTCCAAGCCTGCTACTTCTCCAATTTCTGTCTTTTTATCCAGCCCTGGTTCTGCCTTTATCACCATGCTAGATAGAGGTTCAGCATCCCCCACCCCCATCCCCACTGAGATGAAGCTTCCCCTGTAGCCCTCCCAGTAGCAGCATTTTATGCTCCTACATCCCAGCCTTTAGGATAGGGAGGGGGCTCTTGCACACTGCTTACTCATCACAACCACTTACTGGCCATCAGACTTCTAGCCCCATATCCAAACACTGCTCTCTGTTGCCCTTGCCTGGTTATACTGCCCCTACCCTCTTCATCCTCCTTCTTGTGTATCAGGGGACTTCAACACCCAGGAAGGAGGCCCTGTGGTCTCATCACACTCCAGCCATTGGGCTTCTGGAGCCTACACCAAAGGGCAGTCACAGAGGATGGCTTCTCTGATACCAGGCAACACGTAGGACAGTCACGATGGCGAGTTCAGAGCTTTCCACCTGTTCCTAATTCCACCCATCTCCACCTCTCCGTCTTTAAGGAGAGAAATGTCTAGAATGATGATTGTTTCTGAAGGGAAGGATTGGGGGCTTTTGCATTCTCATGTTTATATTTCTCTAATTGCCAGAACATTTTTATAATGAATCTATTATTTTTATGAAGACAATTATGTTACAACAATCATAATGTTAAAATGATGATTCTGTGGATGTTTATAGTTTCGGTAAAATTATAGGTGGTTTACTGTTTTCTTCTTCAGTCTTTTCATTTATTGATTGTCCAAACTTTCTACAGTGACTATGTATTACTTTAGAATTTACAAAATACTATTTTAAAAATCCTTTAGCTTCTGCCAAAACTTCTTCTCTTCATAGCTAAGTTTTTTGAAGATTTACTTATACTGGCTTCTCTTTTTTCGCTTACCTCCCATTTACTCCTCAACCAACTAGACTCTTATTGGTGTCTCTCCATGCTATAGGAATGCTTTTCTCTGATTTTTAAGTTTGAAGGACACCTTTTAATTCTTTCAGTGGACCTCTGGGCAGCATTTGACACTGCTGGCTTCTACCTTGTTTGGCACCCTTTCTTCCCCTCTGGCCATCCTTTCTTATTATCAGTTTCCTTCTCATATTTCTTCCACCAGTTCCTTTGTGTTTTTGCTCCTCAGAGTCCAACCTCTTCTCACTGCAGAAATTCTCTTCCAGGAATCCTAGCACCCCTGTCACCATTGCCATGGCTCAGCTAAAGACTCTAAGTCTGTATCTCCAGATGAGACCCACTGTGGGCTTTCGGACCTTCATATCCTCTTCCCTCCTGGTAGTCTCCACTCAGATGCCCTACAGGTGCCTCAGACTCATGATGCCCCACACGAGCTCTTGTGTGGTGAATGGTGGTACTATAGGAAACATGCTCCTGGTGTTTGAGGTGACCATGACTTGTTCTTGGAAACTGCCCCACAACATTTGCTAAAAATAATGATCTTAGGCCATGCAATCTCATTCTCTTGGCTACTTTTGATTTGTCTGGGAGTGGGCAATTAACCCAAAATGACCCATACAGATGATCTCTCACAAGACTCTGAATTGAGTCAGGTAGTACTGGGCTCTGTGGCTGTAAGATCACACAGAGTTGGGGGCACGATCAATGCCATGGCAACCCATAGCTGTGTGCCAGCTTTGAAGATGTAGCCTATGTCTGTGTATTGGGGTGGGAGTGGAGGGGAGGCTGGAAGAAAGACCCTTGCAGAAGCTGGTCTGTAGATAGTGGAGCAGACTAATAGCAGGGACAAGAGTTATATTTCCTTCAATTGAATTCCATGAGGTTCCTGAACAAGATCCTCACTTAAGCTAGCAAAGGAATAGAGTGAGAGTTTCTAATCCCAGCAACAGAATGACCCCTGGAAAGGAAACTATCACCCCTCAGTTAGCCAGGCAGAAAACTGGGTGTCATTCTTGGTCTCCCTCATCCTCACTGCCCCATATCCAATCAATGACCAACCTGCCATTGTCCTTTGTCACTCCTGCTCCCTTAATTTCTCTCCAACCTACCTTCTTTTCTACATATTCATTGCTGTGATCCTAGTTCATAAAGTAAAGTAGCCACTTAACTGGTCTTTGGGCTCCTGGTCCTATCACCTCTAATCCATTTGTACACTGTACCCAAGGTAATTTCTGAAATGCCAATCTTATATGCTTGTTTTGCCTAAGACCCTTCATTGATCCCCACTGCTCACTGGAAAAGGTCAAAGTCCTTAGGTTGGCTTACAGGGCCTTGATGAGTAATGACTGTCTGTCTGCATACTAATTTCTCCCTTCTGCCTTGAACTCTACTTCTTCAGCCAGACTGAAAACCTCAGAAGTATAGAAACATACAGCACTTCCTCTTGCTTCCCTCTGTTCCATATTCACCTTGCCTAGAATTCCCACTCTCTTTCTTCCACCTGGCTCTCTCTTGCTCTCAACTGTCCTTTAGGCCTTAGTTTAAAGGTCACCTCCCCTAAAGAAGGCAGATGTCTTTGACTTTCCTTGCACCCCCAGCACCCTGTGTTTGCCTCACCCAAATGACTTACCATGCTGTATTGTAATTACTTATTTTGTTTGCCTCTCTCACTAGTCTATACACATCTTGAGGGTAAGAACTGTGTGCCTAGCATGGCACTTAGCAAATAGTAGATACACAGTTAGCATTTGCAGAGGAAATGTATGAATTGTACTTACTGCAGGCCTTTCATAACTGACACTTGAAATAGATGTCAGTTGAGACTGAAGCGAATGTGGCTGTTATGTAAAAAAAGAAAACAAACAGTTCTGAATATTTTCATTTCATTCAATCTGTTCTTCAGACTACATTGAGCAGTAAGTGCAAGGTTTCTTGAGAAGATAATTTAAGTAGTTTGCCATTGTCTTTGGGCCACTCTTAAGTGCAAAGAGTTTCACACGCAAATGAGGAAATGATCCTCACTAAGGAAAGGGATAGTCTCAAGTCTTTTAGAAAGAGCAATAAACCAAGGAAGTAGATTTTATAGCCTACTCATTCACTTAATAGAGAAAGTCACATTTTCAGAGCCTCAGTGTTCTCATCTGCAAAATGGGGATGACAGTACTTACTTCAAAGGGTTGTTATAGGGTTAAAAAATGGACAATATAAGTTGCCAACATTCAAATGTTAAAGGGTTCTTCTAAATTGCTTACACTAACCATGATTTCACAGATGAGTAAACTGAGGCCAAGAGAGGGGAAGCCCTGTGCCAAAGAGGATTCAGCTATGGCACAGGAGCAGATCTCTAGACTCTGGGTCCAGTTACTCTATCGTGACAACATTCTATTGGCACCTAGTCGTTTCTAGGTTTCCACCAGACACTGAACCATGCAGAGCTGGCTGCCCAGAATTTGGAGAGCTTGGTGCTGGATACCAAGGGGGGCTCAGTAAATGCTGAGGAAGGGAGGAGCACGATGTAAGGCAGGGAAACTACTCACGTTGCTGGAAAGTGCAGGGGGTGGAGGGCTGTCGGCAGGAATGGGGATCAGTTCTCCCAGCTTTAAGGAAAAATAGTACATTGCAACTGAAACATCAACTAGAAACTGTTTGCTTATTTTCAAAACAGAAAAATAGCATTTATAGGAGTAGATTATTATTGTTGGGGGGTATTTGGAGGCAATTTGTTAAAGAAAGTTTAAGAGTTACCTGTAATTTTTTCCAACCATCTCTGACACGAATAAAAAACTCAGTGCTGTCCCTCAGGTAGATGAATGTCCCTTCTATAACCAAATGTGCTTTCTGCAGCATGTCATCCATGTTGCTGAAGGCTGTAACCTGTCAGATAATGTTAAATTTTAAATACTGCAGTTATCATGAGAGCAGTGGCACATCTGAAAAACTGGCCTCCTTGTAAAGTCCAATATGAGCCATCTTCTCATCATCAACAAAAAGGCTTATCATGCCAGATAGAGAGATATCAATCACTTCCTAACAACCAAAGGACACTCTTTTTAATAAAACAAAAACATGAATTACTTTGGAACATAACTCTATAATAGATAAATTAAAACAAGAAGATACAATTCTGTGAGTATAATGACATTTAAAAACTGTAATTAGAATTGTCTTTGCCTGGTGCTGGCATTACCAAAACCGTCGCAAAGCTTTGCCACTTGCATTTTTGTGATCTGCTCAATGGCACTGACATCGTGAAATGTGTTATCTCGTGCCGCCCATTAAAAAGTTTCAAGTTCATTTTCATTTGGAATAAGAAATACAAACAAGCAAAACAATGCTACTTAGGTTGAATCCTTTTTGCCTAGCTGGGTAGTTATCATATTAAATACATGATAGGAAATGAGGGTCTGTAATTTCTGCCTAGAAAGCTACCAAAGGATAGACAGCCATCTTGGCATGTCCAGGAGCAGATGTAAGAGCTGCAAAAATCTATCAAAAAGCACCAAGTCTCAAAGAAATATCAGCCAAGAGTGCTTTTACTTTTCATTTCAACTGAGAAAGATGACAAAACATTAATTTTCACCTAGCCTCAAAGATAATTACTGTGTGCCTCAAAATGGCTTAGAAATCCCCCACAGGCACCAAATATCAAAATTGCATTATCTTCTGGACTGTTCTTCCATTTGGTAGCCAAATTTTCAAAATAAGAGCAAGTAAAGGTCATAGAGCACTCCTAAGACTCCTGACATCCTTGTGAGGTATTTGTCCCTCTGTCGGTGCATCATAATCATCTCTGGGTGCTCTGCTCTGCTCCAGTGACCTGCAGGGTAATGAGTGTACAAGAGATGTTCTTTGGCAGAATAGAGAAGGCTGAATTACCAGCACAGGGCCTGCTATAATACTGTTTACACTCTTGCGCTTATGTTTTTTGACCTAATGTGATTGGTTCTGGTTATACTTTACTCAATTAAGAATGAAAAGGGCAGAACTTAAATCATAAATGATTTTGTGTTCTGTACCTTTTTACTTAATAAGTCATTTGAAGAGATGATAAATACTCTCTGCTTGTAGAATTGCACTGGTACTATTGTCATAGAAGCCTAATTCCAACACAGAAGGTATGCCAGCCCCTAAACACTACAGCCGAAGTACTAAGTAAACCCATCTGAAGCAGAAGGATGAATACACTTTGATGACTATACTGACCAGGTTTCTGGATCCGGGAATCCCTGGCTGTCCCGGAGGGCCGGGTGGGCCTGGAAGGGCCACAGCTAAGACAAAGCAGAAAAGAGAAGTTACAAAGCATCACACACTCTGAAAAATGTCATAGTGTCAGCTGGTCACCAAGGGGAGTGTGCACAACCCCGCTCACAGTGCTGCAAAGCATGGCCACTTGCATCTGAATCTCAGGTGCTTTGGACCCAGCACAGGGCTCAGCCACATGGACTGGAATGGGCAAGAGCTGGGCTTCTTGATTGTAGCCTTGACTGAAGCCTTGCCACAGACTTTTCAGCTTTATAAGTGAATAAATTCCTCTCGTTGCTGTTGTTTGTATAAGTCAGTCTGAAATGAGTTTTCTGTCACTTGTATCTAAAAATGTCCTGACTCATACAATCTACTTTACTCAAGAGACAAGCAGTTAACTACTGAACAGAGGAAGCAGACTCAGGAAGAGGAAGAGAAAGTGCCAGGCTGCACAAGGAGGGCAAGGCAGTGAAGTGACAGGAGATCTGGCATTGGAGTCAGGAGACAAGGCCTCAAGTCCTCTATTTTTCAATTCTCAGCAGTGTGATTTTGGGGAAACAGCAAGCTCTCTGAACCCCAGTTTCCTCATCTGTGAAATGTAAACAGGCATTTCTTCTTCACTGGGCTGTGGTGAGAATTCAGAAAACTACAAACTAAGAATGTGCTTTGCAAAACTGTATAGCATCTAACCAGAGGTTCTTAGCTATTAAAGAGTCACGGTGCTTTTAATAATCAGATCAAAGCTATTGCCCTCTTCCCTAGAAAAACGCATTTGCACGTGCACACAATTCTACATAAATCATTAGTGAGAGAACAGCTTCCAAAGGCACATCCTTGAATGCTCAAGGAGTTTATGGTTCCCAAACGAAAAGCCCTGACTTTAGGGGAACATAAAGAAATATTATTACAGCTATTTATTTTGCTCTTCTTTTACTTCTCTATCCCATCTCATCCCCAGCCCCCAAAATGCAAAGCTCTTGCAGAGTTAAGGATATTTTTACAAGCCCCAGCAAATCACCGTATCAGACTTTCCAGGTCATTCCAAGTAAGTCTGCAGTTCTGACATAGGACTTAACAATCCATACATGGGTGGTGAATGTCCAATGGAGAGAGGGTCAGAGGACTTGGATTTGGATCCCAGCCATGCCTCTTACTAGTATTTGTGACCTTGAGCAAGTCTCCTAATCTATCAGAGCTTCAGGGTCTTCATGTGTGAAATGAGTTTTATTGTAATATCCATTTCATCTCCCTCCCAAGGTTACCGTGAAGATTAAATGGGATAATGGATATGAGAGTGTTCTGTACACTGTGAATTGCCATACATTATGTGAGGGGCAATCTTTGTTCTATTCAGCAAAGAGCCCTGGGGACCCTTAGTGTAGAGCTACTATGGACAACAATTCTCTGCATCCTCTACTCACTCTGTAATATACTCCCACCTCCTGCAATTCCTGCTCATCCCTCAAGGTTGAATGGGCACCTATGGTTTTATCCACCTAGCACCTTCTTTCTTTGCAGGACCAGTATCCTCTCCTTCTTTTGGGACCTTTGCCTGCACCTCTACAACAATTTGGTTCCAGAAGGAGCTGCCATAGTCTCATATTCTCCTACCTCCTGGCCACAGGTGACTGGTCCAAGGTCAGACATCTGGCCAATCAAAATCCTTCCTCAGGACTTGCCCCACCCCCAGACTTTTCAGGAAAGAAGGCCAAGATTTCTAGCTGGTGATAGAAGCTGTAAGTTGTCAGTAACCCTACCTCCCTCCATGCAGAGGCTGTGGTCTGTGGTACAGAAGCATGAAGCGAGCATATAGAGAGAAGCTGAGACAAGAGATAGCCAGGGAATCCTCGCAGGGGTTGAATCCCTTGTTCTGGCTGTACCTTAGGTCCCACTGCATGTCTGCCCCTCCCACAAACTGACTGTTCACCCCCTCCTTCATGTCCAATACATTTCTTTTTGCTTGAGCTAGTTTGAGTTACATTTCTGTCACTTGCGGCCAAAAGAACTAAGACTAAGTCAAAGCCCTGGCCTCAAAGTCGCCTCCTGTGTAAAGTTCTCCTCAATGCCCCAGACATTACAGATCTCTTCCCAGGTATGCTTCCACCACACCTTGCTCATGCCAACCCAAACAACAAAAAAGGCTGCAGTCATGCTATTGTTGCTGCCGGTATTATTTTCTAACATGGACATAGTGGAAAGAACACGGGCTTTGGCACTACACTGATCTAGGGCCTAACCCTGTTGGTGCTATTAATTAGCTGTGTGACCTTGGAAAGGTTCCTAAACATCTCTAGGTCTCACTTTCCTCATCTGAAAATGGGAAAACTAATACTTTCCTTGAAGGGCTTGTGAGAATTCAATAAAATAATGTAGTAGAGTGACCAGCAGAGTGCCTGGTCACTCATTTATTAAACTTGGTAAATGTTTAGTAAATGGAGATTTTCTTCTATTTTGCCTATTTTTCAATAGAGGAAGTGAGGTACCCAGGGGTGAAGGGATTTTTACAAAGAGAGTTACATTCAATGCTGGTCCTCAATCTCTTAAGGCCCAGGCATCCACAAAGCAGCCAAGAAGTTTCCACACACATATGAAAAGATACTCAACATCATTAGTTGTTTGGGTAATACAAATCAAACCCATAATGAGATATTACTTCACATGCACTAGGATGGCTAGAATAAAAAAGATATAATAGTAACAAGTGTCAGTGAAGAGGAGAAATTGGAACGTTTGTACACGGCTGGTGGAAATCCAAAAAAGTGCAGCCACTTTGGAAAACAGTCTGGTGACTATTTGTATGATCCAACAGTTCTACTCTTGTGTATACACCTAAGAGAGATAAAAATATATATTCACACAAAAACTTATACATGAATGTTCATAGCAGCATTACTCATAAAAACCCAAGAGTAGAAAAACTCAAATGTCCATCAACTGATGAATGGATAAACAAAATGTGGTGTATCCATACAATGAAATATTACTCAGTCCTAAAAAGGAATGAAGAAATGATATACTCTACAACATGATGAACCTTGAAAACATTATACTCAGTGAAAGAAGCCAAACACAAAAGGCCACATATGGAATACATGATTCTATGTATATGAAATGTCCAGAATAGGCAAATTCATAGATATAGAAAGTAAATCATTGGTTGCCAGGGTCTTGCTGGAGAAGGAAAAGAGGAGTGGCTGCTAATTGGTACAGGGACTCTTTTTGGGGAAATGAAAATGTTCTGGAATTAGAGAGTGGTAATGGCTATATAACCTCATGAATATATTAAAAACTATTGAATTGCATATTTTAAATGGATGAATGTTATTCCAATTTTACAAAAAGAAAAAAAAAAGTTCCATCTAGGAAACAGCCCTTTGTCAGACAGTGTGGCTCTGAGATGGCACCCAGAGGTGGTGACCCTAACCGTAACAGCAGAGGTGGAATAAATGAGGGCACCACATATAGTACTGACCTGCTCCTAGGATAGCTGGAGGTCCTGGTGGCCCTGGAGGTCCTGGTGGCCCAGGAGGACCAGGTCTTCCAAAGCCAGGTGGCCCAGGCAGGCCAGGAACACCTGGGGGTCCCTGGGGCCCAATAATAGTCTCCCCTTTCTGGCCCTGTCAAGGCAAGGGCACAGGAACAGAAAAGAGAAAGTACCATTAATCACTAGAGTCCTGTCTATTCTTTTTATGAGGACATCTGTAAGAAGTCAATAAACCAGCTATTTTCATCATTATCTTCAATCTTGGGCACAACTCAGATGGTGAATGACTTAAAGAGTAGCCCAGTCATTATGTTAAATGACACTTTAAGAACCCCAGAGGGCCCAGAACTCAGAGGGCCCTAGAGATCATCTAGTCTAGCCTTCATGGTTCACAGATAAAGAAACTGAGGCCTAGATAAGACACAGCTTGCCCAAGACCTCAAAGCAAATTATCAGCAGGGCTGGAAGTGGAACCCCAGTTTCCTGACTTTACTGGGTCTACCCTCACGGCAAGCTCGGAGACCAGAGTTTGCTAGTGGTCCCGGAGGGTCAGTGATCTGGTCATAGTCTTGTATGAGGCATAACTTGATTTTCTCCTCTGTGCCCTGGAGTAACTTGTCAACCTAAGAAGACCAATCCTATCTAGGAGCTCCTTCTTTGATTGGATTTCAAAAGACTCAAATAGCCACTCTGAAAATAACTCCCTCACCTTCCATTCTGTCCCTATTACCTAATGTGTTCACTATTAATAACTCTTTTTGATGAGTGGATTTTGCACCATTGATATGAATAAAGCAGCATTCAGTGACCTGAAAGTTACCTGGATGCATATGGCCTTGGCCAGCTCCCTTTCCTCCATGGGCTTTGGCCAAACTCTCCATCAGTAAACAAGGATGGGGGAGAGAGGTCGATTCTCAAGTCCTGCCTCAGCTGGTGGTGCTGTGACTGACTCTTGACTCTCTTAGTCACACTGGGGACTTCAGGGAAAGTGGTGGCTCAATGAGGAAGAAGGTATGGAGGGTCACTACTCACAACCAAGCCTGGACTTCCTGGCAGGCCTGGAGGCCCCGACACAGAGAAGTCAACGATAGAGTCTCCTTTTTCTCCTTTGAACCCCCTGTCTCCATTCTCCCCCTGGAAGCAGAGAGCATTCAGAGAACATTTAGTAAGAGTAGAATGAACCAATCGCTGACATAAGCCCAAGAACTTGGAAACACAGGCCCAGTTTTGGCAGAGAAATACTCACCTTCAAGCTGTTCAGAAAATGCCTCAGGTATGCTGGATCCACTGGAGGCCCTGAAAAAAAAAAAAAAAAAAGCTTTGTAAAATTCACAATCATACTTTATAAATTTACAAATAAGAGTCTCCAAAGTGACCCCACATTGGTTTAACTAACAAAGCGTGTACTGGGCTTGGAGACAGAAACTGGTCCTGGTCTGGGTCCCCAGCCCAGACACTGGGAGCCTGGGCATATCCCTGGGCCTCTTTAGGCCTCGTTTTGCATATGAAGCATGAATAATTGGAACTTCCAGCCTCTCTTGACAATGTTCTATCCTGTACATGCATCACCTATGACTGGTCTCGCTAGAGCTCTGTGGAGCTTGCGGTCAGGGTGGTAATGTAATTAGTCTTACTTTCCAGCTAAGTCGGATTCTTCAGGAACGAAAATCAAAGGCAAGATCTAGCATGAGAGTTGGAATACCTGGTGGTCCCTGGGCCCCCTGGTCGCCTTTTTCTCCTTTTGAGCCGGGAAGACCCCAGGATCCTTTTTCTCCTTTAACACCTGCCATCAAATATACACACATTAAAAAAAAATAAGAAAGTAGAAAGTCACGTTCGCTCTAAATAAAACCATTTTGAGACAAGTTTTTTAAATTGAGCCCCTCTAGCAAAGTCCCCTCAACAAACAAAGGCCAATTGAGGATATAAAATCCTCTGCTAAATGTTGAGGAGGACAGAGGTAGGTACAGCAGATATATTTCTAACCTTGAAAAGCTCGGTGTCCTTGGGGAGACAGACACAGTGAAGGGTAACAGGATGCAGGATGGAATAAGCGCCATCATTAAGATGCTAGCAGTGCATCATGGGAGCCCAGCAGAGGCCTACAGTTAACTCTCTCTGACAGCGTCATGCACATGCTGCGGCTCCATGCCAAGTCAAGCTTCTACTCCCATCTCATCTAGGCTCCTACAGCATGGTGGTGTAAGGAAGGGGAGGAGAGGCTCTCTCAGGAGTGCCCACAAGGACAACAAAGGGTGCTAAGTATTTCACTGACAAAGCTGGAAGAATGCCAACTATGCAGTACCCCACCCCCCACAGTGCTTGTGAGAAGCACCCTTTCTGCAAAACTGGTGTCATCCTTTTCTCCCCCAAATCTTTCTAAGGGTGACGGGCATGAAGGGAGCCTTCCAGGAGTTCAGCATTTAGGAAGAAAAGTGATCCCCTTTCCCCACCTTGATGAGAGGGTGGATGCTAGATCTTTGAATTCCGGGTTCCTAAGAGGTGTGATAGATAAACTGATCAATGCTCTTGAGCCTAGAGATGGGGATACACGGCATAGATTTGGGGCTCAGGCTTCCCAAAATAGGGGAAGAAATGTATCAGAGGCATGATGCTGCCAGCTGGGCGGTCAGTGGGGGATGCAATCACACCTGGCAGGGCCTCACTGACGTGAGGCGGGGTGCGGGGGGTGGGAGGGAAGCTGCTGAAGCCAGGACCTGGAGAGCAGGGCCTGTGGGGCCTCTACCGGCCCACAACGAGGCCCGGATCACGGTGATGCCAAGAAAAGAGGACAGCGAGCTTACCACTGCCCACGTGGCTGCTCACCCCAGGGAGCAGGAGTAAGCCCACAAGTAAAGGGGAGAACAACGGGCTCACCCGGGGCTGCATACAGAAAGGTTCCTTCCCCCTCCTACCAGAGGAACCCTGTGGGGAAGCGGAACCACTGGGGATCTGAGAAAGCAAATCCAGACCAGCCCCTCCTCCCCAGGGTCTGCCTTGCAGCAGGAGGAAGGGAAAGCCTTGAACTGGATCTGAGCTTGGAGATTCAGAACAGCCTGGACTTTGTAACCAAAAATGGCAGAAAAATTAGAGGCCACCAACTGGTGGGCCGAGGGTGACAGAGCCAAACCAGAAGTCAGTATTAGAAATAGGGGGGGGAAGCCTTATCCTGTTTAAACTTCAAGTTTTCAGGCTTCTCAATCGAAAGGGGGACAATGGCATGATAGGGTACATGGGGACAGGGGACCAGAGTGAGTGCTCACCTGCAGATTCCTGTGTCCTGGCCTTTCCCACTCTCTGATGTGTGGCAGATAAGCTCCTATGGGCCTCGAACAGAGTTTACTAATCAGATGCTCAAGGCCAGTGTTTCCCATACTTAACTGTGCATCCACTTCAGTGGAGAGCTTGCTAAAATGCAGCTTCTGATTCAGCAGATCTGTGATGGGACCTGAGATTCTGCATTTCTAACAAGTTTCCAGGAGATGAAGATGCTGCTGGTCCAAGAATGCTTTGCAACAAAGGTCTCCTGAGCTCCCATGGCCCTGCTCTGTACTAGCTCTTGGTACATTGCATTCTAATGATTTTTAAAATAGTTTCACCATTCCTGCCTGAGTGGCAGGAATGGTGGAGGATTCATCTGTCTCAGTCCAGTGCGCAGGACAGCGCCATGCAAGAAGAAGGTATCAGTGGATGTTTATGAGCAAACTAACAAAAGAATGGACAAATGGAATACTTTCTAAGTAGGAGGCTCAGCAAGATGTGCAGAATAGACGCATGGGTGACAAAACCTAACAGAGGTGCCCAGTCACACAGCCTTGGCTCAGCCACCCCACTCCCATTACATGCATCCAGGTCTTCCTGACCACCTAGTCCATGCCCAGCACCGGGCAAATGGAAACCACCTTCTGCAGAGTTACGAGGGTCTAGAAATGTCCCAGAGAAACATCAGGGAAAGGAGGGAGTGTGTACCATGAAAGGTGATGAGTTCTGAGTTACCAGGATGAGTGGTACCAACCTGGAAAGAGAGAAAGGCAAGGTCAGACATTGCAAACCCTGTCCTGGTGTTTACATGCTCAGCCACTGTCTCCTGTTCCTGGGATGTGTAATAGGAGAAGGAATGTCATGGAGTCAGACTTTCCTTTGGCTCTGGAGTCCCCCAAAGCTCCGAGCTCCCCAGCAGCCCTTAATGCACAAGGGTCCCAGGACTTCAACTAGAGGCCCAGCATGTAGCTGGGCTGGGGTGAAACCTCCTGGCCAAACAATTCTGCAAAGGGGAAGCCCAAAGCTTTAAGACAAGAAATTGTGGCAGTGTGGTTTGGTCAGCCACGAGCATTCTTGGCCTTCTTTCTTATTAATTAAGATTGATTCATGTGAGAGGTCAAGCATCTGAATGAGTGATATACCCAGCCATGAAGCTGAGCTGCCATTAGCTTCGCTACTATGTATAATCAAGGGTGAGCATAATGAACAGGAGCTGATAGTGGCAATAATTAATAAAGGGGGGATATCATTAGGTATCCCCTAATGATATTGGGGGGCGCTATTTTGGGCTCCCCATTAAGAGCCTGGAGTCTGAGCTGTTCTAGATAATATTCCTTATCTGTTAAAACAGAGCTACCTGCAACCCTGCTTTCAATAGCCCACTTTCACCTTTTTTCCTAGATGATATGTGGGATCAAAATGATCCCTCTGGAGCCAGTATCCTCCAATGCTTTTGAGTGGAGAGTCACGAGCTCATCAGGGGTCAACGAGAGAAGATGGGGGAGGGGATGGAAATCTTCCAGGAAAAACATTTCTAGGTTAAGGATGAAGGCAACGGCACCAAGCTGACATCTTGAGGCCTGGCTGATAAAGTTCCTCCACTCCAGGCAAGAGTAGTAAATTCTGATGATTAAAAAGTGGCTGAAATTTGAAGGAGCTTGCGAAATGCTGGATATGAAAGAAGCATTTCTTTTTCAAGTGTCCATTTTGAGAGCCGGTCAAGAAATATCCATGGCCCAGACCCCATGGTGTTTAGCAGCATGAAATAAAAAAACTCACCAAAAATGCTCTGAGCTCATCTTCGGCTTCTTTTAAGTAACCTCGTGACCCCCAAAGGCCATCATTACTACACACAGTCCTAGCACAGGTCATGGTAATTGCAATGGCATTTTTTACAACATTCTAAAGTTTATCAAGCACTGTCCCAATGTTGGTCTATTTGAAGCCTAAAATGATGTTATCTGGGAGGCCTTTTGGGCACTAACTCATGGTGGGTGCCTGGGTGGGCCTGTGTCTCTCTGAGCTGCAGTCTCCCCTTCTGCATGATAGGAGTTGGGATGCAGCCTTTTCTCCAGAAGGTCCCTCCAGCATCGATGTAAACATGACCTGGGGTGCTGTTGTCCTCAGATAGACCTGGGAGCCAGCAAGCTCTATGCTCACCTTACATAGGTGGGTCCTGTCCTCTGCCTTCTCCAGAGCTTGACAGCCCTAGACTGCCTCAAAGTTCAGACATGTACAGATGTCTGGGCAAACACTCAGCCTAACTGAGTCATTTTAGAGCCTCTGACTCATGCCTAATCACTACCCCCAACAGGTATCAACTATAAACCCACTTCAAAAAATGTTTCTCAGTTGTAATCTGCAAGCTCCTGAGAACAGAGGACGTGCCTATCTAGTTCATCCCTGTTTCTCCAGGGCCTAGAGAAATACTTGGCATTTAGTGAGTACTCAGTTAATATTTGTTGAATGAATGAGAGGATGATTACACACAGTGCCATGACTCATGCCTGTGCACAGGGAGAGGCCCACCATTCCTGGGTTTCCCCACAGAACCAGGACCCATTCCAGGCTCCTGATATGGCTGAGACCTCAGGGACAGGGCCACTGACCAGCTGGGTGACCAGGCACATGTCTAATATCTCGGGGTCACAGTGCCGGGGTCAGGGGACCTGATTGATGGTCCCAGCTCTGTGAGTCTTGTGACCTTGGACAAGTCAGTGAGCTTGTCTGAGTTACAGTTTGCCACTTCATTATAAAGATGGAGAGAAAATCCTGCCTCTCAGGGTTGTGTACTTTGCTGTAATATGACAATTGGGAAAGGCTAGCACATAGTTGGTTATAGATTTTAGCCCTAAGTTCCCAATGCAAAGAGTACTGGAGTCTATTTTCCCGTATTATACTGCTCCAAACATGAAGCTAATATGGTTACAATAACAAAAGACATGCTTTTTTGATTGTATTAAACACTGTCAGCATGTGTACCCTTTAAAGATCTAGTATGTTCTATTGCTGCA
Source organism: Eidolon dupreanum (assembly GCA_028627145.1). Taxonomy (NCBI): domain Eukaryota; kingdom Metazoa; phylum Chordata; class Mammalia; order Chiroptera; family Pteropodidae; genus Eidolon; species Eidolon dupreanum. The sequence continues at coordinate 138,511,199 of CM053509.1, read as the reverse complement.
GTCTGCTTTCTAGAAGCTTCTAGTCACTTAAGGGTCTATGTATAGGTGATAGAAGACATCTAAGAGGGCAGTGATAGACAGAAGGGGCTCAGGAAAAACATAGATTGTCTTCTCTGAGCTATTTTCTCTGCCAAAGCTTGCTCTTTATGGCAGTGACTGTATGCTACTTACTGGTGTTTTGCAGTGTGGCCGGGCTGGTATTGGAAAGACAGCCTGTGGGAAGTGAGAACAAGAGAAGTGAGACCATGAGGACAACTGACCCCGGTTTAGGTCAGTCTGGTGCCCACTCCCCACTCCCCAGTAAAGGTTTCTCCCCTGATCCCATCCCCATCTTACTCCTTTGATGTTGACTACAGCTCCAGGTGGTCCAGGGGGGCCTGGAGGACCAGGTAAGCCAGGTGGGCCCTGAAGGGAGAAAAAAAGGCCATTCCTGAGTTCAGGTTATGAGTGCAAGATACTTTGCCCAGGTTTTGGGGACACATGAGGAAAAGAGTTTCCTCTAAAGCCTACTACTTCTCCCATAGGCAGGCCGGTCCCTTCTACAGAGGACATCTATATCTGTGACCTCATTGCATCTTCACAATGACCCATAGGGGAGACAGCAGAGCAATAAGTATTATCTCTGGTTTACGAATGAAGATAATGAGGCCCAGAGAGGGGAAATGATCTGCTCAAGGCCACTAGCAATTTATGGCAGAACTGAGATTGGAAACCAGATTATGACTCCCAGAGCAGTGCTCAGCCAATACAGAGCCCACCACCTCTCTATCAGTGCATCCCTAGTACGGAGGGGCCAATGGGGAGGGGGTCCTACATGTGGTATGGTACCTGGGAGAGTGCTTCATAAATGCAAAAACAAATGCAAAACCTTGCTTGATAGCAAAGTCATTTTCAAAGCCAGGTCAGCCCGGCCTTAATACCATGCAACGTTTGCTTCTCTAAGAATGAATGGATCCCAAGCATGACCTTGCGGCAGGAGGGGTCAGGCTCTGACCACAGGCATGAAGAGTCTAGCTCATTTGGAAGCTGCCCTGATCATCCCAAGTGAAGGCATCAGTGTCTGCTTTACCTAGCAGCCTCAGTGCGCATGATAAGTGTAAGTTAATCCTTCAGTGCTTCAGTAAAATTATTTTTCTGGATTTCTGGACACATGAAGCAGAGAGAGTGTGGTGCAAACAGAAGCAACAACAGACTTAGGGCTGCTTTGCATCTTACCTTGGTGACCTTCATGAGTCTGTTAACTTCTATAGGCCCCAGTTTCCTCTTATGTAAAACAAGGATCCCACAGAGTATCTCCCAGGACAGTTATTACCAAGATTGAGATACTGTGCTTAAAAGCACTTGGTACAGTGTCAGGTACACAGTGGGTGCTCAATAAATGTTGGCTTCCTTATCGTAGGCCTTGGACCCTGATGATGTTCTCAGTGTCTGCCATTTTGTGAAGCTCTGCCTGAGTAGCTGGTCCACCTTTGCTGCTCACTCACAAGCATTTACTGGCCCCTGGTGATGTGCAAAATCCCCGGGACTGTGTAAGGAAGGGAAGACAGGGTGTCACTGTGTAAGGGAGAGTCAGACCTGGGATTTGAAACCAGACCTCCTGAGTACACACTGCCTCCACCCTCCCTCTGGGGTCTGGATGAGGAAGCTGATTTTCTGCTAAGGTGCTTTTGATGGCAGGAACCCTCCTGAGAGTGAGCTGGGCTGGAGGACATTTGGAAATGTCATGGCAGAAAGAAGAAAAACATTCCTGAACATTCTGTCTGCAAGCGTCGCTCACTGAACCCGGCATTCTCTCACCCCTCCTCTGGGCACTGGCCTTGGGGCTCTGTCCCCAGGGTGGTGTGAGATTGGAGCAGGGATTGTGTCACTCACTGGCATCATGATCCCTCGATCTCCTTTGGTGCCCTTGAGGCCATTCAGTCCTGGGCGACCCTGAAACCCACAGAAGATGCCTTAGTAAACCCACTGCCCACCGGCCAGCCTGGCCCAAGTGTCCTTTCTCACATCCAGTCTCTGGAACACTGACACCTACAGGTCGTCCGGGGAGGCCAAATTCTCCTTTGTGTCCTGGTGGTCCTTTGGGCCCCTAGAGGCAAAACAAATACCAGATCATAAAAGAACAGAAATTCAAAGGCCAGGGAGATAGGGACACCCCACCTGTCTTCATGAGCAAGGGTGATGACGAACCACTGACAGGAGGAAGGAGGGCAGGGAGCAGCTATGAAGTAGCCACTTGCCTGGGTCCTTGTCTTCCGGTCTCTCTCTGCTCAGCTAGAACCACTTGCTCAACCCTGTACCACCCCACACCCTCCTGCAGCCTCTACCCCATTTTAGACTCTGCCCCTGACCCTCCTAGTCAGTCAGTCAGGGCTAATGAAGGAACCCAGGTAGCCGAATGCTGGGCCAGTCTGGAACACAGACCTTTGCCCTAGGTCTTACGTCCCAGGGCTCTCCACGTCCCCCATTAGAATAATGCAGTCTTGCCTCGTCCCACATGCCAGCCCGGCCTGATAAACTGCTCTAGGATTTCATTTCTGTCTTGCTCCTACCTGTTCCTGAGGACCAGAGACTTGGCCTGGCACCCCCTTAGTCCTCAGCTATCAAAGACCCTGCTTCGACCAAACAAAACCTACAGGCAATTTTCCAGCCCAAAATGTTTCAGAAGAATGAAGGTGTTTATTGGAGGTAGTGGGGTAGTAGTGGGGAAAATCTGGATGCAGGATCTAACAGGCTGGGTTCGAATCCCTGTTGTGCCACACTTATAAGCTTTGTGACAGTGAGCGAGTTACTGAACCTCTTTGATCTCAGTTTCCGGTCTAGAAAATGGAGATTCAGATATTCACTCTTAGGTGGTGAGGATGAAATGAGATGTTCTGAGTGAAATATCAGTACACTGTCTGACTCATAGATGTTTTACAACTGAATTTCCTTAGTTCTTTTGGGTGAAATAGATGACAGAGAAGTTTAGGGTTCATCCTGGGGAGAACTAGTAGCTTAAAAACTGTTCAGCAGTCCGAATGGGTTATAGAGATTCCTAGAGAAGTAAGGCAAGAAGGGTGCTATCACATCATCTAGTACTAACTCTGTGCCCTCACTTACAGATGGGAGAACGGAAGCCCAGAAAGAGAAGAGGACTTGCTCAGGGCCTCATGACAAATGAGCAGTGGACCCACGACCAACATCCGAAAAGCCCAAAGAGACTTTCTGGGGTTCCTTTGAGGGGTTCCCTGGGCAGTGGCAATCGTTAGCTGGCAAGATCTATGGTATAAGCATGAGTGCTCATCCTGTTCTCCTCTCCTTCCCCAACACACAACTAAACCACATTTCTGAGCCTTCGCCAACCAAGGCATCTGAGTTCTGGCTACTAGGATGTGTTAGAAGTGATGTCCATCATCTTCCATGGTCTCTTCCACCTCCCCAATTTGTCCTACCAGCTAGAAGATGCGAGTGTGGCCCTGAATCCACAAGATGGCAGAGCCACAGGTTGCAAGCATCCAGGGTCCTTGAGTCACTGCTTGGAGGGAAGATGCCCAACTAGGAAAAACCATAGTGGACTTTGCATGCAAGAGTGAGCACTATACTGCTATTGTCTTCAGCCACTGGGATTTTTACTGAATTGCAGTTAGCCTACCCTAACACACACACACACACACACACACACACACACACACACACACACATTTTGCCACATCCTTTTTATTTTCACAATGGGGGCAGCTCAATCTAATTGAGCTAAAGTTTGATAAACTTTTTCAAACACCAGTCCATTCCCAGCCAAGAGATGCTCTGACTTACCATTGGCCCTGGGGTTCCGTGCACTCCAGGTTCACCCTAAAACAGGGAGATATAGACTTGTCACTCAGAAGAACACCATTTGGGGTAGAGACAAAGATGGGATGCTGAAGCAAATGTGTGCCTTTGGGATCTGGTGACATAATTACCTTTTCTCCCCTCAGCCTTTCCAGGGGAACGTCCCCCGTCAGGATGGCACCTGGCTCTCCCTTCTCGCCCTGCAATTCAGAGAACCTTTCAGTGAAGTCAAGCACCCTCCTCACCATCTTATCCAGAGGCTCGCCAAGTCCTCTCAGTCCCACCACAATTTCTGTTGTTTTCACCCTGTCCCTCCAACCCCACTACGCCGACACGGCCTCTCCTTAGAATACTATGACAGCCTTCTAAGTGACTGAATGTTCTTTGGGTTATTCTCTCCATGTGCCATCCCACCAAACTTTAGGATCCTGTGTAAAATTGACCAGGCAGTTTCTCAGTTGTTGGGAAATGGGGGAAATGGGTAGACTAATGGCTGGGATACAGGATCCTACCCCAAATCCTGTCGTCAGCAGAGCCACCTACTATCTTAGGCAGCTTCCAAGAAGATATGAGTTCAGAGAAAAGGCCAGGTAGAAGAATCTTTTATATCATTCTAAGGTTTTGGTCCTAAACTTCAGTCCTGGGTAACTGAGCTGGATCACATTTTCCCCAATAACAGGATGGATGCAGCCAGAGCAGTGCTGCCCAAAGGAGCAGAGCGGCCTCTTCTCTCCATCCGCCTAAGCCCACACCTGATATTAGGATCTTACCACTCAGCTGATGAGGAAAAGCAGTCCTGAGCAGGCCAGCAGCAAAAAGAAGCAAGCACAAAAGCATTAGAGGCAGAGTGAGAGAAAGCACGTTTGCTGTGAGGGCCAAAGCAGAGCTGCCTGGGCGTCCATCCCAGTTTTCAAGGTGGCAAAGGATTAAGGTGGTGATGGCACGTAGGTCCCTCTAAATCCATCCGACCTCGCCACAGAGGAAATGGAGTGTTTAAAGCAAAAGCCGCTCCCGCTTGACCTGTCCCGATCCCATTCTGTCCCCATTCTGGCAGTGAAAAGCATCCCAAGACATCACCCCACGTGGCACCATACTTAGACCCCTTTGCCCAGCACACTTAACCCTCCACACCCTGGAACTGTGGTTCAGTAGATACGGGAGCCTCTCTCCTTGTTCCTGGGGTTAGTGTGGAATGGTGGGGGCAGGGAAGAAGAGAGAAGCTTAACACTCCCGAATGCTCCCTCCTTTTAGAGACACCCCATCCTCTTTAACTCCCCAAGGCAGTCACAGGGGTTGCTCCTACTGGCTTTGCACAGACCTCCATTCCAGCAATGACCACGCTCTCTGTTGGCCCTTTGCATATCTGTTGCACTTATCTTATTTCTACATCCCTAGAGCCTAGTACAGGAATCTGGCTGGCATGTCTTGGGGAATGGATGTAAGATGAGTGAGTCCATGGATGAATAAATGCATCCAATCCAGAGTCGTTGCAGTCTGTTTATGGATGTCACTTATCTATAAACACCAACTGGGGAGTTAATTCTAACAGCACATATGGAGGGTAAAAAGGTCAGTTCAGTGCCCTAGGAGTTCCCAGGATGTGCTCTGCATACTAAATATATTTATTTCAAAGATTCTGGACCAAAACTGCCATTAATCATGCATTCTTTGATACAACGGATCGTTTGAGTGCCATTTGTGTACTGTGCTCTGTGCTAAGTATTGTAGCTACAGAAAAGGAACCGGCTGAGGTCTGCCCTTAGGGAGAGCACACTCTCACAGGGGTGCCCAACAGGCAGTTAGGCAAACACAGCACGTGTGAAAACAGCATTCAAGGGAGCGTTGGTTGAGTTCTTTTTGGAAACTATGATGAAAATAAATTTCTCTACCCAAACCCCACCTTCACCCTGGAGGAACTTTGAAATTATAGAAGTTAATGGCTGAAGAGTAACTGTTAATAGATAAGGATTTTCTTCTGGGTAAGATGAAAATGTTCTGGAATTAGGTCGTGATGATGGTTACACACCCCTGTGAACATACTAAAATTCAGTGAATTCAGCAGTTTAAAGGGGGTGGTGGATTTTATGGTATGTGAATTATATCTCAAAATTTCTAAAAATTTAACAGCTACTTTTGGCCACTTTGAAATATTTAGTAAATTTTGGAGCCTACCCCACCCAGAGACCTGGGCCACTCTTACCTGTTCTCCTTTTAGCCCTGGAAATCCAGGCACACCAGTGTCCCCTTTTGGTCCTCTAGGGCCCTGGAAGAAATCATTGGAGAGCATTTTGGTGTTTATTAAGATTATAGTGCTTTGATCAAACAGAAGTATTTTTTTTCAAAACAGTAGGAGAACAGAGAGTACCATTCCCCTGGTAGGTGTAAGTCACAAGCAGTTGTGATATTTTCCTGATTTTAAGTGGTCTGGAAATTGTGGTCTGGTGGAGAGAAGACAGCACTGAGTGTTAGGAGGCCTGGAGGTCTCATGCCTTTTTGAATTTCGTTTTTCTTCTATGGGCGCTACGGAAACAGCCTGGTCCTACTGCTTCTGCCTCCTCATGGGTCCTCCAGCCCATTCTGCAGCCCGTCTCTACCCACCATTCACCTTCCAAGACTCCCGCCCCTCCTCTGGCTCCCCGTTACCTATGGGATGGGATCCAAACATTCTAGCCTGACACCCAAACCCATCCCAGCCAGCCTAAACACCTCATCTTTCACTCCCCACCACATCTTTGCCTTGACACTCTCTGCACTCCCCACGGCCTCTGCACTTCCGTTCGTGCTGTTCTCCCTGCAGATATGCCCATTCGCCCCTCTGCAAAGCCAATTTCTGCACATCCGGTCCAAGGTGACTTCTTCTCAACTCCAACAGATGCCAGATATCTATGTGACAATGACTCACATAGCCAGACATCTGTCCCTAAAAGGCATTTCAACACTATTGCTCTTTAGGTTTTCACAAGTTCCTGTCTCGTCTTCTGAGTTAAAGGGTGAGTTGGCCATTAGAGCATTTTCTACACAGAAATGTTCTTTCGTCTTCCATGCTGGAAACCCCATCGTGCGGTCCACACAGACTATAATTTATTGCACTTCTAGTCTGCAATTCCCCTCCCTCCAGTCTCTATTGATACTATCTTCTTTCTTTAAAAACATTATCTACTATGGACTGTATCTACTTGAAATGTGTGACTACATTCATAGGAAGCCAGCCACTGGCTAGCCCTGGGGGAGAGAGAGATGAACAAGATCCAGCCCTCCACAAGCTGTTCACAGTGCAGTCAAGGAAAAAAGACAAGGGCACAAGTAACTCTTATTCAAGACAAAAACAAAAGACAAACAAACAAACAAACAGCAGAGGTGAAAATAAAGCCCTACAGAGATAGGGTCACTCCAGGTGGGGAATAATGAGGAAAAGTTACAGGAACAAGACGGTGCTACAGCTTTATCACGCAGATGGAGGAGAAGGGCATTCCAAGTGGAAGGAACAGAATGAGCACAGCCACGGTACACAGAGGGAAGATGGTTACTGTGGTACTTACTGGAAATCCTGGCAGCCCAGGCATGCCCTCTGGGCCCTGTGACACAACAAAGACAAAGCAAGTGGTCTAGGAGCAGCATTTCCAGAGCCTCAGGGGCCCACTGCCCCCCAGCACCTTCCAAAGGCTTAAGTATGTTCCCACACAGTGGGGCTACCGATCCATTTTGCAGAAGAGAATGCTGAGGCCCAGAAGGGGAAGGAACTGTGGAGTCACACAGCTGGTAAGTTGACAGAGCCAGAAACTGTGCACAGGCCCCCAGAGCTCCTGTCCCCAGAGCCAGAACTCTCTGCACTGTGGGTGGCAGCCTCCTGTTCCAGGAAATCACTCTGCTTCTGAAGTGTCTGGGGTGCGATAAATGCGGCACTCGACCTTGACAAATACTCTCAGAAAACAAGTTCCTAAACTCCAAGGAATGGGGCCAAAGGGTGTGCTGGGTATTTGGGGGTGGAAGTGGGCCGTATTGGTGAGATTCAATTTTTTTTTTCCCTCAGTAGGAGCATGAATTTTAAAGGACCAGCCATTTTAAAGGTCCTGGAACACTGAGAGTTAGTGGTTCACTCTACACAGGGCCAAGACTCTTCTTCCTACCGGCCCGCATACCCACATACCTAGTAAAGATGTATGAGTTTGGCAGAATATATATACAGAGAGAGATAGCTGGATGGCAACAAGTTTCTCAATATGCTGTATATTTAGTGGGGTGGAAAAGCATAAGGGTGCCTGCTGGGACTTGAGTCTTCCCAGAGAGGGAACCGCCTCCTAGTAGAACAGCCTTGATCCTCCATTAGGGATGAAGGGACCCCTTGAGGGTTCGGATTTGCCGAAGAGGAGGACAGGGGTTGGGGAGGAAGGAGGATTCTGGGGGTAGTGGTACAGCAATGTGGCAGATGCAGCGCAGGGACTCAGAACAGCAATGCTGAATCTTCGATTTTAGGCTGACTGTGTTTTGCTTCAGTATCAACCCACTTAACACCCCAAATGTTCAATTGTTTTGGAAAATCCAAGGCCCTCTTTGAAATGACTTTTGCTTGTCAGCTGATTTACATTAGAGTTTGATTACTGGGGTTCTTCGGATGATTTTAGTAGAAATCTAGGAAAGGGAGCCACATTGGATGCAGTACAGAAGAGACAGCAAAACGACCCACCAACAAGAGGTCACTGAGCAGGAGAAACCAGCTCTAGAGGAACCTCCCAGATATGCTTAGGAAAGGCACTGAATTTTCTCCAGGATGTGAATTGTGAGGGTTCAGGCCACCCTCACTGGGGACCGCAGGAGTGAGTAGCAACAGCAGATAGCTGGATTGCACAGCCATGAAAGCATAAGCCTCAATCTCCATGTCGGCTTACACAGAGTGCCAGTTTGCAAAGCATTTTCACATCCATCACCTCTTATAAGCTGCCCAAAGGCTGGTGAGGTGTAATCATAGAAGAGGCTCGGAGGCTCAGAGTATGTAGCAGAGATGGGGCTGGAACCCCAAGGCTCCTAAGGCCGTAGCTCTTCCCTCCTTCCCCAGCTGTCACCAGCAGGTGCTGGAAGACACAATGGGGTTTATTGCATAGGCTGTGGGAGGAAGCTTCCTTTCTCTTAGGTCCTGTTATGCCAAGGACAGACTCTGTGGACTTGTAGAAATAATATAGCTTCTTTGTGTGTTCCTGATGTCTAAAAAGACTGGAGCAAGCCATGTTCCCTCCTTATGCACCAGTTTCCCTATTAGCACAAAGACAGATCTCTCTAGGCTCTTCTGTGAAATGAGATCGGGTAAATAAAAGCGGGCCAAAAGTGTTGCACAGATGTCAATTGGTTTGCTGCTTATGATTCTCTGATTTCCGTTACACATATTTCTGATGCACAGGACTGGAAGCTTCCACTGCATAGAATAAAACTTCCTGCATGATCAAATTAATGTGATAGCAACTTCTCAGAAATGCAAAGTTCTCTTTCCACTCCACTTTGATATATTCTAGTGCTATGCTTCAGCAGCTAAAAGCATTCCAAACCAACTCAATTTAGTTTCAACAGGGGCATCTGGGAAAGAATCTCACTCCAGGGCAGCTGTAGATACACACCGGACGCCCAGTGAGCTCAGGAATGTCTGAGAGATTCATGAATCCATGGGTGATGTTGATCAAAGACTAAAAAGAAGAAAATCAGACAATAAGACAAGGGTGGAATGTGTTCTACCATGTTCCTGGCAGTGAGGCTTTAACTGAAGTCACCCAGCATGGCAGAACCCAGGCAGACACTGATAACACCCTGAACCCATTGCCAAGACACCCATCCTTCCCACTGCTTATAAAACATCTCGGGGTTGCCTTATCACTTTCCTTTTTCAATTAATCTTAAAATTACACAATATGTGAATGCCTTCTCTCTTTAAAATTTTTAAATATATACATAAACCTACAGAAAGCTTGTAGTGTTGTTGGTATGTGTATGTTTGTCCATATAGTTAATTTTAGTTTTTTAAACTTTTTTATTTTTCAATTACAGTTGACATACAATATTATATTAGTTTCAGGTATACAACATAGTGATTAGCATTTATATAACTTACAAAGTGATCACTCTGGTAAGTCTAGTACCCATCTGATGCCATACATAGTTATTATTGACTATATTCCCTATGCTATATGTCCATATTCTCTATGCTGCACGTCCATGCCATTTATTTTATATAAATGGCATCAGTCTACATGTATTATTCTTTACCTTGCTTCTTTTCACTCAATCCTATAGCATAGAGATCTTTCCATGTGGAATTTTTGGGTATGGACATTTTTAGTTTTAACAGATTGCCAAAGAGCTGTCTAAAGGGGCTATATAATTTACACTTCCACCAAAGCATGTGAGATTATCTATTTCAACACATCCTTATCCATACTTCATATTTTTAATCATATATATATATATTTTAATCATATATATATATATACACACACACATATATATATATACATACATTTTTATATTCTATTTCTCTTTTTTCTAGTTATTTGGAACTTTCGGTCTTTCTATCATCTATCATATGACATTATTTCTCTCAGAAGGGCCAATGTGATGTCCTAATATTAAGTGGACCACAATCTGGTCCCAGCTCACATCTGAGTCTTCTCTACACATTTACATCACTCTCCACCTACCCCCATGCTCCCTGTGCCTTGGACACACCCATGTTGTTCAAATCTGTGCTTTGGCTCAAAACGTCCCTGCATCCTGAATTCTGGAAGTCCTGTCCTCCATGCTTACCTGGTAAAATCCCTCTCAGCTTTCAAATCTCTGCTCAAAGACACTTCCTCCAGAAAGTCTTCCTTGATTTCTCATATCCCAAAACATCTTTCTTCTCTTGTGCCCCCACATATGTTCCTTTGCCTCTCTGTTATAGCTCTGTTACAGCCATTCTCCTGACTACAAATGCTGTCACCCAGAGGAGAGTGCTCTGGAAGCACCCTGTGAAAGAATAGTGGTACTGGGGTAGAAAGACAGGTGGGGCATGCTGGCAGGTAGAACCTCAAACCCCAGATGCCGGTTATGTGCCTCCCACGTAACCAGCAGCCCTAAAGGCCTGAAATTGTGGAGAATTTTCTCTCCTCTTTAGTAAAGGCAGAAAATGCATAGCCACATTCTGACCTGGATGATACTCACATTAGACAAGACCCTGAGGGGCCCTGGTGGCCCTCTGGGCCCAGGGGGTCCCACAATGCTGGCTCCATCCATCCCTCTTTCACCCTGGATTTAGGAGTGAGAGTGGAAAAACAATTCATTGCACATGGACAATGCTCCCAGAATCAGGCTGGACAGTCCTCCCAACGCACCTCCGTTCTGTAACCTCACCTTGGGTCCTGGGTCTCCTTTTTCTCCTTTGGGACCCTGGCAAAACAAAGAAACAAATAAGTATCCTTTGCTTTCTTTCTATTCATTTTGCTCACTCTCTATCTATCTTTGGATCTTGTCATCTCTCCATACATTCTCGCATGGATTTTCTCCCAGACAATAAGAGCAAAAGACCGAGGAGCAAATTTTCCTTCCAAAGTCAGAAGGACTATTCCACAGAGAACAATGAGACCAGAGGTCCTCTCCCACCCAGCATGGAGTAAGTGTCCTATTGACCCTGAATCTTAGAGCCCTCTGCATGTGGGGCATGGGAGGGTTTTCTAGTCCATCACGGAATCCTGTGAGCTTGTCTGCAAGGCTCTGCTCCTCCTGGATTGAGTGCTCAGCTCTGGATCCCACTTGACAAAGATAATGAGATCCTAAGAGACTGGTCCTCTGGGAGCAAGTATTATAGCAGAAGATGGATAACACCTTCTTCAGGGGCTAGGTGCAGCAAGGAGGGGCACCAGTTAGGAACATGGGGTTTTGAAAAGGGTCAAAGTTTCAGTACTGAATGGGGCAGCGAGAAGGGGGCAATGAAGGAGAGGTGCTGGATGGTAAGGGACTGGATAGAGAGAGAGAAAAAAGTGATTTTCTAGTTTTCCCACATGCTATTTTGTGCAAATTTTCTGTGCTGCTCCTCAAAGAAACATGCTGTAAAGAGCACCTAGTCTCCCCATTGCATGGCTGGGAGCTGGTGGCACAGAGAAGGTGAATTATTGCAGGTAGCAGATCTGGGGTAGCACCCCACAATATGAAGGTTTCACAAGTCAACCTACATTTGAAGCCATTGGTCCAGAGACTCTGGGTTCGTGCAGTAGCCTGATGCTTCCAGAGCCTTCAATATCCTAGGGAAGGAAGAAGAATGAAAACTTTAAATCCAATTCCTGAGTGCACCTACCTACACCAGTGTGGTTTTGGGAATCGGGGCTTGCTGAAAATGGCACAGCCCCTGCCCTCAAACTGGCATTCAGTTCGCTGGTCTTTCCAGAGTCTTTTGGGCACATTGTTCTTCAGCCACAGAAAGGGCGAAAAGTACCTCAAATCCAAGTCCCGTTGCGCACCCAGGACCTGGAGGCCCAGGGGGTCCAGGAGGCCCTGGGGGTCCCATGATCCCAGGAGTGCCAACTTGTCCATTTTTCCCTGGGGGTCCTGGTGAGCCTCTGTTGCCGGGGTCACCCTGTAGGGAAGAGAACAGGCTGACTACCCAGCCCTGAGTTCACTAACGGAAGGGATGACACCTGAGTCAGAAAATCATTCTTTGAGCTTGATTAGGTTGGTGAATTCTCTGATCTGTACTGCTCAATGGTACAGGAACAGTTGTCTGGCTAATTGACATTGATTGCACTTGGAGATAAGCTGAGGCACTCATTTGAGTGCATTTGCATGGAGGGGTGAGGAAGGAGAAAACATGGCAGGCTATCCGCTCCCCTCCGTCTCCAGCTGTTCTGCCTTCCAGGAGCAGTTCCTTCGGGATGCAGTTCTCTCTGCTCCATGACATTTATACATTCAACATTCCATCCCAACAGTTCAATTATAGTAAATCCAGAGAAAGGGGAGAAAGGAAGAAAACGTTATTTTTTTTTTTTTACCTTTTCACCAATTGAGCCATTAGGCCCTCTCGCTCCCTGAAAAACACACAAACAAACAAAGACAGGTCAATTAATATATATCTAATAAGGTATGTTCAGAATAAAATGTAGAATTATGAATTCTTAAGCAACAGGATATCTACATGGGACTCTTTTTGTCTCAGTTTTGGCTGATATCTCAAAGCTGAGTACGTTACAATAGTTGTCAGTTGCTAGGCACATCATGCTAAAAGCTGTGAAACCCATTTTTCAACCATTAGCTCATCGCCTACCTCAAGAGTAAAAAGGAGAAGTTGAAAATCCACCATGGAGAGATTGTAGAGGAAGGATTCCCTTGGAGGGTTATCAGTACCGGGTAGTCCCTTTCCCACCCCTCCCATGATGGATGTAAAGGGATGCTTCTTCTAACCTGAAGCCAAAGGAAGGGGCTGCAAGAACTTGACATGTATTTACTGGAGATATGTGGAGCGATGACTGACTTTTTTTTTTTTTTTGGAAAAAAATCTAAAGACCAAAAGCTGGCTGGAGTGGCCCCAGAATGGGGGTGTGTGTATTGCATGAAAACGGTGCATGTCCACCCTCACATGTGGGCCACAGTACAGATTCTCTGGGGGTCAGATGTGAATCCCATGGAAGGGAGCCACTTGTGAGCTCTGAGCGGAGGAGAAGACCAACAGGGGCTGGTCGCCAGAAGCGGTTAGCCACAGGAAACAGTCCTAAATCAAGAAACTACAGTCGGGGGTCCCCAGCTGGAGACTCACTGGAGAAACCTCAAAAACACTCACAAGAGAAAGAGCCAGCAACTGCATGGCCACACAGAAGGCCATGACACCTGATTATGACATACCTGTCATCTAAGTCTGTGCCCTTGCCCCTGTCCCGATTCCCTTTCCTGTACCAAATCCATAGAAATGACAGAGTAGATAGTTCCAAAAGAGTCACACTCAAAAATAAGATGGAGAAAAATGTTGAACCTGAAATAAGATGGAGAGTGAAGAATGCCAAAGGAAAAACAGATGGGAAGCTGAAGCCAGAGGCTTCAGTCATGGAGAGAAACCAGGGCAGGAAAGTATCGGGCAAAGTGGTGGTGGAAGCCAGGAGCAGGGTTTGGCTTTGACGGGGAGATAGGCTGAATTTCTGGAGCAAGGCCCTGCCCATCTCCTCTCATCTCCCACTCCCACTGTTAGTAAAAGAACAATAAGAGTTGTTTACTGGGAGATCTAGGGGAACCCCATACACATAAGATCTGCTGTTGAAGTGCCTGCCTGATGGCACAACCTACTCCTCCTCTCAAAGCCCTTCCCCAAATCTGGATATCCTGGAAGTAGCTACTGCCCCCAAAACACATGAAAAAAACAGACCAAAGAGGGATTCCAATTTCAAAAGCAAACACACAAGCAAGAAACACTGCACACCTGAGGGAAGACAGCACTATGAAAGAGAGACGATGATGTCAACAATGGAATGTGTGTGTGAGGAAATGGAGTTGAGGACACAATCAATCAGGACTTTAAGTACACAATACATACTCTCAGGGAGAAAAGAGAAGCTATTACAGCCATGAAACAAGGACAAGCTATTACGAAATAAGAACAGTGGTTATGGCAAAGAATCAATTAGAGATCTTAGAAATAAAAATGTATAACTATCGAAAGGAAGAACTCTACGGAAGGGCTGAATAACATAAGAGACATACCTGAAGAGAGAATTACAGAAAAAAACCAGGCTAGACACGCTATGTGTGAAGAGATAGTATTTGGGCCCACTTCACTGGCTCACAGATTTGGTGGCTAACATTTTGGAATTTCAGCAGATTGGCTTGGGGATGGAAGAGCTCACCTTAATGAAATTTACATGAAGAGGTAGAGTGAAAAGTGGGATCCCCAATTAAAAGGGTCAGCAAAGACCCCATACTTCTGAAATGGCGATGCTAGAGCTAGACTTCATTCCTCAGTGAGAGAATTGTGTAGGGAGGCCATGTACCATCTTGGAATTTCAATCAGCCCTGCTGTAAGCCTGGCTGTGATGATGAAGTATGGGGAAATCAGTTCTATAACAGAAACACTGTGAAGGAATCAGGAGCAGGGAAAAGTGCTACATGTTGCAAAATCATGGTTTAGAATTCATTAGAAATTTTGGCTCATTATGGTAACTGGATCTGCTAAGGATATTATTAGACTTCATCATACAGGACCATCAAAAAGCTAACAAATGCATGGATAGTTTTCCTGTTGTGGTTTCTGAGACTGCACAACTTACTGAGCGTGGATGTCTACTGGTTTTGCTCATGGTGTTTGTTATACTAATAACTTCACAGTGTTATAATTACAACTGATTCTAGTTTATTTGGTTTTATTGGGGCCTATAATCCAGATTTTGTGCCAAACCCATCTGATGGTGAGAGAAGATATAAAAATAGGAAATCAGGCCAGTACTGGAATGTTTAATTGAAGCAAGTTGTTATAAGCTTTAAACCCGTTACCAGATTCCAGTTAAGAGGGGCTCCTGGCTCAGGCTCTGAAGTAATAAGTACTCTGTTCTTTATTACACAAGATTTAGAGATTGCTCAAAGCCAAGTTGGGATTACCTGGAGAACAGGAGGTGATAATGATTTATCTGCATTGCTCTTACATCTCATGGAAAAGAAAGAAGGTGGTTTTGCAATGCAAACAATGACATTTTGGTAGCTTGGTGAGATTACTTAAAGCCTGTTAGTTACTAGCTTAACATTCCTCAGCAATTCTAAGTGCTGAAAAAATTTCAAAATACAAACTCTTTTCTACCTGGATGTCTTGACATCTTTTGAGTCTGAAGAAGACAGAGAATGATTCGGATTGTAAAAGAAGGAAAAGAATGATCACTGTAAATCCTAGACATGTGATGAAGAACTGGGAGGCGGAATCTGCAGTGCAAAAAGCAAGAAGGAATTTCCCAGAGTTCCATCTCCAGTAAGTTCTTCAGCATCCTTTCCAGAGGCATGCTGTAGCTGAGAAAGTAGGCTCCTCCTCGCCTATCCCATCATGAGCTAAAGATCTCAGAGTTAGCTGCTCATCTTAATTTGAGGAAAATAAATTAAGGAGTATTACTATCATGGAAACTCAACATACAATAAACTATTTGATAAATTCTTAATGACCATCATTTTGTTGACAATCCTACATTTGAAAATTATGATTATTTGTAACAATACATTTTTCCAGTCAAATAAACTAGACCTTATTCATTGTGGAAAAACCGCACTTTAGACAACTGCCTACACTGATGTAAGTGCTCTGCAAGTAAGAAGAGAGGCCGATTTGCTTGCAGTACGAAGGAAGACCACCCTACAAGTATCTATGTAACTGTGGCAGGCACTGCCTGGGCAGGAAATGAGTCCCTTGTGACCGGAGGTATGCAAGCAGAAGAACGGAAAGTGTGGAGGGGAATCAGGATCAAGTATATCATTGTATTTTCTTTACGTTACTGTTACGTTCTTGAGATTGTTCCTTTTCTTTAGCATGTTTTCATGATTTATCTAGACCGGACTCCTTGGTTTACTTTTCTATTTTTATTTTCTTAAGGCAAATGGCGTGTGCAAGTTTCCCCTTGAGCAAGTTTCCTTCTAGAGTCTGCTTCTGCTTTTATTTGACCAGAAAGCATCACATACACACAACACAATGAATTAGGACTCACAGAAAATTTCCAGGGGAGAAATGTGATTTATCTCCAGCGATTATTCTGGGTAAGGCTAACGTTCTGAGCAGCTTCAGACTGCGCCTGCTCGGGTGTCTGGGTGTCTGCGGATATGGGTGTGAGTATTTTTAAGTGCCAGACGAGTGTGGGAGGGGTTTGTGGGGGCGAGAGCGGGGGGGGGGGGGGACACTGGTAAGGAGAACAGGGAAGATGAGGGTAGGTCTGTGATGTTTCCTGTAAAATTTAATTTCTTATGAAATATTTGGTACATGTAAAATGAGTTCTATAAAGCTTGACAACTGTTTATTCTTTTTCTGAGAAATGAGCTTTCCCTGAAAATCCAGTTACTGTTTCAACTAAAATAAACACGATTTGAAAGCTGACAGAAATTGGAAATTCAGTTCAGTGAGAACAGTGGCATCTAGGAAGTTTCTATGACTTATCCAGGTGGGGTACACAGAAGGCCCCTGCTCCCCATCCCAGTGGGGTGGGCCCCTCCCTCTGAACCCCAGTGAAATTCATGAGAGTATCACTGGGAGGTCAGTCTTATCTTTATTGCCCCATTTCACTGGGACATGGCTTATCTCATCAGCCAGGCTGGGAACACTATAGGGACAAGGACTTCACCCCCCCATAGCACCAGTAGGGGCTTACAGACAGGAGACAAGACAGGCTTGCAGAAAAATGAAGAGAGTGAAGGCATGCAAGACTCTGGGAATGGAAGATTAGCATGGCACCTGAAAGAAGTTGCATTCATTTATCAAAGGCTAACAGAGCAGTGTGCTGTGTTCTAAGGATACACAGACAGTACTGGTACACTGTGTCTGTCAGGGTGGGGTGGGGAGCAGACAGGTAAACTGACAGCTTTAGTGTCATTGGTTATGCTGTGTCCCAGCAGAATAAATACTATGCTAATGTGGAGGAAGGAGGAGT
>CM053509.1:138211278-138493282 GCA_028627145.1 Eidolon dupreanum | reverse complement strand
GAGGCCACAACTGCTAACATTTAGGGAGGGTATTTCATTCCAGGGTTTTTGCATGTGTCTATTTTTAAATAGTAAAGACCACACAAAATGCTCAAGTTTATAACCAGCTTTCTCCACTTAACACTGTATGGTATTTCCCTCTATCATTAAGAATAATGTTAATAGCTACATATGTTTCATTATTTGAATATACTTTAATTCAATTAATCTCCTAATTGGCTAGTTAAACTGTGTCCAATTTTTTTCTATTATGGATAAAACAGATTAAAATATTTGTACACAAAGCCTTTTTACATATCAGACTATCTCCTTTAGGATGGATTCCTAGAACAGAAGTTTCTGGGATATTAGTATGTATCGACACAGAACTTCCCAGTAAAGCCACGGACACTGCACCAGCATAGCTGGTCACACCACCCCTCACCGAGTGCCTACTTTTCAAAGCAGAAAACACAAAAGATCTAAGGTCAACTGACCCAGTTTCTTCAACAAATCAATGACGAAAAGAGAAAAGAAGGTGGGACACAACCATAGATTAAAAGAGACCAAGAGACACACCAATCAAATGCAATGTGTAGACCTTATTTGGGTTCAGATTTAAACAAATGTTAGCAAAAAGATGTTTCTTAAACTACGGTATTAGATAATAAGAAAGAACCATTGATAATCTGTTAGATGGATAATGATGCTGTGGCTAAAAAAAAAGATCCCAGATCAACCTATTTGCAATATTAAAGAATTTATGAGTTAAATGATAATAATGTTTGAGATTTGTTTTAAAATACTCCAGCCTACCCCTCTGCTCTGCTCTCAAAAGGTGGTGGTAGGTGGTGGAAGAGATAAAGCACAATTAGTATGACTTGGCGTCCCAGCCACCCTCTTTCACAGACAGAAAATGAGGCCCAAAGAAAAAAAGGATTTGTGTGAGGCTGCACAGGTACAGTCCAGGATCACGGAAACTTGCTTTGGAGGGGACTTGAAGGTCACCCCCAACCACCTCTGATGCTTCCATTCCCTCTGCAATTCCTGCCGAGTCTCACAGGTTTCCCACCTCTAGGAGACAATCTCCTGACATTTGAGACAGGCCTTTGTATCTTTGGTCAGCTCTGCCGGTCAAAAAGTTCTCATTGCAATTTAAGGGCCATTTCAGACATGAAGCCAGGTGCCCTAGATTTTTACCTCTCGCTTTTTTTCCTCTCCAAGCCACAGCTTCCTTGTGTCTTCCCAGCCTGGAGGCCCTTCAAATGCCCAAATTGGGTATGTTGCAAACCAAAATGAAAGCCCACCCCTGAGAAAGCCAGGAACAGACCCCTCCCAGGACTTGAGCCTTGCTTTCCCTCTTCTGTAAGACTGGCCAAATCAAACCTTCACACCTTTGCGCCACTTACCGGAGTGATGGGAGTGACAGTTCCTTCAGGAGCCACTGTGGGTGCAAGGAGTGGGGGTCCCTCGGGGGGAGTGCTGCCCAACTCCTCTGCCCCAGATATGGTAAGAGGCTCCTCTGTCATGGCTGCTGCTAAGTCTTCTTCATCGCCAGAACCCTGTAAGCAAAACCAACACAAAGCATCACATCACTTAGCCCATGATGCAATGTACACACAGCTGCCTGCCAGTGAGTTTTGGTGACTGTCACTTCTACAGCACTAACCCAATTTCAAAAAACACTTTCTTACCTACAACTGTCATTACCCCCAACATGTTCACAGAAACACAGACTCCTAACCCGCTTCTGAAATACGCATCTCCTCTAAGCCCCTCTCCCTAGTAATGGAGTGCTCAGTACCCCATTATGACTTTGAACCATTCTCTCTGAGAAAGTTCTTCTTGGACAAAGCTAAGAAATAGCAGAGTCAGGACAAAAACCTGTTTCCTCAACCCCTCTGTCATGCTCTCTCCATTGCATCCTGCCTCCCTGAAGTTGGCGTCCCCACAAGCTGAATGCATCTTTGTCTCTGGGAAAGCCAGGACACTGACTTCTCTGCTCCCCTGTGAGAGAATACTGGAAGATACTTACAAAAGTGACTGCTTGCTCAGGGGCTGCAGTGGGTGTAAGGGGAGCCAGGCCGTCGGTGGGGACCATGCTGGCCTCCTCTTCCTTGAAAGTGCTGAGGGACACTTCCATAGCAGCTGGCGCTGTTGTCAAACTGCCTTCACCGACAGGACCCTGAAACAAAGTTGGCGTGAGGGACCATGCCACTTCGTCCACACCCCTGGTCAGTGGGTGTGTGATGGTGGGGAGGAAACTGGCGTGGCCATAGCTCCCCTTCCTCTGCTCAGCTAAGACCTCTCAGGTCGTCTCCTTCATCCCCCAGGGTCCCCACCGGGCACCTCAGCCTGTGCATCTTCAGTAACTGGGCGCTCGCCACTTCCGCAGGTGGCCCTTCTGCTTCCAGACAGCTCTGCTAGTTAAGTTCTAGTTTCTACTGAGTCAAGACTTGGTAGAACTGGGACCTGGTGCCTAGTTTTCTCACTCTGTGACAAGAGCTTTGCCTTTAAAGAAGTAGCGGCAGGAGAGAAATGAAGGTCAAGGCATGAGAGATGAGAGCTACAGGAGAAAAAAGAAAAGAAAACGGTGGTGATCACTTGGTTAATTACAACAATCTATGCAACTGCCCAGCGGCCTGGAGAGCTGTCAACTGGTCAGAGAGTACCCTCTCCACTGCGAAGTTTCACTGGATGGACACTAGACCAGAGGTGAAAGGCTGGAAGCAAATGTGTGAGTGATCTCAAAGGCCAGTGCTGTTGATATGTGACAGTCTGATGACCTTTTTCCATTCATTCACTCAGCAAATATCCATTGATTCAACACTTGCAGGGATGAAGACACTTCAATGAACAAGATGTATATAATCCCTGCCTCGCAGAGCTTACTGTCTGGCAGGGAGGCAGAAATGAACCATTTATCAAGTTTGCTGTTAATTACAGTTATGACGAAGGCTTCCAGGAGAAGTTGGGGGCACCATGAAGGTGTCTGTGGGGCGAGGTCATGGTCTGGGCTGGCACCTCCTAGACAACGTGGGGTTTGAGCTGAATTCTGAAGGGTAAGCAGGAACTAAGGAAGGGAAGAGGGAGGAAAAGGTTCTAGGCAGAGAGAAGAGAGGATGGGAAGATTCTGAAGCAAGAAAGGTCAGAAGGTCAGAAAGAAAGGAAAGAAGGTCAGTGAGACTGGAGCACAAGAGCCAGGAAGAAGTGCCCAAGACATGGTCAGTGAGGCGGGCCGAGCCAGACCCTGGGAGCCTTGTAGGCCAGGCAGGGGAACGGGGTCTGCAGGAGGGCCACCCCCACCAGAAAGCATTGAGGGAGAGGATGGAGGTGGCCAGGCAGGGGCCTCAGCCATCACCTGGGCTAGGAACTTGGTGGCTCAATCCAGGGGGCTGGCACCGGAGAATGGTACAAGGGGCTGGGTCCACCGTGTGTTTAGGCAGAAAAGTCAACAAGACATGGTGCTTGATGGGATCTAGGAAGGAAGAGGGAAAATAATCCTGGACTAGGACTGGGGATGATGGTCTCACTCATCTGAGGGGGGAAGTCAGGAGAAGTAGAAATGAGGAGTCTAGGTTTGAATCTGCTGAGCCTGAAGAACTTGCAGGACACCCATTATAGTGACATTACAGGGACAGACTTGCTAAGTGTCCTGGCATGTTTGTGTCTTGCCTTTAGAAGCTGGCAAGAGTGTCTCCACGCTGCCTAGGAAGAGGGCTGAGAAGGCCTGGCCATGCCCGTGGACGCTGCTGGGGCCTGCCTGCACCCCGGCCCTCCACTGCCCTCTGGCAGCCTGTGCTCACACCCAGAAGCACGCCATGGCTGAGCCCACCATCGCCTCTCCGGCTCATAGCCCAGCACTCCTCCTCCCTGGCCCTGAGCCCCACTGGTGGAGGCGGTGGGCCCCTGACTCACCCATCTCCCCGGGCAGCTCCCTATGGGCCCACAGGGACCTGCCTTACTACACGCTCTCTTAGGATGGGGTATTTGGTTAAGGAGGCGCCCCCACCCCAGTCGGGTTCCTTTGGATTTGCTGAACAGAATGAAGACCGGCCCTGAGAAGGCCAGTGTCCGCTCCCAGCCATGACCTCGGCACCTAGCACTTTACACTCCTTACCAGAGTGACTCCTTCCCCAGAGCCCTGGGTAGACATGGAGAGGGCTGGTCCCCCGGTGGGCGTGCTGCCAGCCTCCGCTTCCCAGTCAGTGCTGGCGGGCATCTCGGTCTCCCCTGTTGCTGTCACCCCAGAACCTTCTTCAGTATCTGGACCCTGAAGAGGACATCAGGAAGGACCACGTCAGTGATCCACCGCGCTGTGGCTGGGAGGCATGAATGGCTGGGGCCTCTCCTGCACCTGTGTCCTGTTGCTCCCTCACCTTTGAAGCACTTGCACATCCCAGGCTTCACCTTATACCACCGCCCTGACTGTGGCGCCCACACAGAAACCTGGATCATGCCCACCACCCACGGTGTGAGTGCCCTGGCCAACAGGCCGCCTCTGTGTTCATCCTCCTCCTTCCTGCCAACCCCAGTGACATGGCACTTCCCGCAGTCCCTGCCATCTTCCTTCCACTACTCCTGAGAGTGGTGTTTTCACAGAGTACTCCGGTCACGGCGCTGGAAACAAACCCAGGTCCAGGGTACACAGCTCTCTTGGGGGAGGGGTGGCGTCATCAACCACCTCCCCGCCTTGCTCTCCTCACTCAGTGCCTCTGCCCTCCACCCCTCCCACATCCCTAACTACCCTCTCCCAAGTCACCAATAGTCACGGTGACGTATCCAACAGATACCTTGCTCTTCAGGCCCTTACTCACTAGGAATCTTGGCTGGATCTGACATCATTAACCAAATCCAGAGGGCAACACCACCCTCACCTGGAATGAGACATAGCCTTCGAACCATCCTCCTTCCAGGCTTCCTTCCCCCTTTTTTCTCCACTCAGGGTCAGGTGATCTTTCTAAAACCTACTCTGACTATGTCACTTCCTTCTTTAATAACCTTCAGCGATTCCCATTTCTGCTGAACACTCTCAGGCTCCTTCTCACGGCTTCCTTGTCTCAGAGGCCTTTCCAGCCACGTTTCCCTGCTATCCGTTCCCTCACCCCTGACCCCACAGGCAGGTGGCTGCACTTCCTTAGGTCTCTGTAAGCTCCCTTGATGCCTCCAGTCCTTTGCCCCTGCTGGCCCATCTCCTGGACCACCTGTCTCACTCCCATCTTCTAGGCCACTTCTAAGCATCCCCTGGGTCTCACCTTCAGCATCCTTTCTCCAGGAAGTCTTCCTGGGCCTGTGAGTCTGGGTGCCGGCCCTCTTTTTGGTGCTGACAGAGCCCCCTATGCTTCTTCTATTGCACCTCCTTCCTTCTGTCCCCAGGAACTAGTCTATTCTATTTACGTGGTGCTTGGCACAGTGTAACATCCCACAAACATTTGCTGAATGAGTCAACAGAAGCTTCAACCTCCAAATTAGTGTCTGTTTAGACTTAGCCCCACAAGGCTGTCACTCTGCATTTTGTAGACAGATGAGAAAGGCCAGGGTCTGCTCCCACCTGAGACACCCACCATCTCCCGGAAAGAGGTGAAGTGGAACATGCACTCTGAGATGCTTACTGGAGTGACCTCTTCCCCGGGGTCCTCGGTGGTCATGGAGAGGGCTGACACCTCGGCGGGCACACTGCTGGCCTCTGCTTCCCCAGAAGGGCTGACAATCACCTCGGCTTCCCCGGCAGTGCTAATGGTCACCTCGGTCTCCCTGGCAGTGCTGGTGGTCACCTCAGCTTCTCCAGCTGCTGCTGTGGTTGCCAAACCTTCTTCTGTATGTGGACCCTGGAACAAAGGCATCATGAGGGACCACATCACTGGGCCCATGGCCTTCATCAACATGCCTGTGGCTGGAGAGAACAGATTGCCCACACCCCTTCATCATTCTGCATTTCTGTAGCTTCTTTCTCTCAGAGCACTTTCTTACCTGTGACTTTACCCCCACCCCACGACAGTCCCAGAATTACAGAATCACAGGAACAGGAGAGACTGCAATGCATCTATGTTTCCTGTTTGCATGTACCTGTGGCCAGGAGATGACTGCTTCCTGAGTCAGCCTGCTCCAGCTCTAGACACTTCTATTTAGACACATCCACCTCCCTGTGACCTTTCTTATGTGCCCATCCAGAAACCATAAGAACAAGGTGAATGTCTTTGTCCATGACGGTGCTTCAAGATGTGCAAGCAGCGCCTCCGCCCGCCTCAGCCTTCTCCAGACCAGACATCTGCTTCCTCTCTTTCCCTGTGACTTAGTTTTCTTGGCAAATACATGACCTCTGCAAGTTACACAGCAGATGCATGAAATGGAAACAAAACAGCTCTGGCTGTTGGTGCCACCAAACTGACCATGTTTTATCTCAGTTTTCAAGGTTTTATTTTATTTTATTTTTAATTTTGGGGTGGTTCTACTTTGTTTTGTTTTGCAAAAAGTAGTTCTTTTGGATACTGCAAACACTAAGCTGATCAAAGTTAGATTTCCTTGCTGCAGGACTTCTCAGAGCCTGTAAGGATGATATCATATTAAGTCCTCGCAGAATTACTGCCAAAAATAAATAATTAAATAAATAAATAAAAATTAAAAAATTAAAAAATTAAAAAATGAGAAAAGATGATGTCATAGATTTTAAAATGAGACTCTTCTGATTCTGCTTCAGCTAAAGTCCCAAAGGCTTTACAATTAAATACAATTAACTAATTAATTGTATGATTAGTAAGTACAATTCCACAGGCATTAAGTACCTTCTACATGCTAAACGAAGGAACCAAACCACTTGTGTGGGACATGATAAGTGACAGTGAAATGAAATCAGTTTTACAATCACCTGTCTCCAGGCTATGTAAGAAAAGGAAAAAAATTCATTTGGGGAGATTAGGAATTCCTCTGGAGAGAATTTTCAGTGTACTGTGGCTTACTCCTTCCTCTCTCCTCATCACAAATCATTTGGTGAGCTGGATATGTATTCCTCGGAATTTGAGACACAAAGGGACCAAATTTTTTATATCATGCGGGACTGGACTTTGAAAATACCTGTAAAAACAGGCCGTTCCCAGATAGTGACTGGGAGAGTATCAGAATTGTCTGAGTTCTCACCCTAGAACAGCAGAAAGAACAAGCTGACCCTGTGGGATTTTAGCAGAGGCCATTGTGAGAAAACTATATTTTCTTTAATTTGGCACCTGACTGTATCCAGCATTTAAAAAATTTGCTTTGTGGGTATAAAAGCCAATTACCAAATCATAGAGTAGACACACATACAGTTAATCTGATTCTAGCTTGAAGGGGGTCAAATTGCAGAAGAGGCCGTGCATCTTCATAACTGAGTAGGAGAGAGGCAGGTACCGCAGGGAGGACCACCTTGTGCTGCCTCTCCTCCTCCAGTTCTGGGGCCCCAGGACTCCCGCTTCCTCTGTACCAGCAGAAGGGAGGCAGTCTCCGCTACGTTCAACCAAAAATCCCCATAGTTCTCTACGGTGCTCAAAGCCATCAAGTCGGAAAGAAGCAAACAGATTTACTACCAACTTATCGATTTACCATTTGCTCACCTCTTCAGTGCCATGAGGGAAGGCCCCACACCCCGAGCCAACGTCTCCCTCCCGCGTGTCATTCAGGATCTTGCCACACCCTAAGGAAGCAGACATTCTGTACTTAATAACTGCATTTTGCAATCTTGAAAAAGAAGAGGTACCTCTTCACTGACTGTTTTGAAAAGGTGTCTAGAAAACAGGATTAAGAGGTGAGGAAAAACAACAACAACAACAAAAACAACAAAATGAAGTTGCAGAAAACCAGACATTGAAAGGCAGTTTTACCTGGTGGTTTGGATCACAGCTCTGGCATCAACAGCAGGGCTGGAACCTCATCTTGCAACCGAGTGACCTGTGGCAAGTGGCCTAACCTGTGCCTCAGGTTCCTCATCTATAAACTGGGGATAATTCCTATCTCATAGGGTGGTTTTGAGGATTATGTGCTGCAGGGATTAGATAAATTAATGCAAGAAATGCATCAAGGACAGCCCTTGGCATAGAGTTAGCAATATATGTTCATTGTCAGTGTGGTTCTGCATTTGTAAGGGGAGAAAAACTATATATGAGGATACATGTTTCATCAGCATCACATAATTAATACAGTTATCATATAACATATACAATATGTAGATATATATGGAAATCTGTGTGTGTGCAGATAAACCACACACTTGGCTAAACCAAAATACTCAATACTAGTTTCCTCCAGAGGATAGGAAACTACTATTTTTTTGGCTCATACAACTCTGCACTGATCAAACTGTTACCACAAGCACATATTTCTTCTGCAATTTAAAAAACACATGGAGTCTTAAAGCAAAGGAAAAGAAATTATGCTAACATGAATGCATGCCTGTTATAGGTTGGGCCCTGGGCTAAGCATGTTTCACTTCATCTTCCCGCTGGCCCATCTGTCCTACCTTAGAAGGACCTTCCTACTCACTTTGCAGCTGGCAGGCAGAGCCAGGACAGAATCCCATATTTTCAGCCTCCCCGCTATCACCAGGCATGAGTGACCTGCTCTGATCCGTACATTTGCCCCTTATTACTATTAACCCCTTCCTGCAGACGAGGGACAGGTCCCACAGGGAGCTGGAGGCTAGGAGAGGCCCTGCAGCCAGGTCCCCTGTCCCCATGCCCAGCCACTTCCACACATGCCGTGCTCACGTATGTCCATGGTATGAACAGTGTGTGTGTGGGAGGGGGGTGCTGAATTATTCAAGGACCCTGGGCACACAAGTGCATCCCCTGTCACTTTCGCATCCTCCCGACACTGACCACCAGGGGGTACTGTGCAATCAGCAGCCAGACACCAGGCCTCTAAGTTCACACCCCTTGGAGGATGAAGGCAGGAGTGATGTGTGCTTTGGGGCAAAATGATGTCAAGGAAACTTAGAATAAAACTATTAGGTGGCTTTCCCTAGCCAGGGGCAGGGCTCAGGGTTCAGGCCCCTCTTCCTCGTCATCTGGGCTGTCTATGCAACAAGAAGAACCGGAAGATTTCAGCCAGCTCAGTTGTTTTCGTTTTGCCTTTTGTCTGCCAGAGAAAGAGTCTGGCTGATCCCAGGAACTGGCCAGCGATGCTTGGATCTGGATCCTAGACTGCTTGGCTCCCACCTCTAGGACAGGCCCTCATCCTGGGCCCTGCAGCCTCTGCTCCCTTCTCGCCCCTCCTCAGATATCTTAATTCCATCCAGAGAACACCACTCACAATTCATAAACCACTTCCACAACCTCTCATCCACCCTGGAGGCAGGGATTATAAACATTCCCAGGGGACATTTAAAGAATTTAAAGCTTGAAAAAGTTAAGCAACTTGCTAGGGGACCGACAGCCGATAGGCGGCTGAGTAGGGCTTCCATCCAAACTGTCTGCTCCTGGCCCCACAGTCTTTCCACAGCAACGCCCTGACTCCTTGGCTGTATTAGGACTTTATTAAATTATCAGACTTTTTTTTCTCTATTCAGTACTGCATACCTTCTCTCACCCACAGACTTCCCAAGTTCAGTTGTTAAAATAACATTCATTTACTGATGGCAGAAGTAAAAAGAACGATGATATATATAATTGTAAAAGACATGTAAACTACAGAACTACAAAAAAAGAAAATTGAAACCACCCACAACCCTACCACCCAAAGATAACTACTCATAGCATTTTGTTGTACATTATTCATACACACACACACACACACACACACACACACACACACACAACTCTACATGGCTATGTATAAATAGATATAAATAACATAGTCAAACGCACTCACCACTTTCAAGGCTGCACGTATGAATGAAATACAATTTGCCCCACCAATCCCTACTGTGAGTGCCTGGGTTGTTTTTGACCTTGTACCTAAATCTTGGTGTTCTGGCATGGTCTGAAATGGTTACCCCTCTGATAAGGGTAGAAAATGCAGGCTGATCTCAGGCCTTGGGTACCTATCAACCTGTCGCCTGGGGGATCATGCCAGATCTTGGGTTTTTGCCAGTGCTCTTCTCTACAGCGGAGTGGGGGCGAGGGTACTGCATGGGACGCAGGAGGCCAGCACTGCCTTTGGGCTGGCCGTGGACCTCCTGGGCACCTGCCCTTCTCTGGTCATCTGTTAGTTTTCCCACATGTGTTGTGCTGGAGTTTAGATGGTCTGATCCTCTGAGGGTCAAGGAGTCTGTGGCCAAGGCTGGAAGGAGTGGGGATTCTGAAGTCAGGCCTGGGCAGCAGTTCTGTCCCACTGCCCACCAGCTGTGTGCTTGTGGGCACGTCACTTACCTCTCCAAGCATCAGTTCTTCCATCTGTAAAATACTGGCTAATAATAGCAATGCGGAAATGTGTGGTCAGGGTGGAGATGAAGTATGCAGACACTTGGCACACAGTAGGTATTTAATAAGCAGTGACAAATATTATAAGCTTTTCTGTTAAACCCCAGGTCCTTCTGGGGGGCGAAGTCTGGGGATGGAAAGTTCAGGTATTCAAGATTAAAAGCCAACTCTGCCATTTACAAACCACAGAGCCTCGTCTGGGTGCCTTGATGTCCCCATCTCGTTTGTCAGATTTGGACAATTATAATTCCTTCCTCAAGTGGTTGAGGGGAAGGTTAAATGAAATGCTCTATATTCCACACATCACCCAGGCTGGGCACGCAGTCATCACTCAATAAAAAACCAACCAGGCTATGTGACGGTGTAGCCAGGACTTGCCTTGCTCAGGGCTGCTGTGCAGGATGATGCTCAGGTTGGTGGTTTCCTGGGTCCCCTCAGGTATAGGCTCGCCGGAAAGCTCCTCATCCTCGGAGGGAGGGGATAGAGTTGGAGGTGTGTTTATGGGATCGACTTCTGCTTCTTTATACTGAAGGGAGAAAAAACAAGACCCGCAAGGATTTATTTAGCAGGAAAGCATAAAAAACAGCAGTGAACACCAGTGGAGAAAAATATATATTCACAAAGTGCTGAATAAGCCCGGAAGAAAGCCTAGACCTGCCTACTGTGTAGGTGGTCAATCACTGAACCTCTCAGGCTGGAAAAAGGTACATGCTAAGAGTAATTTAATTCTGTTCTGAGACTCTGCTAATCTCTGAGCACAGAGACTACATTTCTGCATCCCAGGCCAGCACAGAGGAGATGCTTAATAAAGATCTGTTAGATGAGGGAATGAATGAATGAACAAATTAATGAAGCAGGCTGCACTCAGTAAATGCTACATAAATCCAACCTCAGATGCACACTGGTCATGCATGCTTCTGAAAATAAGAGATGGGCATAGTTTCATTTCCAGTAAACTTCAGCTTTGCTGGGTAGCTTTTCCAAAGCCAGTCAATATCTTAACCAACTTTACTAGGGAAAAACAACAAAAACCCCCAACAGTTGGAAACACCAAAGAGTTCAGAGATCTAGGTAGAAATCCTGATGGGGGGCAGCAAAGGTTATGACATCATCCCCAGACCCAGAAATCAGGTAGCAGCTCCTGAGACCCATGGCTTGTTAGTACTCAAATAGTCTTATTGCTTTCTGAGCTCAAGGGACCAGGGAGGGAGTGAATGGAAGGATCCTGCTAACCGGTGTTGGATGTATAAGAAATAACTAAGACACTTAAGATTTCAGGGTTAATTTGTGACTGAATCCATTACTTACCTATCCTGACTAATTTCCTTAATGTCAGAATATAGTGTATAAACAATGAATTTCTGCTTCATTAGAACAAGGAGGATTGTTGTGGGCCCTATAACAGGATTTGTTCTTACAATCAAATTTGGGTCAAATCCCAGCTCTCCACTTATTAGCTACGTTATGTTGGGCGAGTCATGTAACCTCGCTGAGCCTCAGCCTCCTCCTGTGTAAAATGGGGCCAATGATAATGATTTACAGGGTATGAAATGCATGGAGGTCCTCAGTACAGGGCATAGTATGAGCCCATCAATGGCAGCTGTCATCAACATCGCTAGAATTCTAAAGTCTGAGAAAGACCAACACCTCGATAGTGATTTTCTCTTGAGTGTTGATATGAGATATGATTGTTTTATCTTTTGGTATCTGCACTTTTAAATTTCTTTTTAAATCATGAATATGGAATATTTGTGTACTAAAAAAAAAAAGATAGCTTATTGTACTGTAAAATCTCAGGGTGGAGGCAGGGCTGGAAGGTTTCAAGGAACCAAAACTTGAAGAATGAGCAGAGTTTCAGAAAACAGAGATGGAAGGAGGCGTTAAGGTTAGAAAGGACACAGCATCTTCAGAATCTGAAAACCTGAGCTTGGCGAGGGCCTGGGGCTGGAAGCAGGAGAACAGAGCCAGGAGGCAGAGAGAGGGAGTGGGGCTGGTTCTTTGGTGAGAAGTCTGGCCTTAGACCTGGGCCATTTGTGGGGTATCAGGCTGGGTAGTGGCATGAGCAGGGGAGTTCACCCTGGTGCCATTGAGAACACGGATTTGGGGAGTTGAGGTTAGGCCGGGAGACCAGGAAGCTGCAATGAAGAAGCCTGGTGAGGCGGGAACCAGGCAGTGTGGTGGTGGTGAGGCGAGGCGGGGTGGTTTGGGGGAGGAGGGCTGTGAAGGTCAGGTAAAACTACTCCATCTCTCCCCAGCTGCGTGGTGACCTGGCAGGGTGGCAAGGACCATGTCGTAGGTAGTTCTCCTTTCTCTGCCAGGGTCCAGCGTGAAAGCCACCCTACCAGGGTTCCCGGATGGTCTCAAGAAAGCCTGTCTCTAGCTTGGAGCAAGGCTGCTAGTGGCTGGAAGTGAAGATGCTTTATAAGGGACTTGGGCTTTGAGACAAGGCATATAGGGTAGGTGAGCATGTGCAAAACACAGGACAGCAAGGTAAGGGTGAGCTGAGCTCTATTACTCAAGGTGGCAAAGGTTGAGTTACTTGAAATCACTGACTCCAGTCTGTCAGCCAAAGACTTCTTTTGGCAAACTCCTAACAAGGCAGCCACAAACCTACTTTCAAGGGCAGAGCTCAGACCTGGTGAGTCGACCCTCGGTGATCAGGGTCAGGAGCCCTGCCTCTAACAGGCAGGTGTTGGTTTTCACAGGTTAGTGTGGATGGAGAACCAGTGTGGCCTGTGACAAAATAGGAATGTTGAGTCTTAAGACATTTTTATTAAAAGTGTGGTGATATGCTGAGCCTACTCTCATTCGACACGTATTTCCTGAGGCCATCTTCTGTGTTAGGTCTTTGGCTGATCCCTGAGGGTACGGAAATGAATAAACAAGGCAGAGGATCTGTCCTCAAACTGTTGGACTATGGGGGAAACACCAACGCAGACACAGACCCAGACACAACTAACTGTGATTGAAGGTGACAAGTGGAACAGCAGAAGCCAGAGCCAAGTTTGGAGAGGGGAGTTGGCAACGGCCTCTGCTGAGGAGCTATGGACTGGATCTTGAAGGGTAAATAGGAGTTGGCCAGGCAGGGTGGGGGCAGGAAGGGCCCTCTGCCAAACAGGGCCCAGGGGCCAAGGCATGGACAAATGGGAAAGTGCTTGGTGTGTTTGGGCAACTGTGAGTGTTTTGGTTCCTGGCTGTGGTCAGAATCACCTGCAAAGCTTTTTGCATGTACAGACTCTTGGACTTCACTCCAGACCTATAGAGTCTGAATGTCCAGGTATGCAGCTCAGGCAAGTCTTTTTTTAAAGAATTTCCCCTTCGGTGTTCTGTTCTCTCTCTCTCTCTCTCTCTCTCTCTCTCTCTCTCTCTCTCTCTCTCCCCACACACACACACACACACACACACACACACCCCACAACTTTGATGCACAGCCAGGGCTGAGAACCACAGAGATATTAACTCTAACTCAGCACAAGACAGAACTTTCCAGAAATGGAAAGGTGTATCGGCAGAAGCTGACAGCAGGGGGAAGAATGGGGTAGCAGGGACTCCTACCCTAAATGGGGGAGGAAGTGAGGAGGGGCTGGCTTTTTAAGTCCCTGAAGGCTCAAGCACACCAAGATTCAGTTCGTTGGTCATGGCTTGTGTCTCGAAGGGTGGCAGTTGGAAAGGGTAAGGACAGGGAAGTGAGATTCATGCCAAGAAAGAAGCCAGACAGTGAGGGGAAGAGAATGTCTGAGAGTAAG
Organism: Eidolon dupreanum; assembly: GCA_028627145.1. Taxonomy (NCBI): domain Eukaryota; kingdom Metazoa; phylum Chordata; class Mammalia; order Chiroptera; family Pteropodidae; genus Eidolon; species Eidolon dupreanum. The sequence goes on along the minus strand of CM053509.1, from coordinate 138,479,169 downwards.
AAGGAAACTCCCTCGTTCCTGGAGGGGTGGCCAGAGAGGGGAGCCATGGAGCCCTTCCATGAGACGGTGAAGGGGAAGTCACTCTGGGGTGATGTGACCGACAGTGCCCTGGTCCCATCATGATCTGGCTCTGCTACTTCCTAGCTGGTCAGCCTTGGACAAAACTCTTCGCTCTTCTAAGCCTCAGTGCCTCCTCTGTGAATGAATGGAAAAACACCACCCTGCAAAGGAGGCTAAAGGAAGTGAGTGCTCTGCTGGAGCACGAGAAGGGGATTCTGATATTCAGGTTAGGTCAGTACCTGTGACTCAGAGACACAGCCTTGGGGGTGGAAAGCGGGGAGAGGGGATTCTCTTAAGGACTGAGGGCAGCCACAGGGGTTTGGTATACTTGTAGGCAACCTCAGCCACCAGCCAACCAGGAAGCAGGTGGTGGGGAGGTGGCCACAAGAGGAACAGACACTGTAACATCACCTGCTTAATCCTCACAATTACCTATCATTAATAGTAACAAGCATAAACCACCAGTATCTTTCACAGTTTCACACTGATCACTTCATCCCTCACACTAACCCTGTGAAGCAGGTCCACTGCATTCTAACCAAGGAGGAAACTGAGACTCCAGGAGGTACATTACTGGCTCCAGGTCAACGACCAGTAAGTGGCAGCGCTGTCTTCATACTTGGTGGATCTCCCATCTATACCAGTTTTCTTAAAACCATTGAGGAGAGTGGGACTGGGGAATCTAGGAAGGAAAGGGCTGGGTGCCCTGGAGTCTACCGAGTCCATCAAATCTCTTTTTCACTTCTCCAGACACTTTGGGGATTTATTCTGTACCCATGCCCAGCTGCAGTGCACATCCACATCTGCCCTGCACTGCCCAGGGGAGGAGTCTCGGGCTAAGGTCCTGACTCCACCACCGTGTGACCTTGGCAAAGTCACTCTGCCCTCCTGAGGATCTATCCACTGCCCTCTCCCTTGCAGGGTTGTTGCAAGGATTAAATTAAGTCATATATACAAAGCCCCAGGCACACAGTTGGTATGGAGAAATGCTGGTCCTCTGCCTTCTCCTACCATTTCTCTACTTCTGTCCAAAGCTGCCTGGCTCAAATGCTCCCTCCACCAGAAAGCCCTCCCTGACCAGACCCCGCCCCCATGATCACTGCATGCTCTCAGATCCTGGGCCCCTTTCCCGTCCTTTTCCCAGGGCCACTTTGGGTTACTGGCAACTCTGCCTGAGTCAGCCTTCTAGCTGTGAACTGCTGCATTGGGGGTTAGCAGCCATCTAAAAGGTCCAAGGGACCACCACTTTGTGCCATGGACATGCTGATGGAGTGACCAAAAATCAATGGGATTGCAAAACTGCTCAGAGCAGTCACTGCCTAGGTGGCCACCTTGGACCCTTGACTTCCTCCATCCGAGCTGCCCAAGAACTGGCTGCAGTCCTGGGGATGGACTTCTGCAACGCCACCCAGGCCAGCAGCTCAGAGTCATGGCCTGAACCTGGATGGGGCACTGGAGGAATTGTGCTCTAGCCCCAGCTCTGCTCATGCACCCTTGAGCCAGTCTCTTCCCTCACTGGGCCTCAGTTTGCCAGTCTGTACAAAAGTGAGTTTTCTGTACGCCTCTGTACAGAAAGAGGTGACCCTCTAGCACTAACAGACTATGGTTCTATTCTTCCTCACTCACACCTATAGCCTCTGCCATATTTCCATCTCTGCTCTTCTAGTAGAGATGGGTCTATAGAGTTATCCAGGCCAGCCAAGGAGATTTCTGGAGCTTCTGTGTTTGATGACTCAGAAACTTCTGGCTGTTCTCATTAAAACGGGCTCCTTGGTGTCTCCACAGTCTGACTCAGTGCTTTCGACATCACTTCCTTGTCTTAGCCAAAGGTTACATTTCCAGGAAGGAGGAGGTCTATGTCACTGGGAGGATGGCTGACTTTCCCAGGAGGCCAGAAGTGACCTCCAGGGAGGACTTTGCAACTCTCAGGAGTGCGGGCTCTGATTCCTTCTTATAGCCAGAGTCTCGAGTAAATGTTACAATAGCCACCATGCAGAGCCACATTGCTCATGTCAGGCGTGGGTCTGAGATCTAGCCCTGCACTGTCTTATCTAACCCTCTCAACAACCCCTGGCGATAGGACTCTGATTATTGTTTTATGGAAGAGGAGCTGAGGTTCAGAGGCTGAGCAAGTAATCCAAGGTCACAGAGCTGGGAAGCAAGAGAGCACAGCCCTCTCGCAGCCATAGTGCATGGTGGCATTCGGGTCACTGGTGTTCCCTTGCACTGGAGATTTTGCAAAATGCGTATTGGCCAGTAATTTTTTGCCCTCCTCTGATGAAGCTGAAGTCACAGATCTGAGAACAGAGACGTCAGTTGGTTCTGGGCACTCTTCCGTAACGTGCAGCCCCCTAAAAGCTGACCAGGATGACATGACGCAGCACCCTAGTACTCACCGGGGCTTGAGTGTAGGTGTCGGCTTCTAAGATCTCAGCCAGTCCAACTGTCTCCTGAAGCCCGCTGGTCTCTCCTGACGCCTATGTGGAGACAAATGGTGCCAGGCATAGGGGGAGCAGTTTACAACTGGTAAAGTCAGAGAATTGCCACCTATGGAGGAACTGTGTGCGTGTGTGTGTGTGTGTCTGTGTGTGCGTGTGTGTGTGTCAGAGAGGGAGAGAGAGACAAGAGACAGAGAGATTGGGATTGAGGAGAGAATGCTTGGCTATTCATTGTTTCCTTCCACATTTTATTGCTGAAATAAATTACAAATCTAGAATCAACTTAGTCACTGTAACATAACTGCTTCCATTTTTGTGCAGGTTCCCTTCAGTCTCTCTCAAAAGACACTCCCAATCTCTGCATGGCTGTCACCGGAATTTTACTTTGGAAGTATGTTTTCCTGTTGCTACCTAATCTTCATAATTGGCATTTTAATGGCAGCCAAGGAGCCTATGATTTTACCATGATTTTGTGAACAATCCCTTGATCGCAGACTCTTGGTTTTTCCTACTTTTTATATATTAACAGCAATGTAGAGATAAAGGAACAAAAACACTTAAGTTTCCCTTCTCTCTGCCTCCCAAGAGCGTCAGGCCCAAACTGTGGCCTCGAGGAGTGCAAACATTCTTACAGAACCAAAGTCCACCTTGCAGGGGCTTTCCAACGAAATCAGCATCCATTTCTACCAAACGAATGAAATCAACCTCTGTTTTGTTTTAGGGTTGATGCCACCCAAAGAGGAACAGGAGTTCTAGGATTATGCCATGCTCTGCTTGCCCCTGGCTCCTTGCATCACACTATGGCTTCTGCCCAAAATGCCTTTTCCTCTGCATCTGAGGAACACTTGCTTGTCATGGGCCAGGCACTGACTCTACCCTGACCTGCTCTCAGTTCTTCCTCTCTCACCTCTTGCCCTGACCCAACCTGCAGAGTTTGGGTGTGAAGACCAATCACACTCTGCACTGTCACTGGATTTGGATGCATGTGTGAGTTGCTGGAGGATGGAGACAGTTCCCAATTTATCCTTTTATCTCCAGCATCTCCCCAGGTCTGTCACCTGGCAGGTGTTCAGTAAGATCTAGAGGCAGGGAGGGAGGAAGGAGGAGAGGGAGGGAGAGGAAAAGGACCCATCTTTTTTCTCCTGCCCACCACCCCACTTCCAACTTAAGAACTGATTCATTTGCCAAGCATAAAAGTTAAATTTAGATGCGTTTTTATAGGAATTTACACCCAGGATGTCTTAAGAATTTTAGCTTCGATTTTAGAATCCTGATACTGTTCCTTGACAGGAAGTCTGGAAACCAGGCCACTGATGGCCACAGCTGCGGAAGAACCTAACACCTTAGAAGAAACACAACCCCCCACTCTCCTCACACCAAAGAGATGACTGAAGTTCTTAAAAATAATAAAATAAAGCCCAAAAGCCCAAAATAGAACTTGAGGGAGCACTTGCCAAGATGAGAGATCTTAGACACTCCATGACGTTGGGGAGGAAGAATTGCCTGGGCACCCAGCCTTTCTCTGGCCGACTGGCTGCTGGGGCTGCAGGGCCCACTGCGGGGGCAGTCGAGCAGTCAGGGAGGGGGGGATGGGGGACTCACCGAGGACTCTTCGGCTTCACACAGCTCCTCAGGAGTCCTGGGGTCAGGGTAGATGGTGAGCTGCTGTACGGAGCCCTGGGGAAAAGCAGAGGGGTCAGAAGCTACTGCTTGCACATCTATAGCTCGGCCACCAGTGAAAACATGATCGTTTTTGTAATAGAGAAGAACCAGTGAAAGGACCAGTGTGAGAATGTGCTGCCTGTTGGCCCTGACAAGAAAACCAAGCCACCTCTTGGTCCCCTCTCATTCAGAGGGGCCCTCTGCTTGAGCCATTGTAATCTGAGTCCCAGTAGCTAGAGAGGCCCTCGGAGAGTATTGTGTTCAAAGCACAGACTAACACAGCAGACTCCTAACTGGTCCTTAGGTCCCCAGCTTGTCAGGGGCGGACCCGAAAATGCATGTTTCCCCTTTCCCAGAAAGTGTCCTTCCCCTGCAGCTGGAAGCTTCTCAGCTGGAAGGCCTCGAATCAAGAAGAGCTGCCAGCCTCCCCGCCTCCACTCTCACCTCCTCTCCCCATTCCTGACAGCCCATTCTCCACGATGCCCCCAGAGTGAGCATTTAAAGATTGTTAATCGGATTTTAACTTCTTATAACCCTCAGCCTTCCAGTGTACTACACACAAACCCAAACGCCACCCCTCAGTACTGTCACATATCGATGAGCACCAAGTTAAGTGCATATGCTGACTAAATGAATAAGTGCTATAACTTAGGAGTTTTCTTTAGACTGGCGTATTCCTAAAAGCTCATTTTGACAGTAAAGTCAGTTTTTTTGACATCTTTTCAGAGCACATTGTCCAAAAGGAGAAATAGAGACTCACTCATTCTAGCTTATTCCACCTTTGCAGATACTGCTCACGCGCATGTCCAAAGGTAAAATCATCGAAAGGTACAACAAACCTTACTCTTCATATGATGCCTTAAAATGCACTAAGTGCTTTCACACAGGTTATCTCGTTTGGCTCTACAACCCCATGGCAGTGGGTTTTCTTCACCTGACTTACAAATAAGAAAACACAGAGAGAATCAGAGAACCCAGGTACTATTTAAAACCATCAGGCTGCATTGAAAACTTGAGACTGGAATCTAGGTTTTGGGTTCTGGGCCTAGCATTCTTCCCGCCATACATGCATGCCTCTCTGAGGACATAAGGGTAAAATAATAACAGAATAGCTGTTGGTGTTTGCTGTGTGGTGAGTCTGTGTCCGGCGGCCTCCCTGGTCTGCAGGACTTGGACTCACAATGAATCTCTCCAGCCCCGTGGCTCCGGCATTGCCCACGAAGATTCCCGCACTGGGCTCGAAAGCCAAGGCTTGAGAGGACCGCCGGAAGGGGATGTGGCCATGCTCCTCGCAGTCTGTGATGAGGGTCACTTCCTCACCCTGGACGGTCACAGCAAAGCGGTTCCACCTGTGGGTCATCACAGGCACTGAGAAGGCAGCAGCTTCGTGGGACACTCGGGAGCCGGGCTCCGTGTAGTAGAGGATGACCCGCTGGTGGCCGTCCTCCACGCCCGAGAGCCGCAGGCCCAGGTAGATGATCTTCTGTAAGGCGTCCGTGATGGCAAAGAGCACACCTCCTCGGGCGCTGCTGGGCTTTGCCGTGACACTGATGGCAAAGTCACGGAAGAAGGTGGGTGGGATGAGGGTTCTGGCTGGGCGGCCCACGTTGGCGCCAGGCCCAAAGCTGTAGGCAGGGAAGCCACCATAGCCTGGGACGAAGGACACAGATGAGGGCAGGGGGACACCAATGAGCTCGGTGAGGTCCAGAGGGCCCTGGGGAGCCGAATCTGCAGGGAAAGAGAGAGGCCATGCTTCACGCATACATTCTACTATGCTTGGAAATGAGGAAGAAAAGTCACAAATGAAATGAGATCCCTCAGGACCTCATTGTACTTTTTTCCCCTTTTTTTAAAATTTATTTTTCGATTATAGTTGACATACGATATTATATTAGTTTCAGGTGTACACATAGTGACTAGACATACCTCACGAAGTGATCACCATGATAAGTCTGGTAACCATCTGACACCGTACATAGTTACTATATTACTGACTATATTCCCTATGCTGTACTTTACATTCTTGTGACTAATTCTATAACTGTCAGTTTGTACATCTTAGTCCCACTTTATTTTCTTAATTGTTGTATTTCAAACTTTTTTTGACATCAACTTGCAATAAGGAATGCATTTACAAGCAACTCAATATGCATATTTCGATAAATACATATCTGTAACATTAAAATAAATGTTTCATGAGACATTATTTACTTTTAATACTCACCAGGCTCTCTAATATTTTCCTTTCTATTTAATAATTCTTTTTCTCCTGTATTTTATTAAAAACATGCCAAAAACGACCTACAAAACTGATTTCATTACCCATTAATGGGTCATGACCTGCAGTTTAAAAAATATTTAAAAATATTTCCTAGAATATTCCTAGAATACATAATGTTCTACACCAACGTGGAGATTTTTTCCCCATTTCTTTCTGTAAAACAGGGTAGGTTTGTTTTGTTTTGTTTTGTTTTGTTTTGAATGAGGTTTACTGTTTAAGTGCCTCAGGGGGCGAGAAAAAAAGCAGGGACAAAATGAAGTGTTCCCAGACCTAGAGACAATTAAAATTTTTCGTAAATGTCATCATCATTGACGGTCCCTAAGCTCTCACTCTGCTAGGCTCTGCTCTGAACTCTTCACATATATCATTCCATCCTTATAACTATGAGGTTCAATACTATTATCCCCACTTTACTTTGGAGAAAGCTTAGAGAAGATAAGAAATTTGCTCAAGGTAAGTTCCATCCAGGTTTCTAAGCCAGAGCATTTGACCCCAGGAGCTCTTAACCACTACCCAATGGGGAGATAAACAACAGGGCTCCATTGTGGTGGCCTGGAAAGGAAGCACTGGTCCATTCAACCATTGCGCCTTTGGAGAAGGCTGTGGCCTGACTTGCGCCCACTCCCAAGGTGATGCCCAAGGTACCAGCAGTGATAGGAAGGCAGGTCCCAGGGGGAAGTGGACAGGACCCTGGAAGATAAGACCATGATATGCAGGCCCTTTGGCCTTGCAAATGAAGCCTGAACCTGAGGATTCAGCCTGGAGTAAATGAGGGTCACAATCGAGCAAGTTCCTTCCTCAGAGACCAGAGGGCAAAGCAGACTCATATGGTGACTGTCTGACTACAGCCAAAGACCAGAGGACCCTGAGAACCTGGGTGTCCTCGGAGGACTTGGTGGATTGGTACTCAGAGAAGATTCAAGCTACCTGAGGGCACCACGAGTAAACCCCCACCTGATGAATCAGCCTGTTTCCAGTTTACGAACTCGTCCCCTTTAACTGGACAACTGACCAGCTATGTAACGTTGGGCGAGTCAATTTATCACTCCAAGGCTGTGTCTGCCTCTATGGTATGGACTCCATGAGAAGGATTAAATGAGACCATCCATGTAACCCCGGTAATTATGGTGGTAATGCAGTAAATGTTCACTGCTCTTTCTTTTTATTATATTCACTCAACAAGCCCGGGAGGGTGATAGGCGGGGTTATTGCCCCCACTGTGCTGATGTGGAAATGGAAGCCAAGATGAGATCCTAGACACCTCATCTCCGTGCCCCTGAACTTCCCACAAGAAATAATAATGACCAGGTTTTTCATGCTGGAATTTCTGCTGTTATCTCATTTTACAGATGAAGAACTAAGGCTTAGGAAGATGGAGTGACTAGCCTGAGGTTACATAGATAGTAAATGGCAGGATGTTTTTGAGCCACTTCAAGTTGGTTCACTGCCTCAGTCTCATGAGATGGGAGCTCTCTCCCAAGGGGGCAGCTTGATCTGGTTTGCCTGCTGTGCTGATGCCCCTTCACCAGCAAAAGGATGCAGTCGAAACTCTGGTCAGTCCAGGAATTCAAACATCCCTGGAGGATGGGAGAGAGACACCCTGACTCCTGTGCCCCACCCCAGAGCACCCAGAGAGAAGGATGCCCAAAGTCAGCAACTAGCCTGTGTGTGTGTGTGTGTGTGTGTGTGTGTGTGTGCGCGTGCGTGTGTACACAAGTCACAAATTATTATGAAATATTTAGGACATGCAAAAATGCATAAACAATAATATGTGACACATCAAATGGTTAAAATGGTAAATTTCATGTATTTATATTTTACCATAATTTTTTAAAAGAGTAATTAAATGGGTTAAATGTGATAATATGAGGTGCTGGCACATGGCAAATGCTCAATAAATTGGTGGGTATTATTAACAGCACCATCATCATCATCATCATCATCATCATCATCATCCTAGACTTTCAAGTTCAGAAAGGAATCTCAGAGGCCACTTGATACAACTTCTACCTGAGCAGTGTTAACCTGCCACTGTCCAGTATAATAGCCATTAGCCAAATGTGGCTATTGAGCACTTGAAAATATGGATTGTCCCAACTGAGATGTGCTGTAAGTGTAAAATACAAAGTGGATTTTGAAGACTTAGTTTGAAAAAAGGAATGTAATATATTTCATTAATAATGTTTACAGAGATTACACGCTGAAATAATTTGAAGGGAATACTGGGTTAAATATATTAATTTTTTAAAGATTAATATGAGGAACAGGCAGACACTCAGAGGCTGTGGTGTTTATCCATCTTATACATATCTTTGTATGTTTACGACATGAGTATGTTCCTTAGAATGTGGAACCACTGTGTCTGTCTCTAAACTTTACATAAGTGTTGCATGCTACCTGTATTCTTCTGGCACTCCCCACCACCCCCACTCGACATTGTATTTTTGAAATTTATCTTTGCTAACTCTGGGTCTTATATTTCCATGAGCATGTGGCTCTGGGTCTTATATTTCCATGACAGTATTCTGTGGTATAAATAAGCCAGAGCGGATTGATTCATTTGCTGTTGATGGAAAATGTGGTTTCCATCACTATTACTAACACTACTGCTATGGACTATCTGATACACATCTCCTCATGCTTATCTGTGCAGTTAATTCTACTATGTGGGGGTAGAATTTTGGATGATATGGGGAAGTATACCCGCAACTTCAGTAAATGTTGCTAAAGTATTCTCTGAAGAAACTGCCATTTTTTATGGAGACGTCATTGACATATAAAATTGTGTGCATTTAAGGTGTGCATTGTGTTGATTCGAGACATTTATATATTGAAATATGATTTCCACTTTAGCTTTAGCTAACACTTCCATCACATCACATAATTATCATTTCTTTTTTGTGGTGAGAACATTTAAGATGCAACTGTGCCATTATGCATGCCTACCAGCAGCAGCTTCTTGCCAGCATTTAGGGGAGGCAGAGAGATGTGATTTAGAAGAGGTCCATGGGACTCTTCAGCTATAGAGATAATGTTTATTTCTTATTCCCTACTCCCCATCATGCCCTGACACAGTTCCCCCAGTGTCTCATAATGTCACAGGTCCTCCCTCCCCTATCTTGAATGCTCACCCCTCTGTCATCCACCCCACCCACCAGTTATTTTGCCAGAATAACACCTTTTCACCAAGAGTCACCCTGGCCTCATCTCTCCTGCAATCTCTCATTTCACCTCCTGCACCCGTATCCTCTTCCTCCCCTTCCTGAGGCTGCATTAGATGTCCCCTAAATACACACGGGGTCTTCCTTCTTTCCTAGCCCCCAGTACACAGCATTTCACTCTTGGGTGATGTGTCTCTCTCCCCGTTGCCCCATGAGGACAAGGACCACACCATTCATCTCTGTGTTCCCAGCACCCAGCCCAGTGCTGGTGAATGATTAAATGAAATCCAACCCTCTCATTTCACAGAAGGCGAAGCTGAGGTTAAAAGATGGAAGGGGTTGCTGGCTATGACCTTGGATCTGATTTCCAGTCCAGTGCTTTGTCTTGACAGTCTGCAACATGCATTAAAACAGAAATTAATTTTAAGTTTCACAAACCGTGAAGGCATAAATAAAATGATTGTTGAATCTGGTTAAATTTAACTACACAGAAATTTTTAAAGTTCTGCATAGCAAAACAAAAATCTCCACAGTGTCAAATAAAATCCCCAAACTGGACAAAAATATTTGTTACATATATTATAGGCTGCAAACTAATTACCCAGATACATGAAGCAAATGAGTAAGCAGAAGGGCAACAAACCAAGAGAAAAATGGGAAAAGAAAACAAGAAATTCTTTCCACAGTAAAAGAAATAAAAATGGCTCTTAAACACAGGAAAACACAGTCAACCTCACTCAGAATGAAATACAAGACCACAAAGAGACATCATTTTCCCTATCAGCTTGGTAAAGGTCAGAATATTGGATAATGCGCTAGGTTGGCATAGGTTTAAGGAAACAGGTCATCTCAAGCATTGCTGCGGGGAGCATAAATTAGTGTAACATCTGTGGAAGCCACTTTGACAATATTTATCCAAATTACAAGTGCTCATGTACTCTTCCATCCAGTAATTACACATCAATAAATTGTTTTAACAGATAAAGTTACATGTGTGAAATGTAAAGCATGTTCAAGAATATTCATTGCTGTATTGTTTAAAATGTATCAAATTGTCCATCTTTGGAATCATTAAATAATAAATTTTCAATTCATCCATACAATAAAATGCAATGCAGCCTTTAAAAAGGTGTGATTCCTTAGGTATTAACATAAAACAATCCACAGGCTGTATTAGGTAAAAACAAACAGACCCGCCCCCCCTCTACCCCCGCCAAAAATCAAGGTGCCAAATAGAATCACTATCAGTTGGAAATACGTATATTAGTACATATTAAATATATAAATATGTACAATATATTTTAAAATACAGGTTGGAAAATCTCCAGAAGGATGCACAAGAAACTGGGAGCAGAGATTGTCTGCAGGGATGGGAGCTGGTGGTTGGGGGCGACAGGAATCTTTCTTTTCACAGAATACTCTTTTCTACTTTTTGAATTTTACACCACATCCATGGTGTGAAAAGTAAAGACACTGAGATATTTTAAAGACATTCATTCCTTCCACCCCTCTTTAGACATCACAAAACCTTTTCTTCTTGCTTTTCCTCTCCCAGATATAGCCCAACTTTGTATAGAAAAAAAGAAGGGGAAAAAAGAGTGAAAAGAAATAGAAATAAAAGCAAACACCCCACTGAGATTTCTTTTCTCCTCTCCACAGTTTAAAGATAAAAACAAAACCAAACCATGAGCACCGTGCTGAGAGCCGTGCTTTCTTCATCCTTTATCAAATCCAGTGAAAAGCTTTTCCTCTCTCCTACAAAGAGCCTGAGGGGGAGCCAGCCCCTTTCTGATGGAATGAATGCTTCAGGTTTGCAGAACAGTGTGTTTCCACAGGGAGTAAATGAGCCAGAGCCTCTCATCCAGTGGTTTGTTTTCAAGTGGTGTCCTGGGGGCTCCAGGGACAGGTGGAGGTTCAGGGGAACCAAGAGCAGGGGCTAAAAGGTTTCCACCCAGATGCCTGCATAAGCAGTACAGCCCAGGCTTCCAGGGGGCAATTCTGGGGATTCTTAGTCCCAGATGAATTCTGTTCAAAAAAAAAAAAAAATCACAAATCTACCCAACCTCCCATTTAACAGACAGGGAGATGGATGGTCAGGGAGAGAGTTCCACGACCAGGAGACACAACCAGGAAGCAGCAAATGGAGCAGCGAAGCAAGGATGGACAGAAGGTAGATATAATTCCGCTTTGGGGTGACTAGGACTCACAGGTCTCCAGAGCTGATGCCCCTTCCCACGATCCCTGCCGCCCAGGCCTCAGACATGCAAGGGAGGACAAGTGTGCAGGCACCAGTTAAACGGTCTTGTTTCCACTGGGTGGGCCACAGAGGGAGCTAAACCACAAATCTAGAGGAAGCCCAAGTCAGCCCAGCCCTGCTCTCAGCAGCCCCCACCTCCCTCCACACACATTGTCCCATGGTGTGGTGTGATGTGGCAGGGAGCGACCCCTGGCCTGGAGTGACCCATACTCAGGGCTGCGCCTGGGCCTGCTGGCTCATTTCCCCTTGGCCTTTGGCAGGAGAGCCACCTGCTCAGGCAGTCACCAGGGAGGGGAGAGAAGCCAGAGAGCCAAGACAAACAGGCCCAGCAACTTGGTCCATAGGCTTGTCCTGGGATGGCTCCACACTGGGCGGGAAGTGGGGGGTGGAGATTACAGCTGGTGGGAAGATATCCCACCACCCTGAAAGGTCAGCCTGAAGGAGCATGCTGATGGGGGGCTGATTACTGAACTCTCTGGCCTCAGGAACCTTGGGGCCCTTCATGGGAGGGTGCCATACTTCTCCACAGATAATAATACCTCACTCAAAGGATACTGTAACTTGAGTAAAATAATGTTCCTAAAATGCTTAGCACACAGGAAGTACCAGGTGCAGAGACTAAGGTTAGTGAGGTCAGGCTCAAGGTCTCACATCCAACAAGGACCTCACTGCATGCTCATCCATCACCTGGAAATCCAGGCTCCCTGCCTTCTCCATGATCCTGAGTCCATGGGCCCAGGAGCCCTCCCCCCTCCCACCCCAGGTATGCACACAGCCATAAGTAACGAGATGGCCCCAGGCAGGGGAGACAGGGCTCTTAAGTGGAGTCCCAGGTCTGCTGCTGCTCTCCGTCCCTGACCTCAGTTTCCCCATCTGTGCCTCAGGGAGTTAGACAAGATGGACTCTCAGAGTTGTATCCACTCTTACATATTCAATGTATCTTCACTGCCTTCAAAATACCTCCCGGAACTGACTCCGACCTCAGTCTCAATCTCTCATTTCATAAATGCAAAGGGATAGCTTCATTTACAATGGGGGCTCTTCAATTCACTTTTTCAATTCATGAACTTGATAACATTTATAAAGCCTCCGTATCATGTCTTGTGTGGTGCTAGGATATGGGGTTGATCCTAGAATGCAGATTCTGAGGAAACTCACGATCCATATGTCTCAGGTAGCAGCCATCCATTCAAGGCCTTCAGTGGCTCCCTAGTACCTTTAGGATAAAGTCAAAATTCCACTCGAGACACCCTTTGCTTCATCTTTGCTTCCCCGTCTCTGTCTTTGCTCATGCTGTTCCTTCCATTGGTAACACCCTTCCCCATCTTCTCATGGTTGAATCTTCTTAGACTCACTAAGCTGCACCCCCAAGACACCGGAGCTGCCCCCACTACACACAGAGACAGAGGCATCACCCCCTCCTCCAAGCACCCACATCAGGGCTTGGCACAGAGCAGGCACTCAGCAATGTGGCCTCACAAAAAGGGACAGACAGATGTCAGGGGCCTCACTCCCCTCAGGTCTTTGTTTCAGGCTCCAGAGCAAATCTCTGGGGTGGAGCCTCCAGAGGGCTCAGAGAGAAGAATCAGACTGCTCTATGGATGGAACCGGCAGAGGAAAATCTGAGCAGTCACCACAGGGTGCAACTTTCCTCCCAGGAGTCCAAAGCCAGTTTCCAGGCTTTAGAAACTAGGGCAGAATCCTAGCAATACAAAACAAACAGGGCAGGGTTCAGGTTTTCCTTTCACAAAGATGACCTGGCCAGAGGAGTCGGGAACCCTTCCCTCTTTTCCCCCTCTCAGCCACAGACTCCAGGACATCTGGTGCCTCTCCTCCCCAGTGAGGCCTCAGTTTTAACTTCTGTGTAATGGGCTGGTTGAATCCCTTCCATCTGTGAGGTCCTGAGGAATGCCCCAGGCTAGCCTGGGCTTTGAAATCTTGCCTCAATAGAGAACTGTATCTGGCTTGGCAAAGCTCCATCCCACAGATGACATCTGGGACACGAGCCCAGCGTTTGTGCTTATTAGAATTTTAGGCCCCTAAAAAGCTCTGAGTCAACCGGGGCTTGCAGACAAGCCAGAAAGAGACAGAAAGTGAGAGGCTTAGGACACCCCACGATCGTGCGCGACAGCGGCTCCTGGTGGCCACACAGAGAACTGCGCCTCCATGAAACCCAAGGAAGGCTTCCCACGTTGCAGCTGTGAGGGACCCTTGCCTGTACTGGAGGAAACTGGGAGAACGAGATTACAACAACAGAATCAGAGTGAGAGGTCTGGAAGAGATCCAAGAGAGCAGCTCTGACGTCACCCAGGGAGCTGTGGCCCAGCCAGTACTACAACCCAAATGCTTACGTCCCATCCTCTGCCCTTTTCCTATACCAGCAGCCTGGGCAAACAAAAGGTGCCCTCCCCACATCTCTCATTTCCACCCATGGCTGTGAAGACCCACAGAACACTTCAGTCAGCTTTAATGGGAACATCTTGACTCCTTCAAGCCGGCCAAGGCAGAATCCGGAAGACCTTCTGTTGCTGTAGCCAGGGGTTGCAGCCAGCAGGCCCTGGGTATACAGGTAGAGTGGGGGTGACTGCCCTGGGAACCTCAGCAGGGCCCATCTGGCCTGAATTTCCCTGAACTCAGCCCCTGAGAGAAAGGAGGTCCCCAGTACCTTAGCTGCCTACAGCATGAGCCAGGGAGGCTCGAAGAATGCAGGCGTCCTTGCCCCTTGCTCCTTCTCAGGCCATCCTGCCTGGGATGGGGACATACTCCCATCTTCTCAGGGCTGTTCTTTCCCTTCCCTTTGGGTTCCCCTACAGGGAGGTGGCCCCTGAGACTCTGGGTGTACTCAAATCAGACCTCCTAGCCTGTGTCTTCCCTTCCACTCACCTCCCTGAAAAGAAAAGAAGCTGGGATTTCAGCAAGCCACAGATCTGTGCACAAAGAGGGCAGCTCGCCATCTGGAGAAGGAGTTTCCTCTGCCATAGACCCACCAAAAGGCCATCTGGTTTCTGCTTACACGTTTCCACTGTTATGAGTTCACTCCCCCAACAGCAACCCTGACCGCTGCTGGACGAGTCTGTCTTTGGAGCACTTTCTCTTGGTGAGCTCAGGCACATTTCCCCTGGCTCCCACCCACCTGGCTTTGCCCTCTGGGACCATACATAAGTTGGCCTCAACTTCCACATCGTGGCCTCTCAGATGTTACACAAAGTGGTAGAAAAGGCCAGCCTGGGAGACCAACTCTGCCACCAGCTCAGTGTATGATCTTGAGCAGTCAATGCCTTGTCCTCTCTGAGTCTGACGTTCCTCATCTGCAAAACAAGGGGCTTAGACTAGATGGTTTCCAAAGGCCCTTGCCAGGTTGAGAGTCTCCAATTCCGCATCTTCCTCATCTTCCGTCTGTTTTCCAGTTTCTCTAACCACAGTTAACTGTCAGATCCTTCAGCCCAAAGGCTTCAGGCATGGAAGAAATGACTCCAGCAGGGACCAGGACAAACCCAACCCTCCCCACAGACTTCCTCGTCTTTGGACAGCACAGCCTGGCCAGAGGAGGGGAGTGCTGTGCCCAGGAAAATGTCTCAGCTCTGCCTGAGAGGAAACATTGCCCCACCCAGGCTGGAGTCCCCAGAAGCTCCAGGCTCTACCTGACTCCCCTCCTGAGGAAAGCGAACATGACAGAATTCATGCTGCACGGATCTGTCTGTACCCAGTGAAGATGGAAGAGGTTCTTAGAAAAACCTACCACCAAGGCATTTCTTAGAAAAAGAACTGTTTCCCTGCCAGGGAAAAAAAATCCTGGATCAACTTAGAAGGGAGACCTGGACTTTCCAACAATGAAAGACCTCATTTTTCTGAACTACAGAAGAGTATTTTTCTACATGTAAACTTAGACCGCCTCCTTCCCTTTTCCGGTTTTCATATATAGCATAGGAATTTTCCTGCTCAATGAACTTACTGTGTGAGCTCCCCTCCCTCTTTCTCTCCCTCTCTCTCTCACTCTCTTGCTCTCTGAAACCTCTGGCTTAACTGAGAAAAGGATGGTTTTGAAGGGAGCCAGAGGTGGGCAGAGACTGGCAAAGTGTGAGCCCTGCAGCTTGGCTGCCCAGCTCAGCACCTGGAAGGAGCTTGGCCCAGCTGAGGGCCCCAGCAGGAAGGCACCCATGTGGTACCCTCTGGTTTCCAAAGCATCCTTTCACCTGTTCTCTCCACCAGGATGAAGGCAAGGTTGGGATAACCCTGTCATTTGGCAGGGGAGAGAATCGAGACCCAGAGAGGGGAAGTAACTCACTTGAGGCCCCAGTGTAGGAGCCAGCACTGAAGACTCCACACTAAGACTCAATGCTGGCCTCTGCCTGTTATACACCACCGCCTCCTGGGCTACCTTCGTGACCTGGGAGGGAAAAGGTTGCACACCTCTGTGTCCCCATAGTGCCTGTTTATCCCTCCACCCAAGCACACTCATTTCTGCATTCTGGTGGTCAGTGCCCTTCCTTCTCTGATATGATTGGACATGAGCTCCTGGGCATGGACCTTGTGGACTCATCCCAGTCCCCAGTGCCAGCACAGAGGCTGGCAAGGGTGACCCATGAATGAATGACAGGAACTAATAGCATCGGCAGCTAAGATCTACTGTGAGCTTGCTGCATGACACACACCATTCAAAGACCTTTCCACCAGTCATTTCATCTTCACTCTTGATTCTCTATGAGGCAGATAATATTTTTATCCCCATTTTACAGGTTAGAAAACTGAGTCTCGGAGAAGTTAATTATTGCTCCAAGGCCATGAGGATAATAAGCTATTAGAGTCAGGATTCGAATTAGAATAGGTGGCATAGCATAGTGTACAGGTTCCAGCCCTGGCCACACACCACAGTCACCCAGGGAGATTTTTAAAAAGACAGAAGGCTGCCCCTCCCAATGACAAGAGTCTTCGAGGGTCTGGCCTGGGTGAGTCTGATGCGCTCTCCC
The DNA here is from genome assembly GCA_028627145.1 of Eidolon dupreanum. Classification (NCBI taxonomy): domain Eukaryota; kingdom Metazoa; phylum Chordata; class Mammalia; order Chiroptera; family Pteropodidae; genus Eidolon; species Eidolon dupreanum. Next base: position 138,462,343 of record CM053509.1, on the reverse strand, counting down.
ACTTGGCAGCCATAGGTAAGAGTTAACCTCCTAGGCTTTGGTGTCAGACAGAACCGAGCTTGAGTCCTAGGTCTGCCACTAATTGGTGTGTGACCTTAGGTAAGTTGTTTCACTTCCTTGAGCGGCAGACTAATCTGGGACAGCAATAGAGCCTGGCTCACAGCGTCATCGTGAGAATGGACAACACACAGAGGGCTGCGCTTCACCTAGGGCCTGGCACATCGCAAGCACTCGGGACCCAGGGTGAGTCCAAGCTAACGTGACTGGGGCTGACTCTGGGCCGGGCATTCTCACGCTCCTGTCAGTTCTGCTCAAAGCCACCTTCCAGCTCGTAGCCTTTAAAGAACGAATAATATCATTGGATAAGGAGGCCCAGCAACTAAGAATTGGGGAGATTAGCCTGGAAAAGTGTGATATGAGTCACTCGCTCTGAGATCCAGGCCTGCTCACCACCACCCCCTACACATACACACATTAACCCCTTGGACTAGGCAGAAATTGGGTCCCGTGCGAGAGCCATATACAAGCCTCAGGAGGCTGTCAGTGGGTCTTGCTGTCTTGCTGCAGTGAGGGCCTTCAATCCCTTCCTTTGCCTCCTTCCCCAAACCCCTGTTTTGGGAACCTGGGTACAGAGTCACCCCGGGGACCGCGTGCAACAGGAGGCACGTGAAGGCCTGCAGGTATGGGCAGGCGCGGGAGGCCATAGGCAGCTGGAAAGAGCTTTGTAGTCAACCGCTCTCAGACCTCCCTTTTCCATCTGGGGAACAAGGACTCTTTGAGTGTGATAAGGGTCTTGAATCCTGAGGATGACATCAGCTGGAATGAGTCATCACCCCGGCAGGCAGCTCTGGTGGACGCGGCCAAGCTCTTCGAGGGAAAGACTCAGACAACAGGCCTGGAGGAGAAGGGGCCTGTTGGGGGCATGTGAGGGGCACTGGATGGGAACATGAAGGGACCTGCTGGAAGGGGGCACCCCACAGCCCGTGCCTCCTGAAAACTGCCAGGCTCAGCACTGAAAGGGGACACAGGGACACAGAACCAATGGCTGGCAGGGCAGGCAGGGTCACTGTAGACAGATGGACGGGAGGGTTTCAGACTACAGGGCCAGGGTGGGGGAGGAGGGGAGAGTGAGGAAGGAGCAGTGAGGGCGCCACCAGCAAGAGGGGAGGCTAAGGAGAAGGCCTGCCCCTGGCCCCCTAACACGCACACATGTACACTCACACACACGCATCCACAGATTCACACTTTTAAGAACACATTAATACACATGTTCTAGCCTATTCACAACACACCCATAAACACACTCACACACACACTGATACAGTCACACCCACATTCACACACTCACACATATACACACACACACACAAATTCACTTACACTCATCCCACACTCACCTACACTGACACCTTCACACACTCACACACGTATTCACACACTCACACTCATTCATTCATTCATGGATGCTTTCGCACACTCTCCCACCCACCTACCCTCATACACACTCTCACACCAAAGCCACTCAGACTGAATTTGTTTAATATATTAGGTTCCAATTACAGGCTATTGTGAAGAAAGGGTTCTGTGGCTAAAAACAAACCAACACAAACGCACCCACTGAAATGTTCCCATGTAAATGATGCTGAAGTCGGGGCATTAGAGTGGAAGGTATTTGCCCAGGGGCCCACAGAGTCTGCAGCCCACTCTTCCTTCTCTAGCAACCTCTTTAAAGGGCTGGAAAACTTTGATTGTACTTTCTACATATGGTCTGAGTCCCTTTGATGTGAGTACATTTTCTGTATTTTCCTTCTTGTCAGTAAAACCTCAGAATTTCAGATTTGGGTCATGTCTGCATGAAGCATTGAACCCAACTTACTCATTTTCCTGGAAGCAATGCTAGAAATGGCTGATCGATAAATATGAACTGGTGACCTGTACAGTTGATACCTGGTGCTTGGCACAGAGCTCGGCACGGACAGGGGCCCAGTGAATGTTAGTTTTATGAATGTATGAGGGAATGCATAATGATAGAGGATGACCTGAGATAGTAGATACAAAATACCGAGCAGAGGGCCTAGCAAAAGCATACATTTAACACAGCACAGTGATGGCGGCTATTGTAATTACTATCAGAAACATAAGCCTTTTTGAGCTCTTACTATGTCCTGGGCACCAATGTTCTTCACATGCAGAGTAGTGATTCTTAATCCCAATGGCATAGAATCACTGAGGGGATTTTTAAAATTACAAAAGCGTCTACAGCCATGCTACCCTGAACAAGCCGGATCCTGTCTGATTTCGGAAGCTAAGCAGGGTCGGGCCTGGTTAGTACTTGGAAGGGAGACCACCTAGGAAGACCAGGTGCTGTAGGCATTAAAAAAAAGGGGGGGGGGCTTGTAAGCCAACAAGGTCCTTGCAATCTGTGAGGTCAACCAAGGGTTGCCTCGCCTAAAAAATAAAAAATAAATAAAATAAAACTACGAACGCCCTGGTCCACCCTGAGAGACGCTGATTCAGCGGGTCCAGGTGTGGCCTGGGCATGGCAAGTCTGCACTGCTCCCCAGGTACAGGTAACACTAAATCGCCACCCCAAGTTCTCCACAACCCCACTCTTACTGTTCCCCATCTACAGATGAGGGAACAGAGGCACAGAGAAGTTAAATAACTTGCTCAACAGTACACAGCTATTGGGTCTGGGTCCCAGAACTAGTGATTAAACCCTTGTTTGTACGATGCCAAGAGTTGAGTCTCCCTCTGTTCCTCTTCAGGAATGTCACTTCAACCCACCGCTGACCTACTCCTTGAAGCACACCCCTGATTATCCCAAGCCTTCGGTGACCTTGGGTCTGTCCGCCTCTCTGTTCCCACTGCCTGGACTGCCCCTCCCCATCGCACTTAGAGTCAACATTCAGCACCTCCCTACGGCTATCAGGAACCTGGCTCTGCTGCCAGCGAGAGACAGTCCCTCATGGGCTTCATCTTCTGAGAAGGTCTGGGAGGGCTGGAGGTTCTGGTCTGGATGGCCCCTGGGCAGACACTGCTCTCATCTTGGCTGACCTGACAAATTTTCAGAGCTGGAAAAAAGATTTCCAAGCAGCATGGTGCTGGGGAGAAAGACTCAGCCAGATCTGGTTTCAAATCCCAGCCTGGTGTTTAAAAACTGTGCAACTTTGGACAAGACACTTCACGTCTCTGAACCTCAGTCTCTACAACTGTAACACAGAAATAGTGCCACCTACTTCAGGAGAGTTTTGAGGATGACCTGAGATAGTAGATACAAAATACCGAGCAGAGGGCCTAGCAAAAGCATACATTTAACACAGCACAGTGATGGTGACTATTGTGATTACTATCAGAGACATAAGCCTTCTTTCCTCTCCCTTGAACTACTGTCTATGATTGCCATAAAAGGTAGCTTTGGGCAATTGTCCCTCTCAGTCTCATTTTCTCACCTGCAAAATGGGTGATACAACCTCCTTCATGCAGTGAGGGTCAAATGTGGTTTGAATGTGAAAATGGTTTGTCAAGTGTAGCCTGCTCAGGTGTTAGAAACAATTAACGAAAACCTAAGGCTCCAAACAGGTGTCTGGGAGCTGTTTTTCTCAGATTAGTGAAATTTGAACATGGTGAAATTCTAGAATGTGGCCAGTGTAACCTCATAAGCAGAATTTCCTGACTTGGCCTGAGAACAGCCAGAGTAAATGGGACTGACTGGGAGAGGCTGGAACCTAGAGATTGGTTTAGCGCCTCACTCCATCTCCCCTGCCCCAAGGCAGGAAGCCAGGGACAGGCCTAATTGCATCTACGAGAAGAAACAACAACTAGGCAATAACAACAATGGCCTGTGTTGACTACAGTGAATTGAATGTTGGCCCTTTAACAAATACATCTGTGTCCTAATACCCGATACCTGTTCATGTGACTCTATTTGGAAGAAGGGTCTTTTGCGGGTATAATTAAATTAAGGACCTTGTGATGAAGAGATCATCCTGGATTAGCCGGGTAGATCTTAAATCTAATGAGGAGTATCCTCATAGGAGATACACAAGGGAGGTTTGACAGATGAGGAGGAGACACTGTGACCACAGAGGCAGAGACCAGAGTGATGTGGTCAGGAGTCAAGGCATGCTGACAGCCCCAGCAGCTGGAAGAAGCAAAGAAAGACTCCCTGAGAGCCTGCCAACACCTTAACTTTGGATTTCTGAACTCCAGAATTTTACAAGAATAAATTTCTGTTGTTTTAAGCCACCAGTTTGTGGCAATTTGTTACAGTAGCCAAAACTCTAACATATTCACTGAATGCTTACTGTATGTCTAGTATGACCTGGATTGGGTCGTTTCATACAATTACCCAGTGAAGAAGGTATTATTATTGTCTCTATTTTATAGATGAGGAGATTGAACTGCAGAGAGACTAATAAGGGGCAGAGACAAGATTTGGACCCAGAGGGCCTGGGTTCAAGCTCCATAATCCATCTGCTCAACCAGGACACCAATGGTCCTCAAAGTATGATTCCTGGGCCAGCAGCATCAGCACCACCTGGGAAGTTATCAGCGATACACATTCACAGGCTCTCCTCCAGACCTACTGTGCAGCGAGGCCTAGCATCCTGTGCTTTTAACCAGCCCTCCAGGTGATGATGCACACTCCAGTTTGAAGCCCTCTGCCCTACACCATGCTGCTGAGGCTAAAGTGATAGTCTAAGACTGGAATGAAGGGCCGGCTGTGGGGAATCATGGAGCAGGTGACACGAGCAGGCAGAGGGTAACAGGGCCAAGACCCAGACACAGGGCTGGGCAGGACTCCAGATGCCTCCGACAGGGGACAGACCTGGCAAGGCCCCAGCAAGAAAGGGGTTCTCTCTGATCATATAATAGCAAATGAGAATGACACCCCAGCCATGCTGAGTTCCCTAGTGACTAGATTCCACTGACTGACAATAGGAGGTGCCCTGGGGTGAGACAGCCAAGTAGCCCCAGGCTGGAGAATGCAGAGAGGCTTGGAACCTCCAGCCCAGAGTCTACACTGGTCAAATGAGGGTTCTGCAGCCATGAGGAAGTTTGTGGTCTCAAGGGAGCTGGTCCTCAGGGAAAGCCTGTCACAACCAGGAGGAGCCCACACCTTCCAGGAGAATGGTGACAGCGACTTTCCTTGTCTCCCCAGCTCCCCTGCCCTGCACTGGGCTTAAGGGAAATCCACTCTAGCCACACTGGGAAGCTGAGCCTCAGGGTGACTCCTTCTAGATGCCTACAAATGAGTCACCCTCTTACCAAGAAACCTTCTCTGGGTGACTTTCCCAGGAAGTTCCAATTCCTTTCTACTCTGTTTCTATCTGTTTGCTTGCCTGTGTCTCCCAAGGACCTGTGAGCCTTTCAGGGTGGGCAGGCAGTATCTTCTGTTTCATCTCTACATCTCCTAACTTTACCCTCTCCCCTCTAGCACAGGGCCTTGCCTAGGGTGAGCAAAATTTGAGAATTGATGGATGAATAAATGAATGATGCACATGTGAACACATAAATGAGCTGAATGGATTCTGGACGAGAATGATTGTATGTTTGTCTTAGCATTTAGTATTTATTGTTATCAATCACAAAGAATTCTAATGAATGCTAGCTGCTGTCATAGTAATCTCACAAGCACCGTTTAGCTCAGTATGCACTTAATAGCCTCACTCTCATCTGATTCCCCACTGTTAAGGTAAAATAAAACACAGGTATCCTGTGCTTTTTGAAAGTTTGCTTTATGCTACTTCACTTTTGCAAAAGACTTGCATTAGTACCCGTTTTTTGCTAACTGAAAGAAATCCAAAGAGGAGTTTGATTTTTACCAAAAAAAAAAAAAAAAAAAAGGCAGAACATGAAATAGCATTCAGCGTTTGTTTTGCAGCAAGTGTTATAGGAACAGCGTGTACCCCAAGTGGTGAGAGTGGCCCCGCCAAGCTCCTTCCCCGAATGACATTCAGCATCTCAGCATCAAGCCACCACAGCTCTGAACTGTGTATGTGAGCATTCGTGCTTTATCTTGATTCACCTGGTATATCAGCCAGCAAGATACATCCTAAGGTAGCTGCTTCTTCACTTTACACCATTTCAGCTTACAAAAGGTTTAATAGGAATGCTCTATTTTCGGATAGCGGAGGAAACCTGTATTCATAACCACACAGAGCCTTGATCGGAACTTTTCTGAGCTGAGACCTTCCTCCATCCTTTTTTCCTGACCCTTAAGCAGAAGGCCTTTGAATGACCAGCCTTCTGCAAAATGCCTGCCCTTGGCTCTCACACACTGACCGAGTTCAGAGTGCTGCCTATAAACACACTGGCCTATTAGATTTCAGGCTAAATTCTAGCTGCTTCCACCTTCCACCTCCATGAAACAGGGTCTGGGTGGGGAATGCAAACAACATATGCTTTCCCCTCTTTGTTACATATTACTAGGGTTCTTAAGGTTTGGCTGGAGGACTCAGGGAGGCTGCTCATAGGGCATTAGAGCATGAGCTAGGGCCACTGGGCAAGAAGGGATGGGATGGGACACGCCAGTCCTCGAGGCTCCAGGTACAGAACTGTTAAGATTCCTGCTCCTGGATACATCCCCCATCCCACCCCCACCCATACCCCCACACCCCCAGATCAAGGGATGTAAGGCATTGGAATGGGAGGGGCACCATGGAGGGGAGGAGCTTGAAAGAGTCATTTTGGCAATTTTTAAGTCTCTCTCTAAAGTGAGGCATGTTCTCGGTTGTTTCTTGAATTATTTGGCATGGTTGACAGCCACATGGTCAATAAAATCTCTTAAAGAGTTGCTAACCACGTGCCTCAATTCAGTCATAACTTACATTATTCCAGCCCCGAGAGAATACAGCCATAAGGGGAGAATGGGTCTCTGAAGGGGAAGTAGGGGTGGACCTCCCCATCTTTCACTCTATCCTGGTCCCCGTTGGGTCCCAGTTAATACAAGTGGCTGAAACTGAAGGATGAGAAACGAGAAGGGCCTGGAAGACTTTGGCAGATGAAAATGGTGGAGCCAGCAGAGCACAAGCAAACCCACAGGGCTGAAGGACAGAAGGTGGGAAAACCAGAAGTATGTGAATGCCTCTAGGGGATGGAGCAATGGCATCTTTAGATAACCTCCAGATTTAGTGCAGAAAGAAGTGTGAACTCAGATAATACAGATTTAGAAGTGTTAAACCAACATACATTAGCTCATTTAATTTCAGGACTATTTGATAAGGTGAGGACTATTGCTATCCCATTTTGCAGATGAGTGGACTAAGGCCGATGGAGATCATAGCCACAGAGCTGGTAATTGAGATGGTCAGGACTCACATGTGAGTCATCTGAGGTTCTTCTCAGCTCTTCCTACTCTTAATCACTTTTGCACACAGGGACTAGTCAGATTGTGAAGAGCCTTGAATGTCAAGCCAAGGAGACTAAAATTTATCCAACAGACAACGAGGTGCCTTGGCAGGGTTCTGAGGAGGGCTGCAGTTGACCATTTTAGGAGGCATCGCCACGTCACCTCGAGCTGCTGCCCCTGGCAGTCGGGCCCCCTTCCTTCCACTTGCCAGGGAGAGGGTGAAATTGGGTGATCTGGAATGTGGAGTGAAGGCAGTAGTTTGGCAACAGCAGGAGACATACTTTCCTGCAGCCTCTCAGCACTTGGCATGTTACGCCCTGGGCAGAATCAAGCTGCTCTGGGAACGGCCTGCGGCGCCCCAACAGATGAGCTCGTGTGACTTCGGTCAGGGCAGAGAAGCAGCCAAGGAGAATGAGCTTACAGCTTCAGCAGGCACCGTGAAATCTCGTTTATACTGACCAAGGCTGATAGAGGCCTGGAGAGTTGGAGTGATTTTCAAAGCCGGGAAGGACCTCAGGAAGTACCCAGCCCAGTACCCCTAAACTGAGAAAACTGAGGCCCAGTCTAACTATTTAGCTCACCCAAGAACCTACAGCATGTTATGTTCCCACAGCTATCTACCATCCAGGCCACCCTCACCAGTTACGCTAAAAGAGGAGGGGCGTGGGAAAGTGCCTCACACAGTGCTTGGTACACAGTAGGTGCCCACTATGGGAATGAATGCATTTGAGTCTCTAGTGGGGGCCTGCATCCCACACATCTAATGATTTGGATGCTATTGAGTAAGGGGAATAAATGGCATAAAAATCTGTCCTACAGCTGTTATCAAACACACTGCTTCTTTTTACCAATTTTCCTGCTCGGTGATGCAGAGACCTGCTCTCTGCGGGATGCTGGAGCCCAGTTTGGCTCCGAAATGGGATTGCAGTTTAAGGGAGCAGCCAGAACAGATGGTGACCCTGAAGTCATATTTTGAAACAGGCTGACTCTTGTTTAATCTAGATGAAAGTACAACTTGACGGTCTCCAAATGTTTGCTGGAGGAAAAGCCTGTGCACCTCCAGAGCCACAGAGGAAGAACTGGACCTTCTAGGATGAGTACCCAAGGGATGCCCCTAACTGGGGACCCAAAACTGAGGGTGACCTCAGGAGGTAGGGGAAGAGGATGAACCACACCCTGCAGGTGCCGAGGAAAAGATATGGAATTCGGCACCAGAGAGACCCGTGTACAAGTCCTTGCTCTACCACTTACTAGCCGGTGACCTTGGGCTAGTTCTTTAATTTCTCTGAGCCTCAGTTTTCTTATCTGGACAAAGGGATAACAACATCTAGTTCTCAGGGTGGTAATGCAGGGTGATGTTAGATGCCGAGCACATCTTGTTCACCCATTCATACATTAATTCACAAATATTATCAAACACCAACCAAGTGTGGTACTGATAGTGTTGGAGATTTACAGGAGGCTAGGACAGACATGTTCCTTGCTTTCATAGCATATATGGTCTAATACTGAGCTCCTCACCCCTGGGTGGGATGAAAAATCACCTGAGGACTTTAGAATACTGATGCCTGGCTCCCAGCCCAGTCGGCATCTCTGGGAATGAGGCCCAGGCCTCACCATGCTTTAAACACTCCCAGTGATGCTGAGGTGGGGTTCATGATCCAGGGGAGAGCTCTCAGCCCCTGAATGCCCGCTGTCTCTGCTTTGCTCTGAGCGCTCCTCCAGTATTTCCTGCCAAATACCTCACACGGCCCTGGAGGTAGGGATCTCTACTATCCCTATCCAGATGAGGGAACCAACGCTCTTTTAATGGCAGTCTTCCCAAATCACATAGCCAATAAATGGGAGAATTGGGATTTGAAGTCCATCTGATGTTTTCAAAGCTCGGCTCTAACCACACACATTAAAAGACCCTTAGCATATGTGAATTCCTTCCCCTATCTTTTCTCCCATACCCATGAGGGTGGGACAGGCTGACAACACATCTACATATAGTCAAGCAGCACTTGGGAATTTCAGGGTAGTGTGATGCCACCCACATGGACATGAAAAGACCTAGTTTTAGACCTAATTCTTCTTTATTTTAGCTCTGTGACTCTCACCATGTCCCTGTTCTCTCTGAGCCTCTACCTTCCCATTTGTATTTTAGGAGAGCGAGAATAGATGATCCTGGAAGTCCGACATTTTCTGGGCCCTCAAGGTTCCCAGTGGGTTTTGATGGAAGCGAGGTGTTTGGGAGGCCTCTGGGCCTTGTCAGAAAGGAGGCCTAGGAGTCTCAGCTGTCCAAGGTGCATGAATGGTGAACTGTGCCTTCTTCCACAAGGAGCCACTATGCAGCACAGACCACACTGGGTAGGAGGCTGCCTCCAAAGGGCGATTCTTAGAAATCTTGAACTTGAGTGGGTCTAGCCAGTTTCCCACATGCATATGCATGAGCAGCATTTTCCACATTCCACCCAACCTTCCCATGCTAATGCAGCCCCACACACTTATTCCTGAAAAGGTAAATGCAAATTGAGAGAGGAAAGTTTCTCGTAGCCATGAACACATGTACCTCTATTCGTTTGACTAGCATCTACTGAGCGTTGCTGTATGGCAGTCACTGCTGTAGGTGCTGGGGATCCAGCAATGACAGAGAGGTGATTTTTTTCTCCGTGGAGTTAACAGGTCTAGTATAAGAGCTTTGGAGAGCGATCTCCATCTTGTTAATAGCAAAATAGAGCTAGTGACCTTGTGCCCCTAACCCAAAGCAATTCACCCTCAGGTAAGTAGAAATAAGAACAGGATAGGAAGTAGGACCCCAGAAGCCCTCAGCCCATGAACCCTGGGTTACCAGCACTGCAGAAGACCCAAGGACCACCATGGAAGCCCAGTCTCATGAAAACAGATACTGGACAGAGGTTCCGTTTCCATCCTGGAGACTCCCCCGCTGCCTCCCCTCTGTTGCCATGCTCAGGCCACACACAGGGTGTTGCTTCAATCCTTCTGTTCCCTCAATCTGGAGCATTCCACTCCTCTTCCAACCCACCAGCCCCACCCCCTTTCCTGGCTAAATCTATTCACCCCTCACATCTCATCTTAAATGTCGCTCCTCAGGAAAACTTTCCTGACACCTCAGTGCAGACTAGAGTGGCCAGGTATGTGCTTTCATCACTCCACGTACTCCTTCACAACACTTTTTACCATTTATAAACCTTTAGAGTTTTTATACAATCCTTTACTTAGTGTCTGTGTACCCCATTAGACCATAGGGCCCACGAGGGTGGAAACTATGCCTATCTTGTTCATCATATTGTGCCCAGCACTTACCACATTGCCTTATACAGAGTAGGCAGTCAATAGACATTTAGGTGAAAGTGAGTGAACAAATTGAAAACCTATTAGGCTATGACAGGCAGGATGGCCATGTCTTTGAGCCAGAAACTTCAGAATTAATCCTGTTCCACCTTCCCACCCTTGCAAGATCTTTGCTTAGCTATATTTCACTTTTCCCACATCAGACTATGGCTGCTTATCTCCCTCCAGCTCTGTCTGACCCCACAGCCCCAGCACTTAAATTAACCACATACCACAAGCACCCGCGTCTCCCACTTCCATGTGCACACAGCACCTAGGACAGGGGTAAGGTGCAGATTCTAATGCAGCAGGTCTGGGGAAGGTCACTGCCTGGAAGGTCAATGATTCTAAACTCCAAAAACGAACGACATTGTGCCACTCCCCCATTCTCAGTGAGATGGACTTGCAAATGAATTCTGACCTCTAATGGAACAACCCGGGTACAAGCAATGTTGAGAGAGGTCACAGGTCAGTTTAAGGACCACATCCATTAGCACTGAGGTTGAACCTCATTACCACTATAAGGCCATTAACCTTTATTGATGGTTCACTGTGTGCTGGCCATTGTGCTCAGAGCTTTGGGGACAGGATTTCATGAACTCGTCACAAAAATTCTGAGATAGATACTATTATTATCTCCACTCTACAGATGAGGAAACTGAGGCTAGAAGAGTATTAGTAAATCATTCAAGATCACCAGCTATTAAATGCAAAGCCTGGAACTGAACCAGCTCTGTCTGACCCCGCTGCTCCAGTACTTCACCACATGCCAAAAGACCTACTTCTCCTACTTCTGAGTGCATATGCACTACCAGGGGCCTGGGTGAGGTGCAGATTCCGGGGCAGGACCTGGGACCCTACATCTCTAACCAGCTCCTGGATGATGCCGATGCTGCTGGTGCAGGGACCACTCTTTGAGCAGAAAGTCTATAAAGAAGCAAAGGCAAAAGATGATTTCAATCAGCCAAAGAGGGTATTCCAGACTGCGGGACAGCACCAGCAAGGGCTGGGAGAAGGGAACATACTTATTAAATTCAGAGAATAGCAAGGAGTCAGAGTGGCTGGAGCCAGGTCATTGGGAGGGATGTGACGGGGGAAGAGGCCTGAGCCCCAGCCCAATTTCCTACACTGTAATGGAAAGCATGAAAGGGTTTTAAGAGGGGACATGACATGATGGGACCTGTATTTTGACAAGCCATTCTGCAGCAAGATGTGCTAGAGATAGAGAGATGGGAGGTCCTATTGGCAAAGGAGCTGCTACAACAATCGTTATTATAGAGAGCATGACACAGGTGAGGTGAAAGGATGGAAGGGACAGACTGGATACTATAGATATTGCAGGGGCAGAATTAGTTTCTTTAAAGCAAAACTATAGTACTCTTCCCAGGTGCTAAACATGTCTCACTACTCCATGCACCAGAGCAACAGTGGCAAGGTTACAAGAGCTGATGGCATATGTAAATTTAGGTGCATACAATTCCAATGGCATCTCAAAAAGAACTATTCTTAAAAATGGGGCCCACCCATCACTTCTCCCAATCCTGCCACAGTCTCCATGGAGAGCCAGCCTTCTCCTCTCTTTGCAGATTAAGTATCTGAGTCCAAGAATGGAAGTGACTTGGTCAAGCTCCTATAGGCCAAGCCCAGAACCAAGGAATTCTACCTACAAAATACTAACCTAAGTTAGTCCTATGCATTTTTGAGAACTTCCCCCAGCAAAGAAAAGAAAGACAACCAGCTGAATTTGATATCAGCTCACACTTGCAAATATTAAACAAACAAAACCATTCTATTTCTTAAACTGGGAGCTCATATTCCAAAAGGGGAGTAGGGAGACCCTGAAATGGAGCCATCTACTCTAGACAGTTAAACCTGAAATAAAATTAGAAAATGTGTCACATGGAAAAACTCTGCAGTAAGAAATGGTTTCTTCCCCATTCCCTCTTTCTTTCTGTGGGAGAATGAGTAATTTGGTATTTTAACTAAACCAAGAGAGAGCAGCTGTGGTCTCTGTTTTGTACCAAATGCACACAGTTGTTGGGCATAGTTTTGTATCCTGACTTGTAGAATAGGATGTCAGCAAAGGAAATGAACAAGGCTGAGCATTGCTGAGTTGAATCACTTCCCCCAACTGCCACGAAGGCTGCCCAAACTGAACTCAGGTACCCTAGAATGTTCATGCTGACAGTGCTTTTAGAGTTTAGTTAACTAAACCAAGGGAGAGAGCAGCTGTGGTCTCTGTTTTGTACCAAATGCACACAGTTGTTGGACATATTTTTGTATCCTGACTTGTAGAATGGGATGTCAGCAAAGGAAGTGAACAGGGCTGAGCATTGCTGAGTTGAATCACTTCCCCCAACTGCCACGAAGGCTGGCCAGACCGAACTCAGGTACCCTAGAATGTTCATGCTGACAGTGCTTTCAGAGTTTACTTGGTCCATCCTCTTCATTTCCCAGATGGGGGAAACTGAGGCTTAAAGAGAGACAGAGATTTGCCCACAAAAGAAGAACAGGGGAACGTTAAAGCTGAGCCTCTACTGGGTTACTTGTTCAACAAACATTGCCTGTACCTGTCAGGGGCCAGGCACAGTGCTAGGTGCTAGGTGTTGGGGATACAGGGGAGAATAACCCTAGTCCTCTTGGGGTGGTCCTCCCACATTCCTGCCACTCTAGAGGCTGTGTGGTTTGAGATCAGGCTGTGAGGAGGGATATTCTGGGAGGAGAGGCCAGAACATCACACTGGTCTCAAAAGCCATGCTAAGGAGTGTTACAATCATTTTCTATTGTTGCTATGACAAAGGACCACAAATTTAGTGACTTACATCAACACAAATTTATTATCTAATAGTTCTGCAGGTTAGAAGTCCAACACAGGTCTTGGATAAAAATTAAACAGACTGTGCTGCTTTCTGGAAGCTTTAAGGGAAAATTTGTTTTCTTGCCTTTTCCAGCTTCTAGAGGCTGCCTACATTCCTTGGCTTGTGGCTCCTTCCTCAGTCTTCAACATCAGCAAAGGAAGCTGGTCAAGTCCTTCTCATGCTGCATCACCCTGACCTCCTCTCCTGTCTCCCTCTTCCACATTTAAAGGCCCTTGTAGTTACGCTGGGCCTGCCTGGGTAATGAAGGAGTCTCACCCTCTTTTAAAGTCAACTGATTATTAGTATTAATTCCATCTGCAATCCTAGTTCTCTTTTGCCATGTAACCTAACATAGTCACAGATTCTGGGGATTAAGATGTGGACATCTTTGGAAGGCCATTCCTCTGTCTACCACTGGTGGTAAGCATGGTAAGATGACCAAGAATTCTAAGAAGGGGTGACATCATCAGAGTTCATTTTATGTTGCTGCCCAAACTTTAATGTGCATGTGGATTGCAGGGATCTTTTTTAAACGCAGCTTCTGATTTATTGAGTGTGTGGGTGGGACTGGAGATTCTGTATTTCTACTGAGTTTCCAGGTGATGCTGATGCTGCTAGTTGGTGGACAACATGTGAGTGTCAAGAAGCTAGAAAACTATACCGTGGCTGCAATGTGGGGGATGGATTGTAGAGTGGCAAGAACAGAGGCCAAGAGACAGACCTGTGAGCTGAAAATAAAGACAGAACTCGCCACCACTAAGACTGGGTGGCTGGAAGGGGAGAAGCAGTTGGTTGACCCAACCTCAGATGGAGTTCTGTGTGTGATATTATTGAAACTGCATGAATCTAGGTTCAGTTTGTCATCAGCTTTGGACTCTCCGCACCTCTGTTCTATAGGATGTGATGGTTATAACTTTCCAGCAATGGAAAAGCATACCTTCCTTTTTCTTTCATGACGTGTATTTTATCCTGATGTGTATGTTGTATCCAGACCCTACTCTCACCCCTGCTCTTGTCCCTCCATCATCTTTGCAGGGGATGGCTGCGGGTGGTCATCCAGCAAGGCTGGAGGCACACACAAACTTTGCCATGGTCAAGGGTTCATAATGCTGGGTTTTCACTAAGATGTCCACAGTCTCAGGCTTTGAATGATTCATTCATTAATGTATTCAAATGCTCATTGTGTCTGTTTGGTTCCATGTTAGATGCTGAGGAAGCATGGATAAATAAAGCAGGGTTCCTGCCCTCAGCGATGTGGGAGCAGGGAAGGGAGGAGATATTGAACTGGTTACCAATTACAGGCCTGAGGCTTATCTCATTACTCCTCACAGTAGGAATTATTGTCCTGATTTACAGATAAGGAAGATAGGAAAAGGCAGGTAACTGACCCCAGGTCACTCAACAGGAAGTAGCAGAGCTGAGATTTGAACCCAGGACCCAGGACCCAGGATCCCAGAGCTCACGCACATGAACTATACCCCCCGATGCTCCCTCTGGGATCCAGTGCCAGCTCTGCCCTCATCTGTGTTGCAACTGCAGAAAGGTACTTTTCTCTTTGGGACTCAGGATCATCACCTTTGAAAGGAAACTGTTGAACTGCATTGGTCACTCTCAACTCGAGGAGCTTTTAAAACCTGCCAATGACTGGACGTTGCCCCAGACAAATTAGTTAAGAATCCTGGAAGTGGGGGAGGACTGGGCATCAGGTTCCTTCTGAATCACCAAAGTGACCTCAAGGTGTAGCCAGGGTTAAGAACCACCAAGGTCCTTATGACCTAAGCTCTTGCATTCTAATTTCCTGAAAAACCTTCTTCTTCCAGCCCTTACCACAAGGCACAGGCAAAATGGACAAATGAATTCGGGGTGGGCAGGGAGAAGGAAGGAATGCCCAACTCTAGTCAACTAAGGACAGTTTGGAGCAGTAATGTGGGTGCTGTACCTTTAGCTGTTATGATTGTCTCCTTTCAAATTAGAGCAACAGCAGCAGTGGACAAAGGTGGAGTGATCCAATCATTTTCATATGCTGTTGCAGGAAGTGTAAATCATCGTTGCTTTCCCAAAGGATGCAACGAAAGCCTTAAAAATGGGCATGCACTAGATCCAAAAGTTTGTTTTATAAATTTCTGCTAGGAAATAATCACAGAAATAGTCAATTACGGAACTATAAGAATAGAGTCATCACAATAGCATTTATAACAGTGAACAACTGGAAATAGCCTAAAGGCCTAAAAGAGGGACGAGTTTAATTACGGGATGTCCACATAATGAAATACTATTTCAATTACAAAGGATGTTAGGGAAAAAATATTTAATGTTCCAGAGGAAGTTCCTAGATGATTGTTAAGGGGGAAAAAAAGGCAAGCAACAAAATGCAATGCACAGAATAATCTATTCATATTATAAAATATATACATACTCAGGCATGGAAAATTAACTTGATAGACAGCCCACCAAATGTTAGCAAGGTTTATCCCTGAGTCGTGAGATAATATGTGATCTTTGTAAATTCATTTTTTCCCTTAGGTTTTCACAGGGACTATTATTTTTATTATCAAAAACTTTTAATATTATTGAAAAAACTAAATTTCCTCTTTCAAAGCCTGCTTACCTCCTTCTGCCTTCCCCACATTCTGGTGGAAATGGATGTCCCTACTTTGGTAGTGCAGAGGTTTGTCTGCATGTGCCTGCGATAGGACACTCAAGACAAGCTCTTCAGCTTTCAAGCTGCACACCAGTCTCTACTACTGGACTGCGAGGCCCTCCAGGATGGGCACTGGGTCTAATGCGGCAATTAAGCCACCCTACCACCCACCCCAGAGGACCTAAGGGGAGCGGGCAGGCAAGAAATATGGGAGGAAGACAGAAATCTATAATAGTAGCCAGAACACAGAACAGGGCAGACAGTTATGAAAATTTCAAGAGATGCGTACTTTGGAAAGAAGCTAGTTGCAAAAGACCTCTTGGTGGTGGAGGGGGCTTTTAAAATGGGTCTCATTTGAGTCCCTCAGTGATGGGATGGGTGACTCGTGGAGAGACCTATGGCAGGGCTGCTCTCTACAAGCCAGACACTAGCCAAGCTTCCTGAACCAGGAAGAGGTTCCCCCAGTACCTGAAGTCAGGGGTCCTGCTCACTTGAGAGAGACACCAGGGCCCTCAGAACAGTTCTCTGCCCTTCCAGTCCTTTAAGTCACCCATGGCATGCAACAAATGTGAAATGAATTAGATTGGATTAGGTTGGGTTGGGTTGGGTCGACTTGAGTTCTGATAGGAATAAGGGTTGAGTTGCACTAGGTGACCTAGGTCTCATGTATCCCTCATTTGATCTTGCCCAGGAAGAGGTATGGGCCTTCTCCAAAGTTCTACTCTAACTCTAGACTTTTCCTCTCTCAAGCTGGGGTAGAACAGAGGAAGGCAAACAGTCAGCAAATTTGTCTCCTCTCAACATCTCTGATCCATCTCAGATGCTGTGGGCTGTGTCGAAAGCGATAGCTTACAACCCACAATCTGATGCTCTGACTTTGAAGCCTTAGTTGCTCATCTGCTCTCTTTACTGAACATTCATGTCTTCAATTGAATCTTCTTGTAGGACTGCCTCCCTTTTTATAACCCTCACGTGCCCACTGTGATCCTCCCAGTATCCAAGCATATCATAAGAAACTTATGTGATAAATCAATCTATAGTAAAGAATTAATGGCTTCTATGTCTAGCACAAAAATACATATCAGATATTTTCTCAAAATTACCAATTGTCTCATAGAAAAATTGTGTATTACCAAATCAGTTATTTCCATGTATAAAAATGTCACTACCTCCTCATGCTCTTGGAGTTTATCCATGCAGATCTTTAATTTAGCTAGACTACTTTGACCTCAGGACAGGGAAAAAAGAGAATTTATGGCTTAATGAAGCAGGCAGGGGTAAGTTCTCTTACCAGACTTTAAAACATATTACAAAGCAAGGATTATCAAGACCATGGACAAATTTTTTAAAGAACAAACATATGCATAATAAAGTGAGAAAGTTTAGGAAACAAATTTTCTATCACTAAAGGAAAAAAATCTATATGGTAACCAGAAGCAACAAAATGATGGGGGAAAACAGTTTGCATTTAATTAATGTTTGGGGGAATCCAATGCACCACTTTGGAAAAGAACTAACTTCAGATTACACCCTAATCTATGGTCCATTTTAAATGAATCAAGCCATAGACATTAACAGAAAATTGGAAGATAAACTCATCTATTTAGCTGGCAGAGAAAGAGAAAATCTAAATGTAGAACTTTTGACAAAACAGAGGCTATCAGAAATAAGATGAGTGGAAATCAGCTGGAAAAACTGTTTATACAATTAGATAGAATTAAAAAAAAAAAGAGCAAAGTAACATTAGTATAAATTCCAACCTAACTGGTTATGAAGATTATTAAAGAAAACTAAAAGCTCAGTAATGTACTCCAATTACTCAGCCATGGTCACTCCAGTCGGCAGAACTATGGAAGACTCAGGATGATTTACACTCCACAGAGGATGTGGTAAGTTGGTGTACTCTCTCTAGACCACAGGCTAGAACTACCCATTCATTTCTTCTTTGATTCATTGAAAGAGTTTTCTGAGTGTCCACTCTGTGCCTGGCCCTGTGCTAGGTACTGGGATTCAGAATTGGACAAGGCCCAGTCCCTGACTCATGGTCTAGTCTGAAAAGCCCTCTGACTGAGAGATGGGTGAATACAGTATTAGCCCAGAGGAGAGACACCTAACATGCCTGGAAGAGCAAGAGGGCTTCCCAGAAAGGAATCTTAAAGGGTGAATGGGGTTTTCCAGGTGGACAAAGGAAAGGCATCCTCATAGAGGGACCAGAGGTGGGATATCGCATACCTCATTCAGAAATCTGCTAGTGGTTTGGTGTTAGCCCAAGTCAAGAGGGGCTTCATGTGAGTGGAGAAGAAGAGGCAGGCAGAGGCCTGACCACAAGGGCCCTCTGGAATAAGGAGCATGACTCCAACCTAGGTACAATGAGAACCCAGCTAAAGCAATTAAACGAGGAAGTAGCATGATTAAATGTGCACCTGAAAAAGATCCATCTACATACATAAGAACTATCCAACTAGTTCTGTTTGTTTGGGGGTATCTAGTCAATGGAAATAACCCAAAAGAAAATAAAAGCCATTTGCCTGAAGATGTTGCCAGCCGTACTGTTTACCATAATAACAAAATGGCCAAAGTCCAAGTGGCCAACTCCAGACGAATGAGGCATGACCCACAACTTCAAGGTGCTACCATGGGAAAGAGAGATGAATAAGCATATTGATAGTATAGAGGAGACAATGCTGGGGCCTGGAGAAAGATGAAAGGCTGTAGGGGTTTAGTGATGAGAAAACTCAGCTGGCAAGATCCAGGGAAGGTACCCTGGAAGAGGTTCCATTTAGCTGCTAGGTAGGATTAGACCTTAAAGAGAAAGAAAGGGTGAGAAAGTGTGCTCTAGGTGGGAGAGTTAGTTGATACCTTGTGCAAAATCAAGTGACTGCAAAATCCCAACTAGATGTGGGGAGCTATGAATGGTTCAGTGTGCCAGGGGTTTTCAGCCTTCACTCTGCTATAAAACACACGAGTGGAACTTGATGCTACTACAGGCATTCCCAACTTTAGATGAACCAAAAAAAAATCAGCTAGTAAATAAAACACTACAATCATTCATATTTATCGCAAATCCTATGGCATGTAAAAAACAATAGCTCATTACAGGCCAGTGCACAGGTAAGGGAGGCCATGATGCAGAATCTCAAATGGGACTCTTACTTCTTTCTCACCCAGGAAAGCACATAAGACTGCCAGTGAGCAAGAGTGATTAGAGGGAAAACCTAAACCTGTTGTGATTAGTTTTCGGAATTTCCCTCAAAGATATATAAACGGACAATAAACACATGAAAAGATGCTCAATATCATTAATCATTAGGGAAATGCAAATCCAAACTACAATGAGACACTACTTTACACCCATTAAGATGGCACTAATTTAAAAATTTCAAGTGTTGACAAGAATGTGGAAAAATCAGAACCTTTGTACACTGCTGGTGGGGATGCAAAACGGTACAGTCACTGTGGAAAATTGTTTGGGAGTTCCTCAAAAACTCAAGCATGAAATTACCTTATGACCCAGCAATTCCACTTTTAACTATATACCCAAAATAATTGATAACAAATACTCAAACAAATCTTTGTATACAAATGTTCTTAATAACATTATTTATAATAGCTGAAAGGTGGAAACAACCCAAATGACCCCATCAGTGGAAGAAAAGACAAACCAATTGTGGTATATCCATACAATGGAATATTATTCAGCCATAAAAAGAACTGAAGCACTGATCCATGCTACAACATAGACGAACCTCAAAAACATTACGCTAAGTGAAAGGAGCCAGACACAAAAGGTCACATATTATATGATTCCATTTACATGGAATATCCAGAATAGGCAAATCCATGGAGACAAAAAGCAGTTTAGTGGTTGCCAGGGTTTGGTGAGGGACGAATGAAGGGAATAGGGGGTGAATGCTTAATAGAATTAGGGTTTTCTTTTAGAACAATGAAAATGTTTTAGAATTAGATAGAGACTATGGCTGTGCAATACTGTAAATGTACTAAATGCCACTGGATTATACACAATAGCCAGTTTTATGTTATATGAATTTTTACCTCAATAACACAAGTAAAGCAGGACATCCAAATGTCCAATAAACATATGAAAAGGTGATCAAGTTAATAATCAGGAAAATATATATTAAGACTACAGTAAGATGCTAATAGCTACCCATTGGAAAGGCTGAAATTAAGCTCAGTGACAAAACCAAGTGCTGGTGAGGATGTCAAGAAATGGGGACTCTCATACCAGGTGGTGACCATGTACCTTAGAACAACCATGGTGGAAGATATGCTGGCACTGCCTGCTCAGTTGGAGGATTTACATACCCTGTTACCCAGTACTCCACTCCTGGACATAAAACGAACAGAAATATGTGCACATGTGCACTGGGAGTCATATACAAGAATGTTCACAGACATACTTATATTAACTCAAAATGGAAAAAAAATGAATGTAATTGGAGAAAAAATGGATAAATAACGTACAGTACATTAGCATAGTGGAATATTATATAGCAGTGAAGATGGAGTAACTACAGCTGCATGCAATAGCCTAAGTGAATCTCAAAACAACACTCAGTGAAAGAAACCAGACACCAAAGAAGACATCCTACATGTATAAAGTTCAAAAGCAAGTAAAATGGAACTTCAGAACTTGGGGCTATATGTTTAGGTACTAAAGTTATTTTTTTAAGTGAGGAAGTGATCATTATGAAAGTTAAGATGATAGGTCCCTCTGAGGAGAGGGAGGCAATAACACAGCAAAGGAGCACACAGGAGCTTCTGGGGGCTTTGCTATTTCTTAACCTGGGTTACATGGATGTTTGCGCTTTGAGAAATCTTTGGTCTGTACTTTTTCTATGCACTTTTCTGAATGGATGTTATAATTCACAATCAAATAGTTTAAAGAAAAGAATAATTTGCATATGTTAGCATTTTACTAGCAAGAACAAATTACTTGTGACACTATCATCCCTGCCCCCACAACAAGCTCCTTAACTTCTAAAATAGAAGGTATTCCAAGGACACTATAACCTTACTACTCAGCCACAATCCATTACAAGCACAAGGATTGAGTTGGGAAACAAAGGTCCCATTGACAAGGGTCTCTTTAAACATGGTGGGCCAGGAAACACTCGGGGGCTGAGAAGTCTTGGGGCTTTGGGTCTTGGTTTCCTCATCTGAAGCCAGAGATAATAACCTTCCCAGTTCCCACCTCCTGGAGTGATTGCGAGGACTGGATGAATGAAACATGGGTGTGCTCACACCTCTGCCTGAACATACGAAGTGGTTTAGAAGTGTAAGCCTTACTAATCTGAATACAAAATTTGGTTTGCAAGAGGGGCATTTCACATTCTAGGAAGATTCTCTTCAGAGTCCCAAAGGGATAGTAAATACTCATCAGTTGTAAATGGCTCTTCCGAGACCCTTTTTAGCTCCAGAGTGTTTCCTGGCATTCCTGTTTTACATTATGGATGTGAATAGGACTTTCTCTGTGTTAGAAACCACAGCTCTCACCTGACATCAAGGAATCCAGCCTACAAGTGCAGGAGGAAAGAAACACCAGAGTGTGTCTCCTCAGAACCTTCTTCCTTTTGGGGATAAGAATGGCAGCAAAGCTCACAAAAGACCACAGAACCTGAAGCTGCCTTCTGCTGCTGAGCTGGCAGTACCTTATGTCACATGCAAAATTGCAATGTTCCGACATGGGCCATGATGCTAAGAAGCCAAAATTGTGCTCCAGCTGCCCTTTGGTTTGCAAAATGCCAGACTGGACGCTCTGGCAGGAAAAGCTGTCATCGTTTTTTGGGTCTTGCTCCCAAGGAAACAATGGTTTGGGCTGTCCCAGGCTTCCTCCGGCACACAAAGAGTTAACCAAGGCCATCCACTCAATCCCCAGTTTCCTTCAGAGGGGATAGAAGTTGCTCCCTCCTATCCCAACACCTCTACTGAGGCTATGTACTAATCTCCTAAATCCAAAAGGGGTGAGAGACTACAGTTTGGAGAGCATAGTTCTCGCTCAAAACTGCATGAAGAAAGGGCTGAACAAGGCAGAACTGGAGCCTGGAGATCTGGGCTTAAGTTCTGCCTTTTGAACTGGGCACTTCCTAAGCCTCTCTCATCCTCAGTGCCTTCTTCTGTAGAAATGCCTGCATCGCTTTCTAACACAGCTATTGCAAGGATCAAGCCATAATGCCTATCAATTATTTTGTGCCTAATATGCGTCCTTGTGTGGAAAGGATATTATTTCAAATATCTCTCTTAATCTTCACAACATCCCTGGAAGGTAAGGTGATCTAATTATTTCCTTTTTTTTTTTTTTTCAGATGAGAAAACAAGCACAAGGCCATCTGTTCCATGCACAATTCAAACCCACGTAGCCTTACACACCTTAACCGAAATCTTTTTTAACTAAGAGCCACTATTCATCCAACCATCTCTGAGTCCTAGTGGAAAAGTGAAGTTCAGGAAGGAAGGTACCAGATGCCTGGCTCCCAGGCCATACTTCTTCCCATCTCCCATGGCGCCACTGCCCCATGGATGTGACTCCCTAGGTAACAGCGCTAAGTTTGGCATCAGAGCAATTCAGTCCTGTTATCTCTCTTGTGGCAAAAGCACCAGGTGTCTCTGCTGGCGGTCATGCTTCTGTACCTGTGTATAGGAAGGGCACCGGACCTGCCCTTACAATGTGCAAGGCAGCACGCACGATCTGAGCGCGGGCGCTGGGTGAGCGGGAGCTAACTAACTGTCCCTGCGGAGCCGCTGGTGCTGTCACTGCGCTTCCAAAGTCCCTCTCTGCCCATGATTGGATGGACCGCGCCTAGCTCAGACACCTTGGGTACTGAGACACCTTGGGTGCCCAGACGGCGCTCCACCCGTCCCAGCTGCCCAGCGACTCCCATTCACCCGCTGCACGGCCCTTGAAAGCCGCGGCAGGACCGCCAGTGCGCACTGAGCGGCGAGGACTCCCTTTTATGTCCAGGAATGAAGCGCGCACCGCAGCCGCACCCGCCGCCAAAACCGACTTCCCCGGGGTGCTTACCTGTCGCGGCGCGGGATCGCGTGGCGGCGGGGAGAAGCGCAGAGACCCAAAGCAGCCACGGCAAGCGCCAGCCCTGCACGTTCCTCCTGCAAGAAGTGGCCGAGGGAGAAAAGGTGAGGCGGGCGAGAAGGGCCGAGGGGGCCGGGGCGCGGGGACGCGGGTCCTACCTTGGCGCCATCTCGCGGGTCTGTGGAGCCCCGAAGGCGCGGAGCCGCTGAGCTCCACCGAGGCGAAGAGGCGCTGCGCTGCGCTGCTCGCCCTTCCTGCGGGGAACAAAGGCGGCGCTGGGCAGCGGCCTCGGCGGGCAGGCTCCCGGCTTTCGGCCCGCGCCCTGAGTCACCCGCGCTCTGAAACCCGACTCCGCCGCGCCCTGCGCACCCCCGCGCGCTCCGGCGCGCCCCACCTCGGGCAGCCGCGGCGCACTCCCCCCACCTCCGGGATCTCCCCACGCCCCTTTTCCCCTCGACGGATGCACGCTCCGCGGCCATCCGAGCGGCCTTATGTAACCTTCTAGAGAAGCCCGGCGTCCGCGTTTGTCTAGAAAAGCGGACGTGGCTCTCTCCGGCCCTCACATCTGTCCCTGTCCGGGCTGCCCCGTGGACAAAAGCACTTTCCATTCCTGGTCCAATGGAATCCTCTCAAAGGCCCAGGGAGACTGGAATCATTGTGATTTCTCTAAATAACGGAGGAAACTGAGGCTCAGAGAGGGGGCGCCAATATCCCAAGGTCACACAGCTGGACTGGGTTCCTGCCTACTGTGCCCTGCCCTCCATGTTTGACCCAGGAACTCACTTGAATGCCCCAGGGTGGCCTCATTTGGGCGGTATAAGTTGTACATATAGCTAAATACAGCAGAGATTATCCTGATAAAAGTTGTAAATTTATCTAATATTCCAGGGGTTTCTTCTCTATACCTTGCCCGCACCCCCCACCCCCCACTCCAAGTGTAACCTCCAGGAGGGCAAGGGTTTATATTTGTTTTGTTCTCTGCCTTAAATCGTGCCTGGTAGTAAGAGATGCCAATACATTGGCTGAATCAAGGGACACAGTCTTAAATAAGACATCACTCCAGGCACTGTGATGAGATGTGGGAGAAGTGAACCAGTCTCAGTCTCCCAAAGCCCTCTGTGGTGTGTGGCGGAGAAAGAGAGGGCACAGAGCAGACTGTCCCACTTGTAGGGACAGAGCTTAGCACAAGGCCTGGCACTGGCAAAACCCTCAAATGATGGCCTTTTATTACTATGATTACCACCAGGCACAGTAGTGTAAGATCTTTGAGGGAGAGTAGGCACCACTGAGGTCAGCTGAATCCTGGATAGCTCTGAAGTCAGCCCAGCCTCAGGGACCTTTCTTCCTGATGCATTAAGTAGCCAGCTGGTTTTCACTGGGTACCCCTTCCGAGAGGAAGAGTCACCACCTGCCAAGTGAAGGTAATTTGAGTTAGCCTCGCAGAGGAGATGAGATGGGCATGAAGAGGATAGCTAACATTTTTTGAGTGCTGATTATGTCCCAGGCCCTGTGCTCGATGCTTTGCATATGTTATCTCAATCCCCACAACAGCCTTGGAAAAGTACTACAATGATGGTCATTGCGTAGATGAGGAAGCTGAGGTTTAAAATGTGCCCAGGCTAGAGCATGACAGGTATCAACTCTTCATTACTCAGTCATACTACCTGTCCATGAACAAGAGGATTAGACTCTCTCTACCTCCCAAAACAAATTTGCAGTGGAGACAGAGAGCATTCAGGCATGAAAGGGTTAATGTCAGCCCAGGCAGTGAGGGCTGAAAAGGAGCTCTAGCTTGGGGGTCAGGAGCCTGGGTTCCAGTCTAGTTCTGGCCCTGGCTGCAGAATGAAGTTGGGCAAATCCTACCCTTGTCTGTTTTTTTGTTGTTGTTGTTTCTTCATAGTGGACATAATGATCCTGACATGGCTGGTGGCTGTGAGTCTCTATGAGATAACTTACATGCCACAACTTTCTGTCCCCTGTAAAGTGCTGTGCTCATGTAAGGGGTCAGGTCTGGGGTTAATGCAAGCAGTCTTCCAGAAAAGGAAGAAATCAGCATGGCCTGGAGAAGGCAGCAGAGGTTCAAGATGGGAGTAGAGTTAACCCAGGCTCTGGAGTCTGCTGAGGATTTGGGGGGGTGGGAGGATGTAGGGGTAGAGGAAAGCAATACTCATAGGGACACATACCCAAGTAGTAAATGGATAAGAAGTCTTTGGGCTGGAGGGGAGACCAGTGGGCAGAGTGGTGCTAGAGTGCTAAGACCTTGAAAGGCAGGCTAACTGGATGGGTGTGCACGTGGCTGTGAAGGCCATGTGAAATCATTGGTGTTCCCTGAGCATTTTGGAATCCCAGAGCATTTACTATGGACAGGGTTCTGAGAACCTGATCCAACCATCTCCCTTCTGTCTCCATTTTATTATTGGAGAAATTGAGGCCCAGAGAGAACATGTAGTTTACCAAGCCACCGACCCAGTGAGTGACAGATTGACAAGTCCCAGAGCCAAGGAGGGAGATGCATAAGAGAAGGGAATGGGCAAGGTCTTCAGATGTTGCAGAGTTCACATAAAGTCAGAAAATCCTCAAGGTGATCAATTCCTGGTCAGTAGAGAGACAGACCCCTTAATAAACAAGAGGTCTTAGACAAGGTAGGAATTATGAGCTTGGGTTCTGGGGATCACGCTGCCTTGGTGAATCCTGGCTCTGTTACTTATGAGCTATATGAAATGTGAGCAAATCTGTAAAATAAGGATGATAATGGTTCCTTCCTTCTAGGCTGTTGGGAAGATGCGAGGTGTTACTGAGATATAAAGCACTCGTTAGAGTGTCTGGCGCAAGACAGAGGTCATTGGATTATTAGCTTCTGTTATTGGTGGTGGTGATATCTGGCCAGGGGTATGACTGGTAAGAGAGAGACAAGACTCCAGCCCCAGCCCTCAAAGGGTTGATGTACCAACAGCTAAAGCAGCTCTAGAGCTGGATGGCCTCACATGGAACTAACACACAACCAAAGTACATTCAAACAAAACTGATCGATTCAGGCATCTTTCTTAATCTGTTCATATTCCCTGTAACTATGAATTCTCTCCCACTTGCAGCCATTCTGTGCTGGACATACATACCTTATTTTATTATGAATTACTAACCATAGGGAATTTGCCTTCTGAGTTCTATATTTCTCTATTGCTTATAAAGTACTATATCAACTGGGAATATAACTGACTTTCTTAGAACGATATTTCTATATTGCTTAGAAAAAGCCACATCAACTACAATTACATAATAGCTCTGTGACTATGTAAGACGGTTAAAACCAGAGGTTGTAAATTGGTGGCCATGGGCTCAATCTGGTCTACAGATATGTTTTGCTCAGCTTCCTGGTAACAAGCTCCAAATTATATTCATTAGCAATACTTGACAATGAGATGACTTTACATTAAAATCCAGATTTCTGGCTTCTTTTTAAATTTTCGGAGGCCTGGTAACATGGAACCTGCATTCCCTGTGCCAACGATTGATTGGCGTTGAAAAGGGGCTGCTGCCTTCAGTTAAGGCAATGGTCTCCAGCCTGCTACCGTCCCTACTACTCACTATTATTCCCCAACACCAAGGCTAAGAATCATTTGACATTTCCAATCACACATGCATTCTGCCTTTTCTCATAAAAAAGGGAAAAGTGGAATAGATGAGTGCTCAAGTCTCTGTTAAAAAGGGGTAAAAAAAAAAAAGATTGATAGGTAGGTAGGTAAGTAGATAGATAGATAGATAGATAGATAGATAGATAGATAGATAGAAAGAATATGCTCATACCGTGTTTCAAGAAAGATGTGAAAGAGCATATTTCTACACGTTTAATATATAAATAAAGCATATCTACCTTGAAAAAAATGAAACTAAGATGTCGTTATGAAACAAACCTGGTTCCCCTCAGTTATGTATGTTACCTGAAGGATGAAGCATAGCTGCATTTTGATCAGTGAGTTCAGCTGTGGTCCATTTTATCAGTCTAAGATACATATGCGTAAGATTTATTTTTTAGTCTGGCAGGGACATCCTATGTGCACATTTCATATTTTGTTGGTTCTCTGTTAGTATCTCATAATATCCAATTCACTGGAATCTAAAGATGAAAGTACCCAAAGCACAATGCTCCCCTACAAATGACTGGAAATAGATGCATGTTAATATTCTTAATTCTATACCTACTTCACCTGGGAAGCAAGGCCATGCTCATAGGCAGTAGGGCTCTTATTTTGGAGCTAGGCGTGGAGGTGGGAACTGTGAACTCAGACTGAGGGAGGCCAGGGAGGGTGTCCGACTGAAAGCTGGAGCGGGTCCGAATGCTTCCAGCCACAGGTGTGGCAGGGATGAAGGCAGGACGCCAAGCCAGGCTTTCACCTCCTGCCAGACTGTGTTTTGAGAGTTTAAGCGATTTCCTTCCATTCAATATGAAACTGTGGAAATAGCCAAGAGTAAGCTTCATGTCATACGGAGCTGGTCTAAATTGTTTACTGCAGCTTCAGTACAGTTTGTGAGATCAGGACATGTAGAGACGTGGGGATCTTCTGTCCTGACTCCTCCAGAACTCAGCTAAATTAATGTGCTGTTCCATTATCCTATAATCCACCCAAGTGTCCCAGAAAACTCAGTCTCCAAACGCATTCTCCAGACTGTCTCGAGCAGCTGGAAGGGGCACAAAAATCAGCGAAAAACATCACAAATTTGGCTTTGGGAAGAAGTTACCAAGCACGTAATTCACGTCTTTCTGAACCTGTTTCTTCAGTACAGGAGGGGAACACCTCCTCCGTGGACCTGAGATGAGAAAGTTTCCAGGAGGCATCTGAAGCTTGAAGAAGCCTCATCAGATTTCTAGAGCAGAAAAAGCAAAATAGCCTTCACTGGCTGACTAGAAAAGAATAACCAGAGAGGAGGGTTGTCTTTTGAGTAATCAAGAGAAAACAATGACAATTTAAACCCACATCTGCCTTCAGGGGAGGACCCTTTTGTTCTGATGAACTCCTTGATGATTTTGGATATGCAAAGGAGGAAGACAACTGTGTGAAGCAGGTTTGTTCCACATAAAAGAGAAAAATAAACTTGATAATCTGACAATCCTAGAGGGAAGAAGACAAAGAAAAGAAGGGAGGGGGTGTCAGACACTCGTAGGTGCCACTCTCTCAGTGCCCTGTCCCTATAACCACTGCCTTTATCATTCATGTGCACTACAGGCGTGATTTTCTAGTCACCAGCTTCTGCTTACCGTTGCCTGGGCATTCCTCTGACTGTTGGAGCCTGCTCTGCCCAAAGCACAGCAAACCTGCAGTGCTGGAGAGCTAACACCCACCCCAGCAGCTCTCAACCAATGACTGACAGGAGCTGGTGGATAAAAACATCAGCTCCCTTACCCAGTTGGTAGGAACTCCTAGGCACCCAGAGTCACCTGTCCCCTTCACAGTCCCTTGTTCCATGACCACACTGAGCACGTCTTGCTTCCTGCCCCAAGGCCTCCCTGTTGATGCTTATATGCTGCATGATCCACCCAGTGTGAGCAACCTGGAAGTAAGTACAGTGGAAATAACACCCTGCAAAGCAAATGTTTAGGCAAATACATTTTTCTCCCTATGTTCCCAGAGGCACTGTCCCGAGAGAATCTTTTATAAGGCATTTCAGAAGATGGTCTGACAAGGCAGAGTAATCAATCATCTAATGCCCCCCGATTGGCTCTTCCTTTTTCTATGCTTCACTCCCTTTTCTTCACATCTGCTCCCTAGGATTTTACTCCCAATTCCATAGATACACCTAAGACTACTGCCTAGGTATTGAGGATAAGATAGGTGATGAAGCTTATCTCTCACTCTCCCACACATGTATCCTAACAGGTAGTTGTCACTTGCTTCTTCCAGGTCCAATTGGAATGATGTCACCAATATAGGGGACCAGCATTATGATCTGTGGCATGTCAGGATGACAAGGTCCCTGTGGACTATAACAGAACAGAAGAGTTAAATAGCCCTGAAGCAAAGAAAGTAAGTATTACTCTTCTTCTTGCCATATGAAAGCAAAGTGCTTTTGATTTTCCTCACTAATAGGGGTAGAGACTGACTTTGCCATATCATATTGCATGCCAAGTGCCACAGGTTGTGTTGTTATATACCAGTAAAGATACCACATCTGCCATGGCAGTTGCAATTGAGGCTACCATGTGGGCAAGTTTATGGCAATCCACTATTATTCTCTACAACCTATTTGGTTTTTGCAAGGTCTGTGCAAGTGAATTAGTGGAAATATAATGGGACCCACCATCCCACACCATTTAAGTTTTAACAGGGGTTCTAATCTCTGCAGTACTTCTGAGAGGTGGTAGTACTTTTTATTTACTCTTGGAAATTAAGAAAAGGAGGTAGTTTCAAGGACTTCCACTTGACCTTTTCTATGAGACTCCACAAGTCAAATAGCTAACATAAGGGTTCTGCCAGAAGCTAAGTATATTTATCCCATATATTTGAGAAAAGGCCAAATAGATCTAGAAAGCACAAGCAAATTATGTGAATAGGTAGCTCAGACTCCCATGTCATCTACCACTTTGTATTAATACTCCTTCTTCAACTCATAGGTGGTTTCCTACAACCCATAAACAGAGAAGGAAAGAACTTGGGTTGCTTCACAGATGAGTCAATGTGATATGTTGGTGCTAGTTGAAAACGTGCTGTCTCTGTATTGCAGCCATTTCAGGGATGACCCTAAAAGACAATCATGAAGAAAATCCCTTCCAGTGGGTAGAACTATAAGCAGTACACTTGGCCAACCACTTCAAGAGGGAAGATGTGTTCTGAGTTACAGATATACATAGATGCCTGAGCAGTGAACAAATGCCCTGGATGTTGGCCAGGGACCTGAAAGATAAGGATGGATGATTGGGGACAAAGAGATCTAGAGAAGTGTTATGCGTATTGACCTATGAGAATGGGCAGAAAATATGGGGGTATTTTTGTGTCTCACAACGCTCACCAGAGACCACCTACCACAGAGGAGGCATTCGACAACCACGTGGACAGAGTGACTCATCCTGTGAATGTCAGTCAGCCTCTCTCCTTGGCTATTCCAAGGCTGACATGGTAGAGCCTTAAAGTGAGTGACAATGATGGCAGGGGTAAATGATAAGCAAAAGCAAATATCATGGGCCCATCCCTCTAAAGCAGATCTAGCTACTGACACTGTGGCATGCCTAACCTACCAATGGACACTGAGCCCTCAATATGGCATCATTATTCATAGAGACCAGCCAGGCATTTGGTGACAAGTTGATTTCTCCGGACCACTTCCTGAGCAATTATTCCTCACCAGCAATGGATAGGGGTTTGCCTTCCCTGACAAAGTGCCTCCGCCAGGACCACCATCCAAAGACTTGTAGAATGCTTGATTATCAATATGGTGACCCATACAACCTTGCCTCAGATGAAGGAAACCATTTATGGCAAAGAGGTGTGACAGTGGGTGAACCACCAAGGAAACCACTGGTTTTAGCATGTACCACATCACCAAGAAGCATCTAGCTTAATACAATGATGGAAAGGCCTGTTAAAGACCAGCTAAGGCATCAGGTTAGGGACAACATGGTATAGGGTTGTGGTTCTCTCCTCCAGAAAGTAGAACCTATGGTCAATATATGGTGCTATGTTCCCAATAGCTAGAATACTTGGGTCTAGGAGCCAAGGGATAGGACTGAGCCCTTTCATCCTCTCTCCCAGTGATCCACTGAAACCTTAGGCTCTATTGGGTAGAGGTGTTGGTTTCCAAGGGAAGAATTCTTCTAGGGGACATAATAAGGTCACTGAACTTGAAGCTAAGACACCTACCTGGTCACTTTGAGCTGCTTATGCCAATTAGCCAGCAAACAAAAAAAGAGTGGCTGTATTGGTAGGGATAAGGAACCTGATTACCACAAGAAGTGTAACAGCAACTACCTTATGTGGGTAGAGAGGAACTCAGGTAATTTCTTGGAGATTTCTTGGTGCCTCCATATTCCATAATGATGGTAAATGGGCAAATAAAACAATCAAAGCAACTAAGAGACCAGACTATTAAAAGATAAAGGTCCAGGTAACTTCACAAAGTATGCAACTCAGACTATCTAAAATGTGGGCCACAAATTAAGGAAATCTAGAATGGGCAACAGAGGAGGGAAATGGGACTGGCTATAGCTAGGAGACTATAGCATGTTTTACTAACTCTCTTGCCTAAAATCTTTTCAGAGATTTCAGTTGGCTATAATCTTGAAAGAGACTCTGACTGATTGGACTTGCACCTCTCCTCTTAAAAAATAAGTGAGAACATCTTATTCTCACAAAGTTGAAGGCCCCATATATAGGAACTGGATCTATTGGGAAAACGTGAGCAAACCTAAGTGGTCCAAAGAGTGAACTGTATTAGATACCTATATCTAATGCACTTCTTCAAATCTTTTCAGCATTACCTGCCTCCAGGCTTCCATTTGTTCCAGCCACAGCCATTGCTGCAGAAATCAATTCAGGATGGACTCCAGCCAACCATGGGCACAACCTGACGTGCTTTAATTTAGACCCACATTGTGTACCTCTCTCCTCCTACTTTTGGACTTCTCCATTGATCCTAAAGCATGTGATGCTGCAGAATTCATTTCGTGCCCACAAATAAGCAACTTGGAAATGACAATGAAATAATATGTGGCAAACGCTTGAACAATGGGAGGTAGAAACCATTGAAGAGCTATTTCTCCCTTCCTCTCCCAGAGGAACCACCCTGAAAAGCCACTTCTCAAAAAAGAATCCCACAAGAATGAGAAATTATTTACATCTGATACCTATTTGCTCTTTCTCCTTAGCTGCCTCATTCCCTATCCCCCACTCCTAGGATTGTACTCTTTAAGAAAATATCCCAAGTGTCTTTTCTGCAAGCTCTGCTTTTTGTAACCCAGGTTAAGAGCGAGAAGTAAGAGCTTATAGGCATCATCAAGATAGAGGCCAGAACCTCCATGTGATGAAGCAGCCAGTGAAACTTTTCCAACATGGATGTGCCCCAGAACATTTGAGAAATCTTAAATCCAATGTTCAGTTTGGAGTTGTTTGCATTCCAGTGATAGAAACGCCTTCTGCAATTCTCCTTCTCCCAGCAACAACAACAACAGAAGCCTTCAATCAAGTTTCCCAAACACACAAATGCTTTGTGAAAGTGGGGTTCTATGGATATCAACTGAGAGATGAATTCCATGTCTTAGTCAACAGAACAGAACAAAGACTGCCCACATCAGACACTGTAATGAGCTATAACCAGAATTTAGTACAAAAAAGAACACGGCAGCAGAGGTAAGCATAAGTACATTAGCTTTCTGAGCATTTGCATAGATATTAAAGATGAATTTGGGCTTCTAAAAGTTACAGAATAAGGGGAGGCAGAAGGCATTTCCAAGGGTCAGAGAGGATTTTGTCCAACATCTGACATATGAACAGTAAGTATAAAGTATCCAAAATCAGACCTATACAGTATGTTTAAATTCATGGATTGTCCCTTACTGACTGTGTGATCTTGAGAAAGTTACTTAACCTCCCTGTGCCTCAAGTGTCATGCATGAATTGAAGAATCATTATAATATGGAGTTGTTGAATGCATCAAATTAAGTGACTCAGGTACATAGTTCACTAAGTATTCTTCCATTTTATTATTTAGTGCGTTCATCTGTCGAATATAAATAAAGGGCCCAGATTTGTAGTCATAAAATATCAGATCTAGAAGAGTGCTCAGAGATCTTTGAGCCAGCTTCCACTCATGGCCGGAGAGAGGAGGGGCTTTTTTTCCAGAGCCAGTTAGCCTGGGGCAAAGCCAAAGCCAAGTGCCCTGATGCCTGGATAGTATTCTTTTCTCTCCCTTTTGGAGCGCCTTCCGAATTTCCCCATACATACAGAATCAAAACCATTACAAATCGAAAAGACAATAGGAAGTGAATGTTTCATTTTTGTATGTTTCCAAGTCTCTGCGCACTTTGCTAAGTGCTGCCCTAGAGATATCACTTTGCCAATTAGCATTAGTCAGCCATGGTCCAGACTAGTGTTTTTTTAAATCTGTGGTCTACATGCACCAGAATCATCTGTGGGGAGAGTGTTAAAAGTGCAGTTTCTTTGTCCCCACCCAACACCTACCAAATCAGAATGTCTGCAGGCAGAACCTGAAAATTGGAATTTTAAGAAACTCCCCTGGTCCATCTTATGCACACTGACATTTCATTGCTATTGGCCTCAAGTCTCACACCTATATTTTTCATGGCACTTGGTTCCTAAACTCTATTTTGGCATTTCTTGCATTAGGAAATTTCCTTATTCAAATATAATCCCCCACAATGATGCATTTTCAGTTTCTGGCTCAGAGAGACTGCCAAGACCTCTCTTGGATGGATTTTTCCCACTCACCACACCCTTGAAAGAGCAAGAGATCATGTGTTGTATTGAGTTAAGGTCTGTAGGATCCAAAATT
The DNA here is from genome assembly GCA_028627145.1 of Eidolon dupreanum. Lineage (NCBI taxonomy): Eukaryota > Metazoa > Chordata > Mammalia > Chiroptera > Pteropodidae > Eidolon > Eidolon dupreanum. The sequence continues at coordinate 138,428,606 of CM053509.1, read as the reverse complement.
TTGGGGAGAAAGCAGCCCAGAACCAGAAGGGACCTTGCACCTGATCACAAGCTGAATCCAATCAGTCTTTGCTGTGTAAGTTTAAAGAGAAAGACAGCTAGGAGATCCCTTGGGTACCATTTAGCTAAAGAAGGATGCCTATTAGAGTGGATGTGGGTAAACTCCACACCTGTGGGCTGCCTGCCTTCTATCCTGCCCCTAATCCCTCATTAATACCACATAATGGCTGTCATTTCTCCAATATCTGTAAAGAGAGCATGGTGAATGTGGAGACACTAAAGTTAATTTCTACTTTGCCTCAAGGAGGATGAGAGTTGATAAACATGTCTTGGTGATAAGTCAGAGAGGGCAGGACATGAAACAGGAGCTTCAGCACTGATTAAGAATTGATGTGCCCAAATGGCAGGACCACACCTTGCTTTTGAGAGTGACCAGTGGTACAGCTTACAAAAAAACATAATCCCCCCACCCCTTCCCTGTTATGAGCCACACTGCCTTCAGTCCTGGCTCTGCTGAGCTGGACTACAAAACAGCAGGAGCGGTCTTGGATCAGCAGTAGGTCGCAGCTTCCTCTTTCTTCAACATTATAGATTCAAGTGTTTGGTCAGTGATATCCCAAAAGGGTATTTGGAGATGTCTGTGCAGGGAAATTTCTTTTGTCACAATGATTGGGGATGCTATTAGCATTTGGCAGGCGGTGGAAGGGATACTAAATTCTGCATTGCAAGAGGCAGTGTACACATTAAAAAAATATCCCAGCAAAAATGTCAGTTATGCCCTACTGAGAAATGCTAGCAGCTTGTGGCTTTCAAACTTTTTTGACCAAGACCTTTGGTCTCACAATCCCATAAACACACACTCCTGAAACAAAGGTTTCATGTGTTCAATATTTGTCCTTACTATATGTGACAAACTCAGGTATGTTCTACTCTATTCTGTTCTGTTCCATTGGATTAAAAAAAAAAAAAAAGCTGATTATACCTATTAAATAGATTTCACAATCTACAGGTGGGCCATAACCCATATTAGTGTGTGATCATTTCAAAATTCTTAATCAATACCAGTGGGTGGCAATATAAGTGAATCTCACTGCAAGAGTCATTTGTCTGCTCTCAACAACACTACATGACTTAAAGAATCTCAAGGCTAAAGCGAAAGCCCCAGTGACTGATGAACTAGATTAGTCTTGCTCTGTCTTCCAAAACCAGATGCCCAAAGAAAACAAATAATTGTCCATTGTTGAGACCCGTAGTTTTTACAGGATCCTGCTCTGGGCCAGGTGGCCCATGTGCTTTGCGTCTCCCCACAGTGGAAATGGATGGATCCATCCCATTCATAGGCACTTGAATCACAGTTGACAATGGAACTAGCACCAGTGGAAGTGGGGATGAGGGTGGGCTGGGAATGCTGAATTAAGCCAAAAGGCCTTACATGAATATTTCTTACCTTCTCTGAAACATAGCCTTGCACCTATGTCAGATGGGCAGCCTGGTTCTCCAAACCCATCCAGACTTCCCTGCCACTGTGTGCAAGCAGGCTGGTTTCTAATGGGGCAGAAGTACAAGAACTGATGCCACTCAGGAGGCTGGGGGCAGGGCCAGGCTCAAAGGGTGAGGCCTGTGACACTAGTTGGTGGGACAACCAGCCACCCTTTCACCACCGCCTGCTCTCTAAAGTCAGTCACAAACTGAGCTGATCTGTTCTTCCACTAATATTTTTACCAGACTACAGTCATATCAACATATTGCTTTAAAAGACACCACTTTCAGAAAATGTGGCCCTCCCCCTGTTTCCCTATGGATAATCCCTCTCTATCTTGTTTTACGTTTTTCTCACTTCTTGAATTTTGAGGCCCAGTGTTTCCATCTTTAAAACCCTTGAGTAAAGTGCCACATTCCCTCTGTAGGACCCCGGTGCTACCTAGAATATGGATGCCCTCTCTGACCCTCCCTGCGCTGCTCCAGGCTCCAGGGAGCCCAGCTCTGCCACGGCTCCTACTCTTAAGGACATATGGTATTCCAGATGTTTTCCCACCAAAAAGCTGACAAGATAAAATGTTGGCTTGTACTGGCCTGAGTGGGTCTGTGTTCTTACAATCTACACAAGATTATGGCAAACCACGTATGTAGGAGACTTTATAGGTTTCCTTGTTTATGTCCTGTGATCATCACAAAAATCCTAGAGGTGTCAGGACACATATTTCCCCATTTCAGAGGAAAGAAAGCTGAGACTCAGAGGGGTGAAGCTAACTTTCTCAAGGGCAGTAGTAACGGGCAGAGCTGGAACTTGCACTCTGGTCTCTGGCCTCGCATTTATGTTCTACCCGCATCCCACTTCACTCCACCGCCTCAGTAAAGCACCCAGGCTGTGTTCAGGACTTCTTCACCTACCTTGCTATCCAGGTGTGATATGTGAGAAGACAACTGGGAGAAGTCAGAGGAGTCTCGTGAGACTTCTTCGGGAGGAATAAGTTTAAGGTGAGTCCAGGGAAATCCCAACACTCATTTCTCACCACCTCAGCATTTGTGCTTCACAGATGATATTTGTCACGAGGGACTATCGTTGATGTGGGTGGCTTGCTGTTGGGTCAGGATCAGCCCTTCAGACCCCCAATTCCAACAGCTTCCTGTGGTCTGTGAATAAAGAAGAAAGATTAGAGCTGGCATTGGTATCTTCAGCAGATAAGACTGTGTCCAAGAAGGAACAGCATTCTAGAAGCAGCCAGCAACTCATATGCAGAATGGTGAAATTAGAGGCGGGGGTAGACTCCAGAGTTGCTCCTAGTCTGTGGCTGCTGTGAAGGAGCAAGTGGCCTCTCCACGTCAGAAATTCCTGAAAGCATGTGGTATTAAGCCTGGGGAAATGACTGATGGCTATATTGATCATGTGAGTCATCAAGAAAAAGGTTAAATTGTACATTTTCTCTAGAAAAGCTTAGACATGTAAAACACCTCAGAAAAGACTCTCACCAAAATCAAATCAAATAAGAAGTAACTTTATTTTTTTTTAATTTCAAAGGCAAGTTTTAATGACTTCAAAAATTATCATAACAGCTCTTTGCCCAAATTTTTACATACATGTGTTACAGTAATTTTTTTAAGCCCCATTTCCTCTTTTATGTTTGTGAACTTCATGAAATGGAACACCTACCTTCTTCAAAAGATACTTTGAAGCCATAAAAACGTTCATACACTTTGACTCAATAATCTCCTTCTGGGAAGCTAGCCTAAGAAAATACCCTGAAATATGGGAAAAGCCATATGCAGAAAAATAGTCATCAAAGAGTTGCTCAGTGAAAAACTGGAAGCAGCCCAAATATTCACAAAGGGGAGGGGGGATGGTAAAATAACTTACATATAAGCCTTCAAGAGATATTCTAAAACCATTGAAAACGATGGCTATGAAGTTTATGAAGGAGCATGGAAATACTTGTGATAAAATTATAGGGTGAAAAAAGTCTGGAAAAATATTTGCACATACATGATTTGTAAAAATAGGAAGGAAATATAAATATATAGTTGTCACACTGTCGAAGTGGTAGGCTTATGGATTTTTACCTCGTTTTTAAATTTCTCTAATATTCTAGTGTATCTCTTCTTTAAAAAAAAAATTTCAAGCCCTAAAAAAAAGAGAGAGAAGAAAAAAGAAAGAAAGAAGAGAGAGAGAGAGAGAGAGAGAGAGAAAGAGAAAGAAAGAAAGAAAGAAAGAAAGAAAGAAAGAAAGAAAGGAAGGAAGGAAGGAAGGAAGGAAGGAAGGAAGGAAGGAAGGAAGGAAGGAAGGAAGGAAGGAAGGAAGGAAGGAAGGAAGGGAAGGAAGGGAAGGAAGGAAGGAAGAAAAGGCAATAGATGCTATTAATGTTTTCAGTAAGAAGAAGCATCACTAGTAGAGAGGGTAGGTGAGTAAGTTGAGATGGGAAACTGCCCGTCTTATTGCCCAAATTATTAAGTGTCTTTAGAATGCTTTCGTGTTTTGGGGGGATTAAATATAAAATATATACAAAAAGCATACATAAAAATATACTTTTGTTCGAGGCACAAAAGCACACATTATATTACGCAGAAACCATCCAGGGCTTAAAGATTCCTCTATTTCTGTGTTTTCATGTTGCTATGGATCCACTTATAAGGGGCTTTTTGTCAAGGAACATTGAAATGATGCTTGATATCTCTCTACATTTTTTATTTCATCGGTAGAACTCAACATGCCATGATCAATTAGATTTGGATGTCAGATTTAGAAAAGAATTCTCATTTCTCCCTCCACCCTCCAGGACATTAAGAATCATGGAAGAATTGGAAGGAACCTCAAACTCATAGTAGACATCTCCCTGGCAGAGACACATGTCCCAGTGATGTGGGCAGGGAGTTGAATGTGCAGGGTCCCAGACGCACTATGTAAGGGTGAATCTCGAGTCAACATGCCACCCAAGGACAACATGAGGCCAATTTACAAAGATGTAAGGAAAATCACACATCTAAGTCCAAATCCCTGCTAAGGGCAAACTGGAAATGTAAAGCAAAGGAACATAGTTCTTACCACAATTTTTTAAAAAGGGACATAAAGGCATCTATTCGAGTTATCTATTGTTGCTTAACAAACTACCCTAAAACTTAGCAGCTTGAAACAAAAAATATTTTTTTCTATTTCCCGATTTTACGGGTCAGGAATTTAAGCAGAGCTTGGCTGAGAAACATTTTTGCTCTTCATGGCATCTGAGGGCTGTCAGTGGTACTCAGCTAGCAAATGAGTCTAGAGGACCCAAGGATTCCCTTACTCAGGGAGGCTGGCAGGCTGGGCTCAGGTAAATGTGCTGACCACAGGTCCTGCGTCAGGTGCTCTATCCTGGCAGCCTCCTCAGCGTGGTCAGAGCTTTTACGTGACAGTTGGCATCTTCCAGAGCAAGTGTTCAAAGAGACTTAGACCAAAGCTGTGAGGCTTTTTGCAACCTAGCTCAGAAGTTCCAGAACATTACCTCTGCCACATACTATTGGTCAAATTGTCACTAAGGCCAGAACAGGTACAAGGCCAGGAATTAAACTCTACCTCTCAATGGGAGAGCTAGCAAAGAATTTGTGGTCACCTCTGGTCTACCACAGCATCATTTTATATACATTAAACTGGAAAATTTTCAGGTAGGAAGCAGTGCAGACAAAGGCATGGAGTTCATGCATACATTGCTGGAGATGGTATAAATTGGTACGGCACTTTGAGAAGTCACATTGTTAATATGTACAGAATACATAAAATCATTCATCTACTCTGGCCCCCCAGTCTCATTCCTGGGCATCTATCTATCTCAAAGAAGTAATTATACAGAGACATGAAAGATTTACTGTTATCTATCAGAGGGACAAAACTAGATAAAATCTAAAGGTTCAATGATAGAAGAATGACTAAGGCTTAACATCACTCTGAAAGAGTTAAGTAGCTATTAAAAATGTTAATTATAAAAGTTTTACATAGAAAATATTTACAGTGTGGTGTTTAAAAATGCAAAAGTTTATGTGCATGTAAATAGGAACCATTAGGGAACAGACAGGAATAACAATAGTTTTATTAGGTAATAACATTTGATCACTATTTTTCTTTTTAAAAGTTTTCCTTTAAAATAAGAGGGAACAGAGAAATATGTTAAAAACACCATGGGGGATGCAAACAGCAAAATCCAGGCTGTGGGACACTAACTACAGCTAAATGACCACTTTTCTTCAAGTAAGTTACAAGGAAAAAAAAGGGGGGGAATCTAAAAGTTTAAGTAAAACTTAAGAAATTTGTCAACCAATTGGAATGTGTGGGCATTATTTCAATCCTATTCCAAACAAATGAAGTGTAATGACTACATTCAAGAGGTTGGGGAGGATTCAACTCTGGACTTTTGCTCATATTAAGTAATTATTGTTTATCTTGTTAAAGATGATAATAGAATTGTGGTTATTTTTTTAAGTCCTTTTAGAGATAAATGTAGAAATGTTTATAGATTAAATGATGTGGTATCTGGGATTTGCTTCAAAAAAATCTGGAAGTATGAGGAGCAGTGGGTGGGTGAAAATGAAATGAGATAAGGAGTTAGTAGGTAAACAAGGGTGATGGTTGGAGGGTAGTATTATACTGCTCTTTTCTGTATTTCTTTGAACGTTTTCATAATAAAAAGGGGATTGTTTGTTTGTTTCAATGTTTTTTAAGGCTGTTGAATTAAGGGACAAGGCAAGCTGCCTTGGAGCCATGAATCTGATAATGATGTGAGAAAGATACAGTGAGGAGCCTGAGACAAGGAAGGCCTGAACCAGGTGAACAGTGGGGATCTTAGTGACCTAAACAGGTTCTTACAGACAGGAAACCTGGCCCTGGACCAGGTGGGCTGCTTTGAGCCCCATACCCTCTCAGGGTCTCAGTTTCCTCAGTCATTATCCTGGGATAAAGATCTCACCTCCCACAGTGCTATGAGGCTCCACTGAGAAGCACCAGGAAGCTGTTTGACACTCATTGTGGGCAGAAAGGCTGCTGGGGAGCTATGCATAAATGAGCAGCAATAAGGCACAAGCTCTCTGGCCTGTCCTGGTCTGTGAGTGGACACACAATGACCTCAGCTGCTGCTGACTGAGTGGCTGATTAACTGGTCAGAGCACAGAGAGGGAGGATATGTCTGAAGCCAGAGTCTTAGGGAAGAGCCCAGCAGAGCCCTTGTCATCACCTCTTGACAGCAAGTCCTGGGATCTTGGATAAGAGCTATTCTGTCCTTGACCTTTTGCTGAAGAGTGAAGGGACCTGAGAACTGTAGAAGGTCATGAACTATTAACAAGGCCAGGTCCAGGGCTCCAGGTGCGAAGGACAGAGAAGAGCCAACTTTAAGGCCCACCTCAAGGCACAGAGGGAGACTGGGCCTTCAGGGGACTGACCGTCTACATTCCCAGTACTCTGGGATAAGGGCGCTGGAGGAGAGTTTCTGGACATCTGAGAGAGGAATGAACTGCCTTGAGCAAGAGGGAGCTCCCCAGGACTGGGGGGAGCAAGCAGTAGATATAATCAGGTCTCAGGACTCTTGACTTTTTCCCAAGGATGAAGGCAACAAGCCTGGTGTTAAATTCCAGCTGTGCCATCTGACAGCTAGGTGCTCTTGGGAAAGTCATTTCACTCCTCTGACCAGCAGTGTGTCCTCTACAAAGTGAAGAGAGTCATATCTGTCTCATAAGATTGTTAAGCAGATGAATCTAGGCTGGCATCGGGAAGACCTTTAATATTCACCCAGTCACCCTCCAGACAGAATGCTGGGCCGCTGCTGTCTCCATATTCTAAGCAAGGGTCTCACGCCAAGGGAGATATTCAGGATTCAGAAGCATCATACAGGAAGGAGGCAGTGGGCTTTCACCCAGACTTCACTCTCTCTAAAGCAGGGTTATTTTTTCAAACCTGGCTGCCACTGGCATCAGCTAGGGGTTTCAAAATTGCTGGAGTCTGATTCCATCCCCAGAAGTTCTGATGTGCTTGGTCTGGGGTGTGGCCAGGGGCAAAGGGATTTTTAGAAGCTCCCAGAGTGACTCCAATGTGCAGCCAGGGCTGAGAATTCCTGTCATCGGGCTCATGATACTCCCAATTAAGACCAAGCAAATGAATAAAATCAGCTTCCTTACTGCACTTTAGGGCCAAGTGCAGCTGGGTAGGGGGTCTTAGGGTCCAAAGATTTGGGAGATTAAAGAAAAATTTAACCCCTCGGACATTAAGGTCAACTCTGGTATGTTGTCACATGCTTAGAACTTGGAGAAATGCTTGAGCCTGGTTTAAGTTTGCTTTTTTTTTTATAACATGGTGTACAGCTCTGTGTTGGGTTTCTACTTCCCCCTCACCCCCCGTTATTTTGCAATGACCTTTTTTAAAGGCTTGAAAATTTTGATGTACCGTGTCCCTCTGATAAAGATGTCTAAGAATAAATTAGAAAACATTTGAAATATATTGAAATATATTTAGAAAAAAATGCCATTTTGTATTACAAAGATTGAGGGTCTATAGAAAGACGCCTTTCAGAATAAATGTCAGGCATTCTTTTCGGATGAATAAGTCCCCACAGAGGTCTCATCACGACTGGTCACTTTATCCCCAATTTGCCTCATAACTGCTCATTGATTCTGCGTGAGGCGCTCTGGAAAGGGGTTGGGGCTCTGACACACACAGGGATGGCTTGGAAATTCTTGGTCCCATCCTGTGAAATTGATGCTTTCTTTCCTTTCACCTAGAGAGATTTGGCAGCATTTTCTCAGACTTCTCTCTTTTACTCTTGAAAAATCTTCATGCCCCTGAGATCTGATTAGCAAGGATTACAGAGGAGGAAATATGACAGAATGTGGTGATTCTCCAAGGGTGGTCCCCTGGCCAGCAGCATCAGTGTCACCTGGGAACTTATTAGAAGTGCAAGTTTTCCCACCCACACAGCAGATCTATTGAAACAGAAATTCTGGGGTGGGGCCCAGTCATCAGTCAGGAGATTTTGACCCACTAGAATCGAGAACCATTGGTTGAGAGCACGTGCCAAACACAAACAGACATTGTTCCAAATGCCAGGTCTGCCCCTTATTACCTGGGTAATTCACTTCACCTCTCTGATCCTGTTTCCTCATCTGTAAAATAATAATAGCACCTACCACTCTAAGGCTGTTGGAGGATTAAGGGAGTGTTTAGCACTGTTACTTGCAGGGCCAGGATGAGGGTGAGGTAAGAAAGGCACCTACGGCCCTGCAGATACCTCCTGCATCCATAGATAGCTCCTCACCTCACCCTAGTCTCGGTCCTGGTTCTTGATATTCCACAAGTGCTCAGTAAATGGCTACTTTTATTTTATATTATTGAGAAAATTAAGATTTCATCCATCTTTGGGGCCTTGTCAAGGCAGAGTTCTAGAGTCAACAGTCTTTTGAGAGTTTGATGTAAAGAGCCCTGGCTTTGGAGTCGACGGGCCGGGATCTGAAGTCCAGGAATGCCAGACAAAAGGAGAGGCACAGAGCAGAGGCAGGGCAAGCCCAGCTCCCCAAGACAGGCTCCTTCCATGGAGTCAAGCTCTTTCTTCTTTCCTTCTTTCTGAGAAAAGGCGGAGGCCATTCTTGAGTTTGGGCTCTCCTATCTGTGATCATTGTATTTTCTGTGTCAGTAGATAGTGAAAAAGCATTTGACAAAATCCAACCTCCATTTCTGATGAAAAGTCTCAGCAGACTAAGAATAGGAGGGCAATAGAAGGGGGCTTCCTCTGTCAAAGGGCAGCCACAAACTCCACTGCTAACATCTTACTTAGTGGTAAAAGACTGGCCCCTCATCCCCTAGGATCAGGAACAGAATACAATTGTCCACTGCTACTCTTTGTTGTGCCAGAGATTCTAGTTAGTTCATTAAGGCAAGAAAAAGAAATGGAAGGCATTCAGCTTGGAAGAAAAGTAAAACTGCCTTTATGCACAGATGACATGATTGTCTATGGAGAACATCGAATGATATCTCTAGCAAAGCTACTACAACTAATAAGTGAGTTTAGCAAGTTGCAGGATACCAAATCGACATACAAAAATAAATTTTATTTCTATAGCAACAAAAAATTAAAAATTGAAATGAAAAAACAATGCCATTTATAAGTGCATAAAAATACGAAATACTTGGGCATAGATCTGGCAAAAAAAAAAAAAAAAAGGAAAAGACCCTTACTGAAAACTATAAAACATTGCTGAGAAAAATTAAATAAGACCTAAATAAGGGGAGATAGCCCATTACTTAATCCAAGGTCACAAAGATTTATCTCTGTTTTTTTTCTTAGATTTATATAGTTTTAGCTCTCACACTTGATTCATTTTGAGTTAGTTTTTGTATATGGTCTAAAGCAGAAGTCCAACTTCATTCTTTTGCATGTGGATATTCAACTGTCCCAAAATCATTTGTAGAAAACCCTGTTACCCCAATACTCACTGAATGGTCTTGGCACCATTGCATAAAATCAGTTGGTCATAAATGTGAAGGTTTCTCTCTGTACTCTCAAAGTCTATCCCACTGCATATATGTCTACCTTTATGCCAGCACCACACAATCTTGATTATTGTAGGTTTACAGTAAATGTTGAAAGCATGAAATGTGAGTCCTCCAACTTCATTCTCCTTTTTCAATATTGTTTTGTCTTTTCTAGGTTTGCACAACTAATTTTTGACAAAGATATAAAGGTAGTTTAGTGGAGAAAGTACAGTCTTGTCAAGAAGCAGAGTTCTAGAACAATTGGATATTCATATGACCTTAATTTTTTACTCTCTTCTGCTTGTTGGATTGCTTTTGGCTCAACCACTGTTTTCTGAAATGCTTCTATTCTTCTAGAAGTCATTTTCTTTTTTTTCTCAAAAACATAAATTCAATTAAGTTTAATTAAATTTAAATCTTCTTGCTCTGTGCTTTCTTTTTTTGCAGGCTGTGCCTTATTGCTCTGTTCATAGATTATTTATGAAATCTGTGGCTATGAGCAGCTTAAAGGGAAAAATTGATGGGAGCCAAGGAGGCAGCCTGTCAATCTGTTCTCTGTGCTTTCCCCAAACAAATGACCTACACTCCCCGGCTCTGGGGAAGGTCCTGAGAGGTCAGTGCTACAAGGATTTGGACATCTGCTGAGCCATTGGGCATGTAGCAATATCTCTCACTTGGTGTCTGAAGGAATGCTCATTGTCCATTAGCAAAACATATGTCTTACGCCATAAATCGGGTATCTAGAGTATACAGAAATCCAGCTAACCTGTACAAACAGGCCTCAGAGGGCCTGGATTTGGCCATCAGTAGGGCAGGAGATACCAGGAAAGCTCTGTGTAGCACAGAGTTCTCACAGTGTAGTCCCCAGTCCAACAACTTCAGGGAACTAGTTAAAAATCAACTTCTCAGGCCCCAGCCCATACCTATGAATCAGAAACTCCAGACCTTCAGGTGATTCTGATGCACCTGGGGAGTTAAAGTACTTACTGGTTGAAACTAAATTACCAAAGTTTCATATCCTGCCTATGCTATTTGCTACTTGTTGCTTAAAATTTCTGGGGCTCAGTCTCCTCATCTATACAATGAAGATGATAATGGTATCAGCTTCCTAAAGGCTGTTGTACTTAGGAAGCACTTCATGATCATTCATTTATACATGTGAATTTACCTCACCTTTCCTGATTATGAAAATTCGTTGTCATTGTTGCAGAAAAATCAGACTGGCGAGAAACCAAGCACCACTTGGAGAGTTAGAGAACTCAAGTTTATTATGCCAGTGGTCCCAGAAGAGCTAGTGCTCTGAAGATCTGGGCCCTGAGCTCAGGGGTAACCTTACTTTTATAGGGCTTATCCACGAACAAGCAAAGGGGATACATCTGTTATCTAGACAGAACAAGCAAAGGCAATACAACTATTATCTAGACAGAACAAGCAAATGGGAGGGTGAGTCTTCAGTTGATCTCAAGGTCACCCTGCCCTTCGGCCTATGTGGCAAGCATGTCTACAGAAGCAGAACAAATTGCTGATTACAAGGTTAGCCATTTGAGTGGAAAATTCCTCTTCATCATGTTTAAAAGTTTTATGACACTTCTTAAAATTTCTCAAAGAAATTTGCATATGATGGCCCTACTCACTTTTATAAGAAATGATGTTGGTATTATCACCTTTTTCACTGCCCACATGTGGAAATGGAGGCCCAGACGGTGAACTGCCTTTCAGCGGGAAAGTTATGGATCTAAGAAATAAACCATTTCTGCTTGAATAACTATGTCTTTTTACCACATCATGTGTTCTCAGAGTACAGGCATGCAATCTTGGTTGGCATAGGTTTAATTGTTTTAATTTAGGTACCTGTATTTGTCTACTACATCAGGGGTTCCCAACCCCCAGTACTGGTGGATGGCCTGTTAGGAACTGGGCCATGCAGCAGATGAGCAGCGGGCAAACGAGCGAAGCTTCTTCTGTATTTGCAGCCACTCCCCAGTGCTAGCATCACCACCTTGGCTCCTCCTCAGATCATTAGGCATTAGATTCTCATAGAAGCACCAGTCCCTGGTGCCAAAAAGTTTGGGGACCGCTGCACTACAGGGAGAAAGGTATAGTTAATGGCAATGCTGTTAATTATATATGAAGTTCTTTGCAGGACCCAGCTTAGCATCTTATTCATTGCTGCTCCCTGAGAGTCTTCATTTCTGAAAGGGGAGAGACCATTTGGTGAGGTCGAAATGTCTGACTCAGCTCCAGTTCTGCCTCTGACATTTCTTTTCTTTTCTTTTCTTTTCTTTTCTTTTCTTTTCTTTTCTTTTCTTTTCTTTTCTTTTCTTTTCTTTTCTTTTCTTTTCTTTTCTTTTTAATTAAGTTTATTGGGATAACATTGGTTAATACAATTACATAATTTTCAAGTGTATATTATAATTTGACATCTATATATTCTATTGTGTAATTACCACCCAAAGTCCAGTTTCCTTCAGCTACCACATATTTGATCTCTTTTTCTGACATTTCTTAGCTGAGCACATGACCTTGCCTCTTGGAACTTCTTTTTCTTCCTCTGTAATATGGGGTATTACCCTTACCCCACCCAGCTTCCAGAACAGCCTTGGAGCTCAAATGAAATAGTAGATGTGGAAGCACTTTGCAAACTGTAAAGTGCATACACAGTATGGAGTTAGAAGTGGCAGAGGTGGTAAAGGAAGAGTTTACCGAAGACAAATACTGTCGGCCCCCTGCCAATCCTCAACAGCCCTGCGGTCTGGCAAGGCCAGAGCACTGTGCAGCTGGTGGGAGGTAGGTGGGGATTGGGGGAGAATTAGTCAGGATGTGTGGTCTGACCCTTGTTGGGGAGCGGCCTGCCGGGGCTGGGGGAGCTCAGAGACCCTGCCAGGCAGAGCCACAGGCATATGCCATCACAGGCCTAAGTCATCCTCTTGGAAAAGCCCACCTCTGCCCTGCTTCCTGGCTAATCAAATATATGGAGAGAATCAGGCCCAAGGAGTCCACCTAAAATGAACCAATTTCTCATCCCCCCAGCCAGTTCACAAGATGACCCTGGGAGAGACCTCCACTTCTCTGGGCCTCAGTTCAATGACACGGGGTGGCTGGTTCTCAGCTCTTCCACCACCCCTTTTATTACTCCTCCTACATCTAGTGCTTGCATCCAAAAATTTTCCCTACCATTACCGTTCCTTGAGTAATGATGAATGTGTTTGCTCTTTTACAGTTTTCAAGGCAGGGAAATGAGCTTCCAGGAGATTATTTCCCAGTGATTACTTCCCAGAAGGTTGGAGTTGGAGAGCCAGACTCCTGGATGAGAATCCTGCCTGGCTCTGTGGACTCAAGCAACTTACTTAACTTCTTTGACCCTTAACTTCTGCATCTGAAAAATAGGGATCATAAATATACCCACCTTCTCAGGTTGACAATTAGTGAGATGATGTGTGTGAAGGGCTTCACCCAGCTCCTGGCAGAAGATAAGCTCAATAAGAACCTGTGATCATTGTCTTCATCAACTTCAGGGTACAGAGGGGCCACTCTGAGTTGATTTCCAGGAAAAGCAAAGACACCTGACACTGTTAGGAGCCTGTGAGTCCTCACACTGGGGTTATATACTTTTTCTTTTTCTTTTTTTTTTCTTTTTTTTTTTTTGAGGCTTGGAAATAGCACCCAGGGCTCCCAGCCTGGGAACTACTGACAGAGAGTCAAAGTTTCTTCCGGCTGTGACAACGCCTTAGCTATGTCGAAGGTCAGCCAAACCTCTTAAAAGAAATCCACATGGTCAGTGACAGCTGGGCCTGTGGTGAGTCCAAGGCAGACCCCAAGAGGAGCAGCACAGCCCAGAGTCCTCTCTCCAAGGCCCAGGGCTCCTGAAGAAGTGTCATACATCAGAGGAAAGCTTGCAGGCTCCTATTTGGTTTATGCAAGAAATGAACCTCCACACCCGCTCCCACCTCTCTGATCTGAAAAGGCCAGAAGAGAAGGAAGTGGTTATTTCAAAGACTGGGAGAGCCCCCTTTGCAAAAGGGCCTGAAACTTGAGTCCCCCAAGGACCTGCTAAGAGACAGAACTTTGCCTGTTTCCTTTCCTTCATTTCCCCCTTCCTCTCCTTGTAGGCCTGTTCTAAATATATATCTTAGAGGTCAAGATATAGTATGGCAAGGAATAGAAACCAAGCCACCAAAGGTAGAGAGAAAATTCAGGAGCTGGGGATGGGCGGGAGTGATTTGGGGGGTCAGCCATGGCTAGTGAGATTTTCTGGGGCAAATGCCACGCCGATGGAAATGACCCATAATCCTCCCCTCTGTGATGTCTTCATACCCATTCTCTCTCTGGCTCTTCTTACCAAGCCCCTGAAATTTCCAAGGTAGGGATTCTTATGCCATTGTTCACAATGTACAGAGGAAGAAACCGAAAGCCAGAGAGGAGGTGATAACATTACAAATCACAGTTAACTTTTATTGAGCTCTTATTAATTTGTCAAGAAAGTACTAAGAACTTTCATGCATTATTTCATTTAATCCTTATGAAAACCCTATGAGGTAGGTACTATTATTACAATTCCCATTTTACAGTTAAGGAAATTAAGGCACAGAGATGTCAAGTAACTTCAGTTTTGTCGCACACCAGAGCCCACACTTGTAAGCACTTGCTACACTGGTTCTGCCCAGGGACCACACGAGTCAGTGGCAGGGCCGGGAGCTAGGCCAGGCTCAGTGCTTTTTTCCTGCCACCCCTCTGCTTCTGTGTGGTCAACATAAGGATGGCTATTCTAAAAATCAGGTCGATAAAAAAGAGGAACCAGTTGCGTGGGGGGGAGTGAGCACCCTATCACTGAGGGGCATCCCAGCCAAAACTACACGACAGTTTGGTGGCGTGTTATAGAGTTGTTGTGGGTTGGAGTTAGGGTTCCTTTCTGACACGAGCAGCTATAGCTCCAGGATGAAAGGAGATGGGAATCCACTGCAGCTGCCAAACAAACCCCTCCCCCCAAAAAAGATTTCTAGGGCCCATATTTTCTTTCCATTCTTATGTCATTTGTTCATTCTTCTAAGCTACAGTTTACTGAGAGCCTACCATGTGCCAGACACTGTGTCACATAACAACAAACAAGACAGACACAGCCTCAGCTCTCCTGGAGTTTAGACTCCAGTGGCCTACACAACCCCAGTGTCCTTCCTGGGTCTTCCTCTGTTACGCCAAGATGTCCCACTCTGGACATTGGCTCATCTATTTCCCTTCTGCCAACTCCTCACGCTGAAATCAAACCCAGCTCAAATGTCACCTCTTCTGGGACATCTCCTCTGGTATTCCCAACAGCAGCGTCACTCCTTCTGCCAGGCTCCCGTGACCTGCAAGGTGTTTACCTATCTCATGGGCAGTTGTGCTGATCTGCTTTGAATTTCAGAGAGATATTGGAAGGAGTGGGGAACTTTTTCCACAAGACTACAAGCTTATGGATAGCAGGAATGGTGTCCTATTCTGGCTTTGCAATGCAGGCCATCCTGGCACAGAGAAGATGTTCATTCATTTGTTTACTGTCCTGCCTCTGGGTTTACAACAGAGAACAAAACAGGCTAAATGCCCTGTCCTCTTTGACATTCTAGCGGGAACTCCTAGGTGGGCAAATTAATGACTGAATGAATATGTATCGAATCCTGAAAACTCTTTTGAGACCCTATGCCTAGAAAAGTACATTTTAGGACTGATTGTATAGCCAGGCTAAATATTTATCTAAACTAAATGAGCTCTTGAAGGAAGCCTACCTACCTCTGTGGCGTGAGTGTTTCAAAATCACCGGAAAGGAATTGTGTTGGAATTAGTCTTTGCAAGACGACCCTGCTTTGGTGAACCGAAGCCGTTATTGAAGTATTAGCTTAAGGCTTGGATAAAATAAAATAAACTAAACTTTAGAGTCACAGAAATGATTCAATTTGAGGAAACACCCGGCCTGGGGACAGTAATAACAAAAATAATCACAGCAAACACTTACACAGCACAGACTGTATGCCAGGCCTAGGAGAAGCCCCTGGTTCCTGACAGATGACAAGGCTATGTCGGAAGGAAGGGGAGGCTATGAAAAGGGTGACCCTGACTGGAGCCGTCCCTCGAGATCGGGCCATTGTTCATTTGGCTCTGACTGTCCCGTGATTCACAGCAACATTGCAGGCCCAGTGCCTTTGAAATTCCCAGGAATTTCAAATGGCAGAAAAGACAGGTCTTCCTAAGTGAAAGGAAATTTTATTCTCTAAAATAGAAAACTGTGCTTAGGAAAGGAAATTCCATGAAACTATGGAGGTGTTTTTATTCCCTGAAAAGATTAAAAAGCACATTTATTGAGCACCTATTCCATGCCAGGCATGTGCTAAGACTTGACATGAACTGTCATTTACTTACTCCTGGGTGCTATTCTAATGCCATAGCAGGAATAAAATATATAGATACCGTCAGTCCCCAGGGCTGATATGCAGTCAGGATGTCCCTATATAACTGTCCAGCTTATGAAGCTCTTTACGTGTTTCAGTTCTAGCTGGTACAGAGCTGCTCCCCTGAGCTCTGAGTGCCCCCCCTCCCTGCCCTAGCTACTCCAGTTCCTCTCCCCATTCTTCCCCTCACTGCCCTATGATTCACTCAAGAGTAACTCCAGCACAGTTACGAGCCCAGAAGACCTAGTTCCTGTCATGGCCCAGCCTGACCTGATCAACCAGCGCCTGTTAAATATTCTGCTTATCACTCTTTGTCTGGCCTTCTTGGAGCTCCCAGGCCAGCTGGTATCTCATTCAACTCCTAGCAGCACTGTTAGGAGGTAACTATTGACCTTCTCAGACTCTTCCTTCCAGGTCCATAAATGCTGCTGCCTTCAAGCTTCCTTCCTCTGCCACTGCCTTCTCTTTCTTCACTCTTGTGATCTGGTTGCAGCTAGTAGTTTCAGGCCTTTCTATCCATCCACATCCCCTAAATTTGTTTCTCCAGCCTGGACCCCTCTCCTGACCTGGCCATATGGCCAAGGTCCAGCTGGACATCTCCCTGAGAAGTCCTGCTACCACCTCAAGCTCAAGGTCTCCCTAAATAACTGAGGTCAGCTTCTGTCTTCTTTCTCATATCTTTCCTTCCTCCATCTTCTCCACCTCCTTCTACTCCTCCTGTGTTCCTCATTTCTCTCATCCATATACACACATATTCATGCCATAAACACCCATAGAGGATCTATTACATGCCGGGCACTGTGCCTGCCATTGAGGATGAGAAAGGGAACAAGATAAATCCTCAAGGGGCCCACATACAGTCCATCAGTTGTCCAAGCTAAAAACCTGAGCATCTCTTCCAACTCTTCCCTCCTTCACTCCTTGCAAGAATGTTAAACGAGTTTTGCAATTTGCTCCTTTCCCTCCATCCCCACTGCCAAGGCCTGAGCCCAGATCTTCATCCTCTCTCATCACAGTAACCATTTGGCTCCTCGGCCTCCCTCCTGTGGGGTTCTCTCTGGTTCTTTATCTGCAACACAGCCAGACAGACATCTCTAGCACACATCTAAATCTTTCCCTTCCTCGGCTTAGAGCTTTCCACGGCTCCTTGTTGCCCTCATGAGGAAGCCCAAGCTCCTGGCCTGGCATTCAAGGCCCATCCTGACCTCTCTTGCTCTAGCAGAGTTGGCCTGGTGGGAGATGAGCTGTGGGTGGTGGAGCCATTTGTTCACAACCATCCGTTGAATCCTTATCCGCCAAGACACACATGTGCACAGACCTCCATACGCACACAGAGACGTGTAGGCACAGACACACATACACACTCAGGTGCAGCCTGAGACATAAACAAATAAACCCATCTATATCTACATACCTGCAGATTGATGTGGTTGCCAGATTTAGTGAATAAAAATGTAAGGCATACTCAGACTAAAAAATAAAATTTATTGTTCATCTGAAATTCAAGTTTAGCTGGGCATCCTGTATTTTATCTCGTGACTCTGCAAATCAAGAAAGGCTTACACAAACACCAACCCCACATGAACACAACTTACCCACTTACATATATCACACACTAACAGTTCAATTCATGTGTGAACGTGTGCACATCACACTCTCATGCCTCCAAGACTAAAAGGCATCTCACCAGCTGAGACCAAACCATGGCAGGGCCATGACATTGGCCAGCATGGAGAGCTCTTCAGGGAAATGTTTACTCTGAGAATAAATGTCTAATTAACAGGAATTCCTGAACGTCCAGTTTCTGGAATGCTGTGTGCCCAGAGTAATCCCTGCGGAAGCCAGGCTTCCATTGAGCACAATGTCCTGACTGGCAGGGACAGCAGTGGGGAGAGGGGTCTGTGGGACCTGAGCCTCTTGTTCCCTCCTGTGCTTTCTGCAGATTTCCAGAACAGAATTCAGTGCCCATAAACTCCCCCTCCTAAGCAGGATCTCCTTGTCCACAGCAGAAGGCAGCCTAGGAAAATGGGAAAGCCATGGATGCAAAAGCAGACAGAATTAGGTTCAAAAATCTAACTTCAACGCATCTGTGGTGTGTGTCTTTAGGCAAATCACTCAGCCTCTCTGAGTCTCCATTAGCTCCTCAGTATAATGGAAATGTTCCATTAATAAACCAACTCCTTAGGGTAGTTGAATAGAGTAGTATAGTGAGAATTAGTAAATGACATAAGGTATGTGGAAGACGTTTTTAGAGTTTTGGATAAAAATTAGTTATTATAAACTCTTATTGTCAAGTACGTATATAAGATCAAACACGTTAATTGCAATTGGATTCAGAGATGGAATGCCCCCTTAGGCTGTTAAGCGAAGCACAGAAGAGAAAGTGTTAAAATATTGAAATAATTAAATTCAGGCAGTTAAAGAGGGTGGAAGGAAACTTTTAGAAGTGATAATATATTTCTGGTATGGACTGTGGTAATGGTTTCATGGATGTATACTTATCTCCAGACCCATCAGATTGTATACATTAAATATGGACAGCTTCTTGTATGTCAATCATACTCAATAAAATGATCTTAAAAATAATAAAGTCAGGCCTTAGTATCAATTAAATACTTAGAATCATGTCCTAAATAGGTAAGCTTCTAGATTCAGCACATAGAGGGAAAACCACATTGGTTCAAAATATTTTGAAAAGCTTAAGGATTGTGTATACAACATTGTGCAATGTCTAGTAGTAATTCTTATACACACTGGAAATTGAAGACCAGTGAAATAGAAAAGGGGGGAACAAAAGAAACTTTTCTATGCAAATGTCTGGGCACATTCTGCTTTTAAAATGACTAGCAAATCCCTAGCAGTGAATGGCGGGGGTGAAGAAATCCAGAGTTTCTGCTTGCCTGCAGGGTTTCCTCTGTTCTTTTTAAAACATGGAGGCTCTGTGTGGTTGCCATTAGTGTTGTCCATTAAAGTTTCTGGCTTTTTCTACCTTCGAACGCAATAGGATTGGATGTTCCTGCTTCCTTAAGGTTGGAGAATCGTGTGACTTGCTTTGATCGATGAGATGTAAAGTGATGTGTGTTACTACCAGCAGAAGCATTAAAGTGCTGAGAAGCAATTCTTCATCTTCCCTTCCCCTGCTACAGTGACCAACAACATTCCAGATGGTGAACCCTGAGTACCTAAGAGAGGCCAGTGAGGAACAGAGACCCCACCGACCTACAGTGCACATGTAACATGAGTGAAAATGAACCACTGTTGTTTTAAGCCATTTATATTTGGCAGTTACTACAGCAAAACCCAGCCTAGCCTGATTAATATGCTTTATAGTCTTAATGTATATTAATAAATTTGTTTGTTGTGAAGATTTTTTTGAAGTGGTGTAATATCTTATAGGGAGAAAAAAGTTCTAGGTAAGCTGGTCAGTTTAATGAGCCTGATGCTACTTCACTTTAATTATACCCTGTCTGGTTTCCTTCCAGATAGAATTTGTAGTAGCTTAGCAAGTCAAAATATGTACTAGCAAACAGAGCAGCTAACATAATGATAGAGGGAAAATGGTACTCCATTCAGGGAAAACTAGAGAAGATTATACCTGAAAGCTTTGCCAAAAGCTAGGAATGAAATATTGAATCATGGATCAGTAAAAGCATTTAGGAGTGGGTAATAGAAGAAATTACTACCCAAAGGCTTTGGAGTAGAGGGCTGGGAAGGAGAAACCAATGTTTATTAAATGCCTGCTGTGTGCCAGATACGGTGCTACGTGCATTAAAAATATAATTTATTTCTTAGTTACGCTAAAACTCAGTGAACTAGAAACTGAGGCTCAGAGAGGTCAAACAAGTGTTCCAAGGTCACACAGTAGTAGAGTGAAGATTTAAACCCATGTTGGCCTTGCCTTTACTCTTACTGTAGCCATAAGGAGTCTGAGGGTGGCAAGACAAACTGGCCAACATTTGCTCTAGGGATGGCCGCAATTTCATGTGACAACAAACTAGCATTCAATTTCCCAATAGCTAGATGTGAAGATCTGTTGGCGAAGTTATAAGCAGGGTGGCCCTACTCATAACTTCCTGCTCTGCATCCACAAGGGTCCCAGGCTTCTTGGGAGTGTCCTCTGAGGAGGAAGCAGCATTCCAGGACCAGATGGAGACAGCTGTGGGCTTCCTCCAGCCTGGAGTGACTCATGCTGGGACAAGAAAGCTGCTTCTTTGCCTGGATTCTCTGTCCCCAAATTCCAATCTGGGAAAAACTGCCTTAATCTTCCTGAACACAAGACTCTGGATGGCTGGCACACAAGAGGGGTGGGGGACCGATGGTGTCCAAAGAGAGCAGGGTCCAGAACAAAGAGGAAATTCAGGGCAGGAGATCATGTTTTCTCCCTGGCAAAGCTCCTGTGGCCATCTGGCTGAGGGGGCTGTTCTTCAGACCTCGGCACCATGGTCTGTTTGTTTTTTAGGAGTTTGCAGCTGATTATTTTCCTCAGTTCCCTACAACCAACTGCGCTGGCTCCCTTAGCAGCAGACCTGTGCAGCCAGCGTGTCCTCTCGGCTGAGTTCGCCGTTTCCCTTACAGAGAACCAGCAGCATCGCTCTTCCCTTACCAACAAGTGGCCCCTAGGCTAGGACAGAGTCTTCACCACTGGGTGCCTGGGCCAGCCTGCCTGATGTGCCGGCTGACGTCAGCCGGGGGACTGGAGTGAAGCAGGGGCATTTGAGAGATCAGAAAGCCCCTGGTGGCCAGACCAGCTCCAGTGGCCTTTGGTGTTGTCATCCCAGCTCTGAAAAGTCAGTGCCAACATTTTCTGAGTAAACCTACTGAAGACAGGATGAAAAAATCTCAGAGAGGCCTGAGTTGGGGGACTCAGATCCAACCTTCATTACTCTCGCTGTGTGGCAGCTGAGCCTTCGTTTCTTCCTCTGGTGACCAGGGATGGCAAAGCTTTATGTCCCTGGGAAGTTGTGTGCAAATGAATACACACGTAGTAATATATGTAAAAGGCCTAAGACCATGTCTGTACATAGCAGGTTCTCAGTAAATACTATTCGTTTCCTTCTTTTATTTTTTCAAGCATGTGATAACTGCCCTTTCAGCTCCCTGGGCTCAGAAGACAGGTGAGAAGGATAGTGTTCCTTGCTGTGGGGGACAAGATGTGGGGCCTAGGGGTTTTCCTTCCAGAAATAATAAGCATGAGAATGGCCCATGTCTTAAAAGTAACTATAGTAACTAGGATTGATAACTTTTTACCTAAAAAGTAAAATCCAGATGATTTGGTAAGATGCGAGCTCGGTTACTCAACAGGCCTTCTGGACGTTGGCCCATCCTTGGGGTCAGAGAGATGGACCAGGCCAGCTGGGCAGGAGCAGAAGCAGTGGTTGCTCTGCTTGAGGAAAGAGACAGTCTCCCATACTGTAGGAATCACACAATGCTCTATGCAAAAGTTGGGTACCTGAAATTCTGGGTTACAGCAATTTCCAAACCGAACATTATTTTTCATTCTTTGTATTTTAACTTCTCAGAACTTCTCACTTCTGCCTTTTGAAAGTGAGGAGATTCCTGCTTCCCATTTCCAGCCCTCCTCTTCTTCCCACAGCTGAGGCACCCCCAGGTCCTCACATTCCTTTTTCTCAGGATGATCAAAAGACCTAGCTCAGGAGGATCTAGCCGCTGGGCCTTCAGGGAAGGGCTTTGACTGCTTCCTGGTACCAGTTTCCGCCCTGCAGCCCATTTCCTCAGATCATTTAAATCCCTACACCTTAACTCCAAAAACTTATATCCTGACCCCAAACTTCAGGCCTATGATTCTCAGACTTCCTTGAAAGCCACCTGCTGCTCTAGAACCTCCCATACTTTTTACTCCTCAGCACCTGGTCCTCTCTGTAGCTGCTGCGGGCCCCTCCCTGGACCTGCAGATACCACTACTTTGAGCCCAGCTTCAAATTAACCCCTTTGCTGTGTGGCTGAACTGGACCACACCAGCTCATTTTCAGAAGCATCTCACTGCCTAAGGCTGAGGTGCCCCAGAGGGCCGGGGTGGAGGAGGGGGTTACCTTTGAGGAACCCAATGCACAAGGACAAGAGAGTTATATGAACGAGCAAATGACAATACAGTGTGAGAACTGCAGCAGAGATGCACAGAGCACGGAAAGGTCGTCCCAGAAGATATAAATTCACTCCATCCCAGGGAACGGGACAGAGGTCAGGAAAGGGGGTCCAGGAAGGCTATGGAGAGGAAATGTTATCCGGCTAGGAGCTTGAAGGCAGAATAGGAGGATGCCAGAGTGGGACAGTCAATTTTTCATTGATTCAATAGTCACTTCTATCTTTACTATAATTTGTCCTTTTTGTGGCTATCTAACTCTGAACTAAAAATTCAAAGCAGAATCTTGTCCTAAGATAAGAAGTTTGTTTTCCCTTCAATAGAATAGTTAGTAAAGAAACTGTGGATGTGGAGTCAGACACCTTGGTTGAAGCCTTGCATCTCCCAGGCTTCAGAAGGAACTCGGACCTCTCTGAGCTTCAGTTTCCTCATCCCAGCACCTCAGAGAGCAGCTGCGTATCTCAGATAAAACGACTGTTCCATGAATGGGAAACACTTCTGCCCATGTGAGAGTTATGACGGCAGCAAGACCTCTCCATGGCCTGATCCAACAGTGCCCCCAAGAAATCAATGTAGCTAGGAGAAAAAAAACAAGTTTTCATTTCTACCCTCTTTGCATGCCTGTAATTCCCTGGGTTTGTTGGTCAACATGCACCTTACAAATGAGCTCTTACCAAGCCTGGCATTTTGTATCTGCTTTCTCCTGCAACTGTTTTTCAGTAGAGAAATCTCACCTGTGCAACAAGGACACACACTCAAATTGCCTCTGAAAAAATTGTCTGTGCCAGATGGGAGAGTTCAATGGCAAGGTGTGTGTAAACGGAGCTATCATTTTAAAAAAAGGAGAACAAGGGGGAGGAAGCGAGCTCTGTGTGAGGGGATGGGAAATGCTTGCACTCGCCCAATGCTAAAGAAGCCTTGGTGAAGGTAGCATATATGTACATGCTGCTGGCCTGCTCCTGATCTCTCCTAGAGAGGCCCAGGGAAGGAGAGCTCTGGAGGGGAAACCGGAGCTGGAAGTGACTTTGAATTAATTTTCAACTACCTTCTATTGGAAAACAGGAAGAGAGCTCTCAGAGGCTGAGTTTCTCAGAGCTGGTAGAGCCCGCATTGACTTTGGGGGTGTGAGTGGACAACTGTGGGAGGAAAAGCCAAACACTGAACTGTCTGGAAGGGCCACGTCCTGAACTTAGGCTGAACCGATGAGACAGAAGAAGGAGTGTTAGACCCGAGTTGGGGAAGTTCACTCCTGACAATGCCTTGTGTGCAGCCCTGGACAAGTCGCCACCTTGTAGGCCTCGGTTTCTCCTTATGTGAAGCTGTAGGATTGGAGTGTGCCATCTTTAGGCATCTCTCCATAACTGATTCGGGTAGTCTCTGATGCAGACGTCAGGTGAAGAAACTCAAAGAATAGTGGAGGGTGACTGGCCACTCAACTCCACACCCTCTTCTCATCCATGAGATTTCCCATCATTGTCCATGGTCATTTATTGAGCACACAACAACAACAGCAACAACAACAATAGCAACAACAGCAGCAACAACAAAAAGACTGCGCAAAAACAGACAGTGCACCAACACTTAATACTTTTACAGGGTCTGCCCACCATATTATCTTGTTCACTCCTGCCAACAGCCTTGAAAATGATATTATGTGTTGAACATTATTCTGAGCCCTTTCATATTTCATCTTAATCCTCACCATAATCACATGAGGTATAGGTATTATTGTCCCTATTTTACTGATGTCCCCTTGCCCCGTCACACGTGAGTCAGTCCACAGAAGGGATCCTCTAGACACCCAGTGACCTGGAGCCTCTGCACCTGACCTGCTCTACTCTCCACTAGAGCCCTAGTCCCCGGGCCAGCTCCCGCCTGCTTACATTAAGCTCCTATTTCTTCCCAACTGTCCTTGGCTTTGGTCTACCTCCTATCAGAGTGGAGCCTTACGAAATTATCCTCCTGATGTAGCAGGAAGAGGCCACTCTGGTGGGCTGTGTGCTCGGGGAGATGCTGAGTTACTTTCAACAAGTCTGCTCCTCCCCAGAGAAGGGCCAGCCCACCCAAGTCTCCCAGGGCAGCCTGAACGAGTATCTGTTCTAGAAACTTGGCTGAATGTTCTTCCTTCCTCGCTGGCTCAGAGGATCTGGGGTCATATCTGCAGGGCCAAGCCCTCCACCTGTGTCCTAGATCCCAAGGCCTCCCTTCTCCTGCACACCCTTCCCTCCCCAGCAGGCTCATCTCTTCTCTGCTGGCTCCCTCCCATCAACTGCAGCTAAAGCATAGCAGAGAGAGTCCAGACATAGAGTCAGGAGACCGGGAATCAGATCCGGCTCTGACACTTAACAAGTGCATGATTTTAGACAAAATCAGTCGCCTGACTGAGCCTCGGTTTCCTTACCTGAAAACTGAGTTTCTGAAGATGATGAACAGTACTTTCTCTCCAACCCGATTTCCAGAATGCACCCCCATCTTGCACCTCTGTTCCATTCAGACCTGTCTCCTGTCCCTGGATTACTTAACAAATTCATTCAATAGGTAGGCTGGGCAGAGAGCACAGTTTTGTGAGAAGCTCCACACAGGCCCTGCTATCAAAGAGTCCACAGTCTAGTGGGTCAGGGAGACGATAATCAGGCAATTACGAGACAGCGTTCTGATAGCTGCAAAGCCAGAAGTCAAGGATACTGAGGCAATGTGAGGAAAGGCATTCAATTCAGGCTTGGGATACCTACAAGACTTCTCAAAGGAGATGACATCAAACCAAAAGCTGAAGGCTGATAGGAATCAGCCCTCTGAAGAAGAGGAGAAAATATTCCAGGCAGATGGAAGAACTTGCACCAAGGCCCAGACAAGAAAATGTGGGCAAGTTAGGGGATGTGAACATGTTTTGGTTGTACCATAGTGTGTGCACATGCATGTGTGAATGTGTGTGCATGACTACATATGTTTGTGTCTGTGTGTGTGTATGTTGGAGTAAGAGAGGACAGAGAGGTAAGCCTGGAGAAGGGGGCATAGACTGGCTCATGCAGAGCACGTGGTCCACACAAAACTCTGAGTTTTATAATGCCAGACCCATGGTCAGTGCAGGAGAAATTCTAGCTGAATAGATAAATAAATAAACAAATAAACAAGCAAATAGATAGATAGATAGATAGATAGATAAGTGGATGACTGAGTTCAAGAAAGAATTATTGAGGAAATGCAGAGAGGCAATATGACAGCCCTGAATTCAAATCATGACTTTGCCATTAACAAGTAGTAACTTTGGGAAAGTCACTTCACCCCTCTGAATCTGTTTCCCTAGCTATAAAATGGAGAGAACACCCTTCTTTCAGGATTAATGCTAATCGATACTATATATTGCTTATACATACTTATAAATATTATATATTAATGGAGATTATATCCAAAATGTATGTCTAAGATGCCTATTATTTTCTCCTCAACCACATTCATGTTTCATAGATCTTTCCTTATTCCCAGCCCAGAAAGTGTGGCTTTTTATACCAGGTGACTCAGTCCCTTCTGCAGACAGGTGATGGACCTCTGACCTGAGCTAGACCAATCAGATTGTGTCTCCCAGGAATTTAGAATACAGATCCCTAGTCAATTGACATGCATTCATCAAATATTTAATGAACAGCCTACTCTAACCATGAGCGATATGTTTTAGCCAGTGTGCTACAATGCAAGATGAGAGTCTGGAAATTTGAGGGGGATAAGACACTGTTTCTCTCTCGTGCCTAGTATCATTGACCACCTCCTTGTAGAACCTTTGTGGACAAGCCTTCTCTTTCTTACAGGGTCAAGGCTGACTTGCTCCTGTCTTCTCCACGGCACCTAACCTGGTACTGAGAAGCTCCTCCAGTAACATGAGTTCAAATGAATTGTGTTGGATTGAAATGGAAATGGACTAAGATTCATGAGAAAGAGAGAAAGCAAACTGGTGAATGCAGACAAATATAAATCATAGGAGGCATGTTTTAAGCAACTATAGCTGTTTAACTTGTTGCAGAAAAGGCTTGCAGGCAACAAATAGGAAAAGGGCTCTAACATTCTCTGTGGCTAAGAGTTACAGAGAAGCAGGCGTGCCTTCATACCAGGAAAGACTTTCCGTTGGAACTGGTCATAGATATGTTGGGTCGTCTTACAAGTCTCCCTGTTTGGGGAGATGTACAAGCAGAGACTGGGTACCACTTAGCAGCTATTCAGGCATTATATGTAGGGGTTGGACTAGACGACCTACAAAATTCCTTTCAACGAGGAGTCTAAGTTTGTGCTTTTATTTGTTGGTGCGCCCTAGGTGAAATTGTTAGTCAAAGTTCTAGTTATTAATGAGACTCTTGGAACCTTGGGCATGTGTTCTGAAATAATATCAGACAAACAGCATCCATGAGATAACTGTTATGATTTATCATTTCAGTTTTTATTAACCATTTTATTAATGTTGGATAAAGTTTTAAGAAAAGCTTCTTTAGTCCTAAAAATGTTAATGAGTTGCCTGTCAGCTTCAAAAGGAGAAATATTGCTAACAAGATAATTGTGTAGTTACTGTGTTAACCTAGAAACGGAAAGAACTGAATTTCCAGTAGAGTGCATGACATGTGCTGAGCACATGCACGTGTCCCATTCTCTTTTTACGGTCTGCCTACAATCATTAAGAGGACAAGATCAAGATGAAGGCCAGGACAGCTTGCAGAAGCCAGTGGAAACTTGCCGTCTGTGTGATACCAGGTGACTGAAGAGGAATAGACAATTTTCTAAAATTGCATATAGAATAAGAATTCCCTCTACCTCATAAAAATACACCCACTTGTCCCCTTACAATTTACTCTTCCCATCATCACAACAAGCTACTCCTTGACTAAGCAGGGTCATTCTCAGAAAAGGCAGAGAGAGAAGAGCTGGAGGAACTCTCTGGGGACTCCATCCCGCTCCTGTCTTCTTCTTGGGCCTTTGACGTTTTGGTACTTGCCAAGTAGCCATCCCTAGGTAGACCTGCCATCAAGCAGGCATGTGAATCCTTGCCAGGATCCATACGTCAAAGTCAGAGAACCACAAACATGACAAACAGGATCAAGGATCCTGTCAATGACCAAGGATCCTATCACTAGACGAATACCAAAAATGGTGATTCTTAACCTTGGCTTTGGGAACTTTCAAAAACCCAAAGCCTACATCTGAAACCATTAAAATCAGAATCTCTGAGGATGGGGCACAGACATTAGGAATTTTACCTTTTGAAAAAATGAGATATACTTTATTTATATAGCTCTAAAATTTCTAGAGCTTATCTACGTACCTTAATGTGTTTTTAAAAATGCATGCACCCATGTAGCCTAACACCCTATCAAGATATGGAACATTTCCACCACCTCAGAGAGTTCCCTCCTGCCCCTTCTGATCAGTGTCATCCTCAGGCCTTAGGGCTCAAGATGCAACCATTGTTCTAATTCTTCTACGTTATTGTTTGTTCTAGAATTGAATATAAATAGAATGATCCAGTATGAACTCTTTTCCATCTGGCTTCTTTTACTTAGCCTAATGCTTTTGAGATTTATCCATGTTTGTTATGTATCAGTAATCCATTTCTTTTTCACTGCTTAGTTGTATTCCATTGCATGGATATAAATATATATATACATACATATATATGTATATGTATGTGTGTGTATGTGTGTGTGTGTGTGTGTGTGTATATACACATATACATATAATTTATTTCTCCCTTCAGTAGTTGATTTTAGTTGCTTTCGTTTTGTGATGATTCTGAATAAAGCCTCTATAAACATTCACATACAAGTCTTTGTATTTTTTATTTCTCTTGTTTAAATACTCAGGAGTGAGATTGTTGGGTTATTTCATAAGTGTACATTTAACTTTCTAAGAAACTTCCAAACTCTTTTCCAAGCTATAACATTTTCACATTCCTACCAGCAATGGATGAGTTCCAGTTGCTCCACATCCTTGTCAGCACTTGTTATTAACAGGTTTTTTTTTTTAATTTTATTTCAGAACACTTTTAGATTTACAGAAAAATTGCAAAGGTGATAAAGAAAGTTCTTATATGTCCTGCACCTAGTTTTCCTTATTATTAACATTTACATAGTATGGTACATTTTTTATAATTAATGAAACATTAATGATACATTATTATTAACTAAAATTCATTCTTTATTTTGATTTCCTTAGCTTTTACCTACTGTCCTTGTTCTCTTTCAGGATTCCACCCACAATACCACATTACATCTAGTCATCATATTTTCTTAGCCTCCTCTTGGCTGTGACAATTTCTCGCTTTTTTTTTTCTATGACTTTGACAGTTTTGAGCAGTATTAATTATTTTTTAGGATGTCCTCAGTTGAGATTTGTCTAATGTTTCTTCTCAAGATTTGACTTGGGTTAGGATTTGGGGAAGGAATATCACAAAAGTAAAGTGTCATTCTCATCACTTCATATCAAGGGTACATACTGTTAACATGACTTATGACTGTTGGTGTTGATCTCAATTATCTGGCTAAAGTACTGAGAAAAAAGGCTTCCAATGTGTCCATATGTTTATTTACCTTTTCCACTATTCTTCAATCCTCCTGCAGTGTCCAATCTGTTATTATCCAATCTGGTAAATTTTAACATTTTCAGATATTATATTTTTAGTTCTAGATTTTCTATTTGTTTTGTTGCTGTTGTTGTTTCCACTCTTCTGTTGAGATTCTCCCACGTGTTCGTTCATTATTTCTTTAAATCCATGACTGTATTGATAATAGCTATTTAAAGTCCCTATCTACTAATTTCATCATCTTATCATCTGGGCCTGTTTTTATTAACTGTTCTTTCTTCTAGTTTGGTGCTTGTTTCCCTGCTTATTCATATTTCCAGTAATTTTTCTTGTTTGCTGGATATTGTAGATACTATGTTGAGAGTCTAGATTGTTATCTCCCTTTGAAGAGCATCATGGTTTTATTTTTCTAAAGATAGAAAAGTAAAGCCTTTCTAGTGTCTCAACTGAATGTCCAGGGTATTCAGCAAGGTCTCTCTCATATGACTAGTCAGAAATCCTTTATGTCATCTCTGTGAGACTAACAAAATCTCTACTGAGCTCAAAGTCCTCCAGTAGCTGTCCCCTGTCAGGTCTCTCA
Source organism: Eidolon dupreanum (assembly GCA_028627145.1). Taxonomy (NCBI): domain Eukaryota; kingdom Metazoa; phylum Chordata; class Mammalia; order Chiroptera; family Pteropodidae; genus Eidolon; species Eidolon dupreanum. The sequence continues at coordinate 138,398,973 of CM053509.1, read as the reverse complement.
GAGTTCCACTCCATGCATATATAGCTTACTACTCAGCAAAACACATAAGGGAACTCCATGAAAATTTCACAACAACAGTTTTTAAAGCTCCTTAAATGATTCCAATGTACAGCATGGTGGAGAGCTATTCACCTATTTGGTATCCCCTGGTACCAAAGAAAATGCAGAACCATTCGAGGTGGACTGGTCCTGGATGAAATCATAAAAAATGTTGATAAAGGAGCTCTACCCTAAAATGGCTCTAACCTGGAAGACATAAAGGAACAGAATCCAAGATAAATCATTGAGACAAGTCAACTGTACTTCCTGCCTTTGAAAACGATTAGCTATGATAGTTCACTCTTGTTTTGTTCAAGTTGTCCCCTCTAAGAATTTCCTATCACCTAAACTGCAGAAACAAAAGTGATGTCTTATCAGAAAGAATTTCTGATGCACTAAAGCCATCACATGGAGGAAATTAGATCAACCCTTAGTGAATTTCTGCCAGTTGTCAGGTTCCAAGCTCAGAGGCTATAAAGAGGAATGTGTCATTCCTGTCCCAAAGTAGCTTCCAATCTAGTTTAAATCACAGTATAAATGGAGCTAAATGAAATACAGTTCAGACTGTGATAGATCTGTGGTATGGCAGAGATACATTCAAAGTGCTTTTAGGAGCACAGGTATTTCTAACTTTGAGTCTGAAAACCTTCACAAAGAAGTAGCTTTGAGCTAGGTCCCATTAAAGATAAAAAGGGTGAAGAAGGTGGCAGAGTGAAAAAGGGAAAGGTATTCCAGGCAAAGAGAACTAATACAGGGAAGAACAAATAGAACATTAGAGAAAATTTGGGAAGTTCCATGAGGAGCAGAGGTGTAGTTTTATATAGCAGAAATAAGATGCCTTCACCCTCCCCATTAGGTGAGATGAATCAAATTTAGGAAATAAAAAAGCTTATCAACACTTTCCACTGATCGTAATGACTCTAACTTCATTTAGTGCTAGAGTAGATCCCTAGCAAAAGTTTAACAAAGGTCTGTCATAGTGGAGGAAACCTAAACGAATAGCGTGCAGGGAACCAAAGATGATAGACCATGTGAATCTTATCTGAAGAATGTAAAGTTACACTAAAGTTACACCTTGCATTATAGCATAAGACTGTGGAAAGGGATCTTTCCACACAGATGGTGATCATTCTCATTGTTTCACATATACACAGGGGCTGCAAAAAAGCCAAATCACTGAGTAGACTGGAAAACAGAGATCAAAGACACTTGGCCAAAGATGTTTTAAAGATCTCCCCTGCAGTCAGAAAATGTGAGTCCGAGGCTGCCATTTACTGCACGTTGTGCCCATGAGAAAGTTTTTTACTTCCTCAGTTCCCCTCTCTATGAAATGGGCAGAGTAATGCCTGCCTGCCTTGCTATCTCATGAGATTCTCAGGAAAGACCAAATGACCCATTTTGTGTGAAAAAGCCTTGTAAGGTTTAGAGCATGAGTCTGATGCAAAGGGTTTTATTACTAATAATAAACAAGAAGAATGTGAAACAATAACCAGAATTTCCTGTTGAGACAATAGATTCAAGAAACCATTAAGAAAGTTAGGATGTTTGTCGATTCCACAATGAGAGTTATGCGCTGGTATTGTTTCAACAGTCTCCAGGGAATAAAGGGTTTGATAGCAATAAAGAATGCGTCCATTTGTCCTAAAGATTTTTGTTCTTTTTAGAATCATTTCAATATTTTTTTGTGCCTTCCCAAGATTTTACCTGCCAATCTTGCCATGACTGATGAGAACTGGGTATTATCCAATTGATTTTTTTCTTAATAGAATTTATCTTTCCACATGCTAATACTCATATAATTCAGGTCTGTGAACACTCCCCTCCTCCAAGGCAGCTCCCAGGCACAATGCTGGACCTGAAGAACATCTATGTTCAGTGACTTTAGAAGTTTGTTTCTTCTACTTACCAACGAGAGGGAAATGCGTGCCTGACACCAAACCAGTCTACCAAAACCCCTGTGTTCCCCTTCCATCAGCTTAGGACAAGAGGCTTTCATGTGGGTACCAGTTGGCATTTATAAATTTGTGTGGGCATATACACTGCCCTTCAGAAATGCAACAGAAGGATCCTTTCTTGTTAGTCTAATAATGCCTGGCGGTGATTCTAATGACCTTTGGGCTGTCATTTTCATTTCATGTCATCACACACAGTAGCCAACTGCCCTTCCCCATATCCTGCCACAAAGAGTCTGTGGGTTCTGGTCCCAGATGGTGATCCAAAGCCTTGCATTGAACTTCTCCTTCCAAATTCCCACTAAAATTAACTACTATGATAATGCGGAAAGACTGTATTGCCACCAGAAACTTGGAAAGGGTTACTTCTTTGGCCAGAATTTTACAGGACTTCTCAAATTTTGATGTGCACATGAATCATCTAGAAACCTTGGTGAAATGCAGATCCCGATTCAGTAGGTCTGGAACGAGGCCCAAGGACTTGTATTTCTAATAAGTTCAAAGATGCTGCTGATACCACTGGTCCCTGGACTACACTTTGGGGAACAGGAAATCAGAAGACAAACATGAGCAATTCTCTCATAACTCAAAGGTAATGGTTAAGGAGATACAAATGGTGAGAGAGAAATTGAAGAGGTAGCCAAGAGCTATAATGGAGCTTCTACATATAGAAGAGGAGAACAGAGGAGATATAAAAAAAATAAATAAATAAAATTAAATGAATGTTTCAACTTCAGAAAAACCTATGAATCTAATTCATCATATCAGCATACCAAAGCAGAAATGCCACATGATTTTTGGTAGGTGACAAAAATCTCGAAAAAATTCAACATTCCGTGATCATCACCATCAAGAGAGAGAATGTTTTCTTCAAGTGACAAGCATACTCATGTAATCACATCCAGCAGGATGCTTAATAATGAAATACTAAAGCCTTTCTCATTCACATCAGTAACCAGAGGGGTGTCCCCTCCCATCGCTGTCATTAACACTGCTCTGGAAATCCTAATCCAGACAAACAAACACAAAGACGAAATTAGGGGTCATGCTCAGTTTCATGTAATCATGGCTTAAACAAAATAGAAGTGTCTTCCACTCTCACCTAAGTTGGAGGGAGCAGACCAGATTGGCATAGCAGCAATTTCAGGACTTGAGACCTAGGCCTTTATGGTTCTTTGCTCAGTCATCACTGAGGGGGATGTCATACTGCAGCCCCGTTATGGCTGTCACACATATATGATGTCTCATACCTCATGAATATTTTGTGCTTCCTTGGTCCTTCCGCTCCTTCCCATCTATGTTCAACCGACATATGCTCTACTAACTTTATCCACAGTATGTCACACAGCTACTTGCTTTTATTGTTCTCTAAGGCAAAATTTAAATTTTTAAATAATAGAGCAATACACATTACATAAAATAAACTTATTATCTTAACAAATAAAGCTAAACTGGAATAATAAACATATGATAATAACTGAGGAACTTTTTAAATTAGTGATAATATAAACTTATATTAAACAAATATTAAGTTGTATCATAAAGGGGCAAGAAATTCAATACTGTGCTAGCAGCTGAAAAGACAGATCAATGCAGAAAAGAAAGTTCAGAAATAGTCCTAACTACATCCAAAAAGCTGTAAATTCTAATGCTATTGTTTCTAAATCAATGAGAAAAAGATGTATGATGGTACAACTTGCCAGCCACCTGGAAAAAGAAATAAAATTAGATGCTTACCTCACACCATTCACAAATTCCAGATAAAGTGAAGCTATAAATGTTAAAATGAAAACATGAACATATGACAATATGTGTGTGTATTTAAATAATCTTGGGTAGGGAAAAGACTTTTAAACCTGCCAGAAAAGATGGAATAAAAGAATAAATATATTAATCCATTTTAATTTTAATTTTAAAGGTCTATATAATGCTTTTTAAAAGGCCAACATTTGAGTGAGATAATAAAGCATAAAGGATCTGGAACAGAGCTAACTAGACTAGCCTAGTCCTTCATCAGATCTGCTAAGAGGGGTTGGTAGATCATACCAAATTCACACTATAGTTTTGTCTGTATGTTAGCTGAAAGTTGATACACTTATATAATTTTTAATTGTTCAAAAAGTGTATGGTCGACATGAATGAACCTTGAAAACATTATGCTAAATGAAATAAGTCAGACCTATAAGCCACATGTCATATGAAATTTTTATTATGGAAAGTCCAGAATAAGCAAATCCATAGAAACAGAAAGTAGATTAGTGGTTGGTGGAGACTGAAGGGAGAGAAGAATGGGGAATGACTACTAATGTATAAAAGATTTTTTGGAGGGGAGGGGGCGATAAAAATGCTTTAGAATTAGACAGTGGTGATGGTTGCATAACTTTGTTAATATACTAAAAGCCATTCAATCGTTTAAGAGGGCAAATTTTACAGCATGTGACATATCTCAATTTTTTTTAAAGTATATATTGCAATTCTCTACCAAGAGTAGGTTCAGTTCTTCTCAGTTGACTCTGTTGTTGTCTCTATAACTTAGTGAGTTCAAGAACTCCCTGAGGGTATCATTAGGCATGGTGCCTGAGGACACTTACTCAAGGGATCTTTCTATCCTGATGGCCACAGTGGGATGGCCAGGGACATGCCTCCTCACTTTATGATGCAGACCCCGGACAGGGTCTCTTCCATTTAGATGAGCTACTCATACATCCACTACCAGGTTAGATCTAGCCATGCACCCCCTGAACAACTCAAAAAAGTCTGCTTTTAGTTTACAAATATTAGCAAGTTTGTACTGAAACTCCAGTGGGTAGATTTGGCCATCTGTGGTTTCAGAGCATTTTGAACTTTTGGTTCCTAAACCATGGCCTTGAACTCACGAGGACTGGGATCCTCTCCCAGAACTCCATCCACATCCCTTTCCAGCAACTCTGTGTCTTTTGTCAAGCTGATATAATGTGAGTTAACACATGACTTATCAGAGCTGGAAGGAATCTTAGAGATTAATCAGTGCAACTACCCCAACTCTCACCGCCTACAATCACTATTTAATGGATGAGGCCCAGAGAGGAGAAGGAACCATCTCTAGGTCACCCAACAAATAAATGAGGAAACTAGAATTAAATTAAAGTTCTGTGTCTCAGTCCCTAAAGCACATGTGTTGTTTCTCCAATTATTTATTTTGCAATATTGGCCTTAGTAACTACACTTCCAATTAGTCTCCCACACAGGGAAAAGCAAATGGAATGGCACAACACCAGCATCAGTACAAGGGTCTTAACCCTTTCAGGATTCTCCTGACAATGTTAACAATTTGAAAGCCATGCTTAGGACAGGCCCCTCAGGCAGACACTACTGGGAATGAGCATCTTCTCCGAGTTTCCTATGACTAAGTAAACTTAGCCTTATTCATAGCTGCAAGTGGAATTAGTAAGAGGGACCTAATTATCTGCAGAGCAAATTTTATTTTATAGTTCCATAAACTACAAAATGCTAAAGCAGAAAGGGAGCATCTTTTTTCCTCGTCTCCCCTGCCGATGCAGTCATTTCTGTGATGTCAGATGTCCTTTCATTTATGTATTTATTCAACAACCAACACTTCCTGAACATCCCTGTTCAGGACACTGGGACATGAAAATGGGTCAAGCATAAACCCAAGTTCAAGAAGCTCCCAGTCTATTGGGATATGCTTCAATACAACCCACCCTGGTGGAAAGGGAAAGTAAGAGTCAGAGTTTGCTTGGAGCACCGTGAGAACAACGGCAAGGTCATGATTCTGCTTTGGGCATCAGGGCAGCCTTCACAATTTTGATGACATTTAAGCTGCATCTATAAAGTCTTGAAGGGGCAAAGGAAGGAAGAATGCTTTTCTGACATAAGGAACAGGTGAGCAAAGACACAAAGCATGAAGGCGTATCATGTGTTTGGGAAAGGGGAGACCAGGGCTTCTGTAACATGGTGCTTGGAGCTGTTATATTGACCTGTTTTCACTGAGTCTCCATCACTAAATTATGGGCTTCATGGGGTCAACCCAGGGACTGTGCATTATCCCCTTCTAATTTTCCAGCACCTCACACAGTACAAAAACCTAGTCAGAACTCAGCAAAATTTTTCCAAGTGAGTGAATGAAAAGAAGAGTTAACATGTTAGGCACTAACTACACAGCAGGTATTGTACTGAGTGCTTTATATACATCAAATAATGTATTATTCATAAGCTCACATAAAGCTTATGAATTTGGTATTCTTCTTGTGAATATTATTATACCCCTTAAAGAGAGGGAATGACTAAGGCACGGAGGCATGAAATAACTGTCCAAGATCACTACTCAGCTAGTAAGAACCTATCTGGCCTTCAAACCCAGATCTCTGCCAGCTGAATGTATTCTCTATGTGACAGTTTAATGTTTATCTCCTCACTCCTCTAGGGGCTAAGTCTACTCTTAATCCCTGCAGTTTGCTCTCTAAAATGCTCTTCTCTCACTGCAGTGAGGATGAATGGCAGGAGAGGGAGGTAGGGGTCAGATGGTAAAGAACCTTGACTACCTTTAATATAAGCCAACAAATGTGCCCCGGGTCCTTTCAATACTTTGCAGGAAAATGAGCTTTTCATGAAGTTAGAAGTCAGGATGGAGCTCATGGGAAGAGGAAAATGGAAGCCAAAACTCCTTTGCTCTGTGTCAGGATGGGTACAACCAGATACATGAGAAGTGGTAAGCTGAGCAAAAGCCCTGATGTGTTAAGGCAATCTCCATGTGATAGTCTCAAACATCTGGCTCTTTCCTACACTCTAAATTTGGAACAACTAGATATCCACTTCCTCCTAATCAAGATAAGCCCAGGGCCGAGAAGCCAGACAATTGTGCTAGGTCATTTAATTGCCTTCCTCTTGGAAACCTTGAGCTAGCCATAGGGAAATTCTCTGGGCAAGACAAAGAATAAAGGTCAACTCCACAGCCATCCTGATGCTTTTTACAGATTCCAGGAGCCACATGAAAAATCAGTTCCAGTCAAAGGAGTTGTAAATTTTTTCTTCAAAGTGGAGCCAATATTTTAAGATTCTCCAGGTCATGGAAAAATATACACTAAGAACATAAAAACAACACAAACTGTCTCCAGTGGTGTGAAATTTACTTCTCATTGTTGTCTAAATAAAAACAGGCCAATTCAATCACAGGGTTGTGTTCCTTAATTCACCATTAAATGATCTGTTATGAAGTATAAATAGGAAAAATACTCTTACAAGTTATTCTTACTTTTCCTGGCTGCCCACAATTTTGTTATTAACCATACTTTCTTTTTCAAAGCTATTTTTTTTCTGAATATATCCAAGGCAAATAAACCTTGGGTAACCCAATAGTCAAAAAAGTATTCTTTCAGTTATTGTTTTACTTTGCTATTTTTTTATTAACATATTTTCCCATAGATGTAGCAATCATCTCTATTTATGTGTGTACAATGTCTGCTCATGTTCTTTTTCGTATGAAGATATTTGCCTCTTCTAATTGGCAAAAGCTTCATGTTCTAGACGATGACTTGGTGCCTGCCATATCTTACAAACATTTTCATTTGCCTTCTGGATATTTATGGTGCTTTCTAACTTTTTATTTGGTAAATCTTGAGCACCTACCAGGCATGGAGGATGGAGCAGTGGACAGAAACAGACATGGGAGAATAAAGAAAAGAAGTGAAGGATTGTGTGCCAGGATCCCTCTGGTGGCTGAGGGCATGGCAAGTGTCTTAGGGAGAGCTCTGAGGAGCAGAGGCTGACCTGGGGAAGTATCTAGGGATTCTTCTTCAGGCAAAACCTACAAGGAGTGAGGGAAGCACTGCGTCATTTTGATTAAATAAAATAATAGAAATAAAAATGTGTCCAAAACTGTAGAATTCAACCCAAATACAAGAGTATTATTATGATTATCGCTAGCCGCCATTAGAGGGTATCTCAGCCATAATGCCCTAAGAAATGAAGTCAGAACAAGACGTGAAGTCAACAGACCCAGACACATAAATTTAGGATATGACCATGTTATAAAACTAATTACATGGATTCATTTGTAATCATCCCAACAACATTTTTTCAGGCAGAGAAAAAAATTTTTTCTGTAATTAATGTCTCTCTCTCTTCTCACTTTTATTCAGCCAGGACTTTCAATCAGGGTCACCCCCATCCCCATCGAAACCTGCTCTCAGAAATCATCCACTGATTGGCATTAATGAGGAAGTACCAATAAAACCTGAAGGTTTCTCTTCTTGAGGGTCTTGTCCCTCCTCAGCAAGGAATCAATCCTGGGGAATCCTAAGGGCAAAACAAGGAACAAGGAGCACAAAGAGGTGTTGAAGGTGAAATAAGCCAGTCACAAGAAGACAAAGACTGGACTGTATGATTCCAACTCTATGACATAACTGGACTATCAAATTCATAGAAACAGAAAGAGGAATGGTGGTTGCCAGGGCTGGGGTTAGGGATAATGGGGAGCTAGTGCTTAACTAGTATGTTTTCAGTTTTGCAAGATGAGAAGAGTTTTGGAGAAGGATTGTAGTGATATTTACACAACAACATGAATGTACTTAAAGTCATCTACACTTAAAAATGGTTAAGATGGTAAATTTTACGTGTATTTTACAATAATAATAATAATAATAAAAGAATTGAGGAAATTCAGGGTGACATCATTATAAATTTTTCAAAACCCGTAGAATGTTCAACACCGAGAGTGAAGCTTAATGTAAACTACAGACTTTGGGTGACGATGTGTCAATGTGGGTTCATCAACTGTAGCAAATGTGCCACCCTGGTGCAGGAGACTGGGGGGCATTGTGCATGTGTGGGGGCAGGAAGTGTAAGGGAATCTCTAAACCTTCCACTCAATTTTGCCGTGAACCCAAAACTGCTTAAAAATAAAATATTTTAAAAATGAAAATAATAACAAAGAGGTATTGAGGAGCTTTGTGATGCTTGCCTTGGTGCTCGGGCAACCACTCCATAGAGGAAGCTTGCTACCTGCCCACCCACTCCCAGCACACACAGACTCACATGCTCATGCACAGCCCTGCCCAGCATTCTCCTGTCAGCGAGGTGAGGAGAGCGGGTCCCAGTCACTTGGGCCCATTTGGGGTTCACTCTGGAGATTTTAATAGTAAAAAGAATCTTCGTTTTCATTGTGAAGCCATTTCTCATCCCATTTAGCTCTCACATAAGACATACTGTAGATCTGATATATGGGAAAAAATAAGTAATTGCCCATTTTACTCCTTTTGAATAAACTAAAAATAACTATCCTTTCCATTTCCTGGAGCCAATCAAGATTAATTGGAAAGGACAGAGGAAAGAAAGACATGGAATATGAAAAAGAAACCCAGGCTGGGCGTACAGAAGCCTGGATTCAAAAGCTTTACTCTGCCCCTCATCGACTGTGTGACCTTGGACAAGTCCCTATCCCTCTGTGTGCCTCCGGCACTTCATGTACCAAATACGAGTGTTGAGTTGGAAACTCTGACTTTTGAGATCCTGTCAACTTTGACATCCTACTTTTCTAGGAGAAGTAAGACAGGAAGTTGAAGTATCTTATTTTGCTAGCCATCCAGTAGATGAATCATTTTTATTATTCAGAAACTTTTCCAAATTAATTTTGATGTGATCCTGTGTGGTAGGAATTAGCTAATGTCATCTCTCCTCTCTTTCCTGTTCTAGTGTCTAAAAATAATCATTTATACTCATAGTCTCCACTTCCTCAACTCCCACTAACTCGCTATAGTCTAGTTGCTGACTTCCCAATCCTTTGAAGTTCTTTTTGTCAAGGTCACCACAAAACCTCCTGTGGTGGGATCAACAGACAAATCTCAGTCCTTTGCTTCCTCCCTCCACCTCTCAGAAACATTTCAACATAGGTGACTGTCCTCTTTCTTGAGGCACTCTCTTCCCTGGGGTGAGAGGGAAAATGACTTTGCCCTGCCAGAGCCCTGAGTGTCAAGGCCAGGGTTTGTACCTTCAAACGTTGATGCCATCTCCTGGGGCCTCAGTGCTATAGGTACCACATCATAATCTGCAGTGATTCGCCTTCCTGTTGTCATCGTTTTGCCACAAAATTCTAGATTCTCTGGGTGATTTATTCATTCATTCACTTGTTCATCGATTATTTGTCAAAAGCCAACTATCTATCAGGTACTTTATTGGCAATGGGAATGTTGCAAGACCAGCACGAACCCTGCTCTCCCAGCATTTATAATTCAGTGGAATAGTCAGACATTAAATAGGTAAATATAAGATGCATTTATAATTACAAACATGATGAGTTCTCTGAAGAAAATACCAAGTGCTGTGAGATGAGAACAAGGGGGACGCACAGGATGTCAGCAAATGCCGCTTGAAGAGAGTGATGTTGATGTTAAATCTGAAAGAAGAAAAGGAGTCAGCAGAAGTGAGTGGAGAGGGTGGGAGTTCCTTAGGTCCAGGAGACACCCCTACAGGGACCTGGTGGGGGGCGCATTTTAAAAGGGGGACCCAGGCACCTTGGCATTGATGTGAACCAACAACATTAAAAAAAAGTTACCCATTTTACTAATTTCGAGTAAACTAAAAATAACTATCCTTCCTATTTCCCGGAGCCAATAAAGACTATTTGGAAAGGACAGAGGGAAGAAAGACATGGAATATGAAAAAGAGCCCCAGGCTGGGCATACAGAAACCTGGATTCAAAAGCCTGGCTCTGCCCTTCATCTACTGTGTGAGCTTGGGCAAGTCCCTGCTTTTACCTAGATGGAGGTTTTGGGATTGGCTTTGGAGAAGCAAATGGAGACTCTGGAGAAGCTAAACCCCCACCTCTATCCTTAGCTACCCCTTGGCACCGCCACTGGGGCCAGGTCCAAAGGAGGCCATAGCTATTCTATTTAAGGGCCTGAAAGGGGCCAGAGTGAGTGAGAGGGCAGAGCAATTGGGTGAGAGGGTGTCAGGAAGGGCTGGATCCTGCAAGGCCTCAGAGGGACACCCCAAGGAGTTATCTAATGCTTTAGAAAAAATATTCCGATGATCTGTAGAAACTTGGGGCGCAGTGGGGGAAAGAATGGTAATTCATGGAGGCCAGTTCTTTTGTGTTGACCCTGCATATTTTTAAAACAAATTTAGAAAAACTCTTCCTCAGCCTCTTCTTGGAGGGCGAGTGGGTGCTTTTATCACCACGAAGTCCACAGGGCACTCATAGTTGACCTGGTACAGCCTCCTCAGTCATAGATGAAGAAACTGAGACTGGCGAGGTGAGGGACTTCCAGGCGGGACCATGCAGCCAACAAGTGGCACAGGTAGGATTCAAACCTCTTCTGCCTGTCTCCAAAATCCACATCTTGCCCATACATCGCCCTTAGACGCCACCTGGACCGCCAGCTTTCCCAAAAGCTAGAACTCCAATCCCTAGAGACCCATCTCTGCTCCTTCCCCTGCACCAAGCTGCCTCTTTGTGGGTGGTAGAAGAGAAAGTGTCCCCTAAATAAATACCATTATCAGAGTGCTGTGAACAAAACAACGTCCTATGGCTGGGAGTGACCCAAGGCCATGTGAGGAAAGTTGCCTTCTGGGGACCAGCTGGTGTGGGAGCTGGAGCATTCACTTGCAGCCCCTGTCCAGGGAACATTTAACTCAGGAACGCGTGTTGGGCAGGAGCCCGTGGGAACGAGTCTTGTACTTCCCTCTCTAGGGGCCGCCTCAGCCACTGATTTTGCTCCCAGTGAAATTCTTGCCGAACATCTGTATTGTGCAGGAAACTGGCGCCGGGGCTGACTGCCACAAGGGGCTCTGGGAGAGTCCACCAGCTCTGGCGCTGTCACCTCTGACCCTACCGAGACCGTGTCTCCCAGGGTCCATATTCTGACCTTGGAAATCCGGAGTGAGTTAGGAGAAATTTAGACAGATGTTGCTTTCCAGTTTCCTGTGGAACTTAAGTGAAACCAGGAGGCGTCTTATTCACGGAAGGAGATGAGCTCTGTGAGGAAAACAGAGGAAATAAATCCACGAGATGTTTGTTTGCAAAGCAGTTGTTTCTTCCTTGCTCAGGGCCCATCAGAGGGAAGCTAACCTCTGTCAGGGCACTTGGCATCCAAGCAAATCCTTGAGCAGCCCTGTCTTCCACTCTCCACATCCACCCACGGCCCCATCCCAGGATGCCCACAGCAGTGAGCCCGGGGTTCTCCACACCTGGTGCCCTTGCACACTTCTGAGCCTTTGCGTAGGCTGTTCTCTTTGCTTGCAATGCCATTCCTCACCTTGTCTTTCTGCAGAACCTCTACTCAACCTTCACAGACCAACTCAAACAATAACCCTAGGACTCCACTCCACCATCGTCCCAAGCTAAAACAGTGGCTGCTTTTCTGGGTTCACTTATCACCCTGTAAACACCTCAACAGTGATCATGTTATATGAACCTGGAGGGCCCCTACACACTCCTCCCTTTAAGGGCATAACTGGACTTTGATTGCATTGCTCCCCTCACTTCCCAGGGCCAGCTCTAGTGCAAGGCAGGCTGAGATTTATGGACTTATGTTGAGTACATATGGCGAAAGTTCTGTTTCTATATAAAAGGGAGCAAATAGATTTTGGAAACAACCAGAAATCTTTTCTGAAATAACAACTAACAGAAAGCTTTTTTGTTTGTTTGTTCTGTTTTTTGTTTTGTTTTACATATTTCAAAGCTCTAGCATTTACATTGTATATTTGGCCATCCCAACGAACCTGTGAGGAAACTGAGGCTCTGGGCAATGTCTCAAGGCAAAGGGCACAATGGGCAGTGAAGGAATGCGACAGAGACTGATCATGTGTTCTAACTAGAGATTTCAGTTTAAAATCTCCCAGATACTAGAGGAAAAGGAAGCGGACTGGGCAGTTGTTTATGGGGAGAAGAGCTGGGGTCTGAGTAGAGCCCTAGCTCAGTGTATCTGCTGTTACATATTGTCTCCAAAGCGACACTAACAGAGGTCAGTGTTTTGAACAAACGTATGAGTGGTCAGCTTTCCCCGGGCTGGACAGGCTGCATCTGGAATGCTGTGTCCTGGGGCCAGCCCTTAATGGGAACGCTGAGAAACGGAGAAACAGGAGGATATCTGGAGCCGAGATGGGCTGGGAAGGGTCTGGACACCCTGTCCTGCGAGGAAAGAACCACAGCTGAACGCCGTGGAGAAGAGCAAGATCTGGGGGATGCAATTCCCTATTTCTCATCTCTGTCACGGTGAGGGCTACTAAGTAAAAGAGAGTGGGCGGAAGAAACGAGGGCTCTCGGGGACTGAGGAGGGCACTGTGAGTGTCCCCCAGTGCGTGCCATGAAATCCAGCTACACAAACCTCCCACTTGGCCAGCTCGCAGCAGACACTCCTCGCCGTCCTAAGGCTGGAGTGTCCCAGCACCCCAACCTCAAAGAGTCTGGAGATCCCACGTTTGACACACCCCAGACCCAGGGCCTGATGGGTGTCAGCCTTTCTCCGAGACACCCCACCAGCTGGCAGATGTCTTTTTTATGTTTCTTACCACTGTTGTTTTGCCTTCCACAGTGGAAGACCTCCCATCTACATGATGTCCATGTAAAGTGACTCATAAAGTGGCTATTCCTGAGGAGCGGTGTGCAGGGAGGTGGAGAGGGAGCGGTGACAATGAGAACAGACACCGAGTCCTGCTCCCAGCTCTGGCACGAATGCCGAGTGACCTTGAGCACATCCCCCCCATCCCCCGCCCCCCGCCCTGGGCCTTGGTTTCCACAGGTGTGAATATGAAGTGGAGGGTATCTGTGAGGACTCAGTAGAATGATGCTGAACACACATGGTGACACGTAGAAGAATCTCGACTGTTTACGACTCATCTTGTATCTTTTAGAGCTGTTTGGGGGTTCAGTGAGAAAACACATGCACAGCACCCTGCTCCAACCCTGGCTCAGCGTAGGTGCCTGATGGCTCCTGCTCCCTGTCCATCCTATGTACACCCTGTGTTATGGGCTCTGTTTTGTCCCCACAAAATTCATATGTCGCAATCCTCACCCCCAGTATTTCAGAATGTGACTGTATTTGGAGATAGCCCTTTAGGAGGTAATTAAGGTTGCGTTCATTGAGGTAGGTCCTAATCCGATTACTGGAATCCTTTTAGAAGAGATGAGGGTACAGAGGAGCAGAGAAGGAAGACCACATGGACACAGAGATAGAAGATGGCCATCTCCAAGCCGAGGAGAGAAGCCTCAGAACAAAACAGCCCTGCCGACACCTCGATCTCAGACTTGTAGCCCCCAGAATCATGAGGAAAAAAAATGTCTGTTGTTTAAGCCACTCGGTCTGTAGTAGTCTGTATGGCAGCCAGAGCAGACTAATACACCCTGATTTCTCTGGCTCACTGCCTTTGTCTGCACCCCTCTGCTGTGCTGTCCCAATCCTGGGGCTCAGGAAATGACCTGGGGGAGCTTTAACGAGCATTCGTCAGAACTTCTTAGACTTTAATGTGGCTGAGAATCACCTAGACAGCTTGTTAAAACACACATGGTTCAGTAGGTCTGGAGTGAAGCTTGAGAGTCTGCATTTCTGACAAGCTCCCAGGAGATGCCCTGGCTGCTGGTCCATGGGGACGAGCGGGTGGTATAGCTGAGTGGGTGAGTGAAGACAGAAAGTCTGCTGTCTCCTACGTCCTAGGCACAGTCACAGCTCTAGTTCTTTTCCCACTCTCAGAGAACAGGAGCTGCTTCGACTGGGGTGGAGATGGGAGCTGGCAACATCTGGCAGCTTGTTAGTAAACTCCTAAGGGGACATAACCATGAGTAGGCCCCAGAACAGCACCTCTGGAGGACCACCTGCTTTTGCTGTCAGCAGGAAGGGACCTCCAAGCTCCTCTGGTCCCTTAGTCCAGCACCTTCTTACACGGGTAGGGAGACCGAGACCAAGACGGGCCGCATAATTGGTAGGACTCAATGCCAAATGAAAACATAAGGCCCTTTGTTCAAAAAGTATTAAGAATTTTAAGACAGTAATAGTAGAGCATTAAACCAAGGTTAGGGTCCATTTAGGTGTGGGGACTAGTGAACAGGTCGAATGCCCCTCGAGCTGGCCTGACCAAGTCAGAGACGGTCCCACAGCAAGAGGTAAGCTCAGCTCAGTGTAAACGCTAGGCCTCTTGAGCCTCTCAAGCCCCTGCCTGGTCCCCTTTCTATCACATCTATCACTCTTACTCCCTGAGGCTGGTTGGCCCTGGATATTTAGCTACAGGCAGGCAGTGGGGTGTCAGGGGAGGGAAGGAGGGTGAGGGCCCAGCAGGCTCCTTCCACCCCAGGGTCTCTGGTTCTGCGATGCTGGGCAAGGGAGACCTGACCTCCTGGCTGCTTTCCTAGCTCCGCATCGTCCTCCGTTTCTATGGGCCTGGCCCTTCCGAGCAGTTCTGCGCCATGCTCAGCTCATGGAGCAGGGGTGGGAGACAGCACCAGGGAGGGGGAAGCGGCCCTAAAGACAAGCTCTGCCAACCTCGCAATTCCACAACGACTCGGCCCGGGCCGCCGGCAGCAGTCAGGGCCAAGTCATTCCTTACATGAACCACCAGAGTCTGGGGAGTGATGGAAAACTGTGCCATAGTCAGATTCAATTTTAGAAAGAACACACTGCCAAGTAAGGAGGAGAAATTAAGATGGCATGTCTGAAAAGGAGGTCACTTTGTGGGTTATTCCATGGCTCAAACGAGAGTGGACGTGGGCTGGAACTGAGGTAATAGCAGTGGGGATGGCAGGGTGGGGACAGGCTAAAGAGACAGCCCAGGACTGAGAGCCTTTTGGTACTCCTCAGACATGGGGAGTGAATCTAAAGGTGAGCCCCAGTTTTCTGGTTTAATTGGCTGAATAAAAGGTGCTGCTATTCAGTGAGATGGGTATAGCAGAACACTGTTTGTAACTGGCTGAAAACCTAATCAGACTGACTTCTGGGGGGGCGGGAGGGAAAGGAAAAGGAGAATGTACTGGTTCATATAACTGAACAGTGCGGGGGTGGATCTCACCCACTTTAGGCACGCCTGGATCCAGAAGTTCAAACTGCATCATCGGTGTATTATCTCTCTCCATCTCTTGTCTCAGGTACTCTGTGCTGACTTTGTTCTAGACAGTTCTTTCCACATTGCGCAAGATGACCACCAGCCTCATGGCCACGAGATGCCAGCACCTCTCTGAGCTACATCCTTCCAGGTTTAAATTCAATAGAAATAAACAAGAGCTTGTGTCTTAGCATTTTCACAAAAGTTCTGAGTTTCTCTCTGATTAGACCAGCTGAGGTACATGCTCACCTGTGAACCATCACCATGGTTGTACTAACTGACTTAGACCTTATCCATGAACTTTGGTGGAGCCAGATAGTCCACAGAGACTGAGAGAGGAAGGAGTGGGCCCTGAAGAAACACTGAAGCTCGTACAAAAGTAAAAGGAAATAGACGCCAGGGACACAAACCACATTTTTCCAGTTTTGTAGACAACACAGGAGGAAGAATAGCAGGCAGAGCGAAGAATAGACAATGAATCCAGGTTAGAATGTGTTGTTTGCAAAGTCGATGGCACAACCCAAGGAAGATATTGAGCAGGCAGCAGGGAAGGGAAAGGCCCAGGCTGGAGAGGGTTCTGTGAATTGCCGGCAGGTAGGTGGTGAGAGAGAGGCTTACGGGGGTAGGTAATGCCATGGACTCTAGGAAATACCCTGGACCCCCTCCCCTGCCTCAGGAGCAGCATGGCTGGTCTAGTGAGTCTCCTCCTCCTTCCGCCCGTCAGGGATTAGGCTGCAGAGCAGCCCTGGCCTCCATCTCATACTAGTCCTCTCTTCTTGTACCCTCTGCTCCCTTAGCTGATATCAGAACTGAAATATATTTGATATATTGATCTGAGTCACTGATGCTGCAAAGGAGAGAGATGCATGCCAGGCCTTGGTGTCAGACCCACATGACAGAGCCAGGGTCCTCAGAGGCTAACGAGTATGGGCTGGGACTCGCACAAGCCAACATCTCACTAGGAGACAGGGGACAAGCAACTCCAAATAAGGACAATGTAGATGACTCTTCCCAGCGCTCCTGGGACCTACAACTGGGAGGGCACCAAACAGAGGGAGGTTTATGAAACGTTGCAGTGGGAGAAGTGACCAGGTGGCCACATAAGTTTCGTGGCATGGCCTTTCTCTGTGTCCTGTGGCTTCACAAGGGTAATAAATGTCTTTATTGTCACTGCAAGGCAGAGTGGTCTCTAATTTCATTGCTTGTTAGCTGGTGGTTCCTGGGGCATGACCTGAAAAAAGCTCTGTCAAAGTGTGCTGACCCAATTCCCATTCTCCCCTCCTTCCTCACTAGCGAGATCTTGAATTTGTGTAGGGTCAGCTAGAAAAAGCAATTTCTCAACCTCCTTTTTCAGCTAAGGGATGACATGACACAGTACTAGACCGTGAGACTGTTTCATGTGGCTTATTACTCAACAAATATTCATTCTTGTCTTCTCCTTAGTGAACTGAATACAAGTACTTAACCAACGAAGGGCTTAGCTATGTGACTTACGCGGGAATGTTAGTGGAAGGAATAAGCAGAGACCTGAAATTTGCTTGCAGTTTGACTTGCTTCTTGCTCTGATGGCTTGCTGTTAGAAGAACCTGCCCTGGGCAATGGAAGCTTGTTCAGCCTGGGTCCCAAAACTCTACACTTGGAGCTGGCCTAGAGCCAATATAGCTGATTCAAGTCTGGAACACTGCCTGGCTGAACCCTGACCGAACTGGCTTGTTACACTGAGTTTGGGGGTTGTTGTTACAGAAGATTACTGTGGCAATAACTAACTGATACAGAGCTGGGAAGGTCTTTAACAGGAAACAGACTCCTCTGGCAGGTCTTTTGTCCTTTACCCTTCTCCTTCTCCTTGAACAAGATAAACTCAGGGCTTGGATGGGGTGACAGGAGCATGCTAAGTGTAGCTGTATGGAAAGACAGTATGAGTCTCCATCCCTAATAGCACCACAAAGCCACCATATCAGTCCTGAAATGCCTAACTTGGGACATCCTCTTACATAAGAGAAATAGGGCCTCTAATTTGATTAAGCCACTGTTTTTCAGGTTTCTGATACAACTGAACACAGTTCCGAACTTATAGACACAAGTAACTGTTGGTATTAAAACTATACCTGTGTTTGAGATGGCCCAGGGAGAACATGAGGGGTCACAAGAGGGCCCCATAGGATCCCAGAGAATGTGGCTCAAGAATGTGGGAGATAGAGCATACTGAGAAGATTCTGGGGTGGATGGAGAACTAAGATATGTGGTGGCCGGAGCCACAGAGGAGAGCGTGCCAACAGGAAATAGAGATAGACCAGGCCAGCGGTGAGATACAGAAACATGAGGAAGAAAACTTTTCGAAGAATTTAGCAAACGAAAGTTCCTTGACCTTGGCAGGGTTGGGGACAGAAGCCAAACCACAGTGTGACAGACTCCCAGCCCTCTGCAGCTCACTCCTGGGGGCTCGACGCTTGAGGAAGGATGATGCAATGAGAGGGAACCACTCCTGGGCCAACTGCAAAGACCATTTCTCCTCCTTGTGTCCAGGTTGAAGCCTAAACTTTTCAGCTTGGCCTCCAACCCCACCTTCCCCAAGACGTGGACCCAGCCAGGACCTGGCCTCACTTCCCCAGCCTCCCTTCCCATATTTCGATAATACCATTTCTGGCCAAGCTGCCCTCCGCTCGGACTGCTTTTCCTATACTTATCCATGGCCTGCTCAGCCTTTCGAGACAGCACAGATGTCACTTCTTTATGACAGAGACAAGATCAATCTTTTCTCCAGGTTCCTCCCACGTCCCTGTGCCCACCTGGAGTCATGGTTGGGAGTGAGTTTCACTCACTGGGGTGGGGAGTGTCTGTGTTTCTGGCATGTGTAGGGGGCCCGTAGCCTTGGTGATTCGTCATGGGCTGGTGATAGTGGGTCCTACATGAAGCTCCCAGGTCAGGGAGATCATGCAGGCATCTTCAGATCCATGTCTATCCCCTTCCATGCCCACAAAGCTGCTTCAAGCTCTCAGGAAGGAAGCAAAACAATCAGCAGAGAGGCTGAGGGCTTTCTTCCCTTCTCTCTGGAACCTCCCAGAGGGCAGCTGCTTCCTTTCTCTTGTTTTAGAACAAGAAGATGCAACTGTGACCAAATTTAGAAAACAACCAAAAATTAAAATAAAACACAACCCATATTTAAAAATCCATTTTGACAGCTCCACCCGCTCTAAGGAGTTTCTCTTCTGAGCACCATGGCTGAAGGACCAGCAGCAGAAGCAGTATCAAGGCCAGCTGCAATGTCACGGTTTAGGAAGCTGATGGAGGAAGGAGAGGTCTTCTCACCAAAGAAAGACAGACCTACCATGCCAGCAAGTGAGGGGGATGATAAGATCCCAGGGGAAGAACAGGACCAACCATGGGGCAGATGGGCCTAAATTCAAGGAAGCATCTTCTTGGCTTCTTGTTTCTGCCAATAGCTGGAGGAAAATGATGCTTCTGGAAGCCACCTCAGAGAAGAGACTAACCACGGTGGATGGGCCCCTCCTTAGCGTCATGCTACTTTTAGCACATTGTTCTGCTGTACTCTGTGGGGAACAGAGGGAAACCCAGGGAACCAAACAAACAATGTCACCCACCTTATATGATAATAATAGCAACCAAGTACTGGATACCGAAGGACTATATGCCAGGAGCTGTACTAGGAGGGTTTTTTTTTTTTTTTTTGGTAATATTGTTGCCAGGAATTCTACATGAGTCATGCTGCCTCAGAAAGATTAGCATAAGAGGGAAATAAAGGTTCTTGTGGGCCAGAGTGAAGGAGATGAATTTGTCAGGAACAAATGTAAAGTCTTGTTTTGCAAGTACGTCATTCAAAAATCAGTTTTAGTAAGGCTGCCAGAAAAGCTATCATGTCCCTTGGCTGCATTAACAAAGATAAAGAGGACAGATTAAGGGAGGTGATAATCTCACTGAACTTGGTTCCCATCAGCCCAAATGGACCAATTCTCACTGAGCTTCAGTTTCTTCCCCTGTAAAATGGAGCTAGAAAACACATCTTTCACAAGGCTGTTGTGAAGATTAAACAAGGTATTGTATGTAAACCTATTAGTATAATGCCTTATAAGCAGTGCATCCTTAATAAGTGGCGATGATCATAATTGTTGTTTAAACCTTGGCATTTAAGATGGAGTTGGGTTTTCCTCCCAGAGATGGGAAGAGTCTGGAGATGCATATTGTCTTCATGCATCCGAGCCCCGGTTATGGGCAGAGGAAGGAAACTAATTCTGCGTTTCCCTAAATGACAGAATTAAGGTCACTTGGCAAAAGCCAATTTCAGCCAAATAAGAGGAATCCGATAACAAAAAAAGACTGGAAGGAAATACAGTTGACCCTTGACCAACATGGGGGTTAGGGGTTCCAACCCCCCACTCCATAGAGTCAAAAATCCATGTCTAACTTTTGACTCCCCCAAAACTTAACTACTAATAGCCTGCTATTGACTGGAAGCCTTCCCAATAATATAAACTGTTGATTAATATATGTCTTTTGTATGTTATATGTATTAAATACTGTATTCTTATAATAAAGTAAGCTAGAGAAAACAAAATGGTATTAAGAAAAATCTTAGGGAAAATACATGTACAGTACTGTATGCACTTCTTGAAAAAAAAACACACTCTATGTGGACCCACACAATTCAAACTTGTGTTGTTTGGGGGTCAACTCTACTTCTAGATGTCTTCGGGTAAATGAGAACTTAAAAGCAATTTTTTTAATATTTATATGTGTTTTTCTAAGTTTTTAGCTGAGCATCTATTTTTGAAAAATCTAGGATGAATAAAGTGTTAAAGAGAGGGAGAGGGAGAGAGGGAGAGAGAGAGAAGACTGTGTCAGGAAGGCTGTAGTAGGAACGGGAGACCTACCAAATGTGGATCTTGTTGCCCAAACTCTAAAAACTGAAATCCATTCCCAGGAGAGGCAGTGCAGCAGCAGAGCATCCTTCTGCCCTCTCTTGGGCCATGCCTGTCCTCACCTCTGAGCACAGAGAACAAGCACCCAACCAAGTACAAGTGAGTCCGGTTTCTGGGGGTGCAGTGACCAGCTTCTCTAATGGAAGGTGTCGTTGAGGGTCTCAGAAGCCCATGAGTGGGAAGGGGTTGTTTTTGGCCCAGCATTAGTGTCAGCCAGGTCTTCTCTGGGCAACTCACCATCGGATGTGGCAGAGTTAAGCCATCCCTCAACTTTTAATTAAGAAAACAGCCACGAGTTGGATTCTAAAAGGCAGGAGTGAGCGGCAGAGGCACGTGATGGGACAGACATTGGAACCGGCAGCAGCAGGTGTGGGTTCTGGTCTCAGTCTCGTTTCCCCTCGCTGTGTGAGGCTGAGTAAAGCTCCTCCCTCTCTGAGCCTCAGGTCCCCCTCTACAGTTTCAAGAGCTTGGGCAGAAAGAGTTCTAAGCTGTTCTAAAGCTCAGAATCAGCAGCTGGAAGCCACAGGTTCCTGGCCATACTTTTGCAAAGTCTCCATGGCCCAGTGGACCTTAGAAGCCTTCCAACTCCATTGTTCCACCCCTGTTTTTAATGAAGCCACATCTGGAGTGTATCTCCTCTGATCCCTGTTTTGTACAGTTTTTCACAGCTGGGTCCCCATAAATCAATTTGTTCTGCAGACAAGTTCCCAGAATTGTCCAGAATCTTACCCAGAAAAGGCAGTTTTATTTCCTTTCAGATTCTGGTTCCAAAAGAAGTGAGCTGAGCCCAGTCTACTTCAGGACAAACTCCCTGAGCTGATCTTGTGGTCACTGGGGTTTTGCAGGGCTCATGCAGCTGTGTCCTACCTGTGGGCACAGAGGATGAGCCAGCCTGGGGGCCCCCTTCCCAGTCCCTCTCAGGGAGCAGCTCCCCCACTCTACAGAGAAAAGATTAGATTGAAATGACCTCCATCCTCCAAAACTCCCGCAGCTCCTGGGTTCAAAGGTTCCCCAGAGATAAACTAATTCTTGGGGGAGAAGAGTTGAAAAGTTAACTTCTCCACAAGTGGAAAGGGAAGGAGGCCTAGGGATCCTCTGAGGACTTCCTTTGCTTGCTTGTTCTGCCCCAGGCAGCAAACAATACAGAACCCAGGACTTTTATGAAGAGCAACTGTACTATGGCCAGGGGCTGAGATATCCCTGTTGTTTCTGACAGTTGCTCTGGTCCCCAAGCTATGTCTGGGATGGAGCAACACAGAATCTTTGGTTAGTAAATTGTCCCTGAGCACTCACTCTGGTTGGGTGCTCTGTGCTCCCAGCCTTGCTCACCTTATCTCATTTAATCCTCAGCACCCCTGAAGAGTTAGATACTAGTGCAGCCCCCATTTTACAGATGAGGAATTGGGACTCAGAGGGTTAAGTGACTTGTCCAAAGTCACACAGCTGGCAAGTGATCAAAGAGAATTTGTATCCAGGTCTGTCCTTCTACAAATCCCAACCTCTTTGAAATCTATCCTGACAAATAAAGGCAAACATACATCCTTAACTGCTTCCTGACTAACAAGAGTTTGGACTAATTCTCTATTTGGGAAAATTTTTAAAGATAATTTTTACCAAATGTACTTTAGCTTAAGTACGTGTACTTAGCTCTAAAAGCCTCATAGTAGTCAAGGTTTATAATAAAATCAGAAGCTCCGTCCCACCCTCCCAACCCCTCCTCCTCCTCCTCACTCAGATCTGGCTCCCAAGGGGCCTCTACAGGCAACATCTCCAGCAAGTTCTTCCAGTTATTTGCCTTCATATTTCAAATAACATTAGCCTTCCTTTCTCGTGATTTTCCAGTTTCAGATCATTTTTATTGACTTCTTATTATGGAAAATGAAGGTTCTCTTATTCTGTCTCACTCTTGCTGTCACACACATTCGCCTACTGCCCCTCCCTCCCCCATAGACCAGTCATGTTTTATTGCCCTCAGATCATCTGGGGTAGCCTGAACTAGCCTAGGCCTCTCAGCAGGGATGGAGAATAGAGTCTTGACCTTTGGTTAAATGCAGCAGATTTAATGCAACATCTACTTCAAACTCCCTCCCAGAACTCCAGTGAAAACCACAACCCATAAGGAAGATTTGAAGAACCTAGGGCTGGCTAACCTGGAGCAGAGCATTTTCACACACCCCAACCTCGCTGAATCTTTGAAGGGCAGAGAGTACACATGCTGAGTGGCCTCCGAGGGGGATCTAGAGCAATAAGGGAAGCTCCAGGGAGACAGAGTTCAACTTTGTTAGAAGCCATCTGAGCACAGAACAGAACGAGACAGCCTTTAAAGGGAGGAGCAATTCCCCCACCAGCAGTGGACAAGTTAGGGTCTCTCTGATCATGTGTTGGGGACAAGGCAGGATTCTTGCATGAGGTGGGAGTTGAACACATGACTTCTAAAGTTTCTTCACATTCTATAGCGCAGTAATTTGCTTCCTTTTATAATAGTTGGCAACTAGAACCCGTGGTGCTTTGCAATCACTCTTAAGTGAATAACAGGAGCTGCTCCATAGACACACCCATCTGGCAATTTCTTTTTAGGATGCTGAAATAACTAGCTCTACATTCTGATGAGCAATCAGTTCCACTGACCCTTGCCTTGTAAAAGAAGGTTCGAGATGATTCACAAAGGAATCATGACATGGCAGATGGGACAGAACTCTCAGTCCCACGGGTTTTAAGCACTCTGAAGATGGATAAGTGCTGGATGGAGCAACTACAGTAGATTTCACCACAAACTGTGAGCCTCCCTGGCTTCGCAGCAAGAATCTTGAATGAGAAACTGAAGAAACACCCTCCACATCCTGCCTTCCCCCTCTTGCCCCATTTGAAAAAGGGCAGAGTGTGGGTGTGAGCCACAGAGAACTGTACCTGGACAACTAACTGCGCCTGGAGGAGCGGGTCTGAATCCCCACTGGCTCTGCGCTTGGAGCTATCCCTGTTCTACCTCGACTTGACATTTTTAAAAGAAATGTGCTCGCCCAGGATGTGAATCTGCTGAGACCTCCTGACTCTCCAGGCAGGACAGACTCATTAATTCTCATGCCATAACTGGCAGCGTGGTATAACTGGACTAAGGGAGGGGCTATGGTCAGAGTGTCTGAGCTGTGTGACTTGGGTGAGTCACTCTCTCCCCTATGGGAGGCAGAAGGACAGAATGCTTGCCACTGAGCTCTGGAGTAAGACTTCCTGGGTTCAAATCTCAGCACTGCCGTTGATTAGCTTAGACAAGCTCCCGATCCCTTCTGAGCCTCAGTGTCCTCGGCTTTAAATTGGGGGTGGGCTGGGGATACAGGAGAGGAAAACTAACACCTTACATCACTGGGTTTGATAATTAAATTAGCTTGTTTATATGAAGTGCTTAGGGCAGAGCCCAACTCATGGAATGATTATAATTATCAGCAGCTGCAAACAGAAAACAGTTGATCTTATAGGATCAAACAAAATAATACCCTTGAAAACAAAACTCTAAAGTTGTGTCTAAGTGTGAGAAATTTGGTGTGCAGTGCATTGAACTTCACAAACATTAGGAGACTGTAAGAGGCCGGTGTTTCTAACCCCACTTATTAAGTAAACATTATGCCAATGACACCACGTGGCAAAGTCTTCAGAAATTTTTATCAAGATAGGTAACAAATTTTATTTAACAATATAATATAGCAAGGTCGATTTTTGAAGATATAATTTTTTTAAAAAAGAGTACCAGTTTAACATTTCAAGAAAAATATTACCCAGGCCAAATTTAGAACACGGATTACTAAATGGAATTATAGGCATTCACAAACCAGATGCTGCCCCTAGCTTGCTGTGGGATCCTGGGCAAATCCCCTCCTCTACTCGCCTCCAGTCCCTCCATCAGCTACCTGGGCACAGGATGATCTCTGCGGGCCTTCCAGGTCTGCAACCTGTAGACCTATGGTTTGGAGGATTTTTTAGACCGATAGACTTGGCCTCAACTATGGCACTGTCATGTTTCCTGAGCTGACACCACCATCTGGTGTGCACGTGAGAGTAAGACACTAGTGACCAGCCAACCAGGGGCTTTCTCCTCTCCCTTTTATGAGAAATGCAGAATATCAGGCCCCATCCCAGACCTACAGAAATCGTAATCTGCCTTTTAATGAGATGCCAGGTGATTCTGTACACATTAAAGTGTGAAAAGCACTGCTTTAATAGGAGAAAAAGAAAGCTATTACAGGACATTTAAGTTTAGCATATACTCAACACTTAAAGAAATCCAGAATTGAGCTATATAAATAAAACAAATCTTTCTCAACTGACATGTACGAAGTTTTTTAAATCAGTTTTCAAAAAGGTAACTTCTCAAATGTAAGTAGGTATCTGACAACAAGGATGAGCATCCCTGAACTTGAGTTTCAAATGCACCTGCACTGTCTACATTGTTATTGACATAATGATCATACTGGTGACCAGGAGGCCAATTCATACCTTCCAGTAGGGCAGGTGGGGACCCACCCAGGCTCAGACTCCTCACCCATCAGTGAAGGAAAAGCTTCCTCAAAATATTGTCTATTGCCTCCCAGCCTCTGCAAATATTTCCCTTGATACCCTGTAAAACATTTTTATTTATATTAGTTTTTCTGTCCTAAAAAATTACCAGATACACTCATGGCATGAGTAAGACAGATGACTTCTCAAGCAAAGACAACTTACTGTCTCCCAGAGAAATCCCATGAAAATGCGAGCGTAGCTTCCCTGCACTCATCATGGATTTTGGTCGTTAATTTTCTGTCTGCCTGAACTGTTTTCCCACACCCTGGGAGGGGCTGACACTACCACGGAGCTCAGACCAACAGTGCAGAAAGAGCAGGGAGGAGGAGGCAAGGCGGACTCGTATTTCCATCATTATAGGTTACCAGGTGTGGAAGGGACGGCTTGGTCTCATAGCACCTTACATTTGGGAGAGAACTCAGCTGTGTTGGAAGGGGCTCATACCCTATTCTTGCCTGTTCAGGAGCTATTTAATCCCATAAAGATAAAATAACTAATTATTTAATCTTTATTTTTCAATAAACACCTATTGAAATTGTTTCATATTTTATAAAGTGCATTTATGAAAGTACAAATTTAATGAATCCATATTGTATGCAAGGGACCATGCTAAGCCCTCATCTGCTCTATTCAATTTAATCCTAACACCTACTCTGCAAGCTTGGTTTCATTATTCCCATTTTACAGATAAGAAACTGAAGTTCTTGCAAGCCATGTCAACTAGAGTGCTTTCTGTGTAATTGTAAAACTGGATCCCTCGGGGGGGAGGGGCAATGTATGTAAAAAAAGAGCCTGAGACACAAGTTGATGTTTTTAAATCAATTGCACGTTTCTTCATCTCTCACATCTGACTGGTTGCAAAAAGAAAGATCTATGATGTTCTTGTATATTTTTTTAATCATTCACATTGACTTCATCACGTTGACAAGATCTCAGAAGTGGATCAGAGATCTTTCACAAACCAAAAATGCTGAGACAGACCTTCACAGCAGCTGCTGCAGCACAGAATAATTTAAATGATCAAATACTATTAACGAATGAACTTGTATGCTAAATTTCATATAGAACATTAAATTTCTCCCTAACACTCATGCATGATTAAAAGTTAAAAATGGTATAAACATGTTTTAAAGTTGTAGTGGTAATTACTAAAAGCAGCCAGCCACACCACAGCCAGGCATTGTTGAAGCCCAGCCCGTGCGGCGGAAGTTTATATTAGCCCAGTACATCAAGTTGTTCCTTTGAGATTTCAGCTTTGGTTAGTCTTCTTTGGCTAACAAACTTTAACTGGAGGTTTGACATAATCAAATATCATTCTTGATTAAATAAATCTAGATTATCTCGACGACCTGAGGAATCAGTACAATGTTCCCACTGTCCATCAGTCCACAGTGAGAAAAATCTAACCCAGCATCTGAAGTATTATCAGTTCAGGCAAAGTCCATTACACGAGCCTAATGTCCACATGTGCAAACATCTTCATACCTGGAAATCCTTGCGAATACCAAAATAAAATATTTACTTTTTTGCTAGGGGGAATAAAAAGTCACAATAGTAGAATATACATCTTGATAGAAAAATAAAGGTTTTTAATTCTCTGAATACCAAGAGTTAACATTTTATGATTATCCTTTGAAAACAGGGTGTTGGGAAACAATTTTAAAGTTTTCAAAATCAGTAGAAAGCTCATTCACATTCATACTAAATCCAACACCACTTTCACAAATTGCACAATAATTTCCTCACAGGAGTAAAGCAGCCAAGCTTCGGTGGGTCCGTCACTGTACTTAGCTAAGTCTCTGTTGGTACAGAGTCCAGGGGTCCCCCGTCTCCTCTGACAGGCTCCTTAGAACGGTGACACTTTAAAGCATGCGTTCCTTGAAAACCCATTTCTGATGTTCGGAGCTGGTGCAGTCCCGTAAGAGTGGCACAAAACTGTCGCTGAAGGGCATCCTCTCAGCCTGAACACATTTATTGGACTGTATGTGAAATATAGAACCACCCTACAAAAGAGAATAGACATTGGATGTTCAAGAGAAATCTAGGCAATTCCTCAGAAAGTATCTTCTTCCTTAAAATGTGTTCTTATGTGCTCATGGTGACTTTTATCATTTCAGAAACATTTACTGAGCATTAAGCGTCTGCATGTATAAAGGCAACCCAGGACTGTCCACTGTCCAAGCAGAGAGAGGGCCAGGCACAGACAGGCGTCTCACCAGCCTTTCACCGGAGCGCTTCACAGCCCCGACTCTACTGTCAGGGCTGATGGTGCCACCTGCTGGCTTCTCTGGGGATCTGTCAGACCCTACCTCCCATCCTTACAGCTTTTCTTTGCTTTCAGGGAGGGAAATCAGGACCAAAGATCTTTAATTAATCTCTTCCTCTTAGGTCGACTAATTCTATCCTTGGCGACCTCTTTCCTTTATGTATTTAAGCGGGGCATCAGGAAATTTGGCTTTAGTCCCAGCTCAGCTACAGACCAGCCAAGGGAGGGGGCAAGTTACCAGAGAGGAAGTGGGTTCTACAGACCATGCCAATTCCCAAACCCAAAAGACCATGATTCTCTTTAAACGCCTCCCCCTTCTCTCCTTTTTCTCGATTGTTGCTGGGTTAACTAAGCAAACCTCTCCTGCAGTCCTGGAGTTTCTCTTTTCCCTCCAATTCTCTCTTTTGTAAGCTGTACGCCCCCAAGGAACTTAATCACAGCAGAACAACAAACGGACAGAACAAGTGACATACCTACCTGTTCCAGGGCAAGAGAAGCTTTAGAAATACAATCAGATGCAAAAGAATCTCAAAAATATTAACCCCCCAAAAACCCTTAAAAGTTCTAGTAAGCTGCCTTTAGAGTAACATGAAAGTAAATATAGGCTTACCTCATTGTATTGCATTTGTTTTATTGCACCTCACAGATATTGGTAAGACCATCCACCAGCAACAAGATTATGACTTGCTAAAGGCTCAGATGATATGGGCATCTTTTAGTAGTAAAGTTATTTTTTTAATGAAGGTACATACATTTCTTTTAGACATAATGCTATGGCACACTTAATAGACTACAATATAGTACAAACATAACTTTTATAAGTACTGGGAACCAAAAAATTCGTGACTCACTTTATTGCAATATTTGCTTTATTTCAGTGGTCTGAAACCAAACCTGCAATATCTCTGAGGTATGCCTGTAAGCACCCCTCCCCCCACCATTCTGAGGTCTTACTTTTCCTTAAATGGTCACTGAAATTGAAGATAAAATTTTAATGACATTTCAAAGCAATTTTATGGTCTCTATCTTGCATTACTATTTCTTGAGGGCTTAACATGGCTTCCAGTTGAAAGGAAGATGAGAAGGAGGAGGGCATTACAGAGGATTGCAGACTTTTGGTATTTGCTGAACTATTTTCCCTCTTATTTTTTATATCACATAGAAAGCACTATGGTGCTGGGCTTTTCAAAGTAGCTTGCAAATTTCACAACATTTTCTATAGAAAACATATTCCAACTTCTAATCATACTTAGAATTAACTCATTTATAAGCAGTCTAGACGAATTTTACCAACCCTGAAGCCAGGCTGGGAATGAAAGCTTCCCACAGAGATAAAAGAGAACTAATTCTTTCCTTTGAATTACTTTCTTTGGCTTTATTCCCTCAAGTGCTTTTTAGTGAGTCAAAGGATATGACTGATTTATGAGCCCCATCAGAGGCTTACTGCAAATATGGTGAGGCTAGTGCCTTTCAGGCCTGAAAATAACAACCCAATTCCAACTCAACAACTCCATTAGAGAGATCTTTTCTTGGTTATTATACCACAAGTAACAACTAATCTCTATAGAGCTTCCTAATTTTCAAAGAATATTCTTGGCCATATATCTAGTTGTCATTAAAGTTAAGACAAGGCAGAGAAAAAGGAAGCTTAGAGAAGTGGAGTGGCTTATACCTGCATCTCACCTCCCGTCCTTACACTTTAGCGATTTGTTTCACTTGTTTAAACCCCACTTCATCTTCAAATGCATCTGCGACAGCTCCTCTTCCCATTTCAGCTCAAGGTGTAAGAGGATGGAAAGACTGAAAGGGAGTCAACAGTGAGGAAAGAAGGAAAGCACGCTGACACCGGACACTGTGGGACTCCACAACTATGGCCATGGGCTAGGGGTCATCATGAAGTTTCCAGTCTTCTGTTTGTGGTTGCATCCCTGAGACTCACTGAGACTATGCCAGACAGCAAGCTTTACTTCCATGTGCCTCTCTGCAGCCCAGGGGCCCCACAGCAAGGAAGGAATGAGACAGCTCACTTACCTCCTGCATGATGAACTTCTGGTTCTCTGGGGTCGTTTCCTCACAGAGATGCATAGTGAGAATATCCGTTCCTGCCTCCACAGCTATGCAGGCCTCTGGCTGATGGGTGTTATAGCGAATTTCACTCTGGGATGTGTACTCAAAAAACTAAAAATGGAGCAGCCAACAGGTGTCAATTACCCTCTGATGTGGAGAGAGGGGAATCACGGGATGAGAACCTGGGGTTACAGGTGCATAGCAGCTGAGGTCTCTCATCTTCTTCTCACCCAGCAATGGACTGACCAGTTGGCCTCCTGCACGTCCACACAGCACTCTGCACACCCTGGTGTGGCGCTTAGCGAGTACAAATGAGGGACCCTTTCTTGTGCCCACCTCGGTTGCTAGGTAGTGAGAGCGGGGCTGGTGCCTGGGTCACCCCATGCCCACTGTGCCTAACGCTGTGCTGGTGCAGAAGCGCAGGAAAGAAAATGCACCAGTCCCAGGGCCAGCACTTGGGAGCTCTCTGTGACTGTGACCAGCCAACTTCCTCTCCTTTTCTTCAGTCCTTTCCTTTTCCTCCTTCACAAGCACAATGAGTGCAACCGTGCCTTAGACAAAATAAAGGTCCCTGCACAAGCAGGCAACATGACTGCTAGTGGGAGGCCTTGGTTCTTCCAGAACAATGGATTTCCCCCTCTAGTGTGCCTTGGAAAAATACCAACTCCGGTTCCGTCCCAGAGAGGGAAAGAGGATTCCTTCAGTCTGAGAAGGGGCTGAGGAAGCTGCAGTTTTACACTGTTAACAAGAAGTTCAGCCACCTATCCACCCTGTCCCACCCCCTACCCCCAACTTTCAGGAGATTCTGACACTGGTGGCTGTTCTTAAGGCAGGTGGAGCAGTGCCCCTCAAACAAATTTCCCAGAAAGCTGGTTAAGAGACTGGCATTCAGGAGAGACAGGACAGGTCTGAGCATTTGCACCTCTAAGGCCTCAGGTGATGCTGATGGTATCAGTTGGGGCATCGCCTTTGAGGAGGAGTGTTCTCAAAAGTGTTGAAGAACCTGAATAACTCAAGGTTGTAAGGGTTTGAATTATGAAAGTTTACTGTATAACATAAGGGGGCTTAATATTCAAATGGAATTGGGGAGGCTCCGGGTTGGAAGAAAACTTGAATCCCCACCCCTTCGTCTCTAGTGTCTGACACCTCTTAGGACAGTAAAGTTTTAAGGGTCCAGAACCAGTGCTTCACTCATCTCCTGAGTCCTCCACAGATCCCCTTTTGTGGGCCCATCTGCTCTCCTGGTCGAGGCCCTGTTCTGGTCCTCAGACCCTCCAGAACTTGCCCCCCTGCCCAGCCTGAAGCATAGCAATTAACTCAGACAGATCCCCTAGGTCCCCCGCTGGCATAACTGCCCTAAACACTATTTGCAGTGTGGCACTTTGCATCAAAACCCATCATTTCATTTAAGAATTAATTCTAAGAAAGTCATCCAAAATATAGAACTGTTGTTTTTTTTCCTTTTATTTTTTTCTTACCGAAGATGCTAGTGGTGGGGTTATTCATAACTGCAAAAACAAGGAGGCTGGAGATCAGTAACTAAACAGTAATACGGCCACACAAAGGTATATTAAGAGGCCATTAGGAACGATATTCTCAAAGGTGTCCAATAATACAAGCATGATGAGGTAAATGTAAATACGAATATAAAACACATAGACATATGATGACAACTATTTAAAACACATAATCCAAAGGCCATGCATAAAAAAAGATGGGAAGTAAATACGTCTTAATTATAATGGCGGTTGCTCTAGGTTCTGTCCTTCATTATTTGCTTCTATTTTTCATATTTCCCAAATGTTCTTTAATGAGCACATATTACTTTTATAATGAAAGAAATTGCAAATATTTAATTTTTAAAAAACACACAGCTTTCCCCTCATTTCCCTCGTTAGGGGCCCATGCCGATGACCCCTTGAACATAGGGCCTCCTGCTGTCTTCCCCCTACCTGAGAAGGTCAAGTTACAGAGTAACAGCACCTACCTGGTTCTGACCCATCCCATGACAGAGATACAGGAGGACCTGGTGTCCCGTGATATCGTGTTCATTGGGAGGGTTATAGTCAAAGCAGTAATCTTTTAGTCCTTTGTTCTGGAGCTAAATAAAACATAAAGGTGGAGTTTGGGTCCAGATTTATACACAACAGATTCCACCCAAGGTTCTCAGGGAAGGTAAACAGTGAGAGAAGTGCCTGCCTCAAGAACTGGTGTCAATGGTAAGAGCCCGTTACAGTTTTAGTTTTAAATGTGCTTTCCCATTCTATACCGTAGTCAGGAATCAAAACACCCATTTAAAGATGATAAACCTGAGGATCAGAGAGATTAACTTTTTATGGCCTGAAAGTTCATACCTGTTCATTTGTCATTAGTGCAGCCTTATTGCTGCACTAGTCTAAACATTGCTGAGTTGTCACCTGGCATATACTCCAAGGAGCTCCTGCTATTATGCATCAGCAAAGGACCCCCAATTAAGAGACTCAGCATTCCTCAGATCAGAAGTCCACCATTCTAGACTATAGGAACAGCATAATACAAAGAACCAATGACTTGCCCAAAGTCTCACAACAAGTAAGGGGAGATACCTGAGCCTTGAATCCAAGACCTCTGACTCCATCACTCAACACTGTCTTATTTAACATCACCACTAAGGTATCTTCTGGCTCTAAAATCCTTTAATCACTCCAAGAACAAAATGCCACGGGAGATTCCATGTGCCTTCCTCCCTTCCAGGATCCTCCCAAGGAAAAACTCAAGTACTTTCCAAATCCCTTCCTAGTGAGTTCAAAGAACCCTCAACAGTGAGTCCTAAACCCCACTCCTGGCCTGGCCCTTGTTCACCCTTAACTAGCCTGGTTCAGATGACCAGACTCAGCCATATAGTAATGATTCCACAATCCGCTGGCTCGTGAGGAAAGCACAGCCCTCCACATTCTTGAGAGCTCTGTGTTGTAAAGGAACCTGGGGATGGGAGATGTCCAGGTGACTCTCCATGAACCCACTGATTAATCTTATCATGAAAGGCAGGATGATCAGATATTACATGCTTCCATTTTGACACAATATGAATACAGAGCACACCTGGGAGGTGTTCTTGCTAAAGGTTGATCCAAGTCCATCAAACCTTTAGACCTCACTTCATTTTAAAGAAATAGCGGGGAGAGAGGCACAATTTAAAAGTTATTACAAAGAAACAAAATAAATTAGGTAATTCTAAGAGTAAGGCACACTAAAGGACAACTGATGCTGTAGCAGAAGGGGAAAAAAGAAAGGAATTGCTTTAGATTAGACTGAGGAGAAAAGATGCAATGATCTCATAAAATATCTAGACCTTGTTAGGATCCCAGTGGGAACTCACTGACCACACCAAGAGAAATTTGAAAATTTGGGGGAATCTGATTAAGGGCTGGATATTAAATGACACCAAGAAATTATCGTTCATTTGATTAGGGGTGATAATGGTCTGTGGTTTTGTAGGAGAATGTCCAAATCTTATTGAGATGCATTCTGAAGTATATAGGAGTAAAATGACATAATACCTTGGGTTTGCTTAAAAAAAGAAAAATGTGGGAGGGTGGAACAAAGGAGCGGAGGAGAGGGAAAACAAGAGAGGCAAAATCTTGGTAATTCCAGAATTTCAGGGACAGGGATCATTATACCATTCTCTCTGCATTTCTGTATTGAACACTTTCATAATGAAAACTGAATTTAATGCATTAATATCCTGCTTTGTGTTTATTGAAGACTTCCGAGATGGAAAACCAGCACGTCCCTCACTAGCCTGATGCAATTCCTAGCAGATGCCAAAGGCACCGGACATTTTAGCTGGCCTCATCCCAGAAACACTTCTTTTAGGTTTTTCGAAATAACAGAAGTGATTCTCCTTTCCCTGCTACTGCCTTTGTGGGTCCCTGAGTTGGGAATCATTAACTGATTCAGTCACAGAGACTTGAAGTAATGTGATAAGGTGTTAGTAAAAAGTAGGACATGGAAACATCAAGTGAGCCTTGTTTTCCTCATTTATAAAATGGGAGGCTTACACTTGTCAATTTCGAGATGGCTCCCAGGGCTGAAATTCTGGACCTGAGCCCCAGACACTCAGTAGATGAAAGGGGGTAGGTACAGGGATGGTGGAAGCCAGTAGTCCCCACAAAGGGGCCTTTCTTGCCCTGGGTTTGTTGATCAGACCTGGGGTCTAGGAGCTCCCTGCCCCCCATGGGCCCACCTTACTCACCATCCCGAAGAAGCCAGGCCTGTCTTCAGGCACATGCAGTTCTGGATACACAGTCTCCAAGAACCACTTGAAGTCCTTACACTGGAGCTTGGCACGGAGCTGTCTCCTCTCTGTCACGTCCCCAAAGGGCTCCTGAGAAAACAACAAAATGATGAGGCCCTGCGGGTCACAGTGCTTCCTATTAAAGCCTCTCTCTCCACTGATGTTCACGCATGCAGTGAGATTTTATTGAGTACTTACTGTGTGCTGGGCCCTGTGTAGGGCACAGAGGATAAAAAAACAGCCTCAGACATAGTGGCAGCACACTAATAAAAGAAACTGTCACATAATTACACTCCCAGGTACTCTCACTACAGGGAGGTATGGCCAGGTGCACAAGGAAAGGACACAAAGCACTTGCTGATGGGATCAGGGAGCCAAATCCTGAAGCCACACTGGATCCCTGGACACGCACATCATCATGAGCGTGTGATCACAGACCAGCGAAAAGCCAGTAGCACACATATGCCATCACATTCTGATTCGCTACTGCTATCTGAACATTCCCTTTCAAACACAGGTGAGTAATGTACATGTAATCATAAATGGAAACCTTCTTCTGTGCTCAGTATGTTAAAGTCTAAATATATACTTACAATGGTAAGAGCAAAAGGCTACAAATACTTGTGGAAGTATAGTTTTCTGGACAAAACCGTTTAAGAACTTTTGAATAATAAAGCAAGCATCTATTTAGCATGCCAAACGTGCAGCCACAAGAGCCATGCTGAGTGCCAAGATGTAACTGTCCCCGTGCTATGATATTAAACTATCAAAGTTTGATAGGTTAAATATTTAACAAAATAGTAATGATAAGGAAAAGGATTTGAATAAAATTTCAGATTTCTGCTTATTTTCCAGTTCATTCTTTGATGAGAGTTACAGTGCCCTAATCTTTGACTGAAGGCCCATTTCAACACTCAGGTGTTGGGTATGCAGACCAGAGGTGAATGTGGTGTCCCTCTAACATATTATTCTTTGGGGATTCTCAGGAAGAGGGGACTGGGGGCCCCAGACTGGGTAACAAGGAAGAGCAGATGTTTCTACCCTGTAGTCTTGGGTGAGACAGAAGAAGCCATGACCGTGGAGCCCAGAGGCAGAGAGGGGCTGGAGGAAGCCAGGGCAGGGTGCACAGGGCTCTGCAGAGCAGAGAGGTCCTCTGGAGTGCGCCCCAAGCCCAGTTCTGCCCCATCTGCTGCTACAAGCTCTGGGGCAAGTTCCTTAAATCACTCTCTTTCTGAGCTTCAGTTTTCTCATCTATAAAATGAAAATTCCAGAGCTGCCCTGAAGGGCTGCTGTAAGGAATCAGGAGATTTTCATCAAGTGGCTGGGAAAGACGTCTTGGAGCAGTGGCTCTCTTAGTTATGTGAATGCAGGGTAAGCGGGCACCCAGTCCTGCAGTGTACAGAGCTAGCCTGTGCAGAGGCAGTAGACCTGTTGTTTGTAACCCTAAAATCAATACTGGTGGTTTTTTCATGCTTTCAGTCAATTGAGGACATGTGCAGAGTGGCAAAAAATTTGGCTCAGCCAATGTGTGAGTTCCCAGCTGAAGTCATGTTTCAGCTCTCACACTGCAAACAAGTGTCCTGTTCATGGTCTGTTCAGTGCCATGCTTTTGTGCTTTGTGTTGGTGATTTCACTGTTTAAAAAGGTCCCCAAGCATAGTACTGAAGTGCTGTTTAGTGTTCCTCAGTACAAGAAGGCTGTGATGTGCTTGACAGAGAAAATATGTTTGATAAGCTTAGTTCAGGCATCAGTGAAAGTGCTGTTGGATAGGAATTTGATGTAATGAATCAATAATAATATATTAAGTTAGGTTATCTTTAAACAGAAACACACATAACCAAGTTATATATTAATCAATGGACAAAAACTGTCTACCTGTAGGAGACTTGCAGGAACCTAACTGTGTATTCCCCCAGGAGCGATGACGGTTCAGTATTCTCAAATTCAATGTTTGCGGTGTCTATACAGAACCTAACCACTGCAAATAATGAGAATCAACTGTATATTATAAGTGAAGAAATGAAGTTTTCCCACATATCATGAGCACCTGATTTATTCTCTTTTTCTGGAACCAGGTCTACCACGGTGTGGCAGCTGCTTCTGTTCAGTGAGGCCAGATGGAGTATGGGTGGTCCTGGGAACTCACCAAGCGGGCATGGGGGTTTCGATGGTAGTAGAGCTCTTTAAATTCATCCATCCACACTTCAGCTGCACGGACACTGTTGGCCAGAGCCTTTTTGCGAGAGTAGGGAGCTTGCTTGGGGAAAACGTGGCCAACGTGAGAACACGGGTGTGTCTCCAGGGTCCCACCGCACTGCCAGATCTGCACACAAAGCAAAGAGGCTGCGGTGGGCGAGCAGAGAAGGAGGTGCTGGTGCACAATGCCAGCAGCGAGGAGGCCAGGTGCAGAAGTCACAACGAACACTGCCAAGCCCTCACCCTCCACGGAGCAGGAGGCCACTTCCCCAGCAGTCAGACCACAGACTGCAGTCAGAGTAAGAAAGTAGCCTCAAAGACAAACGAGCCCCCAAACCAAGACCCCAAAGTCCATGCACTAAAGCTCATGCACTTGACTCAGAGGAGCACCCATAGCTGGCCTCGCTGGGAACGCTTTTACTCATTATGTAAAACACAGGCTGATTACCTGATCTCCTAGCCCCAGAAGATAGGAAAGCAGCAAGTAAGAAGAGAGGTTTGGAAGGGGGAAAGGAAGAGCTTCTAGAGGCAGGCAGAGCAGCCTGACACCTAGGGAAAAGGCAGAAAGACCATTAAAAGCACACTGTAAAACTCTCAATGGGCTGAGTTCTCTGGGGCCACTTCATGCTGGGGCAAATGGCCATGGACTCCACTGTCCACAGGAGGTATGATCAAGGATAGCAACTGGTACTTAAGGCGGGGGTGTGAGTCCTTGGTGAAAGGCCAAATTCTTGATTTTTGAGTAACTTTTAAAGCAGGAAACCATATGAGATATTGAAAATTTCTATTGAAAAGCACTAACATTGACATAAGGTTTTGATACTTAAAATGTAAGGTTTGACTAACTGGAAAATCCACTGAAATGCTTGAGGTTTCTCAAAGGAGCATCATCTGTGGTCATGTACAGAAAAATTGGTAGGTGAGCATGTTACAAAAGGCAGATTCCCGGTCCCTGCCATAAATCCACTGAGACTGACTGGAGACTGTGCCTGTAAATCTGATTTTTTAACAAGTTTCCCCAACAATTTTATATGTGTCAAAGTTTTAAAGACACTCTGCTAAATAAAGAGGCTGCTTCATAAATAGTTAAGCAAATCGAGTCTCCAAAAGATGGGATTAGAAGGCAGGGACCTGAGTTTCAGTCTAGTCTCTGCCACCCACTCCTTGAGCAAGTCACTCCCCGCCTCTGGGCCTCAGTTCCTCCCTGCTGTAGTGAGAGAAAAGAAGTAGGTGACTTGCAAGGCCCATTTCCTGCCCCGAATGTATTAAAAGTATATATTTTTAGAAGTTCAAAAAGAAGACGAGCATGTTTATAAGATGCATGTGCCATTATCGTCTTTCAGGATTGCTGGATAAATTGCCAATATGGAGGTAAAGTCTACCAGGATCTCATAAAATCTCACCATTCCCAAAGAGAGAGAAGAAAGAGAGAGAGAGAATAGGTTAAGAATGAGTCCAAAGAGAAGAATGGATACTTACCCTAAAGGAGAATTCGAGGTTTTCTCCACCCCAAACTTCCATTCCTGTATCATAAGACCCCAGATATTCAAAATATTTCTTACTCACAGCAAACAGCCCACCAGCCATTGTTGGAGACCTGGGAGAGTGTGAGATCCACGTTGCATGCCAGCAGCAGGAAACTATCCCTCCCCATCACAAGCCCTTCAGTCCCCCCCTCCATCTCTAAGAGGACCCTGGAAGCAGATGTACCCCACTGTCCCTGTCCTGGGGAATTGCACAGACATCTCAATAGGCAAGTACAGAGCTCTGTATATGAGAAGTGTGTTAACTAAGGTCACCCTGAGCCATGTGGGAACAGGGGGCATGGGGGTGGGAGGAGCTCAGTTTCCTGGAGGGTAGGGTCTGCAGAACAAAGGGGAGTTAGCCATGAAAAGGAATGGAATGGTTCTCCAAGAAGATATCAGCATGAGCGAAGGCCTAAGGGTGAGAGAAACTCTGTGCTTTCAGAAGTGTAGACAAACAGGAGAAATGAGGAGACAGACCATGTTCCCTGAGAGAACGGCAGTTGCCAGGTCACTGTCTGGTGGCACAGGTCACTCAGGCATGGTGCAGGCACTCACAGATGCCCTCTAGAGGCTGGTGAGTAGATTATAATAGGCAACTGGTATCGTAAAGCTCCCGAGGGCCATTCCTCTCCAGACTGAGCAGTCTCCCATCTAGGACACAGACACCGGCTTTGGCCTGCTTCTTCAGCCAACCCTGTTTTTCCCCTACCAGGTTCCTCAAGAAGCCCACACTGGTTTCAGAAATGGCCCAAGGCTTCTATTCTACCACAGCAGAAAGCTGTAAGCTCAACACACCACAGAGAACCAGATGAAAGAATAAATTCGCAAACAGGGAAATATATATTAAGAACCCAAGTTTAAAATGTTTAGATACTCTAGAAGTACATCTGGGCCTTGACAAAGTACTGGCTTTTCTTGCACACTCCAAACTCCAGGCCAACTGAGAAAAGGACAGCCAGATTCATTGTAGAACGGAAGGTTCTAGACTACAAAGCACTTACATGTGTTTTCATTCTGAAAGTCTAGGAAATAGGCAGGGTGAATATGCTCAAACCTATTTCACAGGTGAGGAAGCTGAGGCTCAGGGATATTACATGATGTGGAGGATAGCTAGCCACAATGTCCCTAAGCAAGTGTATGGGGGTGGGGTGGGCAACGGGAGTTTGTGTCAGCATCACAGGCTGAATATGTGACCCTGGGTAAGATCCTTCTTACTCGGTGCCTCAGTTTCCAAACCTGTTTAGTGAGGGATTGGGCAGGATGCTCCCTGAGAACTCCTACAAAAGCCTGGGAGCATTCCTCGATTCCTCCCTTCTCCATTCCCATTCAATTTCTCCCAATTCTTCCACCGCACTGGATCCTATCCTTTCCCTCCATCTTCTGCACCATCTTCTCCTGCACTGGAAGACTGCAATGTCTCCGAATGATGTCCCTGCCTGCAGCCCTATCCCCTCCAGGCCCCCAACCACACGGCACCAGCACATTCTTTAAAGAACTCAATAGGCAAAGGTCACTTGCAGCTAAAATCCCTTCAGTGGCTACTACCCCTCAGGGTAAGGTTCAAACCCTTTCTTTCCTTGGCCATAAAGGCTGGATGTGACTTGGCTCCATTTACCTCGCCAGCCTCATCTCTCAATGCTATCTCCACACTTGTTCCACTCCAGCCAGCAGTGGGTCATCTCAAGGTCAGGCCTCCGGTGGAAGGATTCAGAAGGCCCGACCTTCAACATGGGTGCAGATCTAAGACACTATTTCTGGCTCAATACACCAGCAATAATGCTGGCGTCCAATTTCCATCTACCTGACTCCTACATCCATCTCCTAACTGGTCCTGAACTTGGAAAGGGAGGAACAAGCCAGACTGTCTTCATTACCTCAAGAATGAGAGCAACTGAGTCCCCTTTGAGCCCACACTACTGGGCTCACTCGCTGGCCAAAGCTGGCTCTTCCAACCCCAGGTCCACTCGCTGCCCACCTCCCAGTTCAAAAGCTGCCTGACAGTGTGTCCTCAAAATGTTAAATATGGACTTACCATATGACCCAGCAATTCCATTCTTATGGATGTACCACAAAGAACTGAAAACAGGGACTCAAACAGACAATTGGACACCAATGCTCACAGTGGCATTATTTACAATAACCAAATGGTGGAAACAACCCAAGTGTCTATCAACTGATGAGTAGATTAACACAATGTGACTATATATACAATACTATTTGGTCTTAAAAAGGAATGAAATTCTAGAGGAAACTTGCAAACATGTTAAGGGAAAGAAGCCAGACACGAAAGGACAAATATTGTGTGATTTCGCTTATGTGAGGTTTCTAGAACAAGGAAATCTCTAGAGACAGAAAGCAGAAAAGAAGTTACCAGGGTTTGGAGGCACGGAGGAAGGGGAGTCATTGCTTAATGGGTATAGAGTTTCTGCATAGGATGATGAAAAAGTTCTGGAAATATGTAAAAGTAATGGTTGCTCAATACTATGAATGGGGTTGATATCACTGAACTGAACACTTAAAAATGGTTAAAATGGTAAATTTTAGGTTACGCATTTTACCAGAATTTTAAAAATAAGTATATATACCAATAAAAAAATCCATTTACATACCAATAGCAAAGATTTTTAATAAAAATCAACAAAGGCTCTGAAAGAAGGTCAAGTTGGGGGCAACAGCTAATCATCCCCTCCCAAGGGCCTTCACTGACACATTAGCCAGATGCAAGGAGGTTCACTGGAAGAAGTCAATCCCTGACCTGATGACATCGATAGGAGACCGCATCCGCATCCTCTCCCTCGTGGGAACCACATGCCACGTGAACACCAGCCTCCAGTCAAAACCGCCGATCTGAGGCTCCCCTGAGTTCCCCAGGTACTCAAAGGTGTTCCAGTCGATCACATCAATCACAGGGCACACCACTGCTGACTCCTCTTCGTGGATCCTGCAAACACCCAGGACACCCTGTCTCTCCAAGTGGACGGGTGCAGGAGGACAATTCAGAAATTCAGGAATGAACTTCCCTCACCCTTCCACTAGGAAGGAGGAACACTTGTGTTCCTGCTTCTGTTATTCTAGGTGTCTACAGCCATGTCAGGCAGGTGACCATCTTGGGGGATGCTTAGGAGAAGGCGGGGAGCAAGGATTCTGGCCTTCACATGAAACGTCATACGGCTTTAATATTCTGATTCTATCTATGGTTATTCTAACTAAACATATAAAAATCAAAGGCAACTTTTAAAACAGAAAGCAGATTTTCAATTTCTCAAGATTGCCAAATGTTCCTTCATTTAATCACAATGAATCATAAAGAGTCAAGAAATAATTATCTCCCTGTCCAGAGATGCATCCAGACCAAAGGGTCAAAGGGTCAGCCTTGGAGTGAGAATATAAATTCTAATTCTGCCCCTTATTCCGTGTGACATGAGTGACATGAGCTGAGTCACCTAACATCTCAGGGCCTGCTATCTTGTGGTAACGATGAACAGTATCTGCTCACAGGGTTCATGTGAGGACTTCCTGAACGTCTGTAAGATGGCTGGCAGAGAACCCGACACTATGGCTATTTGTTTCTTTTCATCTTTGTTATTGTGAAATATTGCACACAGTGCGAAGTGCTACAATCTTCTGTTGCAGGTATCAGCCTGTGGTACGCTTCAGCTATTCCCACCTTCCCTTCACAATCATTATTATAAACCCACTCATCTTTCAGCATGCTTCCCTAATTTTCCTTTTTTTTTTTTTTTTTTTTTTTGCATTCAACAGCACACCAGATAAACTGAGACTAGATCATGTGTGAACACTAGATTTCTTTGGATTACATTTTGGGGGCTTTTATCTGGAATTTGACACCTAAAGTTTCTCAGAGTCACACAAAACAATGGTATGAAGAAACAGAGATTAGCCAAATTTGAGCTATAAGTATTTTTAGAATAACACCAGAAAATCAGACAGGGCATTATGAATACTACACTGAGGTAAGAACTACAATTTTAGAGAAATTGCACTATTCAGGATAGATTGTGTGAGACAGACTCAAACCTGAGTTCACTAAATTGAGTAAGTTGCAGAGTTAGTAGCTACAGGCCAAATCTTTAAATATAGTGAGGTGAGGGCATTATAAAAAGGGTTGAGAGAGACAATGGCAGACTTGCTGGGCAGGTTCAAATATGCTGCATGGCTTCTGGCAGAGACCCCAAGAACTTGTGACTTGATAATCAAGCTGACTGGAACCATGGATAATCCAATTTTTGCAAGAAAGGGAAAACTGCGGGGAGTCAGCACTGGAGTAGAAGACATGGAATCATGGTTAAAGGACGTGCAGGCCAAGTAGCAGTGTGCCCCCATGGGGGCGCTACTGGCCTCTGTGGTGAACTATTCACTGTTGTGCAGAATGCACACTGCAGGATACCTGGTATCCCTGGTTCCTGGCTCACAAAATGCCAGAAGCGCTACTCAGTTGACATGACAACCAAGAATATCTATTTCCAAAAGCCCCTGGAGGGAAGGGAGATACTGATCCTGGTTGGGACCACCTGAGTGACAGTCCAGAGTCCAGTGTGTCTCAACTCTGCTGCACACCTAAGTCCCTGGGGAGCTTTTTTTCTTCATTGACCATTCTTCCTAAATCTTCTACAATAAATGTGTAATAATAAGTAGCAATAAATGCAAAAGCTCAATACAGGGCCTCCCGTATGCTTAGCATGCTCTAAGAACTGTATGTTTATTAGATCATTTAATGGCCTCCACA
The DNA here is from genome assembly GCA_028627145.1 of Eidolon dupreanum. Lineage (NCBI taxonomy): Eukaryota > Metazoa > Chordata > Mammalia > Chiroptera > Pteropodidae > Eidolon > Eidolon dupreanum. The sequence continues at coordinate 138,356,394 of CM053509.1, read as the reverse complement.
GCCCAATGAGGTAGACACTGTTATGCCCAGTGACAGAGGACCATCTGAGACAGGTGCCCCACGGCCTCTCACACCACGGTCATCAGTTTGTTTCTGTTTCTGTGTAGTGTTGGGACCCTCCCCGCATGGACTGCTCACGCACCTCTGCAGCAGCGGCTCCAGCCACCCCTCGTGGCACTCACAGTGGCAGTCCAGGAAGGTCAGCACGTCCCCCTTCGCTGCGGAAGCCCCCAGGAGCCGGGCTCGCACCAGGCCCTCCCTCTTGTGGGCGCGGATCAGGCGCACCTTGGGCAGCCCCGACAGCTCATTGGCCAGGCGTTCCTTCAGGTGCTCTGCGGAGAGAGGCGGGACAACAACCGTCACCACCACACATTCCAAGCCAGGTCCTTCTGGGGCCTTCCTGTCCCAAAAGAAGACTAAAAGACACAAGTCTCCTCTGTTCTGCCACCTGAGACACCCTCACCTCACCCAGAGGTGAGGCCGGAATCGCCTTGAAGGCTGAAGGAGTCCGGAGTGGAGGAATTCCAGAACCAGCAAATGCTCCCCACGCACATTGAAATCGTATGCTTGAAATGGGTGATGTGGTATGTGGATATATCCCAGTAAAGCTATTATCCCCCCAAAATACATTACACCTTGATTTGTGAACATTTTAAAATAAAAAGGACAAGAACCTCCTAACCACAATTTTTCTGAAAAAACGTTAACATAAATTTTGTTGATTTATATTTATTATGTAATATGCTATAAATTTTTTAACTTATACGGAATTATGTTAACATAACTTTTACTTATAATACAGTTATGTTCATGTTAATTATCTCAGGAGTACCTTTAAGTTGAAACAGTAATAGTAGTAATAATAATGGCATGAGAGGGCCTACTGTGCCATGGTTGTATAAGTGATTTACATATAACTCACATTTGTCTTATAACAATCCTATGAGAGAGGTATTTCTATTACCCCCATTTTATAGATGAGAACACTGAGGCCAGAGAGGCTACGTAACTTGTCAAGGTCACAGAGTAAGTGATCTAAGGACCCATGATATAAACCTAGGGATGCTTGCTTGAAATCCACAGGCTTAACACTGCTTCCCAGAGCCTTCTCGTATGATTTCTCAGACATGTTAAACAAATCCAACTTGTCAGGAATGTGCTCACCCCATTTTGCAGAATAGGAAATAAGTCCTTAAAAGTGGGAAGGAACATGTCCACAGCTAGGGCTGGCCCTAGGACTCCCAACTCCACACACAGGTTCTAGAACCTTGGTGGGTCAGGTGGAAGCCAGTGGGTGCCTCTCCGGCAAAATTAAAATGAGAGAATCTGCCCCATATTGACACAGGCTTTGTCTTAAAGTCCTCAATCATCAGTGGAGGGCAACATTTTATAAAATGTTCCAGGTTGTTTCATAGTTTCTGAAAATGTTTCCCTAAATATTCTTGCCACAGAAACAAAACAAAAAAAACATTCCTCTGTATGCCATTCTCCACACTCCAGCCCAGAGGGGTCTCCCAAACTGCTCTCCTGCTTAAAACTCTGCCTTGGCTTTCCCTGTCCAAGCTCCTTGGCCTCGTGTCCAACACCTGCACCCTCCTCCACCACTCCTACCTACTACTCCCCCAAGCTCTGGCTAGCCCTCCATCCTTCCTGAACTTCTGGCAGATCCTACACAGTCCACACAGCATTGCACCTCCGAGCCTTTCCACATCTGTGCCCTTGACCTGAAATGCCCTCCCTCCTGCTCCGCCACCCGCAAACTACTCAACCTTCAAAACTAAGGTCAACCGCCCTGCTCTGGACACCCATTCAGAGTAGGTCCCTCGCCTGTTTCCAGCAGCACCCTGTGGTGGAGCCCTCTGTCATCACATCTGCATCCCCCCGCCTCTGAGCTCCCTAAGGGCAAGGGCCGGACACAGGGGGCCACAGGAAACTGGTCCTTACCAGGCCCATTCCACATGTCCCAGGTCACACTCTCACCTCCCAGGCACTGCCATGGAAAGCCAGGCTCCTCCAAGAGCCCATGCCAGGGGTTTACCTCTGTCGCTGTAGTCATCTACGAGGATAACTTCTTCTAGCAGGATGTCTGGGGATGTCTCAAGGACACTGTAAACTGTCCGAAGGAGAGTTGACCAGGCTTCATTATAAAATGCTATGACAACAGATGTCGTGGGCAAATGATCATAATCATATTTCTTCTCTTTGCACCTGCAAATATAACACAACTTCACAACTTTAGGAATCGAGAACCCACTGCTGACTGCGTGTACCCAGCCCAGGATGGGGAAGGAGTGAGGAAGGGGACATAGGTCACAGTCTCGAGACCTACCCCTGGGGAAGGGGAAATAATCTGTTGGCATCTTCCAGAGTCCCCTATGTTCTACTAGGAGCCCCAGCAGATTCTAAGAAAAGTTCTAAAATGACACCCAACAAGTTTGAACTGGAGGATACTGTTTTTAAGCTTTAAAGCAATTTTCAGATTTGAGCAACACACAAACTGAGCAGAATCAGAAAGGAGGGAGACTGTGACTTCTCCCTGTCCAACAGCTCTCCATCTGTTCATTCCTTTCCAGTCCCACTTCCGGGTCTTTGCTCAGACTGTGCCCTCTACCTAGAATGCCCTTTCCTCCCTCCTCTACTGCACAAACTCTCTGTTCTCTTTCAAGAACTCAATCATATACCTCTCTGGGAAGGCCCTGGGACCCCCACCTGGGGCAGTGGCTCGCTGCTCCTCGATTCTCCTCCAGTACTTTGCCCATGCCTCTATTTCAGCATGTGTCGCTCACCGTGCTCTGGTTACTCACACTCAATTTGAGTCTCTCCCTACCCTCTCCCAGCATCTTCCCTACACTTCATCCCAGCAATGTCTATAGGAATGGGAAATAATCTTCTAGGATCTTCCAGAGCCCCCCCGTGTCTCACTAGGAAATCTAGCAGATTCTAAGAAAGGTTCTAAAATGACACCCAACATGAGTGACACCAGAAGGACCAGGGTTTGAGTGCTGAACTGGAAATTCAAGAAGGGAATAAATGCTGAAGACCAGCCAGGCTACAGGCAGAAAGGGAAGGCCTTATAGATAAGCTGAGTGGGAGACCAAAGAGATGGAGAACCAAGCAGGATGAGGGGTGAAAATTAATATCTGCTGACTACCTGCCACATGCCAGGCACCATACCAATGGGCTTGTATCAGTCAGTCACCAAATATTTCCTGATGGCCTACTATGTGCCAGATAGGCAAAACCCCTGCTCTCATGGAGCTTACTACATTCAGAGGAACAACAATCAAGTAAACAGACATATCAAAAATTTCAAAAAGTGATCATGCTAAGAACAAAAGGATCATACTTTGATGAAACAGAGGAACTACAGAGGGGAGTGGGAAGGGAGATGGGGAGCAACCACAGGACAGGTAATAGGGGAGCCTCTCAAAGGAGGTGACATTTAGGATGAGATCTGAATAACAAGAGACTCAGTTCCACAAAAAGCTCAGGAAGAGTCCTTTGTGTATGCGACTTATTTCTTTATGTTTTTTTCTCCTTTTATCATATTCTTAAAACTTTCAAACATATAAAAAGTAGAGAGAATACAAAAAAAAAAAAAAACTCCTGTGTACCCTTTGCCTGACTTCGGCAGCTCTCAGTGCCTGGTCAATCTTGACCCACTCCCCCAAACCAGATTATTTTTAAGCGAAATTCAGCATATCATAGCATCCATAAATATTTCAATATATATCTCTAAGAGATAAGGATTTAAAATAATAACTACAATGTCATTATAAAACCTTAAAAAATAAGCAATTCCTTAGTGCTATCATATCACCAGTCTACAATTTTTCATCAAAGCTAAAAACCCAATGGTTGGAAGACATACCATTTTTCCATGAACTAGTAGGAGACAAATAACTGTAGGACGTATTGATTTTAAGACACATCCTAACTTTAGAAATGGTTAAACATTTTTTCAAGAAGTGCCTTAGAATTGAGGAAACAGAGTACTTTATTTAACTCATGACCACTTCCTATGTTAGCATTTATTGTTTCCACTTTAAAGACAAGGCTCAGAGAGGTAGGATAACTTGGGAAGTTCACAGAGTGATTGCAAGTGTGTACTTGGCTGAGATCCTTCTGTCAGGATCCTTGTCATAGGCCTTACTCTCTTGCTCTTTCTGCCCTCAAGGAGGCTTAGGTGGGCCATGGAAATCTAAACAAAGATCCCTACAATCACATCTCCCCACCTAGCTGTCCCTCTCTCCTCTCCCTCAGGGTGTTCCAAAGAGCTCCAGGTCCCTCTTCCGAAATACCAGGACAGCCTGTGCACCAGCCCAGGCTCAGGCTCTGCTGTCACTGGGACAGCTTTTCCACATGAACAGTTTTATCTGAGAGTCTCTGATAGGGGCTGGCTCTCCTCAGCTGCCTTTACATTCTCTCCCTGTTGCATCCAGAGGCCCAGCTCTGAGCACCTGAGGAAAGTCAGAGGAAGTGAAAGCATGCCAGCAACAGGACATCTCCACCTGCCCTAGCCAGCAGGACCTGAATTCTTGGCTTTCAATTCATGGAAGTAGGGACTTAGCACTGTGCTCCACAGAGGGGAGGAGTTTGGTCCACACACAAGGGGAGGAAAAGTAGGCTCTGTCTTTTGAAGGGAAGGATATCAAAGAATTTGTGTATAAATTTTAAAACCACTACATGTGAACAGAATGTAGGCAAAGTGTGTGACTTCTCAGGTCCTGAGACACTGAGGTTTCCTCCTTTTTTCCCTCCCATGGACCATTCGTTCTAGGCAAAGCCAGCTGCCATCCAGTGAAGACACTCAAGTAGCCTAAGCAGAGGTCCATGTGGCAGAGACAGAGGCCTCTGACCAGCAGGCAGCACAAACTTTCTAGCATGGATGCGCCTTCCTGAAAGCAGATCCTCCAGTCCCAAGCAAGCCTTGAGATGATGAAAGACCAGGTAGCATTTTGACTGAGATATGGTGACAGATCCCAGGGCTAGAACCACCAGATAAGCCACACCCAAATTCCTGACTCACAGAAATTACTTGAGAAATAACAAATGTTTATTGTTAAGTCACTAAGTCTTGTATGAAATAAGTCCAAGGAAACTCTCAGACAGGCCCAAACTAAGATATTTTATAAACCAACGGGCATGTACTCTTAAAAAACATCAATGTCCTAAGAGACAATGAAAGGCTGAGAGACCGTTTCAGACTGAATGAGACTAAAGAGACATGACAACTAAATGTCGTACCTGACTCTCGATTAGATACCAGATCAGGAAGAAAAAAGTTGGGACAGTTGGAAAAATCCAATATTGTATCAATTTCCTGGGTTTGATAACTACATAATGGTATCATAAGAGAATGTCCTTGTTACTTCAAAAGTGAAGTAACAAAGGATAAAGAATTATTCTCTGTAACTGATTCACTAATGTGTATAATATTACAGTATATACATAGAGAAAAATTAAGTAAATGGGGTAAAATATGTAATGAGTGGATCTAGGTGAAGGATATATAGTTCACTTGCTATTTTTGCAAATTTCCTCTAGGTTTTAAATTTTCAAAATTAAAAGTTTAATATAAGAAGAAAAAAATTTTATGTTACAAAAGATATACCCAAATACCAAGGTGATTCTGATCTATAGATATGTATCTGTTTTAGCAGCCCTGACAAAGGCCCTCTCCTGTCTCATTCTTTTCCACTTCTACCAAAGCAGCTTCCTTCTTCCAAATATGTTATAGCAAATGGAAAACATATATATATATATGAAATATTAATAAGTGTGTCTAGATTTAATAACCCCCTGAGTACTAGATGGGGTGCATAGAAAAGTGATGGTAGCCCACTAGAAGCATTAGAAATAATTAATTGCTTATACTACATGAAAAGATGTTTTTATGAAACCTAAAAATAAAGATTTTTTTTATCTTTAAAAAAATGTAAAGCTAAAATTTAGTTTCAAATTATATACAGATCCAAAGAGAAATGACTAGAAATAAGGATGGTGAAGTAAGGTTTTCAAAAATGAAGTTTATTCAATTTAAAGAACTGTCCTTTAGTCTAAAATCAGATCCCAACTGTTTTGGATTAAAATTTATTTCTTCTCATGATGAGAATAAGTACAAGGACAGAAAAAGCTCTCCTTGACCAAACAGAATTGGGACTGTATGTCAGTTTCTCCTCGGTGTTTTTGTTTACGTGTTTTCACTACTCTGTGACAATGTAAAGCCCAAGGCCACTGTTCTCAAATGTCTAGGTGGGCTATTTGTGTCCCCTTAAATCACAAGAAAACTGGGTACCACTTTGGCAACACATACACAGAGCTTTAAAATGTTCTTCTTCTCTTTGCTCTCATATCAATATATCTAAGAATTTCTCACCTAAGGCAATAATCAGAGATACCTTGATGAAGGTTTGTCATAAAAGTTTTTCCTTGTAACATTATTTATAATAGCATAAATCTGTTAACAATTTCAATGTCCAACAAGAAATAAATAAAGTGTAGCGCAGCTGCATGAAGAAATGCTCCATGGCTATCCAAAACCAATTTTCATAGGATATTTGACAATAAAAGAGAATGACCACATTATAATGTTAAATTGAAAAAGGAGGGTGAAAACCTATACCGCATTATGCCAATTCTGTACACAACAATGTGTGTGTGCATGCACTCATACATAAACAATAAACAATAGAAAGAAATATGCCAAAATGTTAACAATGGGGATCTCTGAGCAGTGAGATTCTCGCTGATTCTAATTTAATTCTTCATATTTTTCTGCATTCTAAAATTATTCTACAATGAATATGCACCATTTTTATAATCACAAGGAAACATTTTTTAAAAGCTGGATCATATTTCTTTAGCTTCGCATAACAAATGCCTTCATTTGACAATAATTTAATATTCTGTTCTCTCCTTTTCTTCTTGGCCTGGTATCATTTCTCCTTTCTTTAAAACATCCCTTAAAGGCATCCTCCCTCATGACATTCAATATATCCTTCTGAAATGTCTTTAAGCTTGCTTTCAGAAAAAAATACTTTACCTTTTTCCTGACTGAAAGAAGCAGGACAGCTATGCATTACTCAGGGTCCCACTTTTGCCTAGGGAACAAAGGGAAGCTCAGAGCCAAATTCACTGCTAAATCATAGTAAGCCATCCTTTCCTTAACTTTCTGGTGCAATCCATGTGCTTTGTGAGGGCAAGGGCTGAATTGTGTTTTTCTCTGGATTCTCAGCATGCCTTGTACTGCACCTAGTAAAAATAGTAACTTGTACTGAGTGCTTACTACATGATAGGCAGTGTGCAAAGCATTTTACACGCATTATTCTACTTAACCCACAACAATCCTATCGAGTGGGGACTATCCTAATCTCCACTAGAACAAATACTGCATTTTTAAAATGACTGATGTGTTGGTTTAAAAAGCAAGACAATTAAAACACTGGAGTAAAATGGCATACAAATTGGGAAGAAAGTGATTAATGTTGAAGCATTCTACGGTCCATAGTCCCTGATTAACTTTTAAACTTACTATTAAAAATTAGAAATACAGATAGTCCCTGACTTAACGATAGTTCAACTTATGGTTTTTCAACTTGATCATGGTGAGAAAGCAATATGCATCAATTTAAACCATACTTCAAATTTCGGATTTTGATATTTTCCTGGGCTAGAGATACATGACACAATACTCTCTTATGATGCTGGAGAGCAGAAAGGAGATGATTTTGTCAAACTGTAGGCTAACATAAGTGTTCTGAGTATGTTTAAGATAGGCGAGGCTAAGCTATGATGTTTGGTAGGTTAGGTGTATTAAATATATTTTCAAAATGCGATATTTTCAATTTACAATGGGTTTAACAGAACATAACTCTGTTGCAAGTCAAGGAGCATCTGTAGATAATATAACTGCCAAATCAGTAGAGAGATAAAAATGGAATGAAAAGTTATTAACTCATAAAGCAGCATAATAAAAGAGAAAAGCATAACAAATAGAAAAAGCATAAGATAAGATGGTATAATCAAATCCTAAAGTATCAATAAGTACAATAAACATAAATGGATATAACTGTCTAGTTAAAATCAAAGACTGTCAGCCTGGGTTTTTTTTTTTAAGAACACAAAATCTAACAACACACTATTTAGAGATACACCTAAAACATAAGCACACAGAATAACTCAAAGTAAAAGGGTGGAAAAAGTTATCAAGAAGATATTGACCAAAATTGAACATGGTCTAGAATTAAAGTACTAATTTAAAGAAAGGGTGCTATTCTGACAGCCACAAGATGGGTCTGATGAGAATTAATAAAATATCCTGCATTTTGAAACCTTGTTGGGGAAGCAAAACAAACATCAGTCTAATCTCCACAATATGTGTGATGTTTTTCCGAAAATAATGTTATCAGAGCAGACAAGAAGGCTACCTCTCTACAAAGGGAGATACTAACCAACTCCCTCCTGCCAACCACAGCAAGACAAACACTTTTGCCAAGTTACCTATTTAGAAGTATTTTGAGACTGTCATCCCAGCACCCAAGTCCTGATCCCTGAACTCAGATATACATCTGCAATTATAGCAGTAATAAGACTAAAACTAGAGCAAGCATTTAAGAAATGCAAACACCTGTGTATTATTTGCACATATTCCTAACCAGTGGTTCACAACTCCCCTGCTACAGCAGAGAATGGCTGACGTTCACATGCATGGCATCTCCACCCACGCACCGGTGGAAATGCACTGTCAACTTCACCTTTCATTTCAGCTATACAGGACAGAAAGCAAGTGAGAATGACATTCTAGTGATTTTCGTAAGTCTTCTCTGATCTATGAAAAATAAAACATTTTGCAAATATTGGTACAAAATTACTAGCAACCGCTTACTTGCAACATGCCTCACAACTATGATGTCATCACTAGTTTCAACTGCACTTGGCCTGTTTTTTATACCCACTTTGTCTAATTCTGGTATTCTCCCACACCCTCAAAAGCACCCGCCCTTAATCTTCTGAGTAAGAAATCTTCAGGATCTCAGCCAGAAGCTTCCAACCTTAGTTAACATCAGCCTCGGCCTAGGCTCTACCCACAGAAATTCTATATAATTTTTCTGGGGAAGGTCCCTGGCATCGATATTTTTAAAAATCTCCCAAGGCTACAAACTCAGCTATCTGGCTCCCAACTTTGGCCGGCTGCCATCTCAGAGTTAAAGTTCCCTCTCCTTGCTAGGCTCAAATGAGATGTATTTGTGAAAGAGTTTTACAAACCCAATACTAACTATATTACCATGCAAGGATTTCTTGTCATCCTTCACCTCCCCCTCCTCAATTCCGTGCTGTAACTAACAGAAATAAAGCTATCGTCAGGTAATGTTTAGACTCACAGAACGGCTGGGGTCTACACCGAGTCTGGAAGAATTAGAAGCAACACTCCGAGTGTCTCTAACAGTCTGGCACTGTCCAAAAGTAACCTCCTGAACAGATGCTAGGAATAGCCATGCCAAATAGTCCCTGGGGGAGGTGGGGGTGGTTGTTCCCAACTCCCTGTCTATGGTAATAGGTTTATCTACTGTATAGCAAGTTCTCACTTAACGTCCATAGGTCCTGCGACTTTAAGGAAAACAATACATAACAAAACCAGTTTTACCACAGGCTAATGGATAAAAACAGGAATTAAGTTCCTATGACATCTCATCAACATTGTAACAATATGACATCAAACAAAAAGACATTATTCAGGAACTTGCTGTAAAGGCTTCATTTAAAAACATGTGTGAGCCTATGTACATATTCATGTTTTAATATGTTCTCATCCACCTACCCATATGTATATTTTTCAAAATCTATTTCTATACCTGGAAAAGTCTAGGATACACAGCCAAATGTTAACAATGGTTCTCCCTGGGGTGGTGGGTTAATGGGTTACTTTTTTCTTTTTTGCTTCTTTGTATTTGCTAAAATTTCTAGAGTGAACACATATTGTTTTTATAATTAAAATAGGTAAATATTGCCTCCATTCCGAAAGGGAGGAGTGAATAAAAGATTTGGGTTCTCGATCAGCTCTGCCCAAATCTGCTTGTTACCCTGGCTTTTCCTCTCAGGTTAGATTGCATGCTGCCTCAGGGCCTTCCCTACTGTGACAGTCAAGGATCTTAATCACCTCCCTGCTTATTAATTAGAGTCCCAAAGGACCGCCCCTCCCATCCTGACTGTGAACTCATATAATCTGCCTTTTCAGTTTCTCTGGCTAAATCCCCAGACCCTCAGTAGGTCCCCACCTCTGTACGAACTATAATAAAAATGAGACTCCATGAAAGACTCTGACACTACTGGACACTGAAATTATGCATCAAGGCCTGGCCCAGCTGCAACCAACACAGATCAAGCTCATCTTTCCAGCTAGGTAAGGATAACTCAACGGGCCTTGCTTCAGGAATTAAAGGCAGGAGGCATTCACACTCCTTATCAAGCTGGGTTTGGATTAATTTCCCAGAGTAAATGCCACAGCAGGATCTAGAAGCAAATCTTGATAGGACACTGGGCAGCTGTGTCACCATGGAGACAAGATATCATAAGTTCCACAGTTCATGATAGTGTTTCAAAGCAATTTCACAACCTGGGACAATAAAAGAAGTTGGAACTCACAAAAGAGAAACTTCACAACCCATTCCTGGATGATTCTTAAAAGTGACCTCCTGCGTATATTGTTGGCAATAGGGAAGGGAGGTAAAATTAATAAGAATTGAGTACACAGTGTTCCCAGGTGTTAGGTGTTTTATTAATTCCTAGGTTGTGTTATTTCTTCTCATTCCCTATTTTTGCAGACAGGGAAACAATCTCAGAAAGGCTAGATAGCTTGCTTAGGATCACAAAACTGATGAGCAAAAGAGCCAGGAGTTTATCTCACGTAGGCTGTGTTGGACCCTTGGGTCTGATCTGAAAGCTTCCCCTAGACCTTCACTCAGTGAACACCCCTGCAGTTTCAAGGAGATAAACATGCACTGGACCATTTGCCTGAAGTGGGGGAACTGCTACCAACCCCAACAAAGAAACTTCTCAAGAAGATGAACAGTGAAAATGCCTCAGTGAAAAACATGAGGCTAGGGATGAGCAGATCCCCCCAAAATAGAGAGGTGCAAATCCGTCCAAACCAAGGACCCACAGAGCAGATCCCTTAAATCCTGAAATCAACACAGTGCCAAGGGTGCCAGGAGGGTCACGGTCTCCCCAAGTTCCACCACTTTCTAGCAATCACCTGTTCTCTCTGAGCCTATTTCCACACCTGTAAATCTAGAAAGACAAGGATCAGGTAAGGATATCAGGTACCAAGGACAGCAGGCTGCCCTATTGGCTTCTCCCCGGGACCCCCTCTCTGAGCCCTCTTTTCCTCAGAGTTTTTAAGGAAGGGCTCAAGCGAGGACCTAGAAGATCCTCCACCAACGGAGGAAAGGAGAGGTCGGAAGGGCCGTCCTCCTCTTGCGAGTCTGTTCCTTTCTCACCTAGGCGGTGGGTACAACGGCCCAGCCAGCAGCTCCAACAGGAATTACACCTCTGACCACACGGGCTCTGGGCCTGTACCATCCACAGACGTGAGCTGGGCTGGACCACAGCCAGGAGCCCTTCCCACCTGCCGCTCCTTCCTGCCTTCCTCCTCCTAAAGCTCAGGTGAGAAGGAAGGAAACTTGCCGCCTCTGACGTGGCCTTCAAGGTACCTTTCACCTCACTTCCCAGTGCACCCTCCCCTCCAGTTCATATATGGGCCCAGGCGCGGGGATAAATGAGTGCAGCCTGTCTCCAACTCCAGGAGTCCTTAGCTTTGCCAAGGCGGGACGATATGGAGGAGCTGGACTGAAGGTGCTGTGGGACCCAGAAAGGGAACCCAACGGGGATCTCATCTTAAACCTGCCTGCTTAGCGTCAACCCCCACTTTTCAGGATCGAGTGACACACCTTCTTAAGGGGGAAGGAGCCAAGAGACAACCTAAGAACATTCGTCAATTTCTGACATTTTTCGAATTTTTTTTTTAACTTTCTTGCGTTCCTCCCCCCAAAGTGAAGCCTTCCACTGCCAACTCTCGAGACTCAATAACACGCGCGATTCCCAAGTACTTCGAGACCCTATTTCCACCCCACTACTTCAAAGATGTAGGAACTGAGGCCCGGGAACCCCCCCGGCAGGGTTCCTCCGGCCACCTGCAGACTCACAGTGGGTTCCAGCGCTCCGGTAGGCGGCGGTGCAGAGAGATGCGGTCGCTAAGGTAGATGTTGATCTGGTGCAGCCGCACGCTCTCCTCCTGCAGCCTCAGCTCCTCTCCTTCCAGCTGCAGCCGCACCGCCTCGCCGTGCGCGCCCAGAGAGTTCTCCAGCACCAGCGGCCGCGGCAGGACAGGGTCGCGCCGGCCAGAACGCGGGGTGCGCCGAATTCCCGGCTCGGCCGCCCTGGCCCCGCGCTGCGCCCGCAGTACCGAGGCCAGCCCGACCAGCGCCAGCAGCGCCAGCAACGCCAGTAGCGCCTGCGGGCCGCGCCGCAGCCCCCGTGGGCAGCGCCGCCGCGCCGCGCGCCCCAACATGCGCTCGCCAGCGGCAGCCAGCGATCGGCGCGCTCCGTAGCGGAGGCGCAGCCGGGGACCCGGATCCCGGAACCTCTACGCCGCCCCGCCCCACCTGTGCACCGCCCCCTTCCCGCCCCGCGCGTCGGGCTGCAGGAGCTTGGCCCCCAAGCAGCGGAGGGTGACTGTTTTTACACAGTCCGTACTTGGACTTGCAGAGACTTGTGCCCGTCTGTTGGGCTGTGTGCATTGTTAAAAATGTAACGGTATAAAACCTTTAGCTAAACGCCTGGCATATCGTAAGCGGTCTGTAAATGTTGGCTGCAGGGTTCTTCCATTATCTCATCTGACCCGTACTCAGTCCAATAAGAAGGGTACTAGGATTATGAATTCCATGTTACAGATAAGAAGACTGAGGCACAGCCAGGCTAATAGACACCAGGCTGTCAACTAAGGCCTGCAGGCCCGACCTAAGACAAAGTGGATCTCTTGAAAAACAAGCCCTCCTCTGGCTCCCTAGTAGTCAGTATTATGTTTCTTATACTCACTTTACAGAAGCCTTCAAGAAGCTGATCTAAGCAATGAACTGTCCCCTTAGAAAAACACATGGATAGACACCCATAATATATGATTGCACACACCTGGGCCATTGTTCACGTTAAATAACCCTGCCTTGGCGCCAGGTTTCCCTTTGGAGGATTGAGGAAATAAAGGAACCACTGGGGTGCTGGAAATATTTAAGGGGTCAAGACTAGAATGAGACCTGAGGCTCACTCCCAGAGGCGAAATTTGAGAATGAGACAAAACAAAACAAACAAACAAACAAAAACAAACAAAAACAAAAAACAAAAAAACCCAACTCAATAATCAAAATAAACAATATTTTAAAAAAGCAAAATGAATGCAAAAATCTATAATAAAACAAAATGTCAAGATTTTAAATAAAGGTAGAATCTGTCCCTGTGCTCACCTTGCTCACCTCACTCACCTAATCCCAGCCCTGATTCTATGTCTTGATTTTGGTGGAGATCACATGGACATATACAGGTGTAAAAATTAATTAAGTTCTTTAAAACTTATGCACTTGACTTTCAAAGTTATCTCTCAATTAAAAAAGCAAAACATAAAAACTAAATTAAAAGACAATGAAGAAAAAAAGAGAGAACCCCTATCCTCCAGGACAAGCGCTGAAGTCCTCAGCTTGGCAGAAGACCTCAGAATGTGACTCCAAATTCTGCAAAGCTTATCTCCAGCTGCTGGGGGAGGGGAGAGGCACTCCAGGTCTTTGCACATGCTGTTTCCTCTTTTTAAAAAGCCCTTCCTCATCTGGCAAACTGCTACTCTTCCTTCAAGGCCCTGCCAAAAGCCGCCTCCTCTGTAAAGCCTTTTAGGTAAATGTATTTCAAGATTGCATCATCCTTTTGTGTGTTAGTCAGGGTTCCTCCAGAACCAGTAGGAGATAGGTTAAGAGATTTATTGCAAGGAATTGGCTTTTACTATTGTGGGGGCAGGTTAAGCGAGTCCAAAATATATAGGGCAGGCCATCAGGAAAGGCAGGCTGAAACTTTCTGGCACAAGCTGAAGCTGTGGTCCATAGGCAGAATTTATTTTCTAGGGCAATCTCAGTTCTGTTCTTAAGGCCTTTCAACTGATTAAATCAGTTCCACCTAGATAATCTCCTTAACTTAAAGTCAACTGATTGTAATTGTTAATCATAGCTACAAAACAGCTTCACATCAGGTTAGTATTTGATTGAATAACTGGGGATTAAGGCCTAGCAAGTTGACACATCAAACTAACCATCTCTATTAGTTTCCTACGGCTTTCATAACAAACCACCACAAACTGAGTGGCTGAAAACAATAGAAATTTATTCCCTCATAGTTCTGGAGGCTAGAAGTACAAAATTAGTCAGTCCTGTCAGCAAGGCCATATTCTCTCTGAAGGCTCCAGGGGAGAATCTGTTCTATACCTTTCTTAGTTGCTGGTGTTACTGGCAATCCTTAGCATTCCTGGGCTTATAGATGCCTCACTCCAATCTCACCTCAATCATCATATAGCATTCTTCTGATATGTATCTGCATCTGTATTCCTTCTACTCTTCTAAGGAAACCAGCCTTTTATATCATATTGGATTTGGGCCCACTCTAATGACCTCATCTTAACTCGATTACATCTGTAAAGGCCTTATTTCAAATAAGGTCACATTCATAAGGTACCAAGGATTAGGACTTTAACATATCTTTTTGGGGACACAATTCAATCCATAACACCATCATACTTTGTTACGGCGCTTGGTACATGAGACTGTGTTTAATTCGACCCTGGTCTTGTAACAAAAATAAAGTAACGGATTTAAGAGTATTAACTGTGGTCACTTTAGGTTTTCAGAGTTTGGTACAGTGTCAGACACATAGTAAATACTCAGTTAATGGCAGGTTTGTATCTCACACTCACTTCCACAGGCATCTGCTTGAACTCACTGGGGAGGTATTTGATAAAGTGCACAACCTGGTTAAGGGCAAAGAGAAGTTACTTTCAAAACGTAACAAACATGAATTCTTTAGGTCTTCTTCCTTGGAAAGGCCTCAGTGGTAATCTAATCTGAGAGTTTTCAGTCTCCAGAAACTCCTGAGGACCACCCAAGAAAGTAAAAAGGAGGCTGACTGGGTGGAGCTCCAGTTTTCCTCCCTGAAACCAGAGCATTGACACATTTATCAGCTTAATACTTTAAACTTCTTTATTAGATTGCAACACTCTCCTTCCTAATTACCAGAGTGATTGGCAACAAGAACAAAGGAAGTGTGTTGTCCAGGCTCACAGCTGGTTAGTGGCAGAACAGGAAATAGAATGAAATGAAAAGGTGTGCCAGAAACTGCTGGATGTCTGCCAATATCCATTCTCCTCTTCTTCCATAATAGTAGAACCCCTGACTTTTCATTTGTTTGTTTCTCTGGACCCATGGTCTTCCAAAATAAAGACTGGATTTCTCAGCCTCTCTTTCAGCTAGACATGGGCTATCTGACTAAGTGTACTGCCAATGGGCTGTAAGTGGTGGCATCAGATGGGGCTTCTGCATAACGTCCTTAAAGGAAACTTCATGATCCTTCCTTCATCCTGCTGGCTGGATTTAAATATGAAGACTGGAGTTCAAGCAACCACTTCGGGTTATGAAGTAAAAGTCAAGCACTGAGAGTGGCAAAACACTATGGCAGAAGGAACCCAGTTCCCTAACATTGTGGACACTGAACTAATCCTGACATCTTCCTTCCAGGCTTTGTTTATTTGAGAGAGAAATAAACTTCTATTTCATTAAAGTCACTATCACTATGGTTTGGTTCTATCTTATGCAACCAAATCTAAGCCTTACTGGTACATAGTATTAATTGCAAAAGAACTGCCCCCATCTAGCTCTGATTTGAAAATAAGGCTGTGAACTCTTTGATACTCCCTCCCCTTGAATCAAGGCAGACTTATAACTGTTTCAACCAATAAAATATGGTAGAAGCGAAGTTCTGTGACTTCTTAAGCTAGATCTAAAAGGCCATGAAGCTTCTACCTTGTTCATGGGGTCACTGTTTTTGGAGCCTTGAGCTGCCAGGGAAGAAATTTGACTATCCTGGTACCATCATACTAGAAAGGCCACAGGTAGACATCTAGTCAAGAGTACCAGCTGAGCCCAACCTTCAGCTAGCCAAGCTGGTCTAGGCATCAGAGAGATGAGTGAAGAAGCCATCTTGGAAATGGCTCCTCCCTAGCCATTCCAGTCACTGCAGCCATTCAAGTCATCTCAGCTGTGGCCAGGACATCATGGGATATAGAAGAGAGGTGCCCTTGTCAAATTCCTGACCCAGTAGATCCATGAGCATAATAAAGGCAGTTTTGAGATGGTTTGTTATATAGCAGTCAATAACTTAAACAAATGGATGAGTTTAAGCAACATATTTCAACAGGATATATTTACTGAGCATCTACGACATGCCAAACACCATGCTAGGGACTAGGCACACTATAATGAGCAAGTGTCAAGACAAAGCTGGACACTAGTTAAAATGGTGAGGATGATTTTAATCAGGAACATACAACTGCAATAGTAAAGAGGGTCAAGCATGAACTGATTCAACTTTTATTTGCATAGAGATGACTAGGCATTTTAAATAGAGTTGGGGAAGTAAAAAATTACAAAGAGTTGGTCAGTGTAAATGCTGATTAGACCAGCATGTCTGTTAGCTGACTCCCATAGAGTCTAGGAGACAGTGGTCCTATCCTTCTTGATGATTATATTTTATGGAAATGGCTTTCAGGTCCTTCAGAAAGACACTCCTGAGTTGTAAGAGAAACACATACATCTCAAAGAAACAAAGAAAGAATTCACAATTGTAAGCCCTTTTTAGTAAATGCTCTAAGAAAGAATGGTCAGGGGCCTATGATTAGGTGATAGCTAGAATCATGAATTCTTTGGGCAGCCTCAAGATTTCTCAGGCAGGCACTTAAAGGGAGCTAGTGTCATCCTAGAGATGCAGCCTTGAGCTTTTAGAAACTATGTTAGTGTTTGTTTAAATCTTTTAATGTGAGGAAGTGGGTGGATAAAATCATTCGTGTTAAGAGTCTATAGTTTCTATAGGCCAAGGTTGAGGTATAGTCAGGAAGGAGACTCAGGGGAGCCTGGCTAGAGTTTGGTCAAAGGGATAATCTTTGTTACAAGACAGATATTTTTGACATCATGGTGCTTAGAATATAATGGAATACACAGACATTAAAAAGATAACTTATTATACTTGCAGTCAAATGTTTTGAAGAATTATAGGGTGCTAAAATGGCTTATAATAATAGAACTGGTACAGTAAGGGATATAGGAAGGCTTTTCTGATAAAGTAACGTTTACGCAGATATCTGAATGTTAAGTATCTGAGATTTGAAACCACATTTTAGGTTAATCTGGAACTCCCTCTGCTGGTGCTCAGTGAAGGGGAAAAATGGTTTTATACTTCCTGTAGAAGGATAGAGTATGTTCACTATTTTTTGTTTTTTTTTGTTTGTTTCTTTCTTTCTTTCTTTTTTAACATCCTGGGAAATTAGTCCAAAGCTTTGATCAAATATTCTCTATTCTCAAGGGACCCACAGCAAAAAAGTTAAGAGGAACAAGTTCAGACAGATTTCTCATTTTACAGGTGGGGAGCCTGAGTCACAGAGCAGAAAGAGGGTCTTGAACAAGTCAGTGGCTCAGGTAGAGTTAGGATCTAACCCGCTGTCCTCTTCAACTCACAGCCTCTGGTTAATGCCCTGCTGGAGGAAAGGAGCCTTCTGTAAACATCTGCCCCAGTCTCCAAGAGATGGATGGGGTTTGGGGAGAACCATGCAAAGCAGCTTCCATGCAGGACAACCTGCTGCTGCTTCCAGACTAGAAAGAGGTGACTCCACCCACAGAACAGAGTCTGCTGGTTGGTGCCAGAAGGCAGGTATGATAGGAAGGACCTGGAGCTGTGCCTTTTGGCATTTGTCTAGACACTCAACAGATTTAAGATCTGTGGTCAGATTAGAAAACAGACAAGGATTATAATTCATAGTGCCTTGGATTGGTTTACCAAATTGGAATGCTTCCTGGTAGACACTCAGTTGAAGAGAAAGAGTGATGGAATTAGGCCTTAAAAACATGGGTTCAAGTGCCAGGTAATGAATAAAAGCTGTCATTTATCGAATGCCTATATATGCCATAAACTACTACACTTTATTTTTCATATACCGTCTTATTTCACCCTCATGACAACCTTGCAAGGTAGCACCTTGCTGCTTGAATCGTGGTCCTTAGACCAGCAGCGTTGGTACCACCTGGGAGCTATCAGAAATATAATAGCTTGTTTGACATGAAGCACTGAAAATGGTCCCTGCCCAGAGTAGGCACTATATAAATGTTATTAATGCCAATGAGTTAACATCCAGAGAGGGCAAATCCAGCTGGGACCTTAATTCTTTTCATACTTTTCCCAAATTGAGTACTTTGTCCTTTCCTTGGGTTTGTTATTAGTTGTTGTTGTTGTTGTTGTTATTTTTGGGGGGGGCCTTATTTTTTCTTTGACCACACTATCTCATCTCATCTCACTTCACCTCACCTCATCTCATCGGCTGCTTGACCAACAAATAGATTTCTCTAGAAGGCACTTTGATTTGTTGTATTAGTTTCCTTCATGGGGGTCATTACATCTCTTTTAGAGCTTAATATGACATACGATAGATGTGGTATTTCAAACATTGGTGGAAAAAGATGGTTGATTCGTCAACGATTGGGGCAACTTGATATCCATTTGTAAAAAAAGTAAAGTTAAATCCCAGCCTCACACCTTACACCAAAATAAATTCCAAATAATCAAAAGACGTCAAAGTAAAAAAGAAAAAAATTAATCATGAAAGTACTAGATGAAATAACCCAAAGATCATCATGGAAAAGATTTATAAATCTGACTAATATATAAAATTTTTTAAAATTTGTAAGGCCCCATATAATATAAACTCAAAAGACAAATCAGAAAGAGATATTTGCAGATAACATTAACCTAGTATGTGAATCAACAGGGAAATAAAAAGAACAAAAATGGCTAGAGGATTTGAATAGACAGTTCCCCAGCCACAAAAAGAAATAGAAATCTCTATTTAAAATACATGCAGATTAAACTTACTCTGAAGTATTGTTTCACCTATCAGATTGGCAAAGATTAAAAAGGTTATTAATTCCAGTGTTGGCAAGGATATGAATAAACAGACACTTTCATACACTGCTGGTAGGAATGCAAACTGGTATAACCTTTTGGAAAGCAATTAGGCAACATTTATTAGAAATGTTAATATCCACATCCTTTTGATTATGCAATCTCACACCTAGGAATTCATCCAACAGTAATAGGTTCTCAAGTGCCCAAGGGGTGAGCATACAGGAAATTGAGTGCAATATTGTATATAAAAGCAAAAAGTTGGAAACAACCCAAATGTCTATTAATAGAAGATTATAAATAAAGTATTGTATATCCATATGCTAATATACTACAGCGTCATTAACAAGAATGACACTAATTCTGGGCATGTAACATACAAATGTGCTTAAGATGTGTCATTAAGTTAAGAAAAGCAAGTTGTAGAGCTGTATGAATAGTATGATCCTATTTTGGTAAAATATATTAACATATACACACAAAAAGACTCTACAGGAATATTCACCAAACCATTAACTATATTACATTTACTTCTGACAACTGAGATTCTGTGATTCTTTCATTTTCATTCAATTTATTTATTTTCAACAAATACTTATTAGTCACCTACAACTTGGCAGGCAGTGTGCTAGATTCTAGGTAAACACCCAAAGCCATTTACAACATCGGAATTCTTTACACCAAAAATCCTTACCTTATTAGGAAAAAAAGATAGACATTTAAAAGCAAACAAAGGGATTAATTTACTTCCTCGCAAGCCCTCCTTATCTCCTTTCTAACCCACTGCACCAGTCTCTGGTCTCCCTGCCCCCCTGCTCTCTCTTTCCAATGTTTCCTCTCTATTCCTGCAACTATCCAGATTCCATCCAGTCTTTGGGCCCAACTTGTGTCCAAACTCTCCCATGAGGCTGTCAGTAAAACTCACAAAACTGTGATACCTTCCCCTGAACTGACGATGAAAACTCACAACCATCCTGTTCTGCAATCATGTCTGATTCCCTAGGAGTCGGGGGCTATGTCCCTATCATCCAACACATAGAATGCCTGGCATGCAAGCACTCAATAAACATTGGTTGAATAGGGATCATGTTGGCAATGGAGCTGCACTGCTCAGATTGTCCCTCGAGAGAACCTGCTGGGGAGCACAGCTGACTGAGAGCCTTCAGCAGCTATGCCTTTGGAGCCTCTCTGGGATTCTTGCTGAATTCTGCTTCCCTGGGCTTCTCCCAGTCAGTGACCGAATGTAGTGAGGGAACCAGAATCCACCATTTCTCTCTGATGCAGGATGCCTTAGTAGGCCACCTTTGTTTGGGGACTGTACATTAGTCTGGCTGCATGACAGAACTGCTCAGGAGCCTGAAGCTCCTCCTATCCAAGCCCTCTTCCTTCCCACTCTCGTTTCCCAGTTGTCAGCCCCTGCATCATGATCTAAAAGCTCTTCTTCCCTTTTCCTCCTCCTCCTCTCTTTATCCTACACAACCATTTCTCCCAGAATAAAAACTGTCTTGGCATCTGATTCTCAGAGGACTCAAACCAACACGGAGATCAATAGAAAAATACTAAATGAGAGTTCATAAATACTAAGAATATAAATATACTTGTATAAGAGATTTATATACAAAGATGTGCTGGATCCATGTTTCAAAAATTCTATGTACATGAACGATCTGGGGATTGTGTTGAAATTCAGATCCTGGTCCCAAGATGTTGTGTTTCTAAGAAGCTCCCAGGCAGTACCAATGCTGCTGGTCCAAGAACTACACTTTGAACAGCAAGGTGCTGGAATCTTTATTTTCCCTGCTGAGCCTCTCTCCTCTCTACTCTGAACCCTGGGAGGCCCACTGTGAGGACTCCATCAACAGGCTCTGAACCTCTGGTTAAAAGTAGGGTTTGGCCAATGAGGAGCATGGGCAAGAGATCAGAGGTCAGGAGGAGGGTGAGACCAGAGGTTTTTATTCCTCTGGGACTCACTCTCTACTGGGTTGCTGGGGTTTAGCTATGTTCTTCTCCTAAAGGCCATAGCTCCTATCAGGTAGATCTCTCCAGTTTCCTCTCTTGCAATATTCCAATAATTGCTCTCTCCTGTTCCCCTTTCAGGTCTGGGGTGTAACAGCCACCAGCCTTGGAAAACTGCACCAACCCTGTGGCTCTTAAACCTGCTCCACATTTCTGGACTTAGTCCATTAGTAAATGTTCCTCATTTCCTTAGCCAAGTGTGCCATCTGTCTCCTACAAGCACAGTTCAATGCAGGATTTTTTAATAATAGCAGAAAACTGGAAACAAGTTAATTGTGCATCATTTCAAATGACTAAATTATGATACATCTGCTTAATGGTATCACATGCAACCATTAAAAAGGGTGTAGTAGATCTATATTCACCTATATGGAAATATGCTCAAACCATTTGCTAAGTGAAACAAACAAACAGCAACAACAACAAAACCCACAAGACTCAGAACAGCATGCATAGTATGAACCCATTCATTTCAAAAGTAAAATAGGCATTTGTTAAGGTTTGGATTGCAAGTGACTGATGACAAAGCCGCTCAAAACAAACCTAACCAAAAAAGGGGGGGGGGTAGACTTTCTGACTCCGTCTTTTCCTATCACTTGCCTCTGTTTTTCTGCGTGGTGGCTTCACTCTCAGGCAGGCTGTCTTTAGGTGGTGGCAGAGCAAGCGTCAGGATGGCTTGCCATATTTTGACATCCTGAACAGCCGACAATCTCAGAAGAGAGGGCCCCGTTTCCAGTGGCTTTAACAAAAATCCTGGGCTGAAGCAATCAGGATGGGCTTGGACATACACTAACCACTGAACTACATGGATGAGAGTGGGGGAGGGAGGTTCCCCAAGAGAAAGAAGGTGACTTTTCCCAGAGAAGGTGAGGCAGTGCAGGTGTAAGCAACAGGTGTCTACTCTAGAGGGAGTATTTGTAGTGGACATTTGTTATCCTTTCTGACTGCCCAGCATCAGGACACCCTTCCCATGTTGGAGAGTCTCCTATCTTCTGGGGCATCTATACTGGAGCTTACCTTCCTCTACAGACACTGAAAATGGCAGAAACACAGTTTCCCAGCCTCCCTTTCTGCCAGGCAAAACACATGACCCAGGCTATTCAGACACTCCTGTCTCAGACTCTGACTCTAAAAAACTGGTGACACCAAAAAGCACTTGTGCAGATGCCACTCTGGTATAGGGTACAGCCATGGAATGATTTGTTCCTGGTTGTGGGGCCTCTGAGACTGGTTCTCTGGCCCTCATGGGATCTGTGAGCTACGAAGAAAGCTTGGATTAAATCTCCTTTCAGCTTAAAATCTCTAGGGGGTTAATTTCTGCTGCTTGCAATCAAGAAGCTTAATTAATGCCTATGTGAATGTGTGCATTTTTGGAAAGAGAAACTAAAATGTGACTATTGGTTACCTATGGGGAATAGGGCTGGGAAGGTGAGAGAGGAAGAAAAGGAACTTTTTCTTTATACCCTTTTTTATTGGTGGAATTTATTTATTTTTACCATGTATATTACTTGTATAGTGAACCAACCACTTAGTAAAAATATAAGATACCAGAATAAATAGAATAAGACAAGGTTGCAATTGCTTAGGATTATCACAGAAACAGAAGTCTTCATTATATCTTCAAAAGGAAGTCATCCTCACCTCTATTGTGGTAAGTGGGGCCAAATGTGGAAGTGATTGACAGTGTACCACCTCCAACACTGGGCCTAAGTGATTTGCTCTATCCCTGTAACTCGCCTGCTCAAACATGTTCCATGGCTCCCCACTACTCACAGAATAAATACCATTGTGTTAATCTTGGCATTGAAGTATTTTGCAAGCTGAGCCATGTGTACTTTCAAGACTTTTCCTTATCTTTACACTTTGCCTAGAAGACCTTTTCTTCCAGCTCTACTGGCCCAGATCCTAAGAGCATCACTATCTTCTTTGATCTGCCAACATCATAATTCATTCCTTCCTCACGCCCTCATCAAATGTTGCTCTGTATTATAACTCTCTATATATGATACTCAGTCATTTAAAATTCATGTACTGATCACCTACTGACTGGCTTGGTCTTTTGCTAGGCTTTGGGACCACAGCTTATAATCTATAGAAACCAATTAGCCCATAATAGAATGCTAATGTTATCACAATGAGCAGATGGCATCAGCAATTTGCAGGCAGGACTGCTCTTGTTAGAATCCTTCTCTTTCCCTCTGCTTGGATTGCACCCTCCTCAAATGTCCATATAGCTCGACTTCTCAATTCCCTCAGGTCTCTGTGAAAATGTCACTTTCTCAGTGACCCCTTCTCTACTCACCCTATTATAGAATAACATCACATCCTCTGTCCTACCAACTTAGATTTATGTTATGTCCTATTTATTGTTTGAATAGACATCCATCTTACCTGTTTGTATGGTTACAGCCTGTCTCTTTCCACTGTCAGGTCCAGGAAGGTAGGGAGTTTATATTGTTCCCTGTAGCTTTTCCAGCACCTAGAACAGTACCTGGCACATAGCAGGTACTCAATATTTGTTGAGAATAGAAAGAGAATTGGAGTAGATGTCAGAAGACCTGGGTTCTAGTCAAGCTCTCCCATAGAATAATTGCGTGACCTATAGCAAGACACAATCTCTTTAAACTTCAGTTGTCTCCTCTGTAAATTGGGGGAGATTATCTGGTGGCTGACAGGACTGCTGCGAAGGTCAAACAGTGGGTCCTAAGCTTTAGTTTGCATCAGAATCACCTGGAGGGCTTGTTAAAATTCAGGCGACAGGACTTCACACTCAGTTTGTAAGTAGGTCTAGGTGAGGTCAGAAAGTTTGCATTTATAACGTCTGCCATGGGGCTGTTTCCAGAACCAATAATGAGAGATAAGGTAAGGGCGCCTGTAGCCCTAACCGCCCGGGCCAGCTAAGGTCTGGCACTAAAGGCCCCGCAGAACATTCTGGAGGGACAGAGTGGACTAATCCCTTCTTTAATTGTCAACAACTACTTAGGACGTGCCCTGGCCAGCCAGATGCGACGGTGGACTCAAACCGGGCCTAAAGGTCCAGCACTAGCAGCATCAGAAAGGCTGGTCAGCCAGTCCGACCTCCGCATGGGAAAGGAAGTTTGTGGAGCAGCGAGGACCGCTGTAAGCGAGCGCGGAGAATGCGAAGGCGGACCGGCGAGCTAGGGCCTCAGACGCCGCTGGGAGCTTCCCGGAACTCGCAGCTCCTCACCCCGCCCCGCGACGCGGCAGTGTAGGCGAGACCTCACCCCCTCAGGCGCGCCCCCGGCACACAGTAGGCGCGCGGCCCCGCTCCCGGCGCGCGCCCGGCACACAGTAGGCGCGCGAGCGGGCGGAAGGGGGCGCCCGCGCGCGGTATCCGGGGGGCGGAGCCCGCGCAGCCTGCGGGGCAGACGCGCGCGGGCCGCGGGCCGCGATGGGCGAGGGTGGGCTGCCCCCGGCCTTCCAGCTGCTGTTGCGCGCCTGCGACCAGGGCGACACCGACACGGCGCGACGGCTGCTGGAGCCGGGGGCGGCGGAACCGGCGGAGCTCAGCGCGGAGCCCGAGGTGGTCGCGGAGCCGGCGGGGGCCGAGGCGGCCGGGCCCGGGGCGGCGGCGGCCGGGACGCCGGTGCCGGTGGACTGCTCGGATGAGGCGGGTAACACGGCGCTGCAGTTCGCGGCGGCCGGAGGCCACGAGCCGCTGGTGCGCTTCCTGCTGCGCCGCGGCGCTTCGGTCAACAGCCGCAACCACTACGGCTGGAGTGCGCTCATGCAGGCGGCCAGGTGAGGGGTCAGGGGCACCCGGGGTGGTGTCCAGCGGTGTCCGGGTTCAGGCGGCAGGAACTGCCCGGAGGCCCCCGCAGACGCCCCGAGAGGTAAAGAGTCAAGGACTCGTTGGAGAGTTGGAATGGTAAACTTTGAGCAGCTTTGGGATACAAGGAGAAGTGGAAGTGCATTTTAATAACATCACAATCTTGGAAACACTGGGCTTTAAAAACAGAATCTGGACACTTGAGAGTAGAGTCTTAGAGACTCAGAATCTTAGAGGTGTTCATTCATTCCTTCTGCAAGAGGGTTTTCCTAAGAACCTACCTACTCTAGCTTGGTGATGGGCATACTGTGGGACCCAGGTAAAGTCCACGTTGAGAGGAGCTCACTGCTAGTGGGCAGGCCAGACAAGGGAACAGGCTTGACAGGGAAAGTATGGGGAGTTCTGGAGGTTCCAGACCCAGTTTGGGGAGGTGGAGGAAAGTTTCTGGTAAGGATGATGTATGTATTCAAGTGGAGACCTGTGGATGTCTAAGAATTAACCAAAACAGAAGTAGGAGGCGGGTACCAGGTGATAGGAGACCCATGCAAAGATTTGGAAGCAAAAGTGAACATAAGGAGTTAGTCGGACTGTCAGATGTTATGGTGGAAGTTGTGGGATATGAGCTCTCCCTGCGGAGAAAGTGGCAGTTGCTAGGTAGCAGGGCTGAGAAAGGTGTGGTATTCTAAGCGCACTGGGGAGTAATGAAAGGTTCTAGGCACAGCGATTGACTGAATTGGATTGTTTTGGAAAGATCACTTTCCCTGTGGTGTGAAGATGGATTGGAGTGGTGGGCTAGAATCAGAAATTCTGGCTAGGAAGGGATCACAGCAGTCTAGAAACAGGTGATGGTGGCTTGGACCAGAGCAGAGACAGCAGTGGGACAGCAAAGAGATGAGTTTGAGAGGTACAGGCATACCTCAGAGATATTGCCGGTTCTGTTCCAGACCACTGCAATAAAGCAAATATCCCAATGAAGTGAGTCATAATCTTTTTGCTGGTGGAGGGTCTTGCCTTCAATTTGTAAAAAAAAATAAAAATAAAAATAACCACAACATCTGTGAAGCACAATAAAGTGAAGCATGATAAAACAAGATATGCCAATACTCAGAAAGTGGGATGAAAGGACTTGAGACCTTGATATAAAGAAACTGGTACACAATGAATTCTCTCACCCCTTTTGGCCATCAACTTAGGTCCCACCTACCCATTTTCTTGCAGAAGTTCCCCAAGGAGGGAATGCATGTCATTTGTAACTGTGGTGTATATTGCCAGCTTGCTTTCCACATAGATGTATTAGTTTCTTCTGGCTGCTGTAACAACTCACCACAAAGCCAGCAGCAATCACATAACTCCGACTCCTCTTTCTGTCGTCACATCCTCTAACTTTGACTCTTCTGTTCCTCTTATTCCATCTTAAAGGACCCTTGTGATTACATTGGGCCCACCTGGGTAATCTAGGCTACTCGCCCCATCTCAAGATCAGCTGATTAGCAGCCTTAATGATTATTCTATCTGCAACCTTAATTTCCCTTTTGCCATAAATCCTAACATGTTCTGGGGGTTAGGATGTGGACATCTTTGGGAGCCCATTTTTCTACTGGCCACAGCAGTTGCACCAGTTTACCCAATTTATCCTCCCAGCAGCAGTATGAATGATTGTTTTTCTACAGGCTCACCAACAGAGTATGTTATTAGACTTTTGGATTTTTATGTCTGATGGGTGAAAAATTTTATTTCAGTGTAGCTGTGATTTGCATTTGTTAAACTGTGAGTGAAGTAAAGCATTTTTCCATATGTAAGAGCCATTTGTTTTTCTAAAAGGCATTGAAAACGTAACGTTCTTACACATAATGTTCTCATTGTGGCCACAGTATTTTATTCCTCTGAATTCCAAATATTACACAGTTCTGATTTGTATTGCTGGAAAATTTTTATTCTGCAGTATTTTCAAGTATATCTTTTTCAACTGCTGCGTGATACTCCAAGTGTGATGGTACTGTGGGATGGTACTGTGGTTTGCTTAACCATTCTCCAGCCCTTGGGCTTTTATTTCAGTCAGTCTATTGAAACTTTGGCAGCGCCTCCCATTTAGGGAATGCACACCTGTTCACATGGGCATTGCAGTGTTATATGCTCTTACCGGTGTGTTGGGACCCTTTGTCTTAAGATATTTGATATCTTGCCAGTCTTGGGTGACCATAAAGCCTTTTGGGCTACTGACCTTTCTTTCTGAGGTTCCCTGTCTCTCTTAGTGGCCTCTATCCACTCTTCCAGCTTTTAAAATACCAGGTAAATCCTCAGCCCTGGTACCTGTCTGTGCCGTGGCCATATCTGCCCATTTGTCTCTGCCATGCCCTCTCTTGAATTCACACCCTCTCTCCTTCCTCTCTGCCTTAGTCCAGGCCACACCTTTGGAGTAGCCTTCCACTGCTTTCCTTTTTTTAGGTGTACCTTCTCTAATCCATCCTCTACAGAGCTTCCAGATCTTTCTGAAGTGAATGCTTGGTTGTTCCTCCCCTGTGATGGCTCCCGAGTAAGAGCCCTTAGCATGGCAGTTGAGGCTCTTGTGCTCCTCAGATCTTTTCCTCTGCTTTCCCCTTGGCTTCCTAAACAAAACTTCCTAAACTAAACCTAAACTCAGGCCAAGATGATTTCATTTAGACTTTCCTGTCTCCCTTTGGCTTTGTTTGTTTTTTGGTTAGCATTTATTGAGCATTTTCTATGTGCCAAGAATATTATCTCCACTTTACAGATGATAATCTAAAATTACAAAATTTGCTCATGAGCATATAGCGAGTCAACAGACTTGGGGCATCCAGCTGCAGAGCCCTTACCATAACCACATACAGGAAGCCCCTTCTCTTGGTGAAGTGCCCCTGTTCTTCCTGGCTTAGCTTCTTCCAGGAAGCCTGCCATGATACCTTTTCCTTCTCTGGTTCCTCAGCATGGGGAGGGCACCAGCAGTAGTGCCCACTACCCCATGCTATAGCTGGTCCCCTTAGTGGCACCCAATCCTGGCCACACACCAGAATCACTGGGATGCTTTTCCAAATCAGATTCTTGAGTTTCCTTTATGGAGATTGTGATTCAGAAGACCTGGTGGGAAAGGAACTGTGTGAGAAGAGGCTCCCCTGTGATTTTGGGAGCCACTGATCTGAGCTTCATCTCTGAACTCCTACTTGCTGAGTGAGGTTTGTGACTGTAGTGTCTGGTAGGCTTCAGAGTGTCTCAGAGACCTCTAATCGCCAGTTTTTTGATATTAACCAAGTTCTATAGGATAGTCAAAGTCATCCGATTAAGTTCATCTAATTTCTGTTCATCTTGATGGGGCAGGAAACTCAGAAGAATTAACCTAAATTCTGTTAACTAATAAGTTAACGCTTTTAAAGAATTTTTCTTCTTCTCTACAACTTGATACTGTTTGCTGGAATTTGTTGTCCAAGTGTCCTGACTTTGTCCCTTGCAAATCAAGAGGCTCTGGACTAATTATGCTCCTCTTTATTCCTCTGTTTATCGTGCAGGTGCTGTTCTGGGAGCGTTAGCTATGACATACTCTTATGTACTCCTAAGAGAATATGGTAGAATGTGACAATTCTATGAGAGGATTAGAATGGATTCTTGACCTTTAGCTGAGCTTCTACAGGGCCTGGGTACTTTAAAATGTATTGTCCCTCAGTTGGAGAGACTGACCATCTGTACTCAGGTATCCCCTCTGCTTGTGTTGGGTTGTATTTGTTCTTTCTGCTGCCTAATCTGTATGTGGAGGAATAGTATATACAGAGAAGGATATACAATCTGTCTGTCCCTTGGATCAGGACAGGCAAATGCATGGCATGTGCCAGCCAACATGTTCCAGTCTTTGTTCTTGCTGAATCTAGATAACCCATTCAAGTGCCTCAACATGATGCTCCCAGCAGCCACCACTTTTGGTGGAAGAGAGCATCTGTTTATCATCGCAACTCTCTGTTCCAAAGCTGGTCTTTGGATCAAACCAGCCCATCAGAGGCCCTGTGCCTGGACTGCAGTTTGGTCGCTTGGGGATGTTTTAGTATCAGAAATGGTTACATTAATGTTTTTTTTCTTATTCTTAAAATGATAACCATTGTTAAGCACTTTGTGTCAAGCACCGTGCTCAGTGCTTTAACTGAATTAACTCATTCAACCTACACAAAACCTTAAAAAGCAGGTATTATTGCTATCCTTATTTTATAGATGAAGAATTCAGGCTCAGAGGAGTTAAGTAACTTGCCTAAGGCCACACACCCAGGCATGTGGCTCCAGAGCTTGTGCTCCCAGCCATGAATCCTGTAGCTGACCATTTTCCATTTGGTGTTGGCTGCAAGGAAGCTACTCACCAAATTTGCCTTATGCTAAAGGGACAGGTTGCATGGTGTTTACTTTGGCTCTAACTTCATCCTTGGCCTCTTTACTTTCCTCCTCCTGCCCTTTATTTCTCTGCCTACCAGTATAGCAGAGCTGGACTCTCTGCCCAATGCTTTGAGTGGTGGGAGTATGTGCCAGGTCTTTAAACACAGGTGTTAATTGCAGAAATTAATTGGCAATCATAGCAGCTGTTCAGAAAGCCCCAGGTTCCCTATCTTTAGTAATCACCTATTAGCAACTTAGCATCCACAAAATTATTTCAGCCTTTGTTGAATCCTTTTATATTTTCAGTCTAATTGAATGACCTCTTGGGCTACCCATGAGTTCAGAAAGCATTCCAAGTGTCAACATTTCTGCTGAAATTCAGCCCTTTTCTTCCTCTGTGAAAATTTGTTAGAAGAGCAAGATTTGGGGTTTTAGGGTCTAAATTCAAGTTTGACTGTCACTTTCAAATTTCTGGGTTATTGCTGTCCATTCTAATCTTGATTTCCTCATCTGTGAAATGGGAAGTTTATCTCAGGATTTGTTAAGATCAATGAGATAAAAATATGACAGTACCTTTAATCCACTGTTAGGAACTATACTAGATTTTATCTCATGCTTGGTAACTATAGTATAACTTTTAAAAATTCTCCACTCCAGTGGAGGACATACCAGCTCTTCAGACAATTCTATTGCCTGTCTCTGGACTGTCCTCTACATGATTATACCATTCATTCATTCACTCACTTATTCATTTGACAATATTTACTGAGCTCCACTATGGGTCAGCCACCAAGTCTTGTTTTTGGAGAGTCTAATAATTGGTGAGTACAGGTGGGCATGGCCAGAGGGTATGGTGTGGGAGTCAGGAGATGAGGTTGGCA
Organism: Eidolon dupreanum; assembly: GCA_028627145.1. Lineage (NCBI taxonomy): Eukaryota > Metazoa > Chordata > Mammalia > Chiroptera > Pteropodidae > Eidolon > Eidolon dupreanum. The sequence continues at coordinate 138,326,088 of CM053509.1, read as the reverse complement.
AAGTTGCCAGGCGTTTAGGCAATAGGAAGTTGCCGTCAGACTTAGGGTTTGGGAATATCATTTTAGGTTTTGAGAATGACATCATGGATGGGCAGGAAGGCAGCACAGAGACAGGTTGTGGTTGCAGCTTCTGCCTTTGAGTTTATTTCAGCTTGACTTGACCTCTCTCTGCTCTTGGAGAAGAGGCAGGCGGGCCCAGCCTTCTATAGCTGGGGGAGCCAGTTCATTAAGCTTTGCCTTCGAGAGCCATGCTCTGTAGGCTGAGGTGACCTGGTGCTGTTAAGGGTCATGTCCCAGAAGGTATTTGTTAAGTTCAAACCAGAGTAAAGCCCTGGCTCTGCCTCCACAGGGAGGAGGGAGGCCCTGGGTTTAGTTGAGCTACAAAATCCATGTCCAGAAAGGAGGAGAGTGCACTAAGAGATTCAAAATAACTGCCTCACAGGATGCAGACATTATGCAGACAGCATGGTCTTGTACAACCTAGCACAGCCGGCCCCCCCTCTTCTTGTCATTCTTTCCTTTCCTAGTTCAGGGGCCCCTTCCAGCTCTGACATACACAGCTCTGAGCTCAGAAAGTGTGCCAACCAAAAATGCAACAAAACAGAACTTTTCCGCCCTCTAGTGGCTAAAGGAGAAAGAGATTTTGCTGAGAAGAATCATCTGTTTTCCTCTTTCTGGTATTAGAGAGTTGGTGGGCACATGTTTGTCTTCCCAGTGTCCCAGCTTCTTTGAAGAAGGTCTGGCCCAGGCCGTTCTCAGCCTCCTGCAGTGGACATTCCTGCCAGCAGGTGGCAGCATGCCTCGGATGAGAAGTGAGAACCCATCTCTGCAGACCACAGTTGCAACCACACTTCTTGGCATGGGGTCCACTGCCTCATTTGGAAGTACCTTCTCTGTGTGTACATTTGGGGAGGGGAAGGGTACACATGAGTCAGGCCCTGCCCATGGGGAAATCAGCATAGGCAGAAGGACAGATTACCACACTATAAAGCAGAATAAAATGACCTTCTGAGATGTGGGAGGCAGCATGGTGTAGGGGAAAGAGGGAGGGCAGCAGGATTCAGACAGACCTGGATTCTGACCCGAACGCAGCTCCTGACTGGCTAGGTAACCTTGCCATGTTGCATAATGTAAAATGATTACAGTGATCAAAGCTAATATTCATATGGTGCTTCCTTTGGCCAAGCATTGTTCTAGATGCTTTATATGATATATTTAGGTATATTCACTCAATCCTTAACATTCTCCTGAAGTAGATACAATTAGAGTCCCCATTTTACAGATGAGGAAATGAAAGCACAAAGAAACTAAAGGTCTTTCTCAAGGTCATGCAGATAGTAGATGGTAGAGCTGGATTTGAACCTAGGCAAGGCAGTTGCTCATCTCTGTGGTGTCACATGTGCAGGGCCAGCACAATTCCTGGCACCAGAAGAAGGCTTTTTATTATAAGCACCTCTTATGACTTAAATAATTAATGACAAATGAGGATTACATAAGTGTTTCCTTATCAGTGCTCCATATTTAGTGTCACTAATTCTCCATCTTCCTGGCAGATTTGGGCATGTGAGTGTGGCACACCTGCTTTTGGATCATGGGGCCGATGTCAATGCCCAGAACCGGCTGGGGACCAGTGTGCTCACTGTGGCCTCTCGGGGTGGCCATCTGGGCGTGGTGAAACTGCTCCTGGAAGCTGGTGCCTTTGTGGACCATCACAGCCCCTCAGGCGAGCAACCAGGGGCAGCAGACAGCAGGGATGAGCTGCTGGACATCACAGCCTTGATGGCTGCCATCCAGCACGGGCATGAGGCCGTGGTGCGTCTGCTGCTGGACTGGGGTGCAGACCCCAACCATGCAACCCGGACTGTGGGCTGGAGCCCATTGATGCTGGCAGCGCTCATTGGAAGGCTCGGCATGGCCCAGCAGCTGGTGGAGAAGGGGGCCAACCCTGACCACCTCAGCGTACTGGAGAAGACTGCCTTCGAGGTTGCACTTGACTGCAAGCACAGGGACCTTGCAGATTACCTGGACCCACTGACCACCATCAGGCCCAAGACAGGTCAGGCTGCCCCTCCCTGCCCCACCCCCACCATGGCTTCACTGAGGATCCCAAATTGTGTTTTAAAGACTCAAGCCGTGGATTGCCCAACTAAGGGCATGCAGACATCAGAGTCAAGCCTGCAGGGCCATGGGATGTAAGCTGTGCTGTGTGTAAAAGTCAGTTGAGAGTACCTGTCACATGCAAAGTCCTTGGCTCACATTCCAAATAGAGATTTGGGTAGCTCTGCGAAGAGCCCGGAAACCTACATAGCAAGGCCCCTCCTCCCTAACCAGGTGACTGATGCAGATGGCTCTGGGATCCTTCTAGAACAGAGTCAGCAAACTTTTTTTTGTAAAGGACCAGATAAGTATTTTAGACTTGGTGAGCCATACGGTCTCTGTCTTAATCACTCATTTCTGCTAGTGAAAGCAGTCTTATGTGATATGTAAATGAGTGGGTGTGTTGCAGTAAAACTATAATTATGAAAACAGGCAGCGGGTCAGGTTTGGCCTATTGACTGTAGTGTGCCAGCCTCGCTCTAGAACAGTGTGCCTGATCTCATCAGTGATTGGTCCTCAAAGACTAATTCACATAAAGTTCAGTCAACTTATGGGGTTTTTCAACACCTATTAATGTGTCCTGTTTCTTTTTTCTTTTTGCCACCTTTCTGGATTTTAAAGGGCTGTCTAAACAGTCCTTAGCAAATCTGCCACAGGACATATCATGTTTCAAAACCTCTAGTTGTGCAGTAGGACCATGAAATAGTGTCACACACAGCCTCAGTACCCTCTTCCTGTGATGGGTCTGACTGTGGTGATAGGACTGAGGCAGTCCAGGTTGTAGGGATGAGCTGCACTGTATAAGCATCTAGAGCTGAAAGTAAAACATCTGAAGAAAAGGCCAGCCGAGGGATGTTGGACTAGTTGCCTGAATTCACCAAGCTTCCATTTGCCATCCATAAGTGAGGGATAGGAGTAACACCCACCCCACAGGACTGCTGTGAGGATTAAGTGAGGTCACCTCGGCCAATAGGGGGTGTGTGAGAGATGCTGGCAGCTGCCATTACCCCTATTACTGTTGTCACATTTGACAGGATCAGGTCATGGCTATGAGTAGAGACTTCCCTATCACGCATACCTAGGTTTGAAGCTAGTTCTCCACTTTGAAGCGGCGTGGCCTTGGGCATGTTCATTGTCCTGTCAGGGCCTCAATGTCCTTCCTCTGTTATAAAACAGTTGTAATAAATGCACTTACCTTATAAGGTTCTGTGAGCAGTTGGAAGATTATGCCTATAAAATGTATATCCACAACCCGGAATGTAGATAGCACTGACTAAATGGAAGCTATTATAATAGGTTTTTATTGACCATTTGTTCATTCAGTTATTCTACAAATATTTACTGAGTGCCTACTATATACCAGGCATCATTCTTGGCACTTGGGATATGTCAGATCCAATCCCTGCCCTTGAGGACCTTGGCAATAAACAGGAAATAGACTATTAAATAAAGTAAGTTACATAGCATGGTAGGTGGGGGGTAAGAGAGTTTGGAGTGGCAGAGTGGGGGCGATGCAGGCTGCAATGTGAAAAAGGACAGTCAGGTGGCCTCCTTGAGGAGATGAGAGTTCAGCCGACTTGCAAGAGCTGAGGGAATGCTCCATGCGGGCTCTCAGGGAAAAGTCTTCAGGTGGGACAGCAGCAAGGAGATCAAGGCTATGTTATTAGTAATGATAGGTTATTAAATAAATAATAGCCCCCAGCTGTTCCTGTGAGATCCCAGGAAATCTAATCCACTGGGGCTTAGGGACCCCCAGGGTGTAATTGTCATTGTGACACCCTCCCCACCCTCACTGTGGTTGTACCTTGGGTTGAGGCAGAGTTCTCAGAGCTGCTGTGGTGTTGACATAAAAACTGGAACCCAGAGCAAGGAAGGGACCAGCTCAGGTCACTTGGCATCAGGAGCACAGCTGCCCCAGCCTCCTGGGGTCAGAATAGATTGTCAGCAATTCATTTGTACCAGATGGTTGCTTAGCAACCAACACCAAGGGCAGGTGACAGGCTTTTTTTTTTTTTTTGGTCAAAGGGTCTTGACATGTGAAGGCTCCAGCCCACATTAAATTAGAATCTGAAACACATAAAGGAACATGACATATATTCCTTAAAACTAAGATGCAATATTGTTTTGTACTAGAATTTCAGAAGCAAAATCAGATCCTTGGTTCCATGTCTACTTTCTTTAAGAACCCTGGAATTAAGTACTGACCCTTGCTGAGGCAATTGCTGGTCACTAGTAAAGATAACAAAAATTGCTCTTTGAACAGGCCTGTTTCTGAAGCATTTGCCCATCTACATTATATATCCCTGAACTGCCATGTGGTCCCCACATTAGCATGTTATCTCATTTTAGCGATGAAGAGACACATCACTCTAGAAACGAGTATTCATTCTGATATGCTGACTCCAGACTCAGTGCCCCTTGCACTGTTCTTCACCTTCCTCCCAGCTGCTTACCGGGGCTGATCTGGACCAGCGGTTCAGCCCAGAGGCACAGGCTTCCTGCAGCTGCTCCATCCCTGGAGCTAGTGCAGGGCCGCAGGAAGTCCTGCCTTCCACTGCCAGCGAGGGGCCTGGTCATGAGAATGTCTACTTTCTGACAGGAGCAGGGTCCCCACTAGCCCAAGCTTGGAAGAAGGTGACGGATGAGCAGATGAGGGAGGGGCTGGCTTAGGGTGGGTGCAGCAAGCCCCAGCATTGTGGGTAGGCAGGAGATGCAGGGGTCCTACACCAGCTGAGCACTGGTCTTTGGGGACCAACATTAAGACAGCGGGTGGGCAGTTACCTGTAGAGAGCTGTGTTTGCAGGTCTGGGGCAGGGGCAACTCTCAGAATCATGCAGATTACTTCTTATTTGGGAAGGAAAGCAAAAATTAACGTTGGCTCTTCTGGTGGCCACATTCATGGCCTTCCTCTGGGCTTAGCTGCTCAGCATCTCAGGGGTCCTCTGGAATTATCTCGTGGTTGTCCATTTAGGTGAAAAGAATCATTGTTTCTTTTTTAAAATTTCATAGGAATTCAGAGTTTTCCCAAGACTATGCTTTTCTATCATTCCAAAAGTTTTGGAAGGCATAAGAGCTTTATGAGTATGGGATCAGGCAATGGTCCACTATTCATTCATGTCATTTTGGCCAAACAACCTCCCCAGCTCTGCCTCTCAAGTGTTTTTGGACACTATGATAAGAACCCTTCCAGAAGGGCTGCTAGATTCATCTGCTACTTAGGTTTTCAATTAGATTGCTTCTGAAAAGTAGATCATTTTAAAAGCGAGGCTGTGTCATTCTTACACCCTGTGACTTTTCTGTTATATTGAACCTTTCAGTGCTTAACTTTTAAAACCTTTGTTTACCCAGATGAGGAGAAAAGACGACCTGATATTTTCCATGCGTTGAAAATGGGTAAGCACTTTAGAAAATCTTTTTGGATATTTCAGAATTCAGTGCTAAATTCTCCCAGCCTAATATTTCGAGCCCTCTTCAAGGCCACTCAGAGAAAGAAACGCATTTTGTTGTTTCCTAACTCTGTAGTTTCCCCCATGAACATTCAGCCCCAGGAGGCTGGTTGTTATTATGGTGCTTTAGACACAGACTTCAGCCTGCCTTCCCAGGCTTCTCTACCTCTCTGGCCAAACCCTATGGCGAGGTCCTGGCTTTTCCTTACCTCAGAAATGCCTGGCTGCCACTTACCCACTTCAGTTTCCCTGTAATAAAGGATTATTTAGCCTAACATTTCTTCTTCTGATATAGACCCACCTTCAGGAAGCTCTCTCTGATCCTCAGCCCCCAGCCAGACCTGACTTCTCCTCTGCATAGGCATTGCCCTTCATCTGCCTCCTTTAGCTGTCCTTTTAAGACATCAAAACTTCTCTCTTTTAGTAGTGCAACTTGTATGTTGGTCTCTGTCCCTCATAAACTGAGGGATTTGAGAGTGGGGCCTACCTCCGGCTCATCCTTGGAGCCCCTGCAATGCCCAGCAGCCCAGGGCAGAGGCAAGCTCAGCATATGTTTGTTAAATGAACCCACTGGATATGTAAGCCTGAAGTGCCAGGTCCATGGGTCATCAGGGGTACCGTTTCTATTTGCAGGGAACTTCCAGCTGGTCAAAGAGATTGCTGACGAAGACCCCAACCATGTGAACCTGGTCAATGGGGACGGGGCAACCCCGCTGATGCTGGCGGCTGTCATGGGCCAGCTGCCTCTGGTGCAGCTGCTGGTGGAGAGGCATGCCGAAGTTGACAAGCAGGACAGCGTGCATGGCTGGACAGCCCTCATGCAGGCCACCTACCATGGGTCAGTGCCAGCCCTACTTTCTCAGCGATGAGGCTGATAAGGTACTCAGGCTGAGATGAGGTTCTCGATGCGGTTTGCTGGTCCTGAGAGCTACAGATCAACTCCAAGGCTATGAAGACATTGAGGCAGACAAGAAAGAGGAAAGCAGTGTAGACTCCTTCTTTCCTGTGTTCCCATCCTTCTGTATCCAAATTTCCCATGACCTCATCACACAACTTCACCAGTGGCCATGAAAATCCAGGCAGCAGGAATGTTTTATTGAGAGAGACAAGTTTTTGTAGGTTGCTTTCAGTTGAACAGAGTGCGTGGTTCATTGGGGTTTTCACGTGGATGTATGAGTAGCCTCCTACACTGCGAAATGAACATGGAAATGAACATGGGCCTTTCACACATTGGCTTCTCAGATGGCGACAGTTGCTCTAACCCCTTCCTTTTAAGCAAGTGTCAGCACTGACCAGTGCTTCTGAATCCTTTGTCATCCGGGAGCCCTCCCGGAGGCCTCCTTGTTAGGAGACTGGCCGACCGAGAGGCAGGGATATGCACACAGTCATGCAGCTGCTTACGTCTGATTCCAGGTTAGGGGCTCCATCCTTGCTCTGTTTCAGGTGATCGTAATATTTGCCTGCGTTATTGCCAAGTATTTTGTTTTCTTATTTGATGAGCCTCAGACTTCCACATCAAACACCTTGGCCTATGACCTGTAGTTTTCCAGTTTTCCACGCCCTCCTACCTGCTCAGAGATGAGGCTCTGTAGTTAACATCACGTTTTGTTTCCCAGGAGCAAAGCCATGCTTTCACTTTCGGTGGGCCTAACTCTGGATTTTTCTTTCCTCCCTAGGAATAAAGAAATTGTCAAATATCTGCTAAACCAAGGGGCTGATGTCACTCTTCGTGCAAAAAATGGGTACACAGCCTTTGACCTAGTGATGCTGCTGAGTGATCCTGGTGGGTTGTTTCAAGGGTTATAAACCTGCATTGTCTTTCTCTGGCTAGGAATCCAAATAATCACCTGTGTTTTAAGCACTTTCTTATTATGGGGGAAGCCATTCTCAAGCCCCTAGAGCTCACCACGTGGCCCTAGGCAAGTCACTCCCTTCCCAGAAAGAGCTGGGCTGGGGAAGTCCCTGAGGCCTCTTCCCACCACCGGCCTCTGGGCATCTCTAAGGAGGGAAGGCCAGCAAAGCATCTGTCCGCCTTGGCAGTCCACACATCCTTGGATGGTACCTGTGCTTTGTAGCCAGAAACTCTGAGTGACTCAGGAGTAAACAGAAATGCCTTTGATAAGCAGAATCAGAGACAGAGCAATGACCCCTCAGTTAAATTGTGTAGGTAGAGGCTGCCTAGGCTTTCAAGGGCACTATGCTGGGGGTGTGGCCATTACTAGCCCCACCTCTCTTGGTTCCGGGCTGGCTGGCACCTGCTGCTCTCCTCAGCCCTTCCCTAAGTGTTACAGGCTGGCCTCTGGGACCTGCGTTTTCCAATTAGCCAGCTCAAGGGGCAGAGTCTCTCTATCTGTTTATAATCTCGGAGCTTCAGCCCAGAGAGGGAGGGACTGGGAGGCCCTCCTGACCCCACAGACTTTGAGCCCCGAGCTAGATCTCATCCTGCTGTTCGTGGGGACAAGACTTTTACCTCTGTGGTCCCAAATGGGGTTATTCCTGCTGCCGCTCTTAGCTACGGGAGTGCCAGGCCAGAATGTCCTTCCTCATCGCCAGCATTGCCACCCCCACCACCCCCCGCCTGCTGCAGGGCCCACACGTCCCAGATACACTGCTTGGTTCTATTTCACCCTTGCAGAGTGTGCAAGGGAAGCAAAGCTTCGCATCCTCTTGTGGAGGGTGGTGACTGAGACCAGGAGAAATGAGTGACCAGTGACATAGCTGGAGAGGTGGAGCCCTTGCCTTAGTCCAGCAGTCTCTCTCTCTCATTCAAATTCAGCCTCCTGGGACCCAAGGCTGGATGACACACGTTTTTCCCTGACAAATTCTTCTTTATCACTGTGTCTCTTCTCCTTCATTCCCTGCCCATTTTCCCACTCCCTTTCCCCGTAAAGCAATCAACCCGGAGTGGATTTTTTTCCTCTAGTGGGTTTTTAAATGAAGTTTTTGCCTGAAATTTTCAAAGAAACATGTGCTTATTATTGAACACTTGGAGAGAAAGAAAGAAATGATTGTCAAGAGAAAAGCACTGTTAATAGTTTGTAGTAGTTTCTTTTTAATCTTGTTGCTTTTTAGTTGAGTTAATATTAACTAATGATACTTAACCATGCTTAAGCACTTACCATATGCCAGGAATTCCCTTGAATCCTCCAAATACCTTTATGCGGTGGATATTAATGTCACCCCTTTTACAGAGGCCAGAGAGGTTCCTGAATTTACCTGCAATTACACAAGCAGAGAGGGGCAGAGGCAGAATTTGAAACTGCCATCTGGGTGCAGATCCTGTACATTTTAAAACATACCACCCCCTTGCCTTCCTGGGGGAAGAGGACTTCTGATTTTTCTTTCTAGTTAAGTAGGTTAAGCCCTTCTGGTCTTTTTGCCCCCTTCTGAAGATCAGCTGTCAAGGCAGGTGCCTTGATCCTGGAGTAACACAGACTCTAGAGTTGCAGGGCTGAGTTCTAAGGCTGACAGGGGTCGTCTTGGGCCCACTACCCATAGCCTGACAGATTTGCAGGTAAAACGCTACTTTTTGTGCCCATAGATACGGAACTTGTTCGACTGCTGGCATCTGTCTGCATGCAGGTGAATAAAGACAAAGGCCGGCCCAGCCACCCGCCACCCCTACCCCACTCGAAGGTCCGACAGCCCTGGAGTGTCCCAGTGCTGCCTGATGACAAAGGCGGGCTTAAGGTTTGCCTTTTTCTGCCTTAAAGGGCTTTAGAAAGCCAGGTCGATGGAGTTGGGGATATCTGCTACTACTTTCTGTTAACCCGAGGCTGGTTTAGGCTGGGGAAGTGGTTGGGGAGTGGCAGGGGTGGGGAGTAAGATGGGGATGAGCAGTAGGGAATGGTGGGGACCAGGTAAAATAAGTGATCATAACCACTTAATGGCATCAGCAGCTGCTTTGTAAGAATGTGGGTCCATGTTGCAAGATCTTCCCTTTTTTTTTTTCAGGGAAAACTAGAAATCCAGGTTTTTATGTAAAAACTCAATTTATAAATGTAGGGGATTTTTAAAAAATTCTGCATGATGTACTGAGCTGTCTAAACCGAACAGCTCTCCTCCCAGGCCGTCTGTCTGCGGCCTCTGCTTGAGCAGGGAGAACATCTGCTGATCACGCCGTTCTGGGATCTCCCTGTGGTCTGCAGGCCCCCATCAGCTTCTTCCCAGAAATACCAAAACCAGACTCCACTTGCTAATTTCTAACTACAAACCTAGTATTTTTCTTTGAACTTTTTATCCTCTCCATCCTTCTCTACTTCTTTGAAATCAGACATTCCCTCCCCCCTGCCGCCACCCCTAACCTGTCTGAGGTTCTAGTACCTTCTCAGATCTGCAGACTTGGCATTTGTTTTGTGTTGGTCGCTCACTCAAGCCCCCGATTCTTCCTCACACTGCTGCTTGCCTAGATCCCTTCATCCCCATCTTCACTGCCATATCTGTAGGCCAGGCCCTCACAGCCTCCCTTTGGTCTGTGCCAGTACCTCTGAGCTGTCATGGGGTTGTGAGGACATCCTGGGAGGTGGCAACTGTCCTCTCTGTAGGTGGGGAGACATTAGCTACAGGAGCAGATGGCCAGGTCTTAGTATAGACCCCCAGTATCTCTCATGTTGTCACTGGAGTGGGGACAAAGGGGTGATGCAGAGATAGATGGTTAAGGTGTTCGGCATGGCCTCTGTCCATCTGTCTGTCTCTGACTCACTGTAAGACTGAGCAAGTTGGCATCCCTGTCTTAGTCTCCATTTGCCCATCTGTGCAATGAGGAAATTCATTAGATGGGGGGTGACAATTGGGGTTCATGGTCACCTTCAGTCTATTGGAAATGGCACCTGAGAACAAGGTCAGGAAGAATTTAGAGAGAACTAGGGCTAATTGGGAAAGGCACTGTGGTCGATTGCTAATGCCTGCCATAGGCCCAGGAGAGAGGAGAGGAGGAATGTGTGAAGTGCAGTCACTGTCCCTGGGTGGAGTGTTCCCAGGGCATGACTCTGCTCTGTGTTCCTTTGGCAGTCCTGGTGGAACCGAATGTCCAACAGGTTCCGAAAGCTGAAACTGATGCAGACCCTGCCCCGTGGGCTGTCCAGCAACCAGCCATTGCCTTTCTGTGATGAGCCGGAGCCAGCGCTGGACTCCACAATGAGGGCGGCCCCCCAGGACAAGATGAGCCGCTCTGGGCTCTCTGATGTGACCCCCACACTGAAAGACAATGGTAAGAAAAAGTCACAGGTGTGGTAGAATTTCCAGAATTTGGGCCAGACCCAAATCCTTTGCCCTGTGTCCTACTTCCTAGGCTGATGTCAAAGGTGAGATGTTGGAATGCGATGCTGGAACAGAGTGGCTGGTCTGGCAAAGAAGAGACTTAGGCACACAAATGCTGTCAGTGTGGTAGAACGGGGGAGCTGGCAAGAGTCCCAGCCTCCTGTCCTTCACACTCTGCGAAGAGACCTGAGGCCACTGATATGTGATTTTCCTACCTATCAATGTAATCGGTCTCTGGGATTGAAAGTATTTTGAAATAGAACGAGTTACCCAGGTGAAGGAGGAGTAGTGAGCTCCCCACCTGCTAGAGGTATTCAACAGGTTGAATGACTTTGCCAGGGCGCCAAAGGAGATTCCCATACTGATTGGGAAATTGGTTAGATCAGATGCTTTCTGACAGACTCCCCACACCCAGACTGTCTTCTTTGGCACCATTGTTTGAGACAGACTATTGAGTTGGGTGCACCACTGTCTGACCCAGCACAGCAGTGGTTTATGGAAAAAGCTGAAAACACACTCTGAGATACATTTTTAATGCTTTCCTTCTATTCAAATATTGAATACCAATTATTGTTAAATATTTAATTGCTCAGGAGAATTGGTTTATCAGGATGAAGGCCAACCTGGTCACTCATCCTCATGCTGTGCACTCATGGGGGTGGGGGCATCATTTCAGGAAACTTCCATTTGTCTCTCAGGTCCTGGGAGCACGAGAGGAGAAAAGGAAGATGTGTTATTGACAACCATGGTGAGTGTGGGGCTTTACTAAAAGCATTTCAGGTATCTACCAGTCATTAGTTGATTGATTAGCAGAGGAAGAATGTGGACGTCTGTCTTTCTTTGTGGTGGTCACAGATGGGGTTGCTATCAAAATGTGTAACAATGGGTACAGCTCTGGCACCAAAGAGTTGGAACAGATGCCAGCCCTAAACCGTAGGTAAGTTTGTGCTGGTGCTTAATGGCCAGATGTAAGCACCGATCATATTCTGAGAGAAGCAGCCCTGAGGACAGGCCATTGAAGGGGTAGGAGTTGATAGGAGACATTGGACTCACCATTTTGATTATGGAGAGCTAGGGGGAGAGGAGTCACAGGATTTTCCAGCCTGAGAGGCTTCAGTTTCCTCATCTATAAACTAAAGACGTGTTAGGATTAGGTTCAGCCGTGAGTCATAGTCCCCAGTAGCAGTGGCATGAATAAGATAGCAGCTTATTTCTCTCTAATGAGTGACCTTCAGGACTGGTGCATTGTTTAGTGGAGTTAGGGATCTAGGTTTCTTCTACCTGTTGGTCTCCTAGGTATGGCTTCTATTACCAAGGTCACCTCTTAGTCCAAGAGCTCTGAGCATTACTTCCTCTTTCCAGCCAGCAGGAAAGATGAGGAAAGAAGAGGTGGCCATGAGTACATGTCAGGTATCTTTAAAGAATTTTCCTGAGAACTCATACATCACTCTATTTACATCAAATTGGCCAGAATTTATTTACATTGCCACATCACAGTGCATAGGAAGCTTGGAAATGAAGTCTTTATTCCAGGTAGTTGTGGGCTCAATAACTAAATAACAAGGGTGTCTACTAAGGAGGGTGTGGAAGATGGATACGAGGGGCAGCCAGCTATCCTGCATGGTTGTGGTTTTTAAATAAGTTCATCCACAGGAAGATCTTAGTCCAGAGTGAACTCTCATTTAGCTGCCGTTTGAACTTGGATGTGTTACCTCATCTCTCTGGGCTCCATGTTCCTCTTCTCCAAAATGAGAGCCTTCTGATTGGGGTTAGACTCAAGACCATTTATCGCTGAGACTCTAATCTGGAGACTGGCCAGGAGAGGGCAGTATTGCAGAGGAGAAGGGAGCAGAAGTGCTCCAGGGAAGACCTAAGTCGCCCCAGGCCCCGGGCGCTGCTGCGAGGAGTCCTGACCAGGAACTGCCAGCTCCACCCCACTCCGCCCCGCCCCACCGTGCAAACTGCTGTCTCTACACACTGACCGTGGAGCTTGCACTGCCCGACATTCGGTAATATCATTAAATAGTAATAATTACTGTCAGCATGAAGACAGAAATGTTGTTACTGAAATTTTGGAAGATGCAGTAGAATGTAAAGAAGAGCAGTCACCCTTGATCACACATATAATGATGATTGACATTTTGTGGCATATATCATTTGAGTAATTTTCCTACCATTTTTAGCATCTATGAATATATCATGTTAAATATAATAGCAGATACTTAACACAGCACTTACCAAGTACCAGCCACTATTCATAGCACTTTACATATACTCGCTTATTTAATCTCCCCAACAACCATGCAGAGTAGGCACCATTATCTTCCCCATACTGTACTGAGCCTGATTTATTGTTAACAGTTTGTCATGACCATCTTTTACATGTCACTGAACACTCTTTGGCCACATCACATCTTAAATGGCTTTGTGACACAACATCCCATCGAGGAAATGTGCCTGACTGACCATTGGAGATTGGCGTGGAGGACTTTGGGGTTTCCAGTTTTTGCTGTTTTAACAGTGCTGCTGAATATCCTCATGCCTCAGTTTTCCCCACTTGCCTGATTATTTCCTCGGGATAAAGATTTAGAAACGGAATTCCTGGGTCAAAGGATATGAATATCATTGCCTTCTAGAAAGTGTGCAGCAATTTTAGACTCTCACCCAAAGGTGGGAAAATGTCCATCTGTGGTGGGTTTGCAGCTGCGAGTGTCCTTAGTCATCTTCCAGTCCAGCCCCCCATTTGCTGAATGAAATTGCTGAGGTCCATAGGAGAGAACACTTGTTCACGGACTGGGAGAAGCTCAGAACAGCCAGGGCGGGATGCCCTCCCTGCTTTCTGCCTTGGAGCACTGCTGTCCTGCCTCCTGCTCTGTAGAGGGCAGTAGTGTGTCTGCTTGCCTCCTGATATATGGAGGCTGGCCAGGGAGCCCTGCTGAGTGGGCGTTTGCAGCCATCCTTGCGGAGATGCCCTGCTCAGAGGCAGGTTTAGCTGTGGGATGCCCTTCCCTGCAAAGCACCATCTGGCACCAGGTCCACTGTCTTTTCTTAATTAAAGTTAGTGTGGACTGTGTGAATGCTTTTCTTTGACAATCCACCAGTCTTCATTGTGTGGATTTTATACTGACCCCAAATTACATTTTCAAAATTTAAAATTCAATGACAGTTAAAAATGTCAGCAGTGGGAGGTGTAGCTAGAGAGTAGGATGGGTATGGTGGGATGGGGAAGGGAGAGTTTGCTGGGCTCACAGAGAGCTAGCCTGGGCCTCCCAGTCCTCTTATCCCCTGCCGCTTCCTCCTGAAAGCCCCAGTTCTGGTCTCACCAGTCTCCTTGCTGTTCTGCATACTTGTCCTGCTCCTCTTGTCTCCAAGCCTTTCCACATTCTGTTCCTTCTTTCCGCAATGCCCTTTTCCCTGTCTTTACTGGGCCAGTTTGCATTGGCCTTGGGCTCAGCTCAGATGCCCCTACTCTAAGATGCCCTCTCTACCTGCAGTAGGGGATGCCTCCCTTGTTTTCTCTAGTTTCCCTGTCCCTCATCTTCCCATCCCCTCACCCCGCCCTGCAGCACACCAAACATCACTTGGCTGTACCTTGGCTCTCTGTGCCTGTTCTAATCTTGCTGCTGTGGATGCATCCAAGAGAAGCTGGGAGCTGGAACAGAGCAGACTCAAGTATTGCTCGGTTTCTGGGAGGAGAGCCGAGGACACCACGTGGGTTTCTGACTCAGGTGGAGGGGTAGATGGTGCCATTCTCTGAGAAGCAGGAAAAACCTGGAGTCTTTCTCCCAGAGCTGGGAGCCCTCTGGAGCCTTTGTCTAACCACAACCCATCTTTTTCAGCTTCGAAATGGAGCCCCCTTCACCAGACTCCCGAGTGACAAGCTGAAGGCAGTCATCCCTCCTTTCTTACCCCCTTCCAGCTTTGAGCTGTGGAGCTCAGACAGGTCCCGGACGTGTCACAACAGGAAGGCAGACCCCACGAAGACTGTGCTGCCCCAGAGAGCCAGCAGGGGCCATCCCATGGGCAGCGGGAGCGCAGATACTGTAAGTCACCTAGCTGACATTCTTTGATGTGTCACTGCTCACTGAAATCATAATGTGTTACAGGCAGAAGGGCCTTCAGACCCACTAATCCAGAGGGGTTAAAGCTTTTTGTTTTCTTTTAAACGAGTGATGATATCTTTTGTCTAATGAAATCCTACAAAGGAACTTAATATATAAACAGATTACAGTGTCAGAGGGAAGGGAACAAAAATGGAAGCCCCCCTTCTCTGTCCCCTCTCTGGAGCCCTGGTGCTCCAAGGAACACAGTTTGAGGACCTGCTCTAATCTGACCTTCCCTTTAGTAGATGAGGACACTGGGGCCCCGAGAGGGGAAGTAGTTTGATGAAGATCACCAGATGGGGTGGGCCTAGAACCAAAAATCAGATTCTTGGCTTTTAATCAAGTTCCACACTACATATTACCCAGGTCCATGACCGAGAACAAACTCTAGGAGGCAACTGTGTACGTTACTGGTGTTTTCTTGCACCTGGAAGGAGCGTGACTTTTATCCTCTGGACCACAGTGGTTTGTGTCTTCATGGCCCTTGATAGCCCTCTTGAGATGGGAAGTTATCACCTTATGTGGGGACTGTCTACATTGTGGATATAGTAAATGGACAAACCAAAGACGAGGATTTCGGACCTGACCTGCCGCTGTGTGCCGAATGATTGCAGAAGCTCAGGGCCTCCATCTCTGCTGTAAAATGGGGTTGACTCTCACGCTTGCTGCCTCCCTGGCTGTTGTAATGGCAAAGCTCTACAAGGAGACCAAGAGCTTGGTCTCTGGAGATGCTCAGGGCGGTCAAGGCGGGTTTGCATTTGGTCCACAATGTGGGAGGAGTCAAGTGATCCTAAAAGCAGGGTGACCGGAGGGAAATAATGTCACAGGGCCCAGCCTGAGTTAATGGTCGGGTTGCTAGTAGCTGGAAGTGGACTCCCATCCCTCAGGAGACTCCTAGCAGGCTGAGCACCCATCGGCAAGGACATGCCAGGCAGATGCAGACACTGGCTGCAGTGGGCTGGCCGAACTTCAAGTTCTCCCTGTTGTGAATCTGTGTGTCCAGAGAAAGGAACCAAAAACCCTAACCGAGACATCCACCGTACTCTTTTACAGACTCCCATCAGGCCGGTTAAATTTCCATCTCTCTCCAGAAGCCCAGCCTCGCCTGCCAGTTCTGGGAACTTCAACCACTCACCTCATTCCTCAGGTGGCTCCAGTGGGGTAGGGGGCATGAGCAGGCACGGTGGAGAGCTGCATAACCGCTCAGGTGTGTACCTGGGCAGTGTCACTGGTGGGGGGTGGGTGAGAATATCCCTGGGGGCTGAGGGCATGAACAACTTCCTCTTCTGTCTGCTCTGCAGACAATCCCAGAAAAAACTTCATGTACTGTGTCTTCTTGATGTGGCCACAGGATTTTTCAGTGAATTCACAATTCGAGGTTTCTTTTATACACTTGTTGGAGGGTGGCAGGGGAAGTGGAGACTGAGAAAGTCTATAATGCTTTATTTTGTTGGAAAATTTTATAAGAAATTGGAAGCAATGCATGACATTTTCATGGTGTTTAAAATCCTTTAAGGTTAAAACTTAGAGAGCTTCTCATCCTGCCTTTTTGTTGAACAGATGAGGAAACTGAAGCTCAGAGTAGGCAAGAGATTTGCCCAGGGACCTATAGCAACTTGGTGATAATTCGGGCTCCATCTGGAGTGCCCCACAGTTATTTTGAGTTTACAGCATAGTTTCTTGTCCTCCATGAGCACATTCAGGATTAACCAAAGTACCCCTGCTTTATGGTACTATATAAGGAATGCATGCTTCTTGTAGAAAAGCTTTAAGACCAGATAAACCAAAATAATAATAATAATAATAATAATAATAATAATAATAATAATGGTATAATCTCATCTACTAGAGATCATTAACATTTTGGTGTATATCTTTGTTAAATACTTTTATGTATATTACATTTACAAAAGTGGAATAATAATTTATTGAACACTTAGTACATGTCGGGCATAGTACCAAGCCCTTGAAGTGGATGATTATCTTTTTCAGTCTCCCAATAACCTGCGAGGCTACCATTTTACAGATGAGGGAAATGAGGTTCAGGAAAGTTAAATAACTTGGCCAAGGTCACGCAGCTGTGAAGTAGCTGAGCCAGGACCTGAACCCAGGCAGGCTGACTTCATATTATAGACCACTCTGCAACCTTTTTCTTCTTTGCACACATCACCATGTCATGACACCTTTTCGTGTCCATACACCTATATCTAGAGCATCTTTTTAATAGCCAAACAGCATTCCATTCATGTGAAGTATCACACTTTTATGTAACCAGTTTCTTCTTATTGAACACTGAGGCTGTTCTAGATTTTTGCTCTTGTAGATCACCAGACCAAGTAATGCCTTCACACCTCTATATTTGCATACTCTGTCAGTGATTTGCTTGACGAAAGTTCCCTCAAATCAGAGTTGTGTGATCAGTGGGTTTGCCTATTTTCGAGGCTTTTGATAATGTTTTGCCTTCCAGAACGACACTGTTTATACATGTAAAATACTTAACAGCAGTGCCTGGCACCTGGTAAATGCTCTGTGTTAGTTATCCATATTCTCTCTCTAGCACACTCCCTAGCACTAAGTATTATCATATTCCTTTTTTCTTTTATAATTCATGGTTGCTGGTAGATTTTGGGAAACTGGGTGAGGGAATAATGGCAATCAGGGTTCACTCAGGGAAGCTGACATCTCTTGAGTATTATAGAATGAGGAAGTTACTGACACAACTTGCATGTGAAGCTCCAAAAAGGGTGAGTAGGAAGGTGAGGGAGGAGCCCTGGTGTGGCTGGGTGGCTAGAAGGCACTGCGTGGGGGCAGAAGTGGGAATCCAGGGCAGAGCAGGCATCCGTGCCTGCCAAAGGCTGGCCAGGCTGGCTGTGGTACCAGGGGATGGAGAGGGAGCAAGGACAAGCTGATCTTGCTGGCACTGCATCGTTCACCGCCTCTTACCATGACACCTTTATCACATGATGGCCACTGCATCATGGCTGCCTTCTGGTTCTCATGCAGAGTCCTCTTGTGGTCAGCCCTGACCCAGTGCTACATGGGGAGAGAGTCTAGGAAGTGCGGTTCTGGCTCAGCCAAGACAGCACAGGAAGTCAGCAGTACTCTGGATCCGTGGCAGTCATTCCTATTTCTGTTTCCTCAGGTGGCAGCATAGACAGTGTCCTCTCTCAGATTGCTGCCCAGAGGAAAAAAGCGGCCGGACTATCTGAGCCGAAGCCCAGCCATCGATCAAGTCCTGTTGGGCCCGTGCCTGCTTCCAGCCCGGTCGAGCTCCCCGTCTCCCCTACAGGTGGTGGCGGTCCCAGTGGCAAGGTGCTTGTTCTGTTTCTGTCTCCTCTTACACTCATAGCTCTGTCCTAACATGGCCCACATGCTGGGGAATGTGGGCAGTACTACATTTATAGGACAGGGCTAAAGACAGGCCCCTTCCAGCAGTCACTCCTGGACTTCCTGAGAAGGGCTGGATCATGTGAGCAGTCACTGAGATCATACCCTGTGCCCTCGGTCCCCAGCGCACATGGTCACTTCCCGCCTGATCTCCTGGGCACTAGCAGGTGCCTCATCCAGCCCTGTGTTGCACACATTTGTTCATTGATTAGAGCAAAAGGGTTCAGAGTATGGGTTCAGGACCAGAGTACTGGGGATCGAATCTGAGCCCCAAATCTTTAGCATTTAGGATGGAGCGTGGGGCTCCCGGTAAGCCTGTGTAAGTGTCATCTGTAAGTGTTGACATTACTAGCACTACTTTATTCATGCATTGTACACATCTTTGCAGTGTCTGCTCTGTGCCTAGTACTGCTAGCAGTGAGGATCCTGCAGTGAACTGGGAGTGTGGTAACTGCTCTCAAGGTGTCGCTGTGGATAGAGGCAGTCTCACCTTAGTGTGGCAGGGGCTGTTGTGGAGAAGGGAAGATGCCCTACCAGGCTTGAGGTGCCAGTGACATCTAAATTGGGACCTAAAGAATGAACAGGCAAATAGAATGGGCAGGGGTGGGGCAGGGTGAGAGACTGTTGCAGGGTGAGGGGATAGTGTGTGCAGCACTCTAGAGGCCAGAGTGTGGTAGAGGGGAGGAGCTGCAGGAAGATTGGTGGGCAGGAGAGGGCCGGAGCCTCACCTCCCTGCTCTGGCACCATTCTCTCCATTAATATAGCCTTGGAGCTATCCCCACATTGTTAGCAGCTATGGAGTTTGCAATGGATTAGAAACCCTAAATGCCTCTCTGGAATGAGAAGTCTTTTAGTATCTCCTCAATGCCCCCTCCACCTGGATTGATTAATGGAGGGAGCCCCTAGAGTGTGGGTGTGAACCAGCTCCTCCCCCCCAGGGGCCCTCCAGGTGCCTTCTCCCAGTGGTGCAGTGAATCCCATTTCCGTCTCTGAGAGGACCCCAAATCCGGGCACAGCCCCATTCTTCATCATATATTCTAGATCTTAAGCTTTCTCCCTGAGGACAGTTAGATCACCTGAGAGCCTCACCCCTGGACCTTTGCCCAGAAGTGCCTCCAGAGATTGATGTTTTAATAGATGAATAAGAAATAATCTTTATTTTATGTCCAACCAGAAGAGTTGGTTACACAACTCTTTGTGTTATTCAAAATCCCTTTTGCAATTGGACCTACATAATTAGGTTCCTTTTACAATACAGCTCCAGGAAAAAGTTTTTCTCTCCTTATACATTAGCATATTTTCCATTATATTGAAAATTACTTGTGTAATAGGATCTATGTAATTAAATTCCTTTTAGAATTTGGCTCTAGAAAAAATGTCTCTACTGATACTTTGATACATTTTCTTTCCTCAGTAAGAATTATATGATTATTTCTCATTTTGCCTTTGCTACTAGGAAACTCAGCTACTCATTAAAGTAAGTTGGCTAGTCTAGGCTTTCATATAGTTCTTCTCTGAGCCCAAAATTTTCTGTTTCTATTTTGATAATCTTAATAGATGTCCCATATTATTAGCTTCTTTCAATTGGTGCTGGAAATAGGCATCTAAGTTATAAATTATATTAACTTCTATCTCACTTGAATGCATCTATTATATATAATCTATATACAAGTGTATTCTAATGGAAAGAAAATTGTGTCAAAAGATGCATTCAGGAAATAGTAAAGTGGGGAAATGATCCAGTTCAATCATCAGCTGATATTCTTAATATAATAATATGCTGTGATCTTCAGGCTTCTGGGCCCCACCCAGCACAACTGAATGAGATTCTCAGGACAGGGTTTGGGGAGTCTGTCCCCCCACCCCCACCGCAGAGAGTATTGCAGCCAGCCTAGCCAGGGCTCTTAGAAACCATTGCACTAAATCAAAGGATACCAGGAGTGGGCTTTCTGTCAGTGGCTCCAGCAGCAAAATGAAGACATGAAGTGCTTTTCAAGGACTCCCTTAGGAAGAATTAGAAATTAGTATTCAAAATATGAGCCTCCTGAATCTGGTTTTTGTACTTTGCTTAAAACAAGTACCACTGTAATAGTGGAATATACACAAAGCATGGCTTCTATCTAGCTTGTTCGTAAATCAGCATGAAGTGAGCTTTAGGAGGCACAAAATGGGGGGAGTCAGTATTTGTCTATACTTCCTAGATCTCTGAAAGCCCAAAGACCCAGTGGGTATATCATCTTTCTCTTCCTACCCTAAAGCTCAGTGGTTTAAAACAAAAGGCATTTCTTTAGCTTGTGAATCTGTGGGTCAGCAGTGTAGTCTGGACTTAACTAGGTAGTTCTTCTGGTCTGGGGGGATAACTTACATGTCTGGCTGTTGGCTGGGGTGACCAGGATAACTGGGCCATGTGTGTCCATAGCAAGCTTAGACATGTTCTCATGGAAATGGATGAAGCCATAAGTTGAAAACCAATCAAGTTTTTTAAGCAAATCAGCACACCCAGTGCAGGAGAAAACACAGAATTACGTAGCAAAGGGTATAGATCAGAGAAGAGTGGCGATGAGGCCATTAACACAATCTGTTACACTGGAGACATAGGGAATGGTTTAGATATTTCAGAACATCTTAAATCTTATATTTACCTGCCCCCTCCCCCATAATGCTGACCACAGATAAGAGTATCATGTTTCTTTGCCTTTGGCTGGGATATATCTGTTTTGTAGGGATATACTAATTATCTCCTGCTTAATCAGAACCTTTATTATTGAATGTTTTTCTTTATAGAAAAGCAGAGGGAAGAATTTATTAATAATATAGGTAGCTAAATGACAAAGTGTTTCAAAACCTAAGGGAGGAATTTCTTCCCTGCCCCCCACCCCTGGGATGTAGTTAGTTACAAGGGGCTCAGCAGGAGAGGTGTACTCATTTCCAGACATAAAAACTCTTTATCTTAGTCTTTACTATTATACTCAAGATGTCCAGTTGTTAACAGAATTTATGAGACATACAAAAAGGGAAGAAAAACTACACTCCCAAGAAACAAAGCAATCATCAGAAGAATCTCACTTAGATATGACTCAGGTGTTGGAATTATCTGACAAGGAATTTAAAAAAACTACTATTAAATTGTTAAAGGCTCTAATGTAAAATATGAACACATACGAGATCATATAGTGACTTGCAGCAGAGATATGGAAACTGTAAGAAAGAATCAAGTGGAAATGCTAGAAAGAAAAAACACGTGACAAAGATGAAGAATGCCTTTGATGGGCTCCTCCGTACACTTGATGCAGCCAAGAAAAGAATCAGTGAACTTGCAGACAGAGCAATAGAACTTACCCAAACTGAAACACAAAGAAAAAGGGAAGTTAAAGCAAAAACAAGAACAAAAAAACAGAGCGCCCGGAAATTGTGGAATAATATCAAATGCTCTCATATATGGTTAATTGCAATTCCTGAAGGAAAAGAAAGAAATGGTGGGGCAGAAAGAATATTTTTAAATAATGGCTGAGAATTTTCCCAAATTAATGATAGGTGCCAAACCACAGATCCAAGAAGTTCAGAAAACACTAATTACGGTAATTATAAAAACAAATATACCTAGCCATATCATATTTAAACTACTGAGTAAAGAACTTATAAAACCCAACAATAAGAGAACAGTCAACAAATTAAAAGCATAAAATATCTGAATAGATACTGCATCAAAGATATCCAGATGGCAAACATATGAAAAGATGTTGGACATCATTGTCAGAGAAATGCAAATTAAAACCTCAGTGAGATAGCACTATACACCTATTAGACTGGCTAAAATTAAAAATATATATATTTTTAAGGTACAGGTGCTGATGAGAATGTGGAGGTACTGGAACTCTAATGCTTGTGGGAATGCAAATTGGTACAGCTGCCTTAGAAACACTCTTTGCTTTCTTATAAAACGAAACATAGACTTACCATATGAGCTGTCTATCTCACTCCTAGATATTTACTCAAGTGAATTTTTAAAAACTTTTGTCCATACAAAAATCTGTTGGTGAATGTTAATAGTTTGGTTTTTTTTTCATGATCACTTCCAGCTAGAAATAGCTCATCAACAGGTGAATGGATAAACTGACCACTGTACATTCAGGCAATGGAATACTTCTTGGCAATGGAAAGGAATGTGATATTGATAACATGCAATAATTTGAATGGATCTTAAAGGCATTATGTTGAGCCAGACCCAAAAGTCTACATATCGTATGATTCCATTTATATGACATTCTGGAATAGACAAAACTGTAGGGATGGAAAATATATCAGTTACTTTCACGGGTTGGGATGGGGAAAGGATTTACAAGACAGAGACAGCATGGGGAATTTAGAGATGATGGAACTGTTCTGGTAGTACTCTCTTGGTGGGTACACAACTCTATGTATTTGTTAAAACCCGTAGAATTATACACAACAGAATTATATCTACTGTATGAAAATTAAAAAAAAGAATAGGAACGAAAGATGGAACGCAGACTGTGACAACAGATTTAACTATATTACGAATGACAAAACACAGTGTAGGAGGTGGGGGAAAACCCATATGTCAAGTAGATACAATAAAACTAAAGACAAAAAGAATCATACACAAGCACTGTACTTTAGGTGATAATTTTTTTCTTGCAGGTATATGGGTTAAATTCTAAAATCACTTTACATATATAAATATATACTAAGGTTGAACAAATAAGTAAATATAATGAGCCCAGTTTTAAACTGTTAGAGATTGAATTAAAGGAGAAATGCTAGAACCAACTCTTTGGATGTCAAAGTCAGATATACCAGTATTGAATCAGCATGAATGCATGCTTATAAATAAATACACATGCAGAGGCTGGTAGATAAAGAAGTATGGTTATGTGTGTATACATGGGCTAGTATACTTCATATATTTCCTTGGTCTGTCCACTGAGAGGACCTAGAAGTAGTGACATCCCAGTAGTGATGAGCAATCTAGAACTCAGATTTTGGTTTCTAAATACCATTCTCCAATAAAAGATACCAGAGCCTTGGAGAAGTAGCTTATTCCAATAGTGGGTTGGTGAAAATACAGGATGAGCCTGAAGCATTTTGTGGTGTCAGAAAGTAAGGAAATGCTTTAAAGAGAAAGAAAAAAAAAAAAAGAGGGGGCATGTTAAAAGGACATAGGAGCCAACCTGAAAGATCTCAGTGACTAAAGCTGGAATAATTTGAGCAACTATAAATAACAGTAGTATTGAGTGACAGCCCAAAGAATAAAATAAATATCTACAAGTCCATACTGAAATGAATAAATTACTGAATAAATGGAAGAGAAGGAACAACTCTTCCTTACTGAAAAATTCCAAATAATAAATGTGTAAGGAATAAGGGAAATAGCAAATTGCCATTAGAATATCATAGTAGTAATTGCTCTAGAAAAGATCCACCAAAAAATGCTAAAATTAGTGGGTAAAGCTTTAAGGGGAAACAATATTTAGCTCAAAATATCCGCCCCCAAGTATTTATTATTAAGGAAAAAAGTAGTAACTTCTCAGTGGAGAAACCTGACAGACACCTCCTTAACTAGGTGACGAAGGTTAAAATCATCAGTAATAAGATAGTGATACTTTGTGTCTCCTGGTACAGTATGCTAAGAGTGGCATATCACTGCTGTGGTCATCTACCCTAAAAGCCATGAGCAGATCCAATTATGGGAAAATATAAGAGAAACCCAAATTGAGGGACAGTTTTCGAATACCTGACCAGGACTCTTCGGAGGTGTCAAGATCATGAAAGACAAGGCAAAACCAGGAGCTGTCACAGATTGGAGGAGAAAGAGGAGATGTGAGAAGTCAGTGCAACATGGGCTCCTGGACCAGGTCCTGGACCAGAGTAAGGGTGTTAGTGGAACAACTGATAAAATCTGAGTAAAGTCTGTAGTTTAGCTAATAGTATGCCCCAGTGTTAATTTCTTAGTTTTGATCATTGTACTATGGTTATGTAAGATGCTAACATCAGGGGAAGCTGGCTGAGGGATACACAGGGACTCTTTGTTCTCTCTTTGTAATTCTTCTATAAGTTGAAAAGTATTTCCAAATAAAAAAGGCTTTTTTAGAAAGGCTAAATCACATATACACAGACACGGGGAAAATGCGATTTTTGGTGAAAGGTTGGAAGCAACTGGTTTAGATGAAGAAACATCAAGAGCAGAAAGGGACTTTGTGTATATATAAGCCACACTTCCATTTCAGAGCCGGGTTAACTGAGAGGTAAGGAGACTTGGCCAAGGATACGACGGCTAGGAGGGGCAGGACTAATGCCCGGGTTTCCTGACTTAATGGGCTGCTTTTTCCATCCCACTCCCTGCCTCTTTGCTTCAGGGGAGGATTCCCCTGTAACTGTTCGATAGTGTTGTTTCTGTTTTGCATGTGTTTTTTTTAAGTAGATTTCACACTCCTGGTTAGATGTCTCGTTGAGTCAAATATCA
Source organism: Eidolon dupreanum (assembly GCA_028627145.1). Taxonomy (NCBI): domain Eukaryota; kingdom Metazoa; phylum Chordata; class Mammalia; order Chiroptera; family Pteropodidae; genus Eidolon; species Eidolon dupreanum. The sequence goes on along the minus strand of CM053509.1, from coordinate 138,301,312 downwards.
CCAGTGTTCCCTGTTGTAGGTGTCTGTTTTAATCATTTCTACCATCCAGGTGATTGCCATGTATTTGTCTTATCCTTTTCTGCAGAAACTGGAGACAAGCAAAAGGCCTCCGTCAGGAACTTCCACTACCTCTAAAAGCACCTCCCCCACCCTCACACCCTCCCCTTCCCCCAAAGGCCATGCAGCCGAGTCCTCTGTGTCCTCCTCCTCATCCCACCGGCAATCCAAGAGCAGTGGGGGCTCTAGTAGTGGCACCATCACCGATGAGGGTGAGTCCCCTGAGATCCTGAAACCTCACTCTTTCCTCTTTGCCATGGTGACTTGGCAGGTGCTTTTAATGGCAGTAGCCATCCTAGGTCAGGTTTATTTGAAACAAACAACATTTCTCTCCCCTTCCCTAATTCTACCTCATATTTTTGTCTTCACTGTGTTTAAGATATGGTAAGCTCTCTCAAATACTTTTTGAATGTAAGTGAGTTTTGTTTATATATACAAACATATACCCTTAGAAATGTTTCCCTAACACCAGTTATGTATGATTCCCTGAGCCCTTGTACAAATTAGTTCTTTCAGTTGCAAGTCATGGAATTTCCACTCAAACTGGTTTAAGCAAAAACAAAACCAAAACTGATCATTTGTGGGCTTATGTGATGGCAATGTCTAGGGTGTGCCTCAGGTAGGTCTAGATCTAGGTGTCTTGGGACTGTTTCTATCCATATATCAGGTTCTCTCCAAGTGGTGGCAAGGATACTCCCAGCAGCTTCCGGCTTACTTCCTTAGCCACCCCAGCAAAAAGAGTGCCACTTTTTTGGTAGGTTCTGCAAAATCCCAGGGGCAAAAGTCATTGGCCTACCTTGGCTGTATTTATAACGACTTGGGTCATTTGCCAATCCTTGCCTACCTCTGTGTCTATGAGGGTGGAATGTGCTGTTGGCCAGGCCTACCTAGGTCATGTGTCTTCGGAGCCTGAGTCCAGATCTGCCCTGCCCAAAACTGTGTGTATTGGGAGAGGAAGAGAAGCAGCTCCTCAAAGGAAAATTAAAGTGCTATTTCCAGAAAGAGGAGGAGGATGGATATTGGGGAAGCAAAAAGGAGATGTCTACTGCAACCAGGAGAACTCTGGAACCTTCATGCTTGAATCACAAGCCCCTCCCACAGGGATGATGAGAAAAGGAAGATGGAGTGGACAGCAGGGCAGGAGCAGAGGTCCTGCAGTAAGGCCCCAGGAAAGATAAAGGGAGACGAACAGAAGAATGTTGTCTTTTAAAACTGCCCTTTGGTGGCTTCTGGGAGTGGGGAGGCAAGGAAGGGGGCATGGAGCTTTGGTGAGAGATGGGGCCCAGGCAGATACAGATCAAGGAGTATGATAGATCAGAGAGGGGAGGAAAATCTCGATGTGTGAGAGCCTCACCAGTGCATTTGCGAGCATCTCCCTGCAGCTGCTGGAAGGAAGTACTGAGCAGGTTCTACCCAACAAGTGATAAGTTGAAGTCAACTGCACAGGCTCTAGTCTGTCCTGAGTTGATAAATGCATGCCACCATTGACATCCTCTTTATTTGGGGGCTGCTTTATTGTTTTATGATATCTAGTACAATCATTTACAAAAGATTCAGAAATTCACTAGCAACCCCATTCCTCGCTAACTGTGTTTTCTATGTAAAGTCTCAACTTTACCACTCATGAATTCTCTCTCCTCAGAGGCTTTTAGGAATCAAAACCCCTAAGGTTCAGTTACGTATTTGTACCCCACTCTTTTTTTGACACATTCATTATTTTAAAAGGTTTGTAGAGCCCTAGTTGGGATGAAAACAGGAGAACCTGACAGAGATTCCTTTTTAGATTAATTTCTTTTGCTTAGAAAGCCTAGTTTTCCCTTCTGAAATTTCTAGGTCCTCAGGCAGTGAGACCCTTGTCATTTGGACAGTAGATTGTCACAGGACAGAGGCTGTAGTCCATCCCCAAACAGTTATTCTTTACGGTATTTTTGTGGGAAAGGCGTGGCCCCAATCGAGGACTGCATGCAGGCCTTTACTGTGCCTATCCTTCCGTCTGTGTCCCTTCTCTCTCTCGACTCCTCTTGCTGGAAGCAGTGAGGCCTGTCACCTTCTCAGCCTCACGTTCTTTGCATGAGAGCTTCTAGGGCAAGCACTGAGTATCATAACCTGTGCTGGGCATTAGGATAGCTCATAGTCAGCCTGGGGAGTTAGATACATTCGACATAATCACATTAAATGAGTGTAACACCAGGTGGGATGAGACCTATGTGATCACCAAAGTACAGAGTGCCATGGCAGGCGTCACTGAAGAGCAGGCGTTTGGGCTGGGCCACGAGGGCCGAGGAGATATGGAGCAGTGGTGGGCCAGAGCTGACTGTTACATTTATAGGAAATGTATAAGCTGGTGATTAAACAGCTGTTAAAAGTCAAATTACGACAATAAAATATTAAAAAATAGACAAAAGGAAAAACAAAAAAATTACATGAACTTATATTAAATATAAAGGTATGTAGTATTTAAAACAAAATTATTATTTGCTGATTTTAAGTGCATTTTACTAATATCTGTGCTCTTAAGATTATTTATATCTCCTTTTATCTGTATGATAAGAGTATTATATAATGATGTATTACTTCTATGCATCTCTTCCCAATTCCACTTTCAGGAACGTTACATTGGTAGGTTGAAATTGGCGATGATGGCGGGGGGTGGTATTTATACCATGGAAATCAGTGAACATCAGCAGTCAGGACTTGATTTATTGTCTTATAGATCATCTAGACATAATCTAGACAGTGATGAAGAGAATGTTATTTATGCAAGTTAAATGTAAAAGTGTCATGTCTGTAGCTGTTATATTGTGAATAGCACAAAAATTGAGAAAATATTTATCTAGGATTTGAAATTGTTTTCTGATTCAGCACAGTTGCTCACATGAAGTTTTAGTATATGTCTTCGTTGTTTCATTTCATCTTACATGTTCACGTAAACAGAGCTATCAACTGGCCTTCACTTTGGAACTGTACTCGTGGCTATGGGTATAGGAGTAAAGCAAAAATCAGTGAAAGAATTCAGTGAGATGCCTGAAATGCAATGAAAACATTGTCTATATTGAATTTATAATAGGGTATTGTATAATTTGTTATTACATGTAAGTTGTATGTTACATATTCTTTATATCAGTAAAATCTGCAGTAAACTTACGTACCTACATATGTACACACATTTCCCCCAAGAGCCAGTTGTTAAACATTTACTAGCACACCACTGTGGAGAGAGACTGCATGTGGAGGAAACAGCAGGATCAAAGGTTTGGTGTCATGAAGCTATAATGGAATTTGTCTGGATTGGGACTCGATTCATCTCATATATCTGAGCTCAGTAGCACCTCTTCTGTGAAGGCTTCTCCAGTTCCTTGGGCTGGGTCAGTTTTCCTCTCTGACCCCAGATTTCTTTGTTCATGGCCTTCACACTAGAACTCATCATTAATGGGAGAAGTGCCAGAGTGGTATGCATAGCACAGGCCTGGTAGCCAGACCATGGATTTGAATCCCTGCTCTGCCGTGGGTTAGCAACAAGACCCACCCAAGATATGGTGCCCGACCTTTCTGTGCTTCACTTTCTCATCTGTAAATGAGGATAGTAATAGAGTCTATCTCATAGGTTTGCCATAAAGAGCAAATGGGTCTTCCAGGACAGATTACTGGATGGTGAGCAATGTGTATCAGCTGTCACCCTCTTCATTGTATCTTCTCAGCCACACGGAGCTCCTGCACAGCAGGGACCTTCCCATCCTTGCATTCCCAGCATGTAGCAGGCACATTAATAGCCATTGCTCAGTGAGTGAATAAAAGAAGGAACTCAGGCCTTCTACCCTCCAGTCTACTCTTCTGTGAACTGCTCCCACTGCCCCAGAGCCTTTGCACTTACTGTTCCCTCTTCCTGATGCTACCTGCTACCCTTTCCCTTGATATCTGCACATCTCACTCCTTCATTTAGTGCTCAAATGTCACTTATAAAAGAGGCTTTCCCTGACCACCCTCTAAGAAACAGCATCCTCCCATGCTCTGTTAGCCTGCCCCACGCATTTGTGTTCTTCACTGCCTTTGGCCTATCAACCTGCTTATTGTCTGTTTTGGCCCCCGTTGAGTCTCTAATGCCTAGTCTGGTGTTTATACTTACTGAATATGTGAGTAAATATCTCTTCAAGCCCCCCAGATGCTGGTCTTGTTTCCTTTATTTACTCTTCCTGCTCCAATATCTTGATAACCCAAATCTGTTTTCTCCCCTGGTCTCTGCCACTTTGGCTCTGCCGCTCCACTGAGATGTGTCCTTCCTTTGGGAATCCCGTAGTCTCTGCACACTTGAGCCAAACCCTGACTCTTCTCAAGCCCTGTTCTCTTCAGTTCCTTCTCTGACTAGCTGAGGACTTGCTGGCATTATTAGTATATACTGCAGAGGCAGTGGCCAGCAGTCAAGAAATCATGGTTAAAAACTGTTCTTGGACAGAAGGCGGAGCTTTAGTCCCAGCATCTAGAACTCTGAGAACTTGGTTGCAGCTGTTGGAGAGTCTGCCTGCCCATCAACGTCCCTGTCTTCTGTCTATACCTCAACTTGCACCTTTGATTGATGCCCAGGGCCTGCCCTGAGGGGAGGAGTGTGGCCTCTAGCTTCACATGCAAGTGCCCAGCTTAGATCTGCTTTCTGTGTTGGACTTTCTTGTAGAATTTCATATGAAAAGAGATTACCACTGCTTTATGAAAGTTTGAAGATCACTCTTTTGATACATTTACTGTTCTAAAATGTGTTATTTTTACATCTTTCCCTCTTGAAGATGAACTGACTGGAATCCTTAAGAAATTATCACTTGAGAAATATCAGCCCATTTTTGAGGAGCAAGAGGTAAGGATGTTCTTTTTGAGTGTCAATTTAAATCTTATTGTTAAAAAAAAATGTCTAAATATGTGGATTTTCATTCTGCTAGTCTAGATTGATCTTTTCCACTGAGATAGCTGAAGAAATAGAATTCATGTTCACATTTAATTCAGTTCATTACAATGAAATCCTGGGGACCTTTTGTTGTCATAGAATTTTTGTAATTTTGAGCACTATTCTCTCTTGTAAAGTTTGTCTGGCAGCCTTTTAGGTTTAAAGCAAATCAAAAGCAAATCCTAATGAATCTGTGTTAAATGTCTGGATACAGAGTCTGTATTAAACTGAGTATTCCTATTTGCTTAAAAGCACTCACAATCACATATTTAAAATATTACTGTTCTGCGTTTTGGCATTTTCTCAAAATGATAAACATAGAATTACAGTATGACCCATCAATCCCACTCCTAGGTGTATACCCAAGAGAGTTAAAAACATGTCTGTACACAGAAGTTCATAGCAGCACTATTCATAGTAGCCAAAAAGTGGAAGCAACCCAAATGTCCATCAGCTGATGAATGGATAAACAAAATGTGTTATCTCTATACAATGGAATGTAACTTGGCATTAAAAAAGGAATGAAGCACTGACACATGCTACGACATGGATGACCCTCGAAAACATGATGCTAAGTGAAAGCAGCTAAACACAAAAGGCCACATATGGTATGATTCCATTTATATGAAGTGTCCAGAATAGGCAAATCTGTAGAGACAGAAAGTAGATTAGTGGTTGCCAGGGAATATGGGGAGGAGAGAATGGGGAGTGATTGCTAATAGGGATGAAAATGTTCTAAAATTGAGTATGGTGATGGTTGCACAGCTCTGTACTGAAAATCATCGAATTGTACACTTTAAATGTTTGGTAGGTAAATTATATCTCAATAAGCTGTTTAAAATTTTTCATTTTGTTCAAATAAATACAGTAGTAATCAGAGGAATCACTCATTGTCCCCGACCAGCTTGAGATGCAATTGAGGAGTTCTGTATTTTGGTTCAAGAAACAGACTGGGGTGCCGTAGCTTTCTTCCTTGGTTTGCTTTCTGCCCTATCTTTCCTGTCTCCTTGGCGTTTTGAACTTGAGCAGTGATTTTTCTTGTCAAGAAAATCTTTCCTGATTTTCTTGCTAATGGCTGCCTACTTTTGTTTTTTATGTTCTGTGCCTTCTGAGGAGCTGGCCATGGGAACTGGGTATGGGGTCTCTGCCACAGGTCTGGGTGGTGGGGAATGGGGAGAGCCTTGCAGGGCCAGGGAACAGGTGGTTTCAGCTAAAACTATGTCACTTTTTTGTTCAGCCCCTCAGCACCTCATGAGCTGTAAAGCCCCAGAGGAGCTAGTTGTCATAGAGGTGGGGGATGTCTGCATCTCAAAGAAAGCTTGGGGTTGGAGATCCTTCCCTACTGGCTCAGACCTGGTTCAAGCCTTTTTTTTAATCGAGGATTTTAAAGTGACTATTAAAGGAGAGAAGGAACGATGGGGTGCAAGCTATTTCTCCGGAGCTGAGGTGCAGGTGGGATGACAGAAATGTTAGGATTTCTCCCGTGGAAACCAAGGACCGTATGGCTTTGAGGTGCCCTTATTCAGAGCCTTTCTCTGCCTCGGTTCTCCATGGCTCTTCTTTTCTTATTGCTTCTGCTTGTTTATTTTTTCACTCTGTCTTTCCACAGTCTGCATCTCTTGTCCTCTGGGGGGAGACGTGGTGAGTACCACCAAATACCTACATTTTCTTTGCAGTGGCTAATATTGTTAAAAGTGTAGCAAAACTGGAATTCACTTTCTAATAGCAAGACTTGGATTTTTACCCCTCTAGCCATTCAGATTACTGCCTCAGAGACTTACCTTACTTGTTTCATTTTCAGGGTCTTTTCAAAGTGGACCTACCTATCCTGAAAATCCCAGGGCTAGAGCTGAGGAGAGTTACTTCTTAATGATGCTTTCAACTAAACTTTTAGCGTAAAGCCAGGAATTGGAAAGAGTCATAATTAATTCACTACTAATAAGCACTAATAGCTCTTAATCATGATATTTCTGTTGTGGTTGGGAAAAAAGAGGTATGGCATCAAGCAGATGGTAGCGAATACCCCTTCCTTCTTCTCAGGTGGATATGGAGGCATTCCTCACGCTTACCGATGGTGACTTGAAGGAGCTGGGTATTAAGACAGATGGATCCAGGCAGCAGATTCTGGCAGCAATTTCTGAACTGAATGCAGGCAAGGTATTGTTCTCAATCTTTTTTTCTTTTTCTTTTTTTCCTATTTCAAACAGCTGAGAGCTTCACTAGGCTCTTATGTCCTCCGTATTCCCAAGGGCCTTTGGAGTCTAATTGCATCTCTGGCATATCTGGCAGAGGCTGGCTCCACTTGCATGCTTCTCATGACCGAGTGCTCACTACCTCCCAGTGTAGCCTGTTCCTTTTCTCTTCCTGAAAGGTTGTTTTTTCTTAGATTGAGCTAACATAGTCCCTCCAGTAATTTCAATCCACAGGGCTGGATTTTGCCCTCCAGAGCACAAAGGAAGCAAAGCCGTTGGTTAAGACATGCCCTGGGGTCAGGCTGACCTGCCTTTGAATTGCAGTACCTTCATTTACTCACTGTGTTTCCCTGGGCACGTCATGAAACTTTCTGAGCCCTGCTTTCCTTGTCTGTAGGGTCGGGGTGATGGCGTTGTTACCAAGACTAAAATGCTTAGCAGAGCTCCTGGCACTGTTGCCAATAACAACGTCAATCACTGTTGTTATTGTTGGTATCCTGCATTTTTGTCTGATGTTAAGTTTCTGTTTCATCAGCTTTAAAGCTAAGGATTAGCAGTGCCCCCTGCACACACACACACCAAAAGGCACACATGTATAAAAAACAAGCAAGCAAAAAATATGAAAAGTCACACTTTCCAGACATTAGTCATTTAATTGCTATTGGGCTACTCATACTCCTTTGCCTTCTGCTTTTTTCCCTACTATGGGCTGGATATATGTCTCTCATTCCAACTTGCTTATTTGTTGTTTTTTCACACTTTGCCTGGCAGCACCCCACTTGCTGCGCAGTAGTGCCTCGTCTGGGATTTAGCCATTGTAAATACTACTGTAATGGACATCTCTGTCTCTTTTCTTTTTCCTCTGCTGTTTTGTTCCTCAGGCTGTGTTTCACAATATGAGGTTATGTCAGAGAGTGTGACTGGTTTTATAGTTCTTTCTATATATTGCTAGATGTGCACAGAAATATTGAATAGACTTGTAGCACCAATAGCAAATAAATATTCCTGTAGCACTTTATCATTCACAGGCCACTTTGCATACATTTCCTCTCAGTTGATCCTGAGGACCCTTCTTCCTTCTGGCCTCCAGAGGCCAGATGTGTGAGCCAAGGTGAGGATGGAAGTGGGGAAAGCCAGGCTTAGGCCAGAGAACGTTCTAGATATAGAGCCAGTGAGGACATGGAGCAGCTGGGAGTCCCTAGGGCCTGGCCTGGGCTTGGTAGATGGTAACTACTAATGCTTCCAGAACCTCCCCTCTGCCCCTGGTGGCCCTGGCCTCCTTTGCCCAGGATCACAAAAAAGACAGACTAGACTATTTGGAGAAATCCTAGGAAACTTAACTGGCATCATCATGGAGTAGACAGTGTGACATCTAGAGAAGCTGGGATCCAAAGGGGAACATTTTTCTTAAAGTTTATATAGACTGGAATCTTTTTTTCATTTTTCTCTCGAATTCATCCCCTCCCCCGCCCCTCGTCCCGCAAACCCTTGCTCTATTTCTGTAACAGTTCTGTATCCTATACTAAACAGCTCCATCTAGAGACCCAGAAGTGACAGCTGTTGGTAGTTATCTTAGCCAGTTTGGGCTGCATAACAAAGTACCATAGGCTGGGTGGCTTGTAAACAATAGAAATTTCTCACACTATGGAGGCTGGAAGCCTAAGAACAGGGTGCCAGCATGGTAAGTTGTGGTGTGGGTCCCCTTCCAAGCTACAGACTGTCAACTTCTCATGTACCCTCACATGGCAGAGAACAGAAAGAAGCAAGCTGTCACCTGTCTCTTCTTACAGGAGGCACCGATCCCATCATGGGAGCCCTACCCCCATGACCTCATCTAAGTATAACCACCTCCCAGTCACCATCACATTGTGGGTAGGGTTTCAACTTAAGAATTTGGGGGACACAAACATTCAGTCCATAACAGTGGTCTTCCTCATGGAGGCCCCAGCTGACCAACTCCCAGCTAAGAGACCCAGGTGCTTCTGACATAACAAGCCATGGGGACTGCTTAATCCCACCCATGTCCTTCCATAGGCAGCATCCACCCTGCAAAGTCAGGCAATTCCACATAAAGATAGATGCAAGAGGAAGGAGAGGGTCTAAACTAATCACTGAAAAAAAGAAAGGCCATGTTATTCTGTGGTAAATAGCACCAGACAAAGTCCTATGGAAGTAAGGGCCATGTATCATAGTGTGTTGTAGAGCCAAGGCATGGTTAGAAGAAATGTAATATTACAAAAACAAGTTTATCTTCTGCTGTTCTACCTTAGGTTACCACTGCAACTATATGCTGGTTCTTAGAGCAGAGAAGTCCTCAGGCTGAGGTGGCTTCCAGGAGCTGTTTGGATGCCCTGGGCCTTAGCTTTTCTGGGCTGGACCAGCCTGACACTGACTGCAAGGGCTCTGCCTCTTTCTTGATTGCTAGACGGCATGCACTTCCTAACATTCATCCTTTTTCTTTCACAACCCAGTCTTCGCCAGGAGAGTACCTATTGTGGCTCACATACTCTGTACACATTTGAGAACCCAGACCAGGACATGTGAGAGAAGGGAGGCCCAGCTTTCCTTGCCCACCAGTGTCTTCCTAGCTGTGGTCCACAGCATGCTGGGAGGATAGTGGAATCAATTTAGTGGTTCACGAGCAGCATTTTGAAAAACAGTAGAAAACATCAACATTCTTTGCAGGTTGGAAGGGTAAAATTTGTTTTTGTTGTATATATTTATGTGTAATGGGGTTGTGATATAAAATATTTCTTACACAGTCAAAAAAAAGTTTGAACATTTTTAAATTAAAAAAATATATATATATATTAACTGAAAACCTGGGTCAGCCCTAAAAAAAAATCAGTAAAGCACCATCAACCCTTAGCCTGTAAGCCATGTAACTTCTGCATAAACCCATTCTAGTATGCGAGTTGTGATATGTTTGCAAGTCTGCTTATTGGTTTCTTAGTTTCACATAGTTTTATGTATGTTGGAGAAGGTTACCCAGAAATAATGACCTTCGTTTCACCTTTAGCTGGTTCTAAGCCGTTGATTGATTCTTTCTGTTCCCACTTTTTGTGATTATCAAAGCAGTGCATATTCATTTTGCTAAATCTGCACAGTACCCAAAAGGTGAATTTTTAAAGAAATCACGATCCAACCACCCAGAGGCCAATGCTGTTCACATTTGGGAAGATCACTCTGCAGTGTTTTGTGCCAAATGTTTTTCTTTATGTGGCTGAGATATATTTGGATATATAATTTTACAGCCTACTTTCTTCATTTAACATTAAATATATGCAGTTACCCATGTCATTAAGAGCTCATTTTAATATAGTAAATTTGCATGGATGTACTAAAATTATTTTTTTAATTCCTACTTGTTGGATATGTAGATATCCAAACTTTCTATAAATAGTGTTGCAGCGGGCAACTTTGTGTATAAGGCATTCTAGTTATCTGCTCAAATAGATGTTTAAAAGTAGAATTGCAGAGTCAGAGAGTCTAATTCAAGGTATATGTTACCACTTACTGAATTACTTTCCAGAAAAAGCCAGTGAGCATCCCCACCAGCTGTGGGTGTGAGAGTTTGGTTTGTTTTTTCATTTTTATTAATATGAAAGGCAAAAAAAAAAAAAAGTGCCTTATTTTAATTTGCATTTCTTTAACTATTAGGTAGACAAAACACTTTTTTCTTCTTTGAATGGCCGCTTTTTTCCTTTTGAGTATTATCAAGCAGGTGCTTTGAAACACAGGGGTTTTTAAAGGGCAATTATCATTATCTTCAATCACTTGCGGATGCAGGACCAATTATGGTTTCATCATCCACTGCTCCCACCTAAGGTTAGGAGGCAGAGAGTACTGGAACCCTGTCTGGCCCTGACCTCATTTCTCAGGCAATTAAGGCTAAGGCTGTGTTTAATGACTACTGTCACCCCTCCTATTTATTTTTTTCTTGCTCTACAATTTGCACAGTGTCACACTATAACATTATCTCAGGTTGAGCTTCAGCACAGCCCCAGCATGTAACATTATCCCCATTTTACAGACACGGATCCTCACAGCAGGAAGTCATGCCTGGAATGTCCCCACTAGCAAGCAGTGGAGTGGGGACTCAGGGTCCTCTGACCCCATATCTCCTTCTCTGTCCTATGCCCTGCAGCCTTCAGGTTTCTGTTGGTGGGATTCTGACAGCATTTTTCTAGCTTATTTAAAATGACCTGGAAGGATGGCCTGAAGGGAAACTAATCACCGCCCTCTTAGGTGTATGGGAGGCCACATCAGTACTAGAGGTCACCACCTGGGAGTCTGGAGAGGGACACCTCAGGGTGTAGGGAGTTCCTGGAATGAAAGAAGAGAAAGTGTAAAGTCTGGGCTCATTCAATGGATTTTTTTTTTTTTCTTTTTGCACTTGGCAGAGAACAATCTGCTAGAGATTATTCATTTTTAATTTGCTTTACATTTGACCACATTTACTTGGTTGGTTTAAAAAATATGTTTAATCCATACTGCTGCCTTCTGAGGGCAGGACCTGTAGGCCTGCTGCCTACACAGGGTCCGATGCAGCTGCAACCATTTTGGGTACTATTATCATCCCCTTCTTATAGATGAGGAAACCAAAGCCCAGAGAGATGAAGTATCTTGCTCAAGGTCACCCTACTAGTAAATGAGACAGATGGGATTTGAACCCAGGCTCTTTATTCCCATCTCTGTTCTTAACCTCTGTCTATCACTGCCTCTTGGCCAGGTATTCAGTGAAGATGTTCTCTGCACTTAAAGGAACATCCACATCTCCCCTCTTTTCCTATCTCAAAATGTGTGTGCAAGGGGGGGAGGTGGGGGAGGTCTAGCAGGAATGGGATGGGAAATGAATCACTGACTTCTTTGGAGTGAGGGAAAGTAAGGCCATTCAAACTCTGTAGCAGAAAGAAGTTTGGCTGTCACTGAATTCCCTGGAAATCCGAGGGCTGGGAAGACGCAGTGAGGCAAGGGAGAAGACCTCCATTCCAGGCCATGTGACCCGGGGCAAGTTAGTCCTGCTTCCTGGGCTCTGCAGTCTGTCCTGTCTCTGGGGGGTTGAACTCCTGTATCTCCGGGGCCTCTCCAGCCCTTGTCATGCTGTAATTGGGGGTGCTGGAGGAGAGTCTGACTCAGTGTATTTAGTAAACTTGTTACCCTCTCAGTTAGGTAATTTATTTTCCTCAAGATGCCCATGGGTTTTTGAAGTATAAGTTGAGCATTAACAACACTGTGTCAATTGGATTAATGGTTAAAAGATTTAACAAGACTTTGTATCTGTTTTCAATTTCCTCCACAGGGACGTGAGAGACAAATTTTACAGGAAACCATTCACAACTTCCATTCTTCCTTTGAGAGCAGCGCCAGCAACACCAGGGCCCCTGGAAATAATCCCTGTACATGATCTTCCTTCCTGTGGTTACCGGTGTGAGCTTTCTGAATTTCAGTATTGTCTTCACACAGCCAATGTATTAGCCACCCTCAGCTCTTCCCCATTCCCTAAAACACGCCATGCTTTGTCACCACTGTGTTTGGGTTACACTATTCTCTTTTCCTGGAACACTCGTTTTCCCTTCTCTGCTGTAGAAGTTGGTGGTGCTTGTTGTTGTAACAAACTCTAACACAGTAGAGACTTATTCTTATATAAAGTCCAGTATGGCTGCTTCTGCTTGGCCAGGTGGTTTTACACAGTGATTTGGGGACCCAGCTCCTTTCATTTGTGACTCTGCTATTCTCAGGGGCCTCAGACTCTTTGCTTCTGGCTGGCAGAAGGAGAAAGGGATGATGAAGAAGACACAGCCATTTCTTAACTGCCTTGCTCTTAACTGCTCACATTCTATTGGCCCCTCCTATTCACATTCCATTGGTCACCAGTAGTGACATGGCCCCTGGATGCAGAAGACCTTGGGAAATGTAATCTTTGTTCAGGTAGTGGCTTCATAGCAACAACTCTATACCTAAATGGGCAGTGCATGTTTTGGCAGAAGATTAGCCTTCTCTGGCACATCTTCCCTTAAAACTTCTAACTTGTCCCTCCCAGTCCAAGTCACCTATCAAATGAAGCCTTTTTTGACTTCCATACACAGAACCAACCCCTCTGGCCACTATCGCTTTGCATATAACTCTGTTCTAGCACTTAACTGTACCTACTGCATACAACATACAACAGGAGTACAGGGCGTGTATGTTGAATGCATTTTTCTTTATTGCAAAGGTAGCCTTTTATGTAGGAATAAAGAGGAGGCTCATTGTATGATCTCGAGGGACCCCTCCTTTCTGGCCTTTAGTTTCTTCATCTGTGGTCAGACAAGATGATGCTCTGATACTCCACACTGCTCACCATAGGGCTTTCTGCACTTCAGTGGGAGCAGAAGACTCTAATGCATTGTGGGAGGACCTCGGTGCTCACATTTTCTAGGCAAAGAAGCAGAGAATTTGGAATTCCTCTAAACCCCATTAATGGGACATCCCTCAAAAGGGCATCAGCCTATGTAGTTTTCTGCCATGTTAAATCAGAAGGCCTCTTGACTTTTAAATGTAGTAGCTTTTTGAAGTGTTTTCAAGTGAGTAATTCATTCATCCAACACTTGCGGCATTTCTGTTTTGCTGGGTGTTGGGGGTACAAGCCAGAGCCAGTCCCCACCCTTGAGGACTTCAGCATGCAAGAAAAGACGTGAATGGATGATCCAATCCCAACCTCATGGGGCAGCATGGTGGAGTGGAAAGAGTTTAGACTCTGGACTAAGGCTCACAGGTCAAGTCCAGCCCTGCACTGGCCAGCTGTGTAGCCAGGGATGGATGGGTTACATAGCCTCTTAATTGGAGCTTGGAGCCAGTTGCATAAAGTACTTGGTCTGTGGGATGAACCCAATAGATGGCAGCCTTCGCAGAATTCTAATTTTACCATGAGCTCTGCCAGCCACCAATTCCTCCTCCACTGGCTTTCAGAGGCAGTTGTTACCACATTGCCCAGAGCCTAACTGTGTTCTGCCTATCAATCCAGTTGGTGCTGTTCCTTCAACCTCCCACTTGCGAAAGCCAACTTTCCACATGACCGGAGAGAAAAGATTTCATTTTAGCCATCACTGACAGACGTCTTTATAATTGTTCCTCACATCCCAGCCTTCTTTAAGTAGACAGTCATTGGGCATCTACTATGTGTGGCAGCTTGACTTCAGTGTCATCCATTCTTAATGCCACCCTGGAAGCCAGCATCATTTAACCTCATCCTGCACACTGGGGAAACAGACATGGAAGAGTGAAGCTGCATGCCCATTACATACCCAGAAGGAGCAGAGCTGGCTTAGAACTGATCTGGTGGGCCTCTGAGCCTGTGCTTTTCCCACGGACTCCCAGAGGCTCCTGGGGCTAGAAGCACCAGGGATTTTTGCTGATTTAAAGTACTCACATCTTCAAGGGTTATGGACAGGCCTAGGGCTGTTTGCCCATGAAATATATGGCCCTTGAGTTATGTGCTTTGAGGTTCTGTGACAGCTTTTCACTGTTGTCCTGTTCTTTTCGTAAGCTCGGTATTTGTGCAGCCTCCACTCAGGTAAGTTTGATTGCATGCCCACAGTATGCAAGAGCTATGCTGGGTGTCAACTTTCTGCAAATGTAGAACTCCATGATGTCTGATGACCCCAGACAGAGCAAGGCTGATTATTCCCATTTTGCAAATGGAAAAACTAAGGTTCAGAATGAATGTTTCTCATTGTTTTCACTGGACTCAAGTAATTTTAGAGCTTTTTCTTCCAAGCAATATCTGTACTGGTTAGTGAGAGGCCTCTAGCACCTTTTCTGGGCCATAATCCCTTTCCTGGTGATCCTTCTCGCCTCACATGTATCCCTGCCTCCAGGAGGCTGTTATCCTCCGCAGTGTTTCCCAGCTTGACGACTTTTGTTAGCATTTTCCCAACTGTGTCTCTTGGAAGACTAATTCCACTGGATGTTACTAGGCTTTTAATAAAGAAAAACAAAGGGGGGTGCATATGCAAACGTGGCATGGCACTCTGTGATCAGGTTTGGCAGATACTGGTTACAGCCCAGTCACACAGTTGTCTGCTGCAGGACATCTTAGAACCTTCAGGATGCTGATGTGTTTTGGGCTGCTTGAAGGGAGCCACGTGGCTTGTAGCGTTTCCCACACATTTAATCACAGAATGCTTCACGGTGCTCTTGCAAGATGGGTTCCTTGGACACCAGCAGGGAAACTTTGACTGGGATAGTGGCAGCCGTGAGGCCTCACAGACCCTGGGGGTGGGCCAAGGGGGTGCTCAAGGGCTTCATTTGGGCCAGGAGTGTTTGATAATGGCTGCTTCTCTCCCCAGCAGCTCTCTGCAGAGGGGGCCTGCTTGGCTGTGAGACAAGATGAGAGTGTCCCGTGACTCTGAGATGCTAGGAGGGCTCTCCATCGTGCAGGGGAGAGGGCACTGTTTTCCAGTGTTAGTGCAGTGTACTGCTTGGCACATGCTGGCTGTCCAAGCCCTGCCCCCCGATGGCCAGGGGAAGGCTACGCCTCCTTGCTTCAGCACCAGACTATTACATGGAGGCTGGCTAGTTACAAGGAAGATGTTTAGTTTTTCATTTATTGAACATTTAAGCAGCTATCCTGTCCCTGCCCCATGCTGATGCTTTGGATATAGAGATGAAAACATTTGTCTCTGCCCTCAAGGAACCCACAATATCTTAGAGGAGGCAAACACATAAATAAAACATTGCAGTACTGTGTGAGGAGTCTTGTAATAAAAGTGTGTACTAGGTCTGCAGCTCAGAAGATGTCATCAGTTTGGCCTGGACAGGAGGGGCCAGAGCTTGAGCTGGTCTGAAAGGGTAGTGGAAGAGGATAGTATGTTCAAAGGCAGGCAACATGTCATATTTGTGGATTAAATATCATCAGGAGTAAGTTAGATACCTGTTTTTCTGATTTCTAATCCTTTGAATTGTGCAGAAGCAGTTTTTCACCCTGGAAAGAGCACTGATTCTTGTGTCAGCCCTAGCATGGGTGTTGGCTCAGCCACTTCTTACTGGGTAACATCAGGCAAGTTCCTTTCACTCCTGGAGCCTCAGTTTCCCTTTTGGTTACAACAGATAGCACTCCCCAAGGTGCTGAGGATCAGCAAGGATCAGACGAAAGTGAGAAAGCCCTTTTCACACTGTGTGGAGTTATATAGAAGTGAAAACTCTCCACGGTGGTTGCCTATGTGAAATCCCCTTTTTCCTCTCCCATCTGCTTCTATATAACCATGGCTGGGTGATTGAAGCCAGAAGAAGCAGCTTCTGGCCAGAATTAACAGCAGCTCAGACAGCTCTCCTGGCATTGGAGCCCTACAGATGCAAGAGTTGGCAGAGGATCCCCTCCCTCCAGCTGTGCCTGACTCTAGATGTTTGTGTCATTGGGATTCCCAGCAAGGTGGACAGAAAGAAGCAGGAAGACCTTCCAGCCAGTCATAGGGCCTGGTCCAGCAGGCAGAGAGGAAGCAGGAAAGCTGTCTATTTTGCTCTTGTGTTATAGCTGCCCAAAGACACCACCATGCAGGCCAGGCCCAGGCTAGATAGCTGTGACATCCACACTGACCTGTGTTGCCAAGATGGTGCCTCTTGAAGGCCTGGAACCCATCCTGGGAAGATTCTGCAGCCCAGACTGAAGGTGTTGTGTAGCACCATCCCTGCCCATCTGTCCTTGTCAATTTCACGCATGATAATCATGTCTTATTAACTAGTAGATCCTATGCAACATGTAAGGTGAATGCTGATCCTTTCCCTGATAAAGCTGATACAGAATTATGCAGGATGGGCTAGGGTTAGTAAATCTGCTCGCTGGGTAGGTGGATGTTGAGTTACCTTTCCTTGGCGGGGGGGTGTGGAGGGGAGTGGGAGGTTGTGTCTCCTGGAATAGTTCTGGAGAGCTTGCCAGGCTCCTACTGGCCTGAGGGGACTCTGCTCTGTAATATGCAGCCTAAGAGGGGATTAGACACTGCCTTAAATCTCAGCTCCTCAACTGAGAAGCCGATCTCTGTACAATGATTCACTAAAGCTCAGGGATGAGGGAAGGGAAATAAATACAAAGAGTCACAGGTAGTGGGAGAGAGCAGAAGCCCAGTTCACTTGCCTCTCTTCCTTCCAAAGCAGAGACCACATGTCCCTGCCACCCAGGGCTCCTTCCTCAGGGCTCCTGCCCAGTGTAAGATCCCTCCCAGGTTCCCAGTTTCTGTTGGAGCCCCCTCCCTAGAGCTCACAGACATGGGATGGCTATCCTCTTCAGGGAAACCTTGTCCCCACCCTCCTGGTGGCTGGGGTAAGGTTTGGCCTCACACTAAGGCTGCAGCAGGACCACCGTTTTCTTTGGTAAGAGACCAGGATGACATTTTGTTTGAGCCCTGCAGAGTGTTCCATGTTTCTTACCACCACACAATTTTATTATTTTAATACAGAGACTTGGTTCTTTGAAGGATTTTTATTTACCAAATGTATATTAAATAATGATGAATTTGTCTTCTCTGATTTTGCTCGTAAAATGCTGCTCAGATTGCTTCCACTGATTGATAACTTATGGAGCAAGTGCCTGTGGTGTGCCGGGCACTTCTATAAGTAGACTTGCCTTCTTCATGATAACCCTGTGAGGCAGCCTTAAAATTCCTTTACTACCGATTCAGTGACTGGCACGCAGATGTTAAGAAACCTCACCAAGGTCACGCAGTTAGCAAGAGACAGACAGTTTCAATGCAGGTCTCATCTCTCACTCTCATGAAGAGTCCACCTTTTCTCCATGGTGTCTTTGCTGCCACCCAGCACAGAGAGAAATGTTGAATTGGTGTAAATTCAGCCAACAAAAAAGCAAACAAAACTTTGTTAGCCTGTATGGCTTGTTCACTTTCTTTTTTTTTTTTTTTTTTTTTGAGGTTGGGAGGCACTTTACTATAAATAGCTTAAGAGATGATTTTTATTTCTTTTAAGAACTCTTGTAAGTCAGGGGAATGCCTCTTCTCCACCTTTCCTGGTATTAGGATCTCATGTCAGTGTGCTCAGCCCTATAGAGCATTTGGGGAGCAGAATGGTCAAAGTCCCGGTCCTGAAGCAAGTTGAAGGAGGCCAATGAGGTCTGTGGGGCCCCAGAGGGTAGAGCAAAGATATTGGGGAGACCACAGGAGTAGGGCCAGCTCTCCATGAGAAAGAATATTCCAGGGACCAGGTCTACTTGGGAGGGGGAGCATCCTCCAGATGAACCCCCAAAGACTGGTCAAGCCGAGGACAGCTGGAGAAGGGAATTCAGACTTTGGATGAGGAATGAACCAGGCAAATGGTTCCCAAATGACCCAATAGTGGAGGTGAGATGAGAAAAACAAGTACAAGACAATGAGTTTACCTGACACTAAATATATTCATTTTATAGGGTTAGCCTTGATTGTTATAAAAAGACCTAATACTGTTGGGAGAGAGGGCGATAGTGATGATAATTTTACTAATGTGCGAAATCCAGAAGTCCGAAGAACACTCTTCTAAGTCACTTTTGAGATTCTTTCCAGCGCCATGAGTCTGAAAATCTATGAAAGGGGGGGAGTGGTTCCTCAATAAGTTAAACGTAGAATTATCATATAACCCAGCAATTTTCCTCCTAGATGTATACCCCCAAATCGAAAATAAGTATTGAAACAAAAACTTGCATGCAAATATTCATAGCAACACTATTCACAATAGCCAAATGATAGAAACAATTTAGGTAGCCATCAATGGATGAATGGATAAGCAAGATATGGCATATATCCACACAATGGAATGTTATATACCCACAAAAAGGAAGTACTGACATACACTACAACATGAACTTCAAAACATAATGCTAAATGAAAGAAGCCAGACACAAAAGATCACATATTATATGATTCCATTTATCTGAAATGTACAGAATAAGCAAATACATTGATACAGAAAGCCCAGGATTGGGGAAATGGGGAGCCACTTCTTAATGGGTAGGGAATTTCATTTTGAGGTGATGAAAAAGTTCTAGAACTAGATAATAGTGATGGTTATGGATGTACTGTCACTGAATTGTACACTTTAAAATGGTGAAAATGGCAAGTGTCACATTCTATACATATACAGTGTGTGTGTGTGTGTGTGTGTGTGTGTGTGTGTGTGTGTGTGTGTTGGGGAACTGCAGCCATAAAGAAGGTTCTAGAACTGGAGGCTGTATACTAGTGTCACTGCAGCTTCTGTCAGTTGGCTTCATGGGTGAGATGGCCTCAGAGCAAACTGATTTTACTCCTCCTCAGGTCAAGAGCCTGAGTCAGACAGAATTCTCTGAGGCAACATCCATCAGGCCACCTGGAGCCACAGGCTCGGGGAGGTTGCGTGGTGGTGATAGCTTCCTCAGGTAAGTGAACCTCGATTTCCTCCTTGTTGGAGTGAGGGTTGACTCTCATTCAGTAGATGCTGTTTCGGGGCCCAGGTAGGCACTGGGGATGCACCAGGGAGCAGAGTGAAGTCCCTGCCTTTGGGGTGCTATGACCTACCAAGGAGATGACAGTCCTGGCTCACAGGGCAGTGAGAATTAACTGAGATAATGTAAGACAAGTTGTCAGCACAGTGCCTGGCATAGCGTAGGTGCTCATAGGGCATAGCCACCTTTTCTTTCTTTTTTTAAATTACAGTTGACATTAGTTTCAGGTGTATAGCATAGTGGTTAAACATTTTAATAGCTCATTTTCTCTTCCCATTCCTTGTGGGTCAGGACCATATAAGTTCTTTGTCACCAGCTGCAGTGCAGGGAACATTGTGCTCTGCTGGGGTGCAACTCTGCATTAATGAACCTGAGCTGATAGCAGTCAGGGGAGCTCGGTTATGGACCTTTTAACAGGGCAGGGATGCACCCGGCCAAATAAATTGTAAGAATGAACAAGAAATATTTGTTTATTGCATAGCAATGAACTTACACACATAATTCAGTTTACAAACCACAATTGTATGAGGAAGAATACAGAGCAAAGAAAGAATTGGACAAAAAAGCAGAAGGTGCAGACTGTGTTCTTTAGCCCTCTGTAATAGCTCTGTTTTGATCTACTTTCTGTCATGCACTTGAATATAGATCACTTAGCATTCCTGGATCACATTGACTTTTTTTAATTTAAAAAGTTTATTTTTAAAGAATTTCAGAAGTCATTATCAGTATATTTTGACATAACACGATGATGGCTTTATATCCTCTATTGAGAGTCCCAAGACCACCAGAGCCCTGTGGGGGTTCCAGGAGGCACAGAGCCTAGGGCTGGGGTCCCAAGGAGCCCTTCTTCTGACAGAAATTTCCCACCTGGAAAAACCCTCCAAATAGGCTCCTACTGACATTCCCAGTGGGCCCTCCAAGCTTCTTGAGCTTTTGACCGAGCTTGTAAACTGGAGGCCTGTGGGCAAGTATGCTGCACGATTGATCATTACTAACACTGGAATGATGCTTTTCTAGCTACAGCCTTGGTAATCAAAGTGTGGTCCATGGATCAGAAGCTTCAGCATTCCCTGGACACTTATGAGAAATTCAAGCATGCCCACATTACTAAGCCAGAATCTGCACCTTCTCAAAGTTCCCAGGGGGTGCATGTATATGCTGCATGTTGAGCAAGGGTGCTGCCCAAGCTGCCTTCTGTGCATTCATCATATCACTCATAACATTCTTATGAGCACCAAGATGCTGTCACCTCTTACACGGAGGGGGAAACAGACTTCAACAAACGAAATGGCTCACCCAAGTTCACAAGATGGTTAAAGTAGAACTGAGACTCACCCAAGCTTCTCATTCAAATCCAGTGAGTACTTACTGCGGTTTTACACATATACTAATTTAATTCTCTCATCCATCTGGAGTTACCATTATTACTATCTATGTTACAGATGAGGAAAGTGAGGCACAGAGAAGTAACTTGCCTAAAGATGTCACACCTTGATCTAGATTCCATACATGTATGGAATTGACCACTTAGGGATTGTAAGCAAGTAGATAATCTCCAGGGCACCACATTCATAATCATCCTGGCATAGTGGATCCCCACACAAGGTCCAATATCATAAAACCTGGATTTGGGTCCTTTTGATGTCACTAGAGGCCAAGAAGGCAGATCACCTTGAGGGACTCTGAGGCTTTGGTTTTCCCATATGAAAAATGGAGGGAATAACAAATGCTATTTGGCAAGGCTGTGGTGAGGAGTAATAAAGGAATAAATGCTGGAGTGTGTTGTAAACTGTAAAGTGCTGTGGGCATGATAGTCAGTGGATTTATGCTCCAGGGACCTTGGCACAATGGTGGAAGAGGAAGAAGCTCAGAGAACAGGGAAGTTGCAGTAGGTGGAACTTTGGGGTTGTCATGGGAACCAAAGCTCTGAGGCTGATCAAGGCAGGAAATACCATCTGGTTTTAAACATCAAAAAGCCTCGATTCACACTGGACTTATTTCTGTAAACAGCAGAATTCACATCATTCTGTGGCAGCAATGTCAGCCCAGAGCAATCTGGAGATTGTCTTTCCCTTGATTTGCCTGGTTAAATCTGGACAAAGCACCTCAAGTATTCCTTGTCCACCAGCTGTCACTTCTAGAGAAATGTGGACAAATCACTTAGTAAATCTGTGTTTAAATGGAAAGAAAACATGGCTAGAAGACATCGTCTCATTCCCTCCCTTACTTCACAAATCCTAAGAGAAGGCTGGTGTGCAGGGATGGTATGGGAGAGGCCTGGGTCCCCAGTCACAGCTGGTACTGGAAGGGCATTTAGAGAACATCTTACCTGTTGTCTTTCCTCGGAATTATTGGTGATAAAACAGGCCCAGAATGGGATGGTGCCTGCCAAAGGTCACACAGAAAATCAGAGACAAAACTGAAACTTGCACCTAAGTCTCTCAACTCTGAAGTCATTGTTTCTCCACTTTACTGATGGCATCTTCCTTTGATATTTGTTCCAGCGTCATAGTATTACTCCTCAGGAAGCATTAGGCTTGGGATTTCTCTGGTTCCCCCTGGGCTCTTCGAGATGAGAAGCAGAATGTTTCTCAAGTCCTACACCTCCCAGGGATTCATCAAAGGAAGCCATCATTTCTTTGTTGTTTCTATGGGAGAAACAAGATCTCTGTAAACTACATGAGCTCGAATGAATCAAGGTGAAATTGTAAAAACAAGAGGGCGATGCTCTTGAGTTTTCAAAGTCTGGAGGAATCTCCCAGTTTCATTGTAGCCCCCAAATCCAGCAGAGGTCTTCTGGGGATGAGGACTTTCATCATGGATGCTGCTAGGAATCATTTGAGCAGGGAGCACTACTGAAAATATAGGCCTAGGGTTGCTGCTGCCTTGCTGTGCAACTTGGCTTGCCCTCTCTGAGCCTGTTTTTCCCGTGTATAAGAGACAGGTTTGATGTGACCTTCCAGCTCTGACATTCTGTCACTTGATAACCATTTTCTAAGAAAGGAAAGGAGATCTATTGCTCCTAGAGTCACCCTGGTGCCTTGTTCATCAGCTGACACGTACTTGAGTTGAGAGGCATCCTCACTGGCACTTCAGCTACTTGCTGGCTGGGTATGGGGAGTTTCCTGTGAATGAAACTTGGAGAGAAACAAGTTCTTTATCATGTTCTCAAGGGAAGGGGGTATGTGAGATGACTGTATCCAGTCACAGCTTCAAGACCCTTAGCCTAAGCTGGCAGGTGGCACCCAAGGGTAGCAATGACAAAGCATATGCCCATGGTTGTGTTTACCTGAACTTACCACACCGCATTCTGACACCCAGGCTCTGCCCTCAAGTTTCTTGATTCTGTGTCCACCCACTGTGTTGGAGGCAGCTTCATCCCCTGGGAGTAGAGGGGATGTCTGGGGAGCTGGAAATCTCCTGGCCCCACAAAGCATATCCCTGGCTGTTTCCGGGTCCTGTTTTGATGGGACGCTGTGTCTCCCAGGTGCTCTCACTCACCTTCTGCCCTTGGGGTAGGTGATTTCCTTCCATCCCTTCCTCACTTGCTCAGAGCCATAGGAAACACTTCATAACTATCTCAAGGGAGGCCCCAAGCCTCAGCAACCAGGTCTAGGGATCCTTAGGGCTGTCAGGGATGCAAGAGTGCCTGAGCTGTGGGGAGGGAAGACCTGGACAGCACCATCTACAATTCATTTCCAACCTGGTGTCCAGGTCAGGAAATTGGAAACTGTGGCTCTTTAATATTTCCTAGGAGTTAGTGTTTCAGTCTGAAAGAACTTGAGAAGTGCCTAATAGAAGAGCTAAAAGTCCCAACACCAAATAGCTCCACGTTCCCTGTCTAACTAAAGGCAAGGGCATAGTAATCCTAGCTATTTGAGCCTGTAAACTGACTTAATCTCTTTGAATCTCTGAATTTTACAGTCTTCTCATGTGTAAAATGGGGATAATAAATTTCTATTCCTGTGTTGGTTGTGAGAATTAGATGAGAAAAAGTAATCCCAGAGTCTAGCACAAAGTGGATGCTTAAAAAGCATTTCCATTTCCACTCTGATCAAAGCTTCTTAGGAAAGGGATATATGGTAAATCTCATTTTCCAGGACAGGGTGAAACTACAGCTCAAAGAAATGTGGTGACTTATGAAAAATCACAAATTAGGTGCATGTCAGACTGCGGTCTAACATCTGACTACAAAGCTCTTTCTATCTCTCCACAACCATAAAATGTAGCACTTTCTAAACCCTTATAAAGAAATTATGAGAATGAAAATGAACTTGACGCATGTATATTTTCTTGAGACATGACACCTGAGGAAAGTGAGAACTGAGAGATGCCAACTTTCAACTTTTTATTTACTTCTTGTTCTTGCCATTTCCTGAGAGGGATCTGGTTTGGAAATCAACTTTTTACATGCATCTCTCCTTCATATTCTGCCCTGCTATTTCCAGCTGTGATGTTGTTTGTGAAGACAATGTCTAGTATGTTCTCTGGGAAGTTAACACCCCCCAAAACAAGGTCTTCTGTAGTGGTGAATACTCAGCCTGGGAAACAGAGAAGAGAATATCTCCCTGAGACAATAGCTCAAAATTGGGCCATGTAGGAAATGTGGAGAAAAGACCAAGTTTCTTTGTCTCTCTATAGTTATAGGCTTATAGAATTGAAATACAGGCAACCAAGGGAACATGACCTGCCCGAGGTCATAGAGCTAGTAAGTGGGGACAGACTTCTTAATAAGACACAAAAAGCACAGAGCATTGTAATAATAATAGTAATAGATTTGTGTACAAGTAAGTTAACGATCTCTTTTTAAATGAAGGGCACAGGTTAACAGGGAGAAGAAATTTATATCTAAATCTGACAAGGATTCATAAGAGATTAATAGCTAGATTATATAAGAAATATCTGCAAACCAAGAAGAGGAAGTTTCAGAAAGGCAAAAACTTGAATGATTGACAAATATATGAAGAGATAGACGCCCAGCTTCACCAGTAATTGAGAGAAATGTAATTGATAACAGCAAGATTCCATTTTATACCCATCAATCAAAAAAATTGGAAAGTTTGATAATGCTAAGTGTTGGCAACATGTGGGCCATGTTAAGTAGGCATAGCCATTTGGAGAGCAATCTGGCAGGTTTTAGTGATGTTGGGTGTGTGTCTGCTGAGGTGCTAGCCCTAGGTTTGTACGCTCTGAGGTCCAGTTCTTGTCTTTCTCCTGCTCTACTCTGTATTATGGGGGTCTGATCCCTGTAGGTTGTGTTTCCCAGCGTCTTTGTCAGCTACCTTCCACTGTAAGTAACAGACAGGAAGTTGGAGGGCAGGAGGAAGGAGGCAGACCTGAGCATCACAATGATAGTTGAATGCACCCAGTGGACAGAGCATTCAGAAGGCAGAGATGTCATCAAAGAGGAAAGGCTTCGTGGGGAAAGTGAAATTTAATTTGGGCCCTGAAAACTGGGTGTAGTTTAACGTTGAAGGAAAAACTTCCCAGGCAGAGGGTTTCATATGCACAAAGACACAAATGGCCAGTATAAAGCAGATCAGATCATCACAATGAGAGATGGTAGTCCTGCCCTCTGTCTTGGCAAATCCCCCAAATACATGTAACACATGTATGCAGAGATATTTTAAAATCAAAGCAAGCCCTAGTGACACTCTGGTTATGTGTGTTAGGGAGAAAATGAACCCAAAGTGAGTAAGATTTTTTCCAAAGTAGTTCATGTCATCGTCATGGATTGGGAAAAAAATAAATGCCTAAAAATAGACATAGACCATTAATTTTTCATTGATCATAATATCACTTTCATGAATATTAAAAATGTAGACTTTTGGAAAGAAATAATTTTCACAAAAAGAGAGAAGATATTTGAAAGGGTGTAGCATTTCTTTTTCATATCCCTTGATATCTTGTCAATCATTTAGGGAAGGTGGGCCAGTACCAGGTAGGGTATAGCGTAATAGGGTAGAATGCTCTGGAGGCTTTCTCACCCAGTTTGGAATCCCAGTTTTGCCTCTTTCTAGTTATAAAGTGTTAAGCACATCATCAAGTACATAGTTTGATACATTTTTTTAATTAAAATTGCTCACCACCAACATTCACCCCATTTTAAAAAAAGGAAACCGAGGCTAAGGGGCTTCACAAGTGCCAGCGTATTGGGAACAGAATGTAGTTCTCATATCTCTGTCTCTCCTTAGTGTATCCCACCTCCCTTCCCTGCCCCTAGAAGTTGTGCTATCAAGTGCCAAGGGTGCCTAAAGAAGGCCCTAGGACTCCCTCTGGGTTGTTCCTTGAGGATCTCCAAAGTGACAGTAAGTCAAATGACTCCCTTGGCGACTCATACCCAGCATAAAATGATGTCCAGAGTAGAACATGCAAGCTACAGGGGACTTTGCCGAAAGAAACAGCAAAGAAACAACATGAGGCATCTGGTACGCACTTTTAACAAACGGAACAAAAACAATATGAGAAGCTAAAAAATCAATAGTTCACTTACCCTTGAAGCTGTTGTGTGGTGGGAAAGACCAATTGGCCCCTTGAGTCCAGAAGTATAGCCCAAAGTTTCTCACTGTCCCTGTGCTGTCTTGGGAAAACCATCCAGCCTCTCTAAAACCCTATTTTCTCTTCTGTAAAATGGACATAAGAACACCTCACAGAATAATTAATGAGATAACATATGCAAAGGGCATTACACATTAGATTATATTGAATAGATATTCAGGGGATACAACCCCTGAAGCTGTGTGTCTGTGCCTCCCCTCTGCAGAGAGATCTGTAGCTCCCTCAGATTCTCTAAAGGGTCCCTAACTCCCCCCAAATAAGTTTATTTTTTAGACATAGGGTTTTATTTGGTTTCTATTATAAGGTTAAATCTAATATTGAAAAAATCAGAGCATAGATAAAAAAATTTGAAAAGGAAGAGCAATAGTAAACAATAGAAACCAAAATGTAGTGGTTTTTTAAAAAAATATCTTTTTGTTTTGTTGTTGGACTTTGTTTTTAATGAACTGAGTCATCCTTTGGCTAAACTCAAAATGAAAATATAAGAGGGAGAAAAATAGAGCCAAAGGCAATAAGAAAACAAAGAGCAAAGTGATAAAAGAAACATTTTTTTTCTTTAATAAAAGGAATACAAGTTCATGGGAAAAATACAAACAGTACAGAAGGATATAAGGTAAAAAAAAAATCTATTTTCACCTCTCTATTACCTCTCACCCTTGGCCTTATTAGCCAGAGATCACTGCTCTTGACAGCAAGAAACTTTTTATTTGTTATTTTCACATTGCCTGCAAGTGATTGAATCTGTCTTTTAAAGAAGATGAAATTTAGAAAATTCCCAGAGGCATCTAATTTGCCAAAAGATAATGAATATTGTATAAAAGAATTAAGTGCTTTCCTAGATCCTGACAAAGTAAAGATATCAAAGAAACTCCCCAAAGGAAGTCCAGATGGCCATGCAATTGAACTTTATCAAGCTCATTGGCCTGGCAGTCCCATGCCTTTGAAATACCCAGGAAAACCATCCAATGGAAAGCTACACTTGATACCTATAGTGAATTCTTTGTCAAACTGACCTAAAACTGGAGAAAACTCCATAAAATTGTTACCTTGTTCAGGATCCCTGTTGAACACAGAGGTAAAACTTCCTTTCCTTCCAAACTAATCCTTTAAACATGGATACAGATACATTCATCCAAAGTCAGGGGATCTTATGCCCACTTGTGCAGGGCGGTGCAATAAAAGGAAAAGACAATGTCATTGATCACGTAAAGTGAATCATCCCGAAGCATATGACAGTGTATGTTGTATTTCCCAATTTTAGAAGCATGTGAAAAACAATGGAATATGCTAGATTTTACTAAAATGACCTATGAAACTGAATGGCTGAAATATCAAGAAACTGGCAAAGAGAACTAAAATATCACTAAAGTCAGATGCCAGCCTCTCTGTGTCCTTTGTTATTTAATATAATATACAATTGGGTTTGGGGGTGGGCAGAGGGAATAACTGATTTCATTAGGAAAAAGCAAACAAAAAGATGTTGTTATTCAAAGGAGGAGGCTTGGAACAAGATTGGCTGGATGGGAGGTACTGCTTTCTGTCACAGTGTGCTCCTGAAAACCATGCCATAAATCAGATCCTTGAAAAGCAAATCATATTTACCCAGTAGGAGGATGTTATAATTGAAGCTTGCTTTGCTGATCAAGGATTCAGCATTAAATTATAATTATTCCTATATAATGTTCCCCGCACCCCCCTCCCCACGCCAGCAAGCTATGCCAGCCACAAGGAATCACGATCTCTGTGGCTGACTCCAGCCCTCCCCCACTGTCACCTGGCCCTCAGTACCCCCAAAGAAAGAGTAATCCTCATCCCTTTGTGAGGAACCTCATGAAGAGCCACATAGAGAGGACTTCGGTGTGCCAGCTTCTCCCCCCACAGTAGAAACACGTTGCAGAAGTTGTCCAGGTAATAATGAATAACATATACCTATTTACTCAACAAGCACATACTGCATGCTTTGTGTATGCTTATGGAAAGGGACCCAGAGATGTAAACTAACTATACAATGCAGTGTGGTGCCAGAGTCATTCCAGAATGTGCTGTAATAAAAAATGAAATAGTGTACTTCATCCAATCTAAGACACCATCATTTTGTGTATCACCAAGAAAGAAAAAAAATACTGCCAATTATAAGATGCTGTCAGTGGCAAGGTGCATCCAGACTCCAAAGAAGAATAAAAATGTATGTCTTAGAATGGGTGAAATGTGGTAATTAACTTTTAAAGAAGTGATATGATATCTCTCAGCATGAACCGAGCTTTATGATGGGAAGTGAGAAAAGGTAGCAATTTTTTCTTCTGGAATGGCTAGAGGAGGTATCATAGGGGAGGTGACATTTGATTTGGTCTCGAATGATTTTGCCAGTGGGAGAAAGAATGGGAAGAACATCCCAGGTCGAAGGAATAGCATGAGCAAAGGTATGGAGGCAGAAAAGGGCAGGCATGTTTATGGACCAGTTAATGTATTCTAGATAGTTAGAACATAGAGGTATGGGGAGGGAACTGGAGTGGGAAACATTGAAGGCAGATGATAAATAGCCTATAACCCAGTCTTGGGAATTTGTACCCTATAGATAACAGGGAGCCATAGGATCTTTTGAGTTGGGAGAGATTTGATTAGAGCTAAGCTCTGGAAGGGTTAGACTGGCAGGGTAGAAGAAGCCTTTGTTGGAGAAGAGTAAGACTAGAGGCAGGAATACTATTACAACCAGCCAGTTTGGGGATGAGTGGAGAGAAAACCAAGGGATGCACACAGGATTCATGTGATGAAGTCAGATTGTAAAAGGCTAAGGCAACCATACAGCTCTGAGAATAAAACATCTATAACCATAAACCACAATATGGATGAATTTCACAAACATAATGTTGAGTGAAAGAAGCCAGACACAAAAGAGGACAGTTGGTGATTCCATTTGTATTAAGACCAAGAAAAGGCAAATGCCAATCTATTGTGTTAGCAGCCAGGATGATGGTTACCCTGCGGGATGGTGGTGACTGGCAAGGGATCCAATGGGGGCTTCTGGATGTGGGTAATGTTCTGGATCTTGATGCGGTTTACACAGATGTCTCACTTTGTGAAAATTCATTGAACTGTGCATGTAAAACTTGTGTAGTTTTCTGTATATATGTTATAGTTCAATACAGTTAGTCCCCTATGGCCCCCAAAAACTTAGACCAGAAAATTAGGGAGAGAAACTGAAATAGGGGTCCAGAATGGAGGAACCTGCTGGAACACACGGCACTCAATCCAAGAATGAGCTGAAGTTTTGGGAGAACGTCGTGGACCAACCAAGGGGCTTTTGGAGGGTGTTCTTGAGCAAGCATAGGTGGGTGATGAAGAGAACAGAGTTTTCTCACCTCCAGGCCTGTGACAGAAACACTAGACATTTTAGTGGAGCAAGCATAACTAAAGGGGAGATAAAGATGAGGAGAGTCTCAAAGGGCGTCTAGATACTTTCAACGAGCCCATGTATCCAGGTCCATGAAGGACCTGTGAGGGCAGGGCAGGGAGTTGATGATCCAGAGGGAACACCTAAGGATCTTTGGGAGATAAGTGAAAGAAAGAACTAGGTGGTGGAGAATGCCACAGAGTTTTGCTGTTCTGAGAGGCTTAACAGGTGACTTCAGCAGTAAGGCATTTGAGTGTTGACCCTTGGCAACATTTGGGAAAAAATATTATACAAATGATGTGTGATCCCATAGAGAAGAGAGGGATAGTCCCTAGGAGTGGATGTGGGTTCACCAAGAACCAACCCAGCCAGAGTCACCTGTATTTGTGGGGTTATTGGTCTGCAGGTCAGAGAGATTGAGATGCATCAGACTTTCATGATATGGGAAAGCAAGGTGGGGGGAAACACAGGCTGTAGAATGTGGAAGTTGGAATTTTCAGTGGGTTTAATCATAGGACTAGAAGGGTAGGTCCCTCCTAGTGTGGGCAGTCACAGAGCTTTGTCTCTGGCTTTCTGCTTTTTTAACATTTGACCACTGCTTCAGGTTAAGAAAGAAAAGCAGATTGTCCAGTAAGAGTGGCATTGAAAGAGATGGTAAATGTGAGAGAAAACAGATCCAAGATGTAGGATGCCCTCAATAGACTGTACATTGGGACATAATCATGAATGAAATGTTTCAATGCTGTCCATAGGTTCCCGAATTAAACTGCTGATAAATAGGATCAGAGAGATCTGGCTTGCTGTTCATTTGAAACAGCACAGTAGCCCCATAGAAAACAAATCTGGGGTTCTCAGAGTGGCACAAGCTTTGTATGATCCAAAGTCATGATATGGCTGTTAGCAAAATGCAGATGACTCTGGACTGCAAAGATAGCAGAGACAGCAGTCCAGAGGCCTGAGCAGCATTCTTTACTTCTTTAAGACTGTTTTCTCCTCAGTCACATAATGGTTTCTCCAAGGAGAGATATGTGAAGTAGAGGCATATGCGGGAGTTTGGGGTCAGACAAAATGGGTTTGGGCCCTGTCACTGTCTCTGCTGAGTATTATTAGGCACCTCATTTAATCTCTCTGGACTTCAGTCTTGTCATTTGCAAAACTGGGATCCTAACATCTATTTTTTAAGCAGTTGTGAAGATTAAGATGATGCATGCAAAGGTGTCTGGCACAGAATAGGTAGGTGTTTAATAAAAGGTAGCTATTATTATTACTCAAACTGTGTCACCAGACCACATTTGATGCCTAAAACCCAATTTTATAGTTTAAAAAACATGCCTTGTGAAAAGGGAAGAGCAACTTAGATTCATTAAACTAATCTTTTTCGAGGCCATCATTCAAAACTTATCCATTAAAAAAAAGAAATGAAAACAAACAATGTACTTCAGAAAAAATCCCACCTGAGCTACCTGGTTGAAAGAAACATTTCAGTGTAATCACAAATATGAAATATATGGGAAATGTTTGCAAAGATGGCTTGTGATTTCTTTTTAAATGGGAGTTAGAGGTAACAGGTCAGACTGGGAACAGGGTGTTGGAAACTGGGCCCAGGCCTGGGAGGAGGGAGCTTTAGGAGAGTAGATATGAGCAATTGACAGCAGGGTGTCTAAGGGTGTTCAGCCCAATACAGAAGGAGGACAGACAGCAGGGGGAGGCCTGGTTAGTCTTCCAGTGTCAAGATCCTGCTCAGAGGAATGGGGTGTCCTTCTGCTAGGCAGCCAGTGGACCATGAAGCCCCAAAATCTTCATAAAGGTAAAAGGCATCATGTCTTAACACAGCCCCAACCTCTGAATTGTGATTTAGAGACTGGCTTCTGGTTTTTGCGTGTAAGGAGAAGACATGGGAGAAAGGATTGCTAAGAAGGAAGGGTTTGGAAAGAAGATAAGAATTTAAGCCATAGAGACCTGAACTGACATTCATCACTTTCCAGGGGTGCACTCATGACCATGTTGTTTTCTAAAGTCTCTACTTCATCTCTTATAAGGTAGATGAGCTTGTTAGAATCAGTGTTTATAACAGCTCTGGAACTTGGCATCTGCCAATGTGTTTTATTCCCACTATTAAGAACAGTTATTAACCTAGCCACTTCTTACTACTTTCTCTGTCTGCACCTGATCCTTGTTGTCTTACCTGGTTTATTGTAATAATCTCCTAATCAGTTTCCCTTCTATCCTCCTGCCATATCAACTGTTCTTCACTTGGCAGCCAGAGTGATCTTGTTGAAATATATCAGATCATGTCACTGCTTGCCTCAGTACCCTCCCGTAGTTCCCACTTCATTATGTGCAAGCCAAAGTCCTCACATGCCTAGGTCCTACCTGATCCCACCTGCCTTTGACCTTGAGTGCTACTGCTTTTTTCCTTGCTCCAGCCACACTCACCATTCCTTGAACATGCCAGGCACACTCCTGTCTCAGAGCTTCTGACCTTGTTTGTCCCTCTCCTTGGAATGTCATTTGCATGTCTTGCTTATTTACCTCCTTTAGGTCTTTGCTGAAAAGTCACTTCAATGTGTCCTTCTATGGCCTCCCATTTAAAACTGCAGCTTCACCCTGTCAGTCTCAATCCTCTTTCCTGCTTTATTGTTTATAGCATTTTTCATAAACTGACATACTAAAATATTTTCTTATTTCTGTTTATTGTCTCTCTCCATTAGAATGTTGATTGTATGAGAACAGGATTTTAGTTTGGCTTCATTATTCCTATATCCTCAGCTCCTAGGATACTGACCAGCACATAGCAGACACTGCAAAACACTGGTTGAAAGAATGAATGATTATTATAAAGCAAAAGTCTTGACTTCAACTCTGAGAAATGTGGACTTGAGGCTGATGACCGAGGCAGGAACTCAGAAGCAGGAGGCACACCAGGGATTCAGTTATTCAAACTGGAACACAGGCCAGGTTAGGACCTGAGAACCAGAGGGATGCCTAGGCATCAGAAGTAGGGCAGGAGATCAGAGCTTGGCCTTAAGCCAGGCTGAGGGAGAGTGAGTCTGGTGCTCCTCAGGTCGGGGCTGGTCCCAGGCCACATATCTTTGGGCCAGGTCACTCCGTGGAGACAGAGGGCCTAAAAGGCAGGTTGCCAGGCAGGGCCTTTAACCACTTAGTAAATGTCAAGCACAGTTATCCCAGCTCTCAACTTATTCCCAGATGTAGGTGTCAGTGGATATTCCATATTGGCACAACTTACAAGGAAAACACAAATGACTAAGGGAAAAAAGGAAAAATGAAAATGCTTTCAGAAACCTGAGCTGAGAGGTTGAGGAATGGCAGGTGCCAGAAGCCTATGACTAGAAGATATCTGTGCTGTCAAGTGAGACACCAGCTGAGAGAGCATCTGGGGATTACATTATTCTCTGGACCATATTTTTGGTGGAGATGCTCAAGTGAGCTCTGTCTAGGCAAACCCTCTAGTTTGAGAGGAGAAAAAGCTAAGTGCAGCCAGTAAGGTGGTGTTTGCAGAGCCCTAGAAAGAGAAATTGGGGCAGGGAGAATTTGGCCAGGTTTCCCCAGAGCTGTCCAAGGTACTCTCCAGGACTTGGGCTCAGCCTCCCTTCTTCTTCATGCTTCCTGAGAACATAGACTAATTCAGGACTGCCCTACCTCAACCCAGAAGAGCAAGTTTGTGGACACAGTCTGGTCCAACTCCTTCAGCACATGCCTGAAGGAAACAAGGTCCACAACAATCCACAGTCAGGACAGAGCCCCTTCTGCCTGTTAAGAAAGCTATTTCCCTTCCTGATTCCCACTGCATTTTGTAGAGCTCCTGCCGGCTCTGGGTTCCAGTCCTCCCTGGGTAGCGCTGTATATTTTGACAAACTATGGAATCCCTCTGAGACTCAGTGCATTCATCTGTAAAGTGAGGATGATAAAGACAGTACACGATTCAGAGTGTTATTGTGAGGATTACATTATAAGGCATGTAGTTAAGTGTTCTGTGAAGGTTAAACTCTCAACCTTGTTACAAGGTCGTCACTATCACCCACAACAGTTTGTTCAGGATCAAGGATGTTTTCTGATTTGATGTCCTACTGTGCTCCCCTTATAATCACCCCTTAGGATTTTATATTTTAATGACCACGATTCCTATTCCTCAAGCATGGAGAGGCACACGGGGACCAGAGCCTTAGGTCAGATCACAGGACTGCTTTGCTTAAGGTTAGCCAGTGCAGCCAGCGCGCCCTGGCTGAGAGAGGGCTAAGCTGTGTGCAGCAAGGAGCGCGGACCCTCTCTGGCTTGAGGGCAGTGCTCGCACCCGGGGATAATTTTAGGGCGGAGCCCTTCGGGAGTGAGGACGCGGGGAGGTCAAATGCCTGGAGGGGGCGGTAGCACACTCTAGGTGAGGACTCCAGTCTTGCCTGCGTTTGGCAAAGGGCGGCTGCTCCGACTAGTGGGGAAGAGGGGGCCCTCATCCAAGGCTCTAAGGGCCGGCGGAACACCTGAGCACCCAGGGGGTGTTCGAGCGCCGGCCGCATCTTAGACCGCCCCTTCGGGCTGCGTCGGGGTCCCCTGGGTACGCGCGCACAGCAGGAGAGCGTAGGCTGCAGGTGCTTCTAGGACGCCTCTGTGGCGAGCTCGCCGCCCAGACCTTCCCAGCTAGACCTCCGAGAACCGTCCCAAACCACAGCGCAGGTGCTGCAGGAAGCGCTCGGCGAAGCGGCGGTGGCCAGTCCTCATTCTCCAACCGCTGTCCGAGGGCGCTCAGGTCCCCAGTGGTCTGCGGGCAGCAGGAGCCCGCGCGGCGGAGGGCCGGGGGCGCGTGTGTGCGTGTGCTGGCAAGGCGGCCCTCCCCGCAGCCGCCGCAGCGCCAGCGCCTCCCCCTCCCCCGGCGCGCACGGCCTGTCCCCGTCCCCGGAGGCGGCCCGAACCGCCGCTGTGCAGCCTCGCCTTCGCCTCCCGCGTTTCCTGCCGCCTGCCCTCCCCCGGCCGGGCTCCAGGGGCTGCCGCCGAGCGACTCCCGGCGGGAGAGCGGCTCAGAGCGCGCACGCGGGCGGGCGGAGGCGGCCCGGTTCGGGGAGGCAGTGCCGAGAGAGGCGCGCGCGGAGACGCCGGCCCCCCTCTCCACGTTTCCTCGCTCGCTCCCGCCTCCCGCACTCCGCTCTCTCCCACCCCTTCCCGGCGTGATTGATCCGTCACGGGCGCCGCCGCTGCCGCCGCCGCGGCCGTTCCGAGCTGAGCCGGAGCCCGAGCCGGAGCCAGGGCCCGGGCCGGCGCCATTGCGCGGGAGCCGCGGGGAGAGCTTGGCGCGGGGCGGCGGGCCGGGCCAGGCCATGCGGGCCGAGTGAGCCGGCGCCCGCAGCCCGCGGCGCGGCATGGCTTCTCCGCGGAGCTCCGGGCAGCCCGGGCCGCCGCCGCCGCCGCCGCCGCCACCGCCGCCCGCGCGCCTGCTGCTGCTCCTGCTGCTGCCGCTCCTGCTGGTGTTGGCGCCCGGGGCCTGGGGCTGGGCGCGGGGTGCCCCCCGGCCGCCGCCCAGCAGCCCGCCGCTCTCCATCATGGGCCTCATGCCGCTCACCAAGGAGGTGGCCAAGGGCAGCATCGGGCGCGGCGTGCTTCCCGCGGTGGAATTGGCCATCGAGCAAATCCGTAACGAGTCGCTCCTGCGCCCCTACTTCCTGGACCTGCGGCTCTACGACACAGAGGTGAGTGTCCGGCCGCCCGCGCCGTCGGGACTGTGGAGGGCAGTGGAGTGGGGGGTGGCATTGTCGGACAGAGGCAAGCTTTGGTCCTTGCGCAGAGCCCTGATTGACCCGTCCGTGCCAGCCGAGAGCATCGCGGGCTGGTGCTCAGTGCTCGCCCCCCGGGTCCCGCCGGGGTTGGCTGGCACAGCTGCTACCAAGATTTTCTTCCTCTGGGATTGAATGTGTGTATGTATATGTATGCGGTGTTGACTAGGGTCTCTTTTAACCAGAGAAGGAGTGGAGAGGTGGGAATTGGATCCCCAAAAGGCCTGTAGTGGTTGCCCCTGCCCAGGTCCCGCTGGTGGAGCTGTGGAGTGCCGGGTGGTAGGAACAGGCAATTGACTGCAAACTGGGCCACCTGGGGCTAGGGAAGGCACGGGCCTGCTCGCGATCCCTCAGGAGAGCCAAAATGCACGTTGAGGTCCGGAGGGCTGCGGGACCCCAGAGGCCAGCGCGCGCAGCAGGGCAGGGCGCATGGTGCGCGCCCGCAGCTCAGAGTCCGCACCGTGCGAGCAGGTATGGGGCCACTGGCTCTGCGGCGCTGCTGCCTAGATGTGGTTGACGCTGCGTTTGACCAGAGCGGTTTTATGGGGAGACCCTTCACCCTCACCCCCGGGTTAGTTGTTCAGAGAGTTCCGTGAGCTGATCTTGCCCTGGACTTGCGGGGGTGTCCAGCGCACCGCTGCTGTTGGCTCGGCGGCTGCAGGTGCAGTTTCTCTGGGCGCAGACTTGAAGCACGGACTTGGAGCGCAGCGGCGAGCTTGCCCTCCCGGCCTCCTTCTCCGAGGGGAGCCGAAGGGCCAAGAGCGTCCTACCCCAAGCCCTCTCCTCACGCCCTCGGCTTGGGTTCCGGCTGAAGCCCCAGCGTGGACCTTCACTGCAGCCTGGGGGTTGAAGTGCGCAGAGGGGACTCGGAGGAGCGATCGCCAGCAGCGCGAGGTCGGGTTTGCGAGATTTTCCAGACAGAGGAAGCCCCTATGCTCCGGCCGCAGAGTCTGAGACGCGGCCTGAAGGGGGCAGTGATTTCCTGTGCAGTACGCAGGTTGGCGCCTGTTCCACCGCGCCAAGCCCGCCGAGGCTCTGGATTTGACCCGGACTTTCCGGGGCTCTCCGGGCGCTTGCGCTAGAGAGCCCAGGTGTAGACCCCGTCAGAGAGGAGAGTCACACTGCCGCACTTATGGTGCAGCCTATGCTCTGCTTCCTTCTTTCTCTGGCTCCCCCCACTCTCCCAGAGAAAGAGCAGAAATCTGTATTGCATCTTATCCCCTCTCCTCCCTCCCCTACACACTTTTTCAGGGATGAGCCAGCCTGCCTGCGCTGTAAATAAAAGGTGAAGGAACGGGTGACATTTGGTGGTGGTGAGCTCAGGCTGCTGCAAGCGAAAGTCTTCCTCTGCCCCGGGAGGATGCAAGCTGGGGGGCTGTGCAGAGCTAACCCGGCTGTGGAATTATTTTTGAATGACATTCCCATTGCTCCCATCTTTGCTAGAACATTTCAAGTTCTCTGGAGTACTTGCCCCACACACTAAATGGAGAGGGCCATGCAATTATACCGAGATATGTATTCGGGCACTGTTTCACTACTGCTTCCATATATATATATATTGGAAGGGACATGGGAGAACCAGTTCTTTAGAGACAAAAACATTTGTAGACAGGGCAGCCCTGCTTGCATCATCACCAAATCAGGTCAGCTGCATAATGTTTTCATCATCAATTTATCACTTCAGAAAGCTTCCCTGAAAGAGATTTCATATTAGCTTGTTTGTGGCAGCAAAGGAATGGGTGCTTGGTTTCAGGGTGTGGGTTGAAGCTTTTACATTTTATTTTTCAAGTGTGTCTTGATGACTTTCTGAGTGAGAAGGCCTAGAGTCAAGAGGATGAGACAGTCAGAAGACTGTTCAGTTGGTGGAAATATGTAGGAGGCATTGGGAAGGAGGGCAGAGGGTAATATCAGCCTCATGCAAACAGGGATGCCTCTCTAGCTGTGTAAAGGAGCACAGAACATGGGCTTTGGGGTGCGTTGGACCGGGGTTCTAGTCAGAAACAGGTTAATTTCCCCCTGGATGACCTTGAGCAAGATATTTAATCTCTCTAAGCCTAGATTTCCACATTTGAAAAAGTGGGACTGTTATATGTACTCTGAAGGGTGGTGATGTGATGCTTAAGGGAAATAATAGGCCAGAGTGGAAAATACCTTGAGCTGGCAGACTCAGAGGCCAGTGCTCTGTCTGGCATGCTGTAAGCACTAAATAAATATTCCCTACCTCCCTTCCTTCATTTCCCTCTGGTGTGGATTCACAAGTAAGACATTGAAACATTAGTTGTAATAAATTGGTCACAACTAAAAGATTAAGATTGTTTGTTTGTTTTTCTTGCTTTTGTAATTTCCTGAAGAGTCAGTGAAGTTACCCCAAACACGAAAAAAGAATTCTGGCTTACAATCAAATCATTATGTTATCT
Source organism: Eidolon dupreanum (assembly GCA_028627145.1). NCBI lineage: Eukaryota > Metazoa > Chordata > Mammalia > Chiroptera > Pteropodidae > Eidolon > Eidolon dupreanum. Next base: position 138,263,548 of record CM053509.1, on the reverse strand, counting down.
CCTGCTATAAGGTATCACGTTTAGGAGAATGCCCCAGTGATATAATACCTAATGTTTTCAAGTGGTCCAACTTTAGGGTAGAGGTACTTTCTCTCTGAGCCAAAGTAAAGGAAGGATCAGTCCGGGTAACTGCAGCAAAATCTGCAGTCATCTAAAGGGTGTTTGGGGCCTGTATTAGAGTGTCTGGGGCCTGTTTTATTCACATGGGCTGTATTTTGTGGATTGTGTGTACATCCTAATCACTTGTTCGCTGTGTCACTTGTCTGTAGACTTAAACATGAGATGGATGTGGTAAACAAATTTGGGCTACCTTTTCTGACATTTGCTGTCAGTCAATGGCCTGAGACTATGGGCAGCCAAATGGACCTCTGTCCACATAGCCTTCCGAGAGATGGAGATTTAGCAAGGAATGGGTTAAACTAATCATTGAGACAGCTAGGTCAGTAAAGGAGTCTTCTGCATGCATTTATCCAGATTGACCCTCTACTGTAACTAGAATAGCGACAGACATTCAAAGTTGCACTAATGCCTTGTGTTTGTACAAATGAAACGTCCCAACAGAGCATCTTCTAGTCAGGACCTTTTCTCTGGTGTACCTCAGATCACTTTAGCAATATCTCTTTGTGTCTTCCAAGGAAGAGTTGAGTATATAAAAATGTAAGCAAGGTAAGTGAAAATACATATAAAAGGAAGCATCAGAAACCACATAGAACAATGGAAGTCACTATACCAAGAACCTGGGCTAATATGCTTATTGCATTTTTGAGCATTAAATTTTAACCCTGAGCTTCCTGGTAGTCAAGGTAAAAAGGTAAACATGGTAGGTTACATTTCTTATGTGTTTGATTAAAAGACTGAGGGACAATGTCTTTTTTAAAAAAAGTTTTACAGGAGCTTCAGGAATGTTTTCCATGTGGTTATATCTCATTCTTTGGTAGCCACATTAATAAAAAAAATAAGAACCAAGAAATGAGGTTTTAAAAATGTTGGTTTTTCTGACTTGATTAATGTTCACTTTAGAAAAATTGAAAATTATAGCGAAGCATGAAGAAAGATACTAATTTCTTATAATTCACCTACACAAAGATGATTACATCTAATAATTAGCATTATTCCCTTCTAGTTGCCAGTGTTCACTACTTATGTACTTGAGATCTTATTCTATGTGCTCTTTTATATTTTGTTTCCTTCAGTCAATATTATATCACAGGTTATTTCCCTATGTCTTCAAATCCTCTTTGCAAAGATGATTTTTAGTGGCTGTTTCCTATTCTATCCTATGGGTGCACCATAAGTATTCAATTGTTCCCCTCTTGTTGGATTTATGTTTTTCCACTTGTGACTATTTTAAATTATTCTGTAATAAATTTAGGAAAAGTTTAGGAGCCAAAGGAGCACATTCCAGGTGTGCATCTTTCAGAAAACCCACACCAATGCAGGGATTCAGCTTAGAAAACCCAGAGAAAACTTAGTGCCTGGTGAGCACCTCCATTTCTTGAGTAGTTTTGCCAAATATCTGTTCTCTCATTTACTGTGCTTTAGAAAGGACCCAAACTGCTGTTAGATGGAGGTTGAGCTTTTCAAGGAGGGCCGAGTACAGTTCAGCAGGCATTCATTGAGTACCTTTGCAGTTCCTGGTACAGCAGAGAGGAGTAAAGCTCTGCCCTGGACTCAAGAGAGAAGCTGGTCCATAGGAGAAAACAGAGCAAGCATTTCCAATACAAGATAGAAAATGATTGTAGTGATTGTCACACAATTCTATGAATATAATAAAAGTCATAGAATCATATACTTTAAAAGAATGAATGTCATAGTACATGAATTACAGCTCAATACAGCTGTTCTTAGAGATAAAAAGAGAAAATGACCTATTTTAAAATCAAGATCACATCTTATAACCCCATTACCCATCATGGTACCTGGCCCTTAGTAGGTGTATTGCTTAGGACTCATGTTGCAAATGACAGAAACCCAACTTTAACTAGTTCATAAGACTGAAAAATCCTGGTGTGGTGCTGTATTCAGGCATGGCTGAATCCAGAGACTTAAATATCTTAAAAAATCTCTCTCTCTGTCTCTTAGCTTGGATTTTCTCTGTGTTTGGCTTCACTCTTAGTCAGGCTCTCCCTAGGAGGTAGCACAGATGACTTCTAGCAGCTACAAATTTACACATTCCTAGTTTAAAAGTTCCAGTAAAAAAGAGTGTTTCTCTCCCAACTGTTTCAGCAAAAATCCCAAGCTCAGCTCTCACTGGCTTGAATTGGGTCATTTGTCCATCCCCAAACCAATCATATGACACTGATGGGCCTGAGACATCTGTCAGCCTTTCATGGAGCTGAAACTGGCAGTTAACAGTAAACATTAGGTCATATAGTCTAGAGATGTAAGCATAGGATTTAATGAAATGTTTCAATTACTTTGGTTGTCACGTAGCTTATAGTCAAAGATTAAGAAAATACATTACTCACTCATAGTCAAATATTATAAAGTATGTTACTCACGTGCTAGAGGCCTGCCTGTAAAGCAAGTTCCAGGAAAAATGTTTGAAAGTAGACTTTTCTTGAGATAATAGAAAAATGTAGCTAGTTAAGCACAAAACAATGACAGCTTAAATAATAACAATGATCATAAGACATTTAGTATCTGCCTTTTGCTTTAAAGATAATGTCACTGATATACAGCAGTCATGACATACCTTGCAGAATCTTGCTTCTTCAACCCAGTTAGATCACCTGACCACAGTGACGAAGTCACCAGAGGATGACATCGGGAACTGAATTAATCAGACTAAGGAAAACCACTAAAGCTTATACAAGAATTAATGAATCAGCTTCCCCCATGACCTCTAACACCTAACTCTCAATCTCTGCCTTTGAAAACCTTTGAACAATTGAAGAGTTTGGATTTTGAGTGCTAATTTGCTACTCTTTGGGCTTGGCATCGTACCAATAAACTGCCTTAATTTCCCCACTGCAAAACTTGATATTCAATGTTTGGCTCTGTTGCACTTCAAGTGGGCAGACCTTTAGTTCAATAACGGGGAGAGGAAGGTGAGGTCAGCCCCATCCAACTACATGAATACAGAGTGGAGAAGAGGTGATTTCTCGAAGGACATTTGAAGTTGTTTAAGGGGTGTGGACACCAGGTGGGTCTGATTGCAGATATCCACAAAGGCAGGCACTTTGGAAATGCCAAATTCAAGAATGAAACAATAGATGCCAGGAACATTAAGATAAAGAGATCATATTGAGGTCAAGGGGAGCCTCCTGGAGGAGAAGTAAAGATGGGCCTGGAAGGTGAATGTAATGTTGACACAGAGAGGTGGGGGCTCAGGAAAATGGAGATTGGATCCCAGGAAGGATCCCCTAGATCACAGCATGGAGGCAACAAAGTGTGAAGTGTTTTTGAGGAGCACCGACTTATGTTTTTAGCTGACTGCAGGGTTTCTGGAGGGAAAGATAGTCTGGTGTTAGGTGTGGAAGGCCTTGAATGCTATGTCAAGAAAGTTGGACTTTATTCTGGAGCTGTGAGGAGCTGTGGGGTTTTTGAACATGCAACAGATGAGCCTGGTGACTGAGAAGCCAGGAAGCTATTATAATATTCGAAGGGATAGATGCTGAGGCTTGAACAGCGATGGAGAAGCAGTGAGGGCATGTAGAGGAGAATGGGCAGCACTAAGACCTAACAGGGCAGGAGAAGCAACAGAGAGGGAACCGTGGGGACAGGGGACATCTGACAGGTAACCCAGTCATTACCATAAGTTGCACTGTAGGGGAATGAGGAGAGAACTTCCTCATAGGGATAAGGCTGGGCACAAAATTGCCAGCTCCAGCTCCAGAACCTTCAACTCCCCTAGCTCATAGCACATGTTGTATGAGCATCTTGTATCCCCATTGGACACCACTTTCCTGCTTGGTAACCTTGGGTAAGGCACCTTTGCCTTTCTCTCTTCATCGATAAAATGGGCCTGATCTACTAACTGCCTTATAGGATGAGTAGGGAACAAATGAGATCATCCAGGTTAATGATCAAATCAGTACCTGGTATACTGGGAGTGCTTGGTAAATTTAAACTGCTATATTGTCATCATTGTTGTTATTCCTCTACCATATGGGGATACTTATGCTGACTTCACAAGGCTGAAATAAGGAATAAACAGAATGGATGTAGAACTTCAAAATACGATGTAAACGTAAAACAGTACTACCTGTAATCTTGTTTTCCCACACTGGTTGCCGAGAGGAGTGTTGGAAAGAGGGTGGGAGCATGAGATCTTTATTAATGTGTATCGCCCCCACACATCTTCCACTCTGCTGTGTGTCACGGCCACATTTGCCCCTTTCTCCCCACTGAACAGCAGCGCTGTGAGGGCAGGGGCAGTTTGATTCTCCAGTGTCTTACATGCAGTGAGCATCATGGAATATTTGCTGAACTGAACGGTACGTGAATAAATTAGAATGTACGTTCTGAGTTAGCATCCCATAAAATGAATGGTTTGTCTGGACCACTTCCCCAGGGTCTTCACCCTCCCCATCCCCATCACCACAGGACTTAGGTGACCCCTTATATCAAGATTAATTTGACTGCCAAGCTGTATCTGCCTTCTGCATATTCCTACCAGCATCAACCCCTGAACTTCTCCAGTATGAAGGCAATGCCTTTGGCCCTGCCAGCCCCCGACCAGTTCCTCAGCCCTAGCCAGGCACCCATGGGGGTGGTGTGGGGGTGGAACTAACTAACACACTTGGGCCTGTTTAGTACTTAGTATTGGGCTAAGAGTTTCAGCTTGCTAATTTTACCTTGAAAAGGTCCGCATGTGTTTGGCCTACCTTCCTGTGGGCACAGAATAACATAAGCTTCTTCACTCAAAGATCTGAGATCTCAGCAGGGAAATGAGCAAGCTTGGAAGTGTAAGATAGCTGTGCAAATAGAAGTGCTAAACAAATAATGTATTGGATATGTGTCTTTTGTTAATCAGGGTGTACTAGACTATGTTGCATTAACAAACATATCCTGAAATCTCTGTTTCTTAACATAATAAAGTTTATGTACTGCTCACCCTCCTACAAGTGAGAACACTAGGACCCAGGCAGCTTTTGTGTTATGACTCTTCCATATTGTGACTTCAAGAAGATGGGAATATGGGAAAGCCCATAGGGAAGGCACACAAGATTTTTAATCATCCTCACTTGGAAGCGACACATATTATTTTTACTCCTATTTCATTGACCAGAAATAAACACTGGTCAACCTAACTTCAAAGGAGGCTGGGCTCTGTAGAGTAGGTTGATGCCATGGATACTTGTCATTCTGGGTCCTTCAGGAAGTATATGCCAAGGTGGATTTATAAACACAAGAGTTCTTGGGGATAATATCTGTGAAAGATGAAAGAGGAGGTAAGGAAACCCTTAGACTATCATGCCGTTCTGATTCCTGAAAGGAAAAGGGGGAAGAGGAAAGGTTGGAAGAATCTCAGAAAGTTGTGGCCAGCCCAGTGGGGTACTCTGGAGCAAAAATCGCCCATTAGAGGGTTCCCATATTGTATCTAAAGAGCCAGGCTCTAGAATCCCTGCCCAATTCCATCACTGGCTGTGGGCTGCCTGGGGAGATTGTGTCCTTAGCTTAATTAAATGCTGCAACAGATCTTGAAGCTACAGCTGAAGGCTGTTAGCTGACTGCACTCCCCCTATAGGTTCTCTCTTCAGAGGAGATCTGGATGACACACAGACCCCACCTTTGAGGAGCTCACTGTTTAAACAGGTGGCCAAGACAGAAACCATTACACTTAGTGTGACCCAGCCATGGAAGGGGGCAGCAGAAGATGCTGGGAGCACATCCCTCTGACGGAGGTACCTACTTGGTCATTACCCATGCTCTTTGGGAATGAAATGTAAATGACTTCTCATTGCTTACTTTTCTGGTTATTTATTTTGGTTCTAGGAAGGTGAGAGAATTAAATGTCATAGTTTGCCCAATGAGCATCTGCATTCATCTGCTCCTTTATGTTATTCTTATTCTCTCTGCTTATGTAATGATGTGCAATGAAATTGCTAAGATGCATGCCTCTCTGTACCTTTCTAAGAACGAGCAGGTGTGCCAGGCTGAAACCATGGGAGTGTGAGCCCCAGATGGGTTCGGCAGTCTGGGTCTGTTGCTAGGTTAGCTGCTGAGACCACAGGGAAGTCTCTGCTCCTCCCCGTGACTTGCAGCATGAACTGAGGATCTCTGCTCCCATGTGAGTGACAAGAGGGCAGGCATTGGATGTGTCTGGCTCCCATGTGCCTCCTACCCCTCCCCAAGCACTGTCTCAGGGCCAGGCACAGAACAGGAGCTCAATAAATGTTTTTTGAACAAACAGGTTGATCTAAAAGCCTGGAACCTAGCTCTTGGTTTTAAGAAGATTAATGGGCATAGTTTTAACAAACTGAGGAAGTGCTTTGTATGTGAAGTCATGTGGGGTGAGCTTTCTGCTTGTTCTTTATTCATCCTTTGGTGCTTCCAGGGGCCTGGTAGTTGTAAAGTGCAAAGGGGAAAGGATACTTGTTGGATGTTCCAACAGAAGATTATGTGCAAAGCTGATGTCAGTCTTCTCTCCCCTGACAGACATACACAGCATCCTCCAATACACATCAAAACCTAAGAAAGAGTTTTCAGCATCTGAGAACTGTTACACTTTTAGGAGATTGGTTTATTGGAAAATAAACTGGCAGTTGGTGGGTGTAGGAATCAGGTTCTAATATCCCACTTCTACCTCCAGGGAACAGGAGAGCAAGCAGAGGCTAGCCTGGGCTCTGATCCTTGAAGAAATTGTAGGACTTACACCAAGTCATGAGCCTTGGTGAGCCAGGCAGTCTAGCGACAGGTCAGGGTATAGTGAATAAAGATGGGCCCTGGGATCACCTGAACAGCAAGATTTATCCCAGGCTCTGTGCTCCTAGGCTGGAAGCTTCTACTCTTTTTCCTCCCATAATCAGGACTGACTTAGGAACTGGGTAAGCTTGGTCTTGAGGTCACCATCTCTCTGGTCTGGTTTTCGTCTGGACCCCAAATTCACTAATCGAGTTTATTAGAATCTTGTACAAAGAGGAAATTGGTTATGAGCTGGAGTTTGAGGGTCTGAGAATTCTTAAGTAAAGGGCATAAATGTTTTGACACCTTTTGAAGTTGATTGGAGCATTCTTTTGCCAATTTTCTACTTTTCTAGTTTTTTTTTTTTGAACTGTCTACATGGCTAGAAGGATAAAGTGTCATTGTCATCTAGAAAATTAGTGGTAGATCCAAAGTACCCAGTAAATGGATTCATCTGTCTTCATCAGCACCCACGTTCCACAGCTGCTGGCCGGAGCAGGCCCCTTCTCCTGCCACTTGGCAAGGACATCATCAGTCACGGTTCTGATAAAATCTAGCCAAAGAAGGACTTTGTGAAGTGATAGATTATTGCCGCTCTCATGGCGCAGGGTCAGGAGGTGGAAGAGAGAAAATGATATTTTCATACTCCGTTCATGATCCACTTGACTTTGTTCAGAGGAAAGTGATTTTGAAAGCAACAGACATCCTTATAGTAATAACTATATTATCCAAATCACTTTGTTTCTAGAACTACCCATTCACTGAAGACTCTGAGAATGCCCAGAATTGTTTCAGGGATTCTGGCAGGTGGACACTGGAAGTGCACTCCAGGTCATATGATCAGAGCCATGCCAGTGCTCCCACCCAGCCCAGCTCAGAGTGCCTCGGCTTCGATAGAAGGAGAATTGGCTCACCACTCACTCCACAAAGCATCCTCTGGTGCCCGACTGACCCTTCCATGCTCCTTGCTAGACTCTGAGAGTTCTGGAAACATTGGGAAGCCCCTGGAGAGCTTCTAATCTTGTCATAAACAAGGAAAAAGTAATGGAAACATTTAGTTGCAAATGTGTAGAAGAAGGAAATAGAATATAACAACAACTCACCTTTATCCTGTGCTTAGTGTGTCTATCATTATGTCAAGTGCTTTGCATCATCACTCATTTAATCCTCACGGCAATCTGATGCAGTGGGTACAGTTATTGTCTACATTTTACACTGAGGCTTAAAGAGTTTAAATGACTTATTTGATATCACAACCAACCACGTGGTGAGCTGGGATTTCAATCTGGATGGTCAGACTTTGATCTCTGCAGCTCAAGCACTAAGTGAAACAGTATCTTCATCTTCATATAATTAGTTATCTCTTCCTATAAGAGCAAATTGCAAGTTTTGTCAGTGGTTGATCCTTCCTTCCCTCCCTCCATCCCTCCCTCCCTCCCTCCTTCTTTCCTTCCTTCTTTCCTTCCTTCCTTCCATCCTTCCTTCCTTCCTTCCTTCCTTCCTTCCTTCCTTCCTTCCTTCCTTCCTTTCTTCCTGTGAATTTCATACAACTGCTTGCCTCTCCCTCTAATTCAGCCCCACCCTTAGCCATTTCCCTGTCCACCTACTCAGTCTACTCACTTTAAGTGTGTCTATCTACACACTTGGCTCACACAGATCCCCTCTTTGCTCCCCCTTGTACCTACAGAACTTGTCACCTCCCATGGTGTTTTCTGAGTGTGTCAGTATTTATGTACGTGTATGTTTCTTCTGTTAGACTTGGGCAGCAGCAGTACTTCCTTTATACATGTAGCTCGTACTCACTAAGCACCTGCTCAGTGCCAGGCCTGGGGCTGGTTGAGGGGGGCATGTAGAGATGAGCCCAGACAGCTATACTCTCAAAGGAACATGGTGATGCCGCCCAAGATTGTTACTGTGCAGCATGAGAAGAGTGATGGTGCAGTCTGGAGCAGGTACAGGGGCTGTTCCCCAGGTGCAGAGGATAGTTAGGGACGCTGACTCAGCACTCTGGTTAGGTGGCTTCCCTGCCTAATACCCTGCAGGAATTCACCGTTGTTCTGGGAATGGGAGTAAAACTCCTCCTTGGAGGTCCTGCAGAGTCTGTCCTGCCTACTCCCCAGCTTCAATTCTGAGTATTTTCCCCTTGTCCTCTGGGCCCAGACACATGGTCCTTTTAGTTTCTCAGTTAAGTGTGCTCACCTCTGCACAGGGCCTTTGCACAAGCTGTCCTCACTACCTAGAATGCTTTTACCACCTCTTTTCATCTTTAGGTATCAGCTCAAGTATGCTTTCTCTAACCTCCCTGATTGGAAAAAATCCCATCACGTTTTCTCTAGGAACCATGAATCTTTCCTTTCTGGTGCTCACCACAGTTTTACATGTGTTGGATTATTTGGTCAGTATTGGTGTTCCCCAGTTCCCCAGGAGACTGTGAACTCTGAGTGCAAGAACAGGTCTGCCTTGGCTCACCATGGTGCCCAGCACAGTTTCTAGCACATAGTAAGTGCTCAGTAAATATCTGTGGAATGCCCGCATGGATGAATGCCGACGGATTCGTGAGGCTGATCTGGATGTTTATAATAGCTTGCTCTGAGTTGTCCATGCCTATTCGGTTTTGAGGAGACAGCTAGGCACTGTGTACAGGCCACCACATTTGGCATCGGACCATCTGTGTGTGCATGGCGGCTGGCACTGCTCACCACCCCCAGCCTCAGTGTCCTCATCTGTGAAATCGGGATGATACTTTCTCAGAGGGTTATATTGAAAGTTGACATAGAATATTCATGTAAAGCATTGAGCATAGGAAGCCATATTGAGTAGGTACCCACTAAATTTTGCTATTTTATTATAATGTATATGAGAATGTAAAATGCTATGTAGTCACATAAAAACTGGACTTATTTAAGTGGGGGACTGTGTGTTAGAGGCCAACGAAGAAGTGGTAATCTGGGTTTTCTAAGTTAAGTGGTTGTTTCTAAGCCCCATCCATTTCCTGAAGGATCCGAGGGGCACTCAGAGCTCAGTGGCGAACCTCCCCTGGGCCTTGGAGTTAGGCTGTTGTCCCCAGTGAAGTTCTTGTAGCTCTGTTTCGCTGCTGGCTGTTGTCCACCACCTCATGTGGCTGCAAGCTGGCCTGTCCCATGAGGAAGGCCCGTCGTATGTTTAGTGCCTGCCGTGTCCCAGTGCCCAGCACAGAGCCTGCAGATGCTCCGTTAGATCCGTGAGTGAATGAATGCCTGCGTTTGAGCACTTTGCTTGGCCCCTGGCACATGGTGAGTGCTTAGCAAATGCTTTTTGCATGAGCGGTGCTAAACATGATGTAAAATATAACGATTTTGGATAAAATCACAACTGAGCCTCTAAATGGGACAGAGGGAGACAACATTATCAGGCATCTGTGAGGAATGGATTGCCCCAACTGAGTACTTGGATTTGAAGGAGAGTAACATCCTGGTGTTTCCATCACATTTCCCTTCAGGCTCCAGGGACACATCTTTTAACTTAGAGAGTAGGGTGTTTCAGTGGGAAGAGCTCTGCCATTGACATGGGTGGCCCATCTCTGATACTCACTAGTGGGTGACCTTGAACTAGTTATTTAACTTCTCTACATCTTAGTTTTGACATCTATAAAATGGGAATAATAATAATGCCAGCCCTGCTTCTCCTTGGAATTATTGTTTAGATCACTGGTGGTGGCGGGGAAGAGAAATAGATTAAAGTGAAAGGGCTTAAAAATTTTTAGAGTTACAGATATAAGAGGCACCTGAAACTAAGCATAACGAATAATTAATTCTGGGTTGTTCTCTCAAAGCCTTTGGATGTTTCCAATAATATCTTTATAAAAAGACACAGAGATGCTGTTCATATGGGTGATTTGTTTACTCTCTTACTAAAGGAGGGCCTCGTATTGGATGATAGCACTATGAAAGCGATTCAGCAGGGAGCTGAGGTTTTTTGACCCTAGCAGGTTGTCTTACAGAAGCATCTTGAATGAGAGGTAGTTAACGTGTCTTCCTCATCAACTGTCAGATGTCTTTGGAAGCCAGCCACCCGTCTTTGGCAGGTGTCAGACCTAAAACCATCCACAGCCAAACTCTCAAATAAGAGTGTCAGAGCAGAAACTTGAGGGCACGGGAGTTAGTGAGGGCTGTCTGCTGTGAGCACTGATTTGGGAGTCCCCCAGGCCAGCAGTGGGGCCTTAGCCCTCAAATCATGGGGGTTGGTAGGTTTGGGGGCTGGGGCAAACCCTGGCACACCAGTTCAGAATATGAAGTACCCAAATGGGGCCAGTCCATGGCAGCCCAGGAGTTAGTTGGTGGCTGGGATGCCTGTGTACAGAGCTGATAGTACATATTTTCTCCAGAAAGAGCTTTGACCCTCCCCCAAGCAGATGTGCAAGTATTCGGTTGAGAACTCAGAATTCTGGGCCAGGCAGGGTGGAGATGATGAGTTTGGCTTTGGAGGTTTGGGGACCCCAGTTGTCCCTTAGCTGCTGCATCCTCAGAAGAATGCTCCCGGGGCTCCTGTGGATGCCAAGATTTTAAACCATCCTACTGGCTTTGCCCTGGCTGCTCATGGTCCTCTGCCGGCTGTGGCCCTGGAAGGCCGTAATTCCAGCCTTGTGGCTCCACAGTGGAGAAGACAAGGCGAATGGTCCTTGTTGAGCCCCTAATATGCAGCAGGCACTGTGCTTGCTGCTTTCATGTGTGTACCCAAGAAGGCAAGGTGTAGTGGAAAACGCTTGGTCTTTTGAGCTAAAGAGGCCCAGGTGCAACTCTCAGCCTTCCTGGGTGACCTTAGGTGGGTCACTTCTCTTGGGGCCTCCCTTCCCTGATGTGCAACATGGAAGTTTGATAGCAAACAACCAGCCTTGTCTTGAGGACTGAATAAGATTAGTGTCTGGATCTGGTGCCCAGATGCCACAGAGCAGGAAGCAGGGTACCTAGTGAGGATATGACACGCTTCTGTTCTGGGGTGTGGTGGGGCCAGAAAATTGCAGAACTTGTTTCTGAAAATTGCTGTGCGCTCTGGTTTTTACAGAGGAGGACCTCTGCTGTGTTTGAGTTGCCTGGTTGGCTCTTTTACTGCATATCTCTGAAGCCTGGTGCTTATAGTTCAGGGAGGTGGGCTTAACAGGAAGAAGGCCTGCTCTGGTCTACTTCTGTTTCCCGATGATATTCTATAAGCCCCTCCCTTACTATTAGGAAGCTTTGAGATTGCTGGGGATCAGTGGTCCCATTGTCTAAAGAACACAGGGACCTCTGAGGGGGAAAGGAATGAGATTCTGATTCCTCCTTACAGGGTTTGAAATTGTTAGAACGTGTCTGGGGGGTGGCATAGCCCTGAGTGGGACCCGCTGCAAGAAAGGGCAAAAGGAAATCCTAGGGAACTTTGCTTTGCGTGGGGGCTCAGGGCTTGGGATGTCGAGGGCAGGTTGGTCTAGAGATGGGAGCTGATGCTGGAATCCTCTCCTCTCCCCTGACACCATGGTCGGAGGTGGGGTGCTCGTGGGCACAGTGGCTGTGTGTAAAATGAAAACTGAAGGTGCTCAGTGCTGACAACTGTAACCCTCAGTTTCCGTCTTGGCTCTGGCATAATTGGCTGCCTTGGTGTCTGCCATGGCAGCGGGTGGAACTAAAGTGAACTGAGGCTGGCATCTGAGCCTGGTTCACAGGTTGGGCTCAGGGGCACCTCAAGAGGTGGAGATGAGGAAGGCTCGCCAACCAGTCAGCACAGACCACCTGGGGGTCCAGGGTGCTTGGGGCCAGGTGAGGCTGAGAGAATGGCTGAACTGCCCTATTCCTCTCATCTTTGAACATCGAAAGAAGTATGACCTTAATTGTATACCAGTCTAGTAAAATGTGAAGTGTAGTTGGCTTCTCATTTAGTTCTGATAATAACCTTATTTAGTAGATACTAGCCCAATAAATTGACAGCAAGAATTACAGATTTTGTGCAGAGCTAGAGTTTACTACTTCTTCCAAATGCATCATCCAGTAACAACTTGGTAAGAGAGGAATTCTTCCGTTAGCCTTGTTTATAGGTGGGGAATGAGCCCAGGGTGAGGCAGAAAGCAGAGATGAGTCTAAGTCCGCCAGACGCTAAGCCCAGTATTGTTTGCACTCTGCACAGTACTGGTCATACTGTCGTATAGCCAGATGGGGTCTGTGGCCCTATACTCTTGATTGGGTTCACAGGGATCCAGCCAGAAGTCAGCACAGTTATCCATCATGGCTGTTCCCGAAGGCCCTTTGATCAAACCCTAGAGAGGTTGGAATGGTTATAGATGGTGAGGCGTGTATATAGATGCTATCAGTTTCATGGATGATGAAGTGCTTCCTATTTCATCTTCCTCAGCACCTCAAGAAGGACTGCCAGAAGTGGCTGTCTGCAGGAGGGAGGCAGGAGCTCAGAGCGGCTGGCAGTTTGGACCAGTATACATTCTGCAGGACCCTCCCCTCCAGCTGGCCACACAGGCGAGGTGACCTCATGCTGGACATTGAGTTCCATTCAGGAACAAGAACAGAGCACCTGCCTCATGCCAGGCTGTGGGCATTGGAACATCACTCAGACATGACTCCTGCCCTTAGGGGTTTCACGGAACAGTGTGGGCAACTCACACACAAGCAAATGACCCTTAGCAGAATGCTTAAGAGCGAGCACTGACCCTGGAGCAGGACCGCCTGGCTACGACTTATCAGCTGTGTTAATTCTGGGCAAACCCAGTGTTCTCATCTGTACAATGGGGTGATAATCATGGTACCTACTTCATAGGGTAGTTATAAAAATTAAATCAGTTAAAATTTGCTAAAGACTTCATCCACCACCTGATACATAGTGTCATAAAAGTCTTTGTCAAATAAAATAAATGGTATGAGGATGATTTGAATACACTTTGTGGGGGGACACAATAAAGGAACATGAAGGGGAAGCACTGATTTCTCCCTGGATGCAACCTAGGGGGGCTTCACAGAGCAGGTGACCTTCTAGCTGGCCTTGGAGGACAAAGGTGGAAGATTAGGGGGATCCTGTGGGAGGAAGGTTGGGAGGTGAGACTTTGAGGGCATATTGTAGAGAGAGAACTGAAAGATCTGGAAAAACAACCATCTCTGAGTCTGCAGTGTCGGAAAACATATTTTTAAATCAATCACTGCTCACCAAGTGCCTCCTGCAAGGTCCTGGTTTCTAGGACTTGCTGTTAGAGAAGAGGCTTCCTGTCTGCTCAAGTTGGAGGACGTACCCCCAGTTCACTTGGTGAACAGGACAAGGTCATCTCTAGGGACACCATAAAGACTCAGGATTAAGGAAAAGATTTGGAGTTAAATCTTGGCATTGTCATTTCCTGGGGTGTGGCTTTGGGCAAGGCACTCTCCCACTGAGCCTGTTTTTCCATCTGCACAGTTGGGATGTGGGCACCTACCTGGGAGTTGGCCAGAAAGCAAGGATGTGAGGACTTATCCCAAAAAAAGCCCATCTGGGGCTATGCACACCACAGATGCCTGAGAACATTTAACAGGAGTAGGACCCAGCCTTGTGTGACACCTCTTAGATTCAGGACTGACTGAGTCTGCCATGAGACTATTCTAATTTTAACAATCGAAAATGACTCAGGGTCTGAAGAGGGCCCAGGAGTGATTTAAAGCTTACTCTAAGTTGGGTCTGTAGGTGGACGTAATAGATGCAATCAGCTTTACGTTTCTCTTAATGGCTTTCTTGATAAAGGGAAGCAGATCGTGGCAGCGATAGTGCTGGAATAACTATCATAGAACCTCTGCAGCCAAAAGCCAGGTTGGCAGGCCTGGCCATGCGGTCTGAGGCAGAAGACTGGTGTTGATGACCCCAAGCCTGTTTGTCAGGCTGATGGGTGGCCAGTCTGGCTGCAGCGGTTTCCCTTTTTGGACATGGGATGAGCCATAGACTGTGCTGGCCCTGATGGACCTATCTCTGCATGTGGCAAGATATCCAGCAAGGATTAGGCATCCCCTCTATCTCCAAAGACAGAAAAGCTCCTGGGGGCCGCTGTTGTTTTGGATTCCAGTGACTGAGCAGACCATTTTGAGAGGATCGAGTTCTTGCTGCCCAGCTGAATGGCTTCCCTTTTGAGACCTGCCAGGTTCCAGCCCTCTTCCAGCCTGCCATAGCTAACTTCTTCCCTGAGCAGTGATAGGCCATTCCTAAAACCCATTGGGATGGAGGAGATTCTGAACAGAGCGATACAGTGATTTTCTCACACCCACTGATAAAGTCGATGTATAAAGACTCAGTTGGATTTTTACTGAAATGGATCCGTTCTGGGTATTTAGAGAAAGAGAGTTAAAATGGCTTAGGGGGAGCTGAAAGGAAGCAAAAGTTTGTGTTCAGAATACAGGTGTGCATCTTAGAAGGCTCCACCCTGGGATCTTTCTATAGGAACAGGGTTCTCTGAGCCTCGGTTTCTTTATCTGTAAAGTGGGAAGGGACACCTGCTCCAACCCCTCTCCCAGGGTGATTTTATGCTTAAATTAGATAACGGTGCTGGAAAGCCCTTGAGAAAAGTCAAGATAGGAATATCTGAGATTATGAAGTATTTCTTTGGGAGAGCCCAACTGGCAGTTGTCTGAATGCAGGAAGAAGGAAATTTTGAAAGCTACAGAAAAAAAAAAAAAAAACCAACAGTGTGGTGAAAATAATGGGGACTAAAGTAGGTCTCATTTAGGTTTTAGGAGGAAATAGGGCAGTGGATGTAAAGATTAAGCTATCATGTTTTTAAGCTAGAATTTACATTTCAGGGCAGAGAATGGGCAGTTGGATTCTTTTATACTACATGAATTAGAAGTCAGAATGTCAGATGTGATTTAAGGCCCACTATAACAAACAAATAAATATATCCTGCAAAGATTTTCTTATGTGGTTTGGATGTATATACAAAACCATTTTAAAAGCTGTCAGATCTTTGTATGGAGTAAATAATCATAATTGACATAATAGTGCTAGGAAGAACACAACAGTGCCACAAACCCCTACCATTCTGACTCCTCTGGCTAGGAGAAAATCCAGGCTAGGAGACATCTGAAATAGAGACTGTTTTAGAGGATGATACTGACCCCTCTGCAGTTTGCTTTTGGAGAAAAGCTCTTCCTGTTTAGAGCTGTACAAGGTCCTCTAGAAAGCTGGGATGTGGGTATCCTGCTTTGTAACCTAAGTGCCCTGAGAGCAGACAAGAACTTGACTAGTTAAACCACAGCGTGTCCCACCCTCAACACCACCAGCATCTCCAGAGTGAACACATCCCATGGTCTAAACCTCTGTTCTAAGCACTTTATGGTAGTAAGTCATCTACTTCTCATCAAGGCCCTACTAGATAAGCATTTTTATTGTCCCCATTTTTCAGATGAGAAAACTGAAGCAAGAAGAGGTTCAATAACCTGTCTAAAGTTACATGGCTAGTAATTGACTTATTCAAACTCAGACAGTCTGATTCTAAGACCCACATCTCTAACCATTATACACCATTGTCATTGTGCCTGGCTTCTAAAGGGACCTCAAAAGATTTAAGTAGTCTGGTCGCTTCCCTTGCCACAGATAAATTTATCATCATCTCCATTTTATGGTTGAGAAAACTGAAGTCCTGTGTTATAGACTGAATATTTGTGTCCCCCATAATGTTCATATGTTATATCCTGACTCCCAATGTGTTGGTATTTGGAGGTGGGGATTATTTGGGGGTGATTAGGGCCTTTGGAGGCTCTGCCTTTATGACTAGGATTAGTGTCCTTATAAAAGGGACCCCCGAGAGCTTACTTGCCTCCTCCATCATGTGAGGTTATAGCAAAAGATGGCAGTCTATGAACCAGGAAGCAGACAGACCCTCATTAGACACTGAATCTGCTGGTGTCTTGGTCTGAGACTTCCGAGCCTCCAGAACTGTGAGAAACTTCTGTTGTTTATAAGATACCCAATCTGTGGCAGACCAAATGGTTTAAGACACCCAGAGAAGAAGGGAGCTTTGACTTGCTAAGGCGCACAATGGTACCGCAGGAGAGCCAGAATTAGAATCCGGGTCTTCATTACAATAGTGACCTCCTCCAGAATATTTTGCCCTGCCTTTTGTTTATCTTTCATCTATCTGAGAGAATGAGAACAATTATCAATATCTGGCCCAGACTGGGCTCTTCCTTCTCATGCCTATAATGCTCTGTACCCCCACCCCCTTCTAGAGCCAGCACATCCTCCTCTTGTTGCCAGGCTCACCCTGGCTTCCAGGACCCTTCCCCGTGGCGCCCCTCCACAGAGGGCTACACGAGTGTTACAGGTAGGTTGGCAGGAAGCTTCACTAGCTGTGATTCCAGAGTGGGTGCTCAGACGGTGGCCTGAACAAAGGAAGTGGTGATCTCTGGGGGTCACTCTGATTTATCTAAGAACATGACCTGCTGGACTGACCTTGATTATTCTGTTGAGAAAGTGACTAGACTGGCTAGGTCAAGGCAGCCGGAAACTTGGTAAATGTGAACTCCATGAAGATATTTGGCAAAATCTCTTGTAACTTTTCGATCAGGTAGAGAAGATGGTCCATTTAGGTGCATTTGTCGTTTGAATCTCAAACCCTAAAGATGTTAATCTGTAATTAGTCTGTGGAGATTGTCCACAGAACTCTGTCATTTGCCTGGGCCTTAAATTATATACATCTTTAAAAGAAGATATATATTCTTTCCTTAATCAGTGATTTGAATAAGGTCATAGAAGTCATATTGGTCAAATTTTGCTGATGACGTGAAGCTTGGAGGAGTAGCAAATATTTTAGATGACAGAGCCAGAAAACAAATTTTCTCTTGTTACATTTACCTCATTGCTTCAGGATTCCAAGATTTCTTTTTCAGAATTCACTGTATCATCTGACACTTGGGTTCAGAAAACCAGCTGCTTAAGGGCAGGACAAAGTTGATGAGGCTTAAAGGGAATAGGTATGAAAAGAGACTGAGACTCTAGCTGACTTTGACTCCTTATGATCTCTGGAAGGAGAAAGCAATCTGGGTCTGCTACTTAGCACATGTGTTGATATAAATTCAGGCCACTTGGGTAGGCTGGAGTCCCTGGATCTCTGAGAATGGAGCCTCTTTCAGGGCATGTGCTGGGAAAGGCAATGCCAGTGAGACCATCGAGTCCACAGACTAGAGAAAAGCTCCTATTGGTGACCTTGGCTTTGTCTTAGGTTATCCTTATCCCTTCCCTTCCTTCTACAGATGCTTATTAAGACCTCTGTCTGCCAGGCACTGCAGTGCGTGCTTGTGGACAGTACCAAACATGGTCCCTGTCCTTTTGGAGCTGACAAGTCAGTGTCTATCTGAAACGTGTGTAGTTGGTGCCAGGGGTCTGGGGTGGTGCCATCAAGCTAGTTTTGGGTAAAATCCAGGCATTGTGAGGCAGGCAGCCATGTGGCCACTGGTGAACACACAGGTGAGACCAAATGGAGGAACCTGGAGTGGAAGGGCCATCTGCTGAATAGTGTGTTCTGCATTGGATGGGGCAGTTTGAGGGGTGGGGGGTCTTGAAGATGCAGCAGCTGGCCTTGAGGAAAGCACAGAATTTCATACTTAGGGTAGGGAATTCAGGCAGAGGCCATTGTGTGGACAAAATAAGGAGGGCAGCTTCGAACAAGGATGAAGCTTATCTGTAAGGAGGGCAGCTTCGAACAGGGATGAAGCTTATCTCTACCATAGACAATGTTTCCATCCTGTGTTTTTGGAAAATGTTATTGTAGAGTATTGCAAAACATATTTGGTTTTGATCTTTCAGGATAGGTCCATTATTTTAGATTCACAAGCGTACTTTTCTAGAATGAGGACAAATGTGCTGAGGATCAATAGATATCACTGAGTACCATGAGCGATTTCTGTTTGAGGACTTTAGTCAACATCACACCAATGGAGTCCATCTCCACTGTTGCACTTTTCCCAGCTGGGAAGGGAAATGCATACTTACAGGATCATTTGCATCTTTTGAAAAACCATCCTAACGGCAAATTTTTATATTTGGAGTTTGCATTAAAAGAAAAAAAAAAGATAACTTGTCATGTTTTTATCTTGTTATGGAAGTAATCTATGTTTATTGTAGAAAAATTGGAAAATGCAAAAAACAAGAAGAAAATTAAAATCACTCTTAACCCTACTATACAACATAATTACCGTTGATATTGTGACATATATCATCACACTTTAAAAAAAAAAACAAAATTCAGATCATCTGCTGCTTGGTATTTGTTTTTTTTCTTTAACTTTGTATCAGAAGAGCTCTCCAGGCCATTTCAGAACCTCTACTCCCTATTTTTAAGTGGCTTCCCAGTATTCCACTAGGCCATAGTTAATTTAGATAATCTTCTGTTTTTGAATATATGGGTTTCCATTTGTGTGTGTGTGTGTGTGTGTGTGTGTGTGTGTGTGTGTATGATTCTAAGCAATGCTGCAGCATACAGCCCTGAAACAAAATGTCTGTGCTTCTCCGTGATTAGTTCTTTAGACTCTAGAATTGGCTGAGCCAAAGGGCATGCAAAATTTTAGTATTTTAATACTTAGCTCTCTCTGCCATTTCTGGAGAGCTGTCTTTGGACCAGAGTCAGGTGCTTTAATGTGCATCATCTCGTTTAGCTTTCATAACATAGAGAGGAACTATTATTATCCCTCTTTTGAGATGAAACATCTGAGGCTTAGAGAGTTTTAGTAACTTGCCCAAGACCTCAAAGCTAGGACATACAGGGGATCAAGCCCACTCTGCCTCCTGCAGGCCCCACACTGGAATCTTCAGGCAGCAGAGGATGGGGCGGGGCAGGGGGGAGGGTAGGAGGGGTAAGGAGGATGGGGGAGCTTTCCTGGAGTACATAATGGGGAGTTATTAAGAATTAAAAACAAAAACAAATTCTGCCAGTTGGGTGGTTGATAAACTTTTATTTTGCACTTCTTTGTTTATCAAAAAAGGTTGAATATGTTGATATTTAACGAGACTTCTGTTTTAGTTAATTGACTTGTCATATCTGTTGCCTAATTTTATTAAAATTTGTAGCTCTTTCCTACAGATTTGTGAAACTGCTTTTTATATATTAAAATTCTTCCTCCCTTCATGTATGTGGCACATATTTTTTCCAATTTGTTCTTTTCCCTTTTAATATTATGTTATTTTTTTAACATAGGGTTTTTTAAAATTTCACATAGCTAAATTTATACCTCATGGTTTCTGCTTTCGATGTCATGCTTATAATGCCCTGCAAAAACTCCATGACTTTATAAATAACACACTTAGATTTTCTTTTGGTTACACTGATGGTTTACTCTTTTAATATTTAACTCTTTAGTACATTTCAGACTTATTTTTTTATGACATGAATCTCTAATGATATGTATATATGTATATATATGTACATATATATGTATACATTTTCTCAAACGATTAATCCACTGTCTCAGTATCATTTGTTGAATAGCTTATTTCTCCATTTACTGGAAACGATTCTGGAAATAGTTGCTGTTTCTGAATTTTCTGTTCTGTCCCATAGGTATGTCTGGAGCGTCCTTGGTCAGTGCCTCACTAATTTAAATCACTTTATCTTTATATTATACTTTAATACCT
This sequence comes from Eidolon dupreanum, assembly GCA_028627145.1. Lineage (NCBI taxonomy): Eukaryota > Metazoa > Chordata > Mammalia > Chiroptera > Pteropodidae > Eidolon > Eidolon dupreanum. The sequence continues at coordinate 138,243,103 of CM053509.1, read as the reverse complement.
GATAAGGCAAGTCCTCTCCATAACAATACTTCTCTTTTCAAAGATTTTCTTAACTCTCCTTGCTTATTTATCCTTATGCTAGAAACTTAGAATTATTTTAGTGAGTTCTAAAAATAATAATGAAATAGATATTTTGGTTGGAACTCGGTGAACTTAGAGATTGATTTGGGGAGAATAAAATTTTTGCAGTATCGATCTTCACATTTAGGAATGGGATACATCTTTCCTTTCATTCTTAACCTCTTTTATATCCCTCTGGAAAACTGGTAGTTATTCATTCATTTAACAAATATTTCTTGAGCAGCTCGGGACACTGTAGACTTTGTCATGTAAATATTACCGATTTCACTAATTACTCAGTGTTTTATATCTTTGTCACTATTGGGAATGATATCCTTTTACTTTATAGTGGTTCCCTTTCATTATTGTATTTTCTAATTATTGCTAGTATGTATAAAACTTCGATTTGTGAATACTACTTTCATAACCAGATGCCTAATTGGATACTCTCATTGGTCCTAATAGTTTCCCATGGGTTTCCAGTTAGACAGTCATATTATTTGCAAGTAACAATACTTGTACCACTTCCTTTTCAATATTTTTATCTTGCTGCTTTGTCCACAGATTGAATTGTCAGCTATGAGAACAGAACTGGGTAGAAGTCGTGAGCGTAGGCATTGTTGGTTGATGGACAGACTGCTGTTTTACTACCGCTGGGCATGCTGCCTGTTGTCTGTGTCAGATTTTGTTGTGTCCTTGAGGTACCTTCTCTCTCATTTACTAAGAGGGTTTGGTTTTATTATTTTAGATCAGAAGTGAATGCTGAATTTTATTAAGTGCTTTTTTCAGCCTCTACTGTAGGAACTGTTTGCATCTCATAGTGATTTCAGCAGGCCAGTGGACAACTTCCTATCTGCAGCTCCACTGTAAACACCTTGAGAGTGAGGACTGTCCTCAAGGCCATTTACAGTCATTCATTCCCCAGCCAAATTGAGACCCTGTGGAGAAAAAAGAAATCCTTGCGCTCCCCTCAGTAGGTGCTCAGTCAACACTTGTGTTGGAGCCAGTGAATGGATGCATATTCAGGCATTGGCACGTATTTTAGGAAGATGCTCAAGATTTCTGAAAATATGAAGGTGAGCCAGCAGGGGAGCCTCACCTCCCCATGTGCACTAGTTGGAAGGCCATCAATATGAGGAGGCATTTCATCCAGTTTTCCAGATGAGGTTAGTATCCTGTTTGCCTCAAGGAGGAACTGAATTACAATGCCATAGACATTTAAATTGCGGGCCATAAAGTGCTTGTCAAGTACAAATTGCAGCCTTCCTGAGCTCTGGTATTACCAATCTCCTGATTCCGAAAGCTGCTGGGGTGGCAGGCAGGCTTTCCAGCAAAGCTCCTCGCACTAAAGGCACTGTTGGGATGGGGCGAATTTCGTCTGGGGAATTAGACCTGTTTTCTAAGTGACTAGAAATAAGTGATTAGGGTGCCAGGTGACGTGTTGGACAGCGGTTGGAAGTGCCCCCAGGACAGTATCAGTTGATTTGGCTAAAACCAAGTTGTTCTAAAACAATTTGGTTGAAAACTCTTATGATCAAGTGAAAATTAGGTTCAAAATGATGAGTTGGCCAAAAATAAATAGTTCTTAGTACTGGATTTTCATGTAGTGGTAATTTCAATACACCATTATTCAACAAATGTTAACCATCTACCATGAGCCAGGTATCGTTCGTTGTAGGCAGTGGGGATATGTTAGTGAGCAAAACAAAGATCCTTCGCAGAGAGTTTATATGCTAGTGTGGGAGACAGTGAACAATGCATAAATAAACATTACATCTTAGCTGGTCATAAACCATGTCAAGTGTCATGGTACTAGAAAAGAAAAGTAAAGTAGAGCAAGGGGATTAGTGATAATGATTTAGAGGCTGAGTGAACTCTGGTGTTAGAGAAGGCTTCTCTGAGGTAGCATTTGAGCAGACATTGAATAAAGGGAGAAAGAAGGCCATGATGTGATGTCCAGGCTGGTGGAAGAGCAGCTAGGGGTGGGGGCTGAGTCAGCCTGCTGAGAGAATTTGAGACCAGCTAGGAAGCCCTTGGGGCTGAAGCAGAGTGATAGAGTGCTACAGGGTCAAGCTGGTGAGGGGTAAGGGCTGGATCCATAGGGCCTTATGGCCATGGGACATTTGAGGATTTTGAGTAGAGTGATGATGTGATTTGACTTGTGTTTTAGGGCCATTTTCCAAACTTTGTCTTTAGGCATTTTGTGTTCATTTCTCAAATTTTTTTGGCAGAGCAGGCATAATTGGCTGAAAATGACAGATGTAAAAATAAAAAGTAGCCAAGAACTATCACAAAAACCAGAAAAGAATTCCAAAAACTTGGCAACAATGCTTGAAGACCTATAAGATGTTGTAAACCTGTCTCAGATGCCCTCAGATTATTAATATGGGAAAATCCAAAAAGTAGGACTCTTCACCAGATTATTGTCTGGATCAAGCCTTCATCTGTCCCAGGGCGGGCCAGTGTACCATTTGATAGACACCTCCCTGAGAGCCTGGGTCTGGAGGCAAACAAGTGGCTCAGACCCATTTTCTTGAGCTGAAAATAAGCCACCACAGATGGCAGGACTAAGGTGATGGTAGTACAATTGGGCTTCGAGTAGTGCAATAGTCCTCTTGGCCGTGTGAGACAATTGTTTCTCTGTAGTACTTCCCCTATTGTTTTATAGGCCTGTACGGCAACACAGGTAGGAGGATCGAGGACTTAACATTGAGGTCCTGAGTTCCAGTCTTGAATTCTTACCTTTGCATTATAGGGGCCTTCTGTTCTGGGTACCTTGCCCACTTCTGTATCATAGCATCACCTTGTAATAGTATAATGACCTATTTTTGTTGTTTGTTTGTCCAGATAAGTTGGGACTTCCTTTAGGCAGAATGTTTGGGTTATAAGTAAGCTGCTGTAATAGAAGAGACCTCAAAATACAGTGGCTTAAATAAATTTAAAAAATGTTTCTCCACCAACCAACAATCTGGCTGATCCAGGCTAGTAGGGCATCTCTGCTCCACAAGGTCATTCAGGAATCCAGGTTCCTTAACTCTTGTTGTCCCACTGTGTCATAGGATTTGTCCTCATTGATGTGGTTCAAACAGGGTCACTGCCACATCTGTATTCCAGTCCACCAGAAGAGGACAGGGGGAAGAGAGAGTGCACAAGTTCAGAGTAAGCGGCTTGTCCTAAAGCTAGAGATGGTCCAGAAGTTGAACATATCACTTCTGTTCAATTGCATTGTTAGAAATTAGCCAAATGGTCAATCTAGCTGTAAGGGAGGATAGTTACATTTGATCTCTAGCTAGATGGCAAGTGCCCAACTTAAATTTAATGTTGTACTGTGCTTCCTATGTTTCCTATTGCTGCTATGACAAATTATTACAAACTTAGTGGCTTAAAATAACACATTAATTCTCTTACAGTTATGGAGACTAAGAATACAAATGAATCTTGCTAAAGTCAAGGTGTTGGCACAGCTAGTTCCTTCTGGAGACTCTGAGGGAAGAATTTGTCTCCTTACCTTTTTCATCTTCTAGAAACCACATCCGTCCCTTAGCTCATGTCTCTTTCCTTCTTTGCATCACTCAAACTTCTTGATTCGGTGTTCACATCTACTACTAACTCTGATCTCCTGCCTCCCTCTTATAAAGACCTTGTGATGACCTCAGGCCCACCCAGATGATCCAGGACAGTCTCCCCATCTCAATATTCTTACTTAATCACATCTGCAAAGTCCTTTTTGTCATGTAAGATAACATATTCACAGGTGTCTAGGATTAGGACATGGACATCCTGGAGGTGGGCATTATTCTATCTACCACAGGTGGGAAGTCTTTTATTACTAAAAGAAGGAAAGTGAGAAGGAATATCAGGGAACAGGGTATTTAACCTGGCATACAGTAGATGCTCAGTTAATGTTGAATGAAGGAACGTTTGGTGGGATATGATGTGCCACTCCTTTGTACCACCCTGAAATTCATTGTTTCAACCAATATCTCTTTATAGAAAAACAAAGAGTGTCAGGTATCCTTCGATGATCCTTATGTAAGAATATATACTCTAAGTTTGGGTAAGAGAATTTAGGAGAAAGCATATAGGGCAGATCAGTTGTCCATACCTATTGAGTTCCAAATCCTTCCAGCCTCATCCTACGAGCCCAGACACTAGCCATCAGGGCCCTCGGGCCAGGAGCACAAACTTATAGCAAAAATGTAAAACAGGGTGTATGAAGGATCCTGTGATACCCCTACATGTTACCGTGGCTTTCGTGTCTCCCACAAGTGGATGTGCTCTTCCCCTCAGAAGAATGTTGAATCCTCATAATTTCTATGCTGTGTTGATGAGTTTAACAAGTTCGTAAGATCAGGAGATGTCACTGAATCTGGACTTGGGAATCTTGTGGAGGGTTGGCTCTATTTCCATCCAGAAGCAAATCGTTTGGCCTCTTTTGTGTTCCAGGCACTGTCCTGGGCACCGAAGGAAACTGCTAAAGCAGAGTTTATAAAGCATTCCTCTTCCTTCCCTAGAGGACGATGGAGACCAGAATGCCAAACAACATGAACCATGCAAGGCTGCAGGCAGTGCCCACAGCGTCTGGAGGACCCAGTGTCTGACTGTTAAACAAAGTTTATAAACCTTTGCTCCTTCCCAAGAGGATTGATGCGGATGGCATTTGCAGTGACTTGTGGGCCCCAAACAAGGTTTCGTCCTTATAAAAACCATTACCATTTATCTCCTCCTCGGCAGGGCTCCTTGTGACCTTCAGAGATAGCAGCTGAAGAATTAGCAATGAGTGTAGGTCAGACAGGGGCTTGTTGGTTGAGCAGTGCTTTATAACGAAACCAAAGTGATATCGGCGATGATGCAAGGTTATGTGCAGTTAGTTATGCCTCGTTTATTCAGGTTTCAGGACAGGAATTATACTAAGACAGTTATTTCCAGGGAACTAAGGTTCTACATTTAAACACCAAAAACTGTTTTCTTTTTAAATATTGGCCATTTTATGTTTCTCTCTAAAATATTTTTTTTAACGTAACGTTTTTTTCATATATATGTTTATTGTAGGAAAAAAAATACCTTAAGCAATAACAATTTTCTCCTTTTATCTGCTCCTCTCTGGGATCAGTACTATTAACATCTCACCTTCTAAAATATGGTGCTTTTAATCTAATCTTTCATAGATGATTCAAGATCTTCAACTCATTCCTAATTAGTTGTCATCTACTTCACTCTGGGGAGTTCTCTGAGATGTGTAGGATTTTTGCCCCTACACTATGATAATCTCAAATATAAAAAGGGCTCTGTGTGATTATTATCTATTTTGTTGTGTTTTTCATTCTCTTGGCTCTTGCCAGCACTTTCTGCTGCTGTGTGTAAATCTTATATTTCTTTTGTCTCTCTACACGCACCGTATCTTCATGATTCTAAGATACATGTCTTCTCTCGACATTTCAATGTTTCTGAAACCGGGATGTGTCTTTCCAGCAGGCAAAGGAGTAAGTTCTGATGATTATCGTCATCTGCATTGATGGGGTTTCCATCAATTTTCCACCTCAGTTGCTATGGTCACTTGTTTTGTTGGAGACCTTTCACTCACTTGAATTTTAACTTGCATTTGGATTCCTTCATTACTGTTTATTATGTATTCTAAAAGATTGCACTATAATGAAGTAATAAGATTATTGTGAATGCAGAAGATTGCCTGTCATATGTCAGGCAAGATGATTAAAGACAGTAGAAATTGCCAAATCTCTCAGAATAGATCATAGAATTTTTAGAGTTAATGGAGGTAGATGTGACCAACTTTTGTGTAATGAAGAAATATCAAGTGCCCAAGATTATGAAAAGCTTAGGACTGATTTTCTTTTCATTTATATATATTTTTTGACTTTTAATTTTATTTTTTATTTACATTTTATTTTACATTTTATCAAAATATATTTTATCTATTATGCCTTTCTTTCCCTTTCTCTATATTTTTAATTTCTTTTTTCTTTTTAAAATATTTTTATTTTTCAGTTATAGTTGACATATTATATTAGGTTAGTTTCAGGTGTACAATATAGTGATTAGACATTTGTATAGCTTACGAAGTGATCATCCCGAGAAATCTAGTACCCATCTGACATGGTACAGTTATTACAATATTATTGAATATATTCCTTATGCTATACTTTACATCTTCATAACTATCTTTCTAAGTACCAATTTGTACTTCTTAACCCTTCCTCTTTTTCACCTACTCCTTAATGCCCCTCCCATCTGGCAATCCCCAAATGTGCTCCGTATCTATGAGTTTGTTTTCTTTGTTTTGTTCCTCAGATTCCACATGTAAATGAAATCTTATGGCATTTGTCATTCTCTGCCTGACTTACTATTATCAGCATAATGCTTTCTAGGGCCATCCATGTTGTTGCAGATGGCATGATTTCATTATTTTATTTATTTGTTTATTTTTATGGCTGAGTAATATTCCATTGTATATGTGTACCACCTCTCCTTTATTTATTCATCCATTGATGGACATCCAAGTTTCCTCCATATCTTGGCTATTGTAAATAATGCTGCAATGAACCTATGGATGCACATGTCTCTTCCATAGTATTTTGGGTTTCTTTGGTTTAATACCCAGAAGTGGGATTACTTGATCCTTCTTTGTCCCTTGTTATAACCTTTGTTTTAAAGTATAGTTTGTCTAGTATAGGTATTGTTACTCTAGATTTTTTCTTTCATTTCCATTTTCATGAAAATATCTTTTTCCATTACTTTACTGTCAGTCTGTGTGTGTCTTTTGATCTGAAGTGAGTCCCTTGTAAGGGTCTTGTTTTCTTATCCATTCAGCCACCCTATTTTTTATTGGAACATGTAATTTTTTTCATTTGAAGTACTTTTTGATAGATATGTAGTTATTGCCATTTTATTTCTTATATTTTTGATACATATTTTTTTTTCTTAAAGAAGTCCTTCCAACATTTCCTGTAATACTGGCTTGGTAGTGATGAACTCCTTTAGCTTTTTCCTGCCTGAGAAGCTCTTTATCTGTCCTTTAATTTTAAACGATAGCTTTGCTGGATAGAGTAATCTTGGTGTAGATCCTTGTTTTTCATTACTTTGAATATTTCCTGCCAATCCCTTCTGGCCTGCAAAGTTTCTGTCAATAAATCAGCTGACAGTCTTATGGGAGCTCCATTGTAGATAACTAATTGCTTTTCTCTTGCTACTTTTAAGATTCTCTCTATCTTTAACCTTTGGCATTTTAATTATGATGTGTCCTAGTGTGGGCCTCTTTGGATTCATCTTGTTTGGAATTCTAAGCTTCCTGGGGTTGTATGTCTATTTCCTTCACCAGGTTAGGGACGTTTTTCGTCATTATTTCTTCAAATAGGTTTTCAATTTTTTGCTTGCTCTCTTATCCTTCTGGTACCCCTATGATGCAAATGTGGTCGTGCCTGATCTTGTTGCTATTCTGATGAAGTATTTTCTGCTACCTTATCTTCTAAATCGCTGATTTGATCCTCTGCTTCATCTAATCTGTTGATTCCCTCTAGTGTATTCTTCATATCAGTTATTGTATTCTTCATTTCCAATTGGTTCTTTTTTATGTTTTCTATCTATGTTTTTGTGTTTTCTATCGCTTTGTTAAAGTTCCCACTGAGTTCATCTACTCTTCCCCTAAGTTCATTGAGCATCATTATAACCTGTGTTTTGAACTCTGTGTCTGGTAGATTGTCTCCATTTTGTTTAGTTCTTTTTCTGAAATTTTGTTATGTTCTTTCATTTGCGTCATGTTTGTCTCCTCATTTTGGCTGCCTTCCTGTGTTTGTTTCTACAAATTAGATAGTGTTTCTAAGTATCCTGGTCTTAGTAGAGTGGCTTTGTGTATTAGGTGTCCTATGGGGCCCAGTGGCACAGTCTTCCCTGGTCACCTGAGCCAGGTGCTCAAGGTGTGTCACTTATATAAGTTGTATATGCCTTCCTGTTGTAGTTGAGCCTTAGTTGCTGTTTGCACAGCGATAAGAAGGATTGTCCCTTGGGCTGATTGGTTGTGGGGAATGGCTGGTGAGGGGCTGACTCTATGAAGCAGGATTCACTTTAGCAGACTGGTGCCTGCCCAGTCTGCCCTTTGTATGTGTCCTCCTCATATGCAGCTCTGGGTGGTGCTCCAGCTCTGGTTAAAGCAGGCCACTGGGTGTGCTGGCCCAAGGGCCTCCTGGGAGGGGCCTACCTCCAGGCGAAGTTCAAAGACAGCTCGTGCACTGCCTGAGTCACCTGGCAGGAGTCACCAAGCAATCTGCAGATAGCTGCCACCTGTCCTGGGCTTAGAGGTACCTTGAGATGGCAAGCCAGGAACGGAGGCTGGCTGCTGTTAGTACAGAGTTTGGGGCTGCTCGGCAGGAGGTCTGGGGCATGCTGAGGCCAGATGCTGCTTCTTTGGGTTTTGTGAACCTTTGACAGATTTTAGGAAAGTCAGCAACATGAGCCAAAACAAGACATTTGTATGGAAAAAAAAAAAACAACAACACTGGAAGCAGTTTGGGTGGGCTAACAAGTTAGGAGGGGCGAGGTCTCAGGAAATCATCTGGGCAGGGCAACCTGTGTTAGCCAGGATGCTAGACCTCATATATGGCAGCCACCTGTGTCCACATACCAGAAGGAGGGAGGGCTCAATAAAGGAACAATGGACTCCACCATCATTTCTGTCAGGAAGAAAGCCGTCCCTCCTGCCCTTGTCCTGAAGTCAGACAACTCAGTTTCTCCCCACATGTCCCTGGCACTCTTCGAGCAGCTGTCCCATCCCTGGAGCTCAGAGCAAGCAAGTCCCTCACCGAGTAAGTCTGTGCACAGGCCTCTTAAGAGAAATGTCTTGACTTTCACTGCCCTCTGTCTTACTCAGCCACAATCTCTGCTGGTTTTTACAGCCAGAGGTTGTGGGGACTTCTCTTCCTGGCACTGGAACCCTAGGCTGGGGAGCCCAGTGTGGAGCTGGGGCCTCTCACTCCTCCAGGGGACCTCTGTGGCCAAAATATCCCTTCAGATTCTCAACCACCACATGTGGTTATGGGACCAGCCCATTTCACATCTCCTTCATGCTTATGATCTCAATGTAGCCTCTTCTGTATGTCCCCAGTTGTGGGACTTCTTTTCAGTCAGACGTCAGACAACTCCCAATGATGGTTGTTATGTAGTTTTGTTGTAATTTTGATGTGGTTGTGAGAGAAAGCGAGCATAGCATCTACCTCCTATGCCATCTTGACCAGAAATTCTGTTTAGGACTGATTTTCAAATGAAACTGTTTGGTTTCCATCAATAGATAATTTAATGAAGGAAAAATGAAGCTAAATAACCTAAGAGGAAATTTAAATAAAAGCTTCTTATCCTTCTGATTGCCTGAGAATTATTCTGTCAGTTTTAAAGATGCTGAAGGGGTCAAGATTATGAAGATTTGGGTCATAAACAGCAATGTGTCAGCACAATGCTATGTCTTGGCCAGGGTAAGCACTGACTTGGAACCTTGACAATATAGACCTGAAGAAGGCTTAGATTAAAATTCAGAGTATGATACTGAAGAACAAAGTAGTTTGACTAAACCTGTGCTTTTTATTGGTCAGTAAAAAATTTCTGTGATCTCACTTAAAAAGGAAAGAAACCTGTCACATGCTACAACTTGGATGAACCTTGAGGCTAGTATGTTAGTGAAATAAGCCAGTCACAGAAAGACAAATATTACATGAGGTATCTAGAGTAGTCAGATTCATAGAGACAGAAAGTAGAATGGTGGTTGCCAGAGGTTTGGGGGAGGAGAAAATGGGGAGTTATTATTTAATATGTATAGAATTTCAGTTTTGCAAGATGAAAAAGTTCTAGTGATTGGTCATACAACAATGTGAAAATTATATCTATTTTAATATTACTCAACTATAAGTTAAAATAGTTTAAGATGTAAATTTTATGTTATGTGTATTTTACCACAATTAAAAAAAAATCTTGTGTTTTCTTGGTGAGGGCACCATCATCCACACAGTTCTGTAAACCAGTAACCTTTAACCCCTTTCTCATGCCCCCATCCAATGATCTTTAGACCTTGTAGATTTTATCGCCTATTTTTCCAACTCTTACCTTCTTGCCATCTCTTCCATCATAGCCCAAGCTACTATCAGCTTCCCGAGACCACTGTGATGGCCTCTTAACCATAGTCTTATGGCCTTCTTTGTTCTCAAATACTTTTTCCAGAGTGAACTATTCAAAAGTCTGATTTTATCAGGCCCTCAGTTAAAAGCCTTCAGTGATTAGGGAAATGCAAATCAAAACCACAACAAAATACCTTTTCACACCCACTAGGATGGCTAGAATAAAAGTCAGATAATAATAAGTGTTAGTGAGGATGTGGAAAAATTGGAACCTTTATACACTACTGATGGGAATATAAAATGGTACAGCCACTTTGAAAAAAGTCTGTAGTTTCTTAAATTATTAAACATAGAATTACCATATGACCCAGCAATTCCACTTCTAGATATATACCCAAGAGAAATGAAAACATGTCTACATAAAAACTTGCACATGAATGTTTATAACAGCTTTATCTATAATAGCTAATAAGGTGGAAAGGACCCAAGTGTCCATCAACTGATGAATGGGTAATCAAATGTGGTATATCCATAAAATATTATTTGGCCATTAAAAGGAATAATGTCCTGATATATGCTAAAGCACGGATAAACCTGAAACAGTATAAGTAAAAGAAGAAGCCAGTACAAAAGATCACATATTATATGATTCCATTCATATGAATTGTCTAGAATAAGCAAATCTACAGACAGAAAGTAGAGTAGTGGTTGTTTAGAGCTAGAAAAACAGGGGGTGGTTTCTAAAGAGTATAGGTTTCTTTTTGAGGTGATAAAGGTGTTCTAAAATCGATTATGCTGATGGTTGCACATACATGTGAATACACTAAAAGCCATTGAATTGTATACTTTGAACAGGTGAATTGTATAGGACATGAATTATATCTCAATAAAGCACTTTTTTTTTTTTTTTTTTTTTAGCCTAAGTGGCCTTCTCATGTTCTTAGGAAAAAGTCCAGAATCCTTCAATTTGCCCTTGGGGTTTTGCCTGACTGGCCTGGTCCTTCTCTCCTGTCCCATCTCAGCTGGAGAATGCACACATGGCAGGCTGCCCTTGGCTAGAGTGCATCCCCTCCACCCTACCCAGTCACATGCTCAGGTCTACATGAGCTCTTCTAGTTCAAGCTAGTTGAGATCATAGCTCAAATATCACTTTCTTGAGGAAGCCTCTCCTGAGAACTTGCACTAGGTTTCCCAGTATATGCACTTACTGTTTCCTCCGCATCGGGGCTTAACTGAATGTGCATGCCACCCTTCTGTCCCTGGTCTGTCCTGTATGTTCTGTGTCCTTAAGTCCTAGCAATCGTACTCTGTAACTATGTGTGGAATGATGAATCAGTAACATCTTAGGTATTAAGATTTATGACATTAATGTTCTGCCTTGTTCTTAAAATGACTCAAAGCAGCTTAAAACAAAATAAAATAAAATTACAGCCAATAAAAAGACTTAATTAAAATATTAATTAAAATATAAATTTTAATTAATAATTAAACATAAATGAATAAAAAATTAACTAAAATAGTGTGTTCTGTAGCCAAAAAGAGATTGACTGATCAGTGGAACAGAACAGAAATCCCAGAAGTGTGCCCAAATAAATACAATCATTTCATATGTAACAAATGTATGTAAAATAATTGAGAAAAGCTATTATTCCACAAAGGATGTTTAGGGTGACTGGTTAATCACATTTAAAAAGTTAAAATGTTAAAATAACTCAATTAAAAAATAGGCAAGCACAATGGAAAAGACTAATAAATTTGAATGCAAAATTTAAAAATGATAATCAAAACGATCATTATATTAAGTTGATATTGAGAAGTGCTACAAAAGGTTTATTGATAAGTGCTCTGGGGAGAGTCAAATGTTAGCTAGAGAGGACGAAGAGAGGGGCAGAGGGAGAGGCAACAGCATCGCAGTTTCAACTTTTCAATGCCTTAGGTGATTCCATGGGGAACCCTGGAGCTGGAATGGCCCCTCAAGGCTGTCCCAAATTGAGGCAGTGGGCCTGGGTCTTTGTTTCCCTACATTGCCAGTCACCGGCTGTGGGCTGCCCCCTGAAATGAGGCAGTTCCCTGAGACTCAGAGTAAGTTCTAGTAAGAGACTCAGTTATGAGCCATCAGCCCCAGATATTCCCAGCATCAGAGGACAGGCATATGGGTCCAGCAAAGGGGACCTGGGTGGAGCCCCACCAGATCCGTTATAGCCATAAACAACAGTCAGGGCAAATATTTACAACATAGACATCTTAGGTCAGATTCCTTGGAACACTGAGCAGAGATCTGCGTGCAGGAAGTTTACCTACAGGGGTCTTCTCTGGAACACACCTGTGAGGGCATGAGAAGAAAGGGGATGGCAGAGAAGATGAACCTCCAGACAGTTGAAGCAGAAACCTCAGCTGACCCCAAAGGGAGCTCTGAAGCTAGGATAGCCCCCTGATTTGTCCTGAATCGAGGCAAGGGTACTGGGTCTTTATACCACCATGTGGAACAGTCACTGGATATGGGCTGTCGTTTCTGGGGAGAGGATGTAAACTTGGGTACAGTAGCTCACTTTGGCCAAGAGCAGTTACAGGAGAGGGTGCAGTTGTGAGGTCAGCAGGCAGCTCTCCCCACAGCCAGGGGAACCAGTGTCTGGGTTCTGCAGGGGAGGGTTTGGGCAGTGCACCACAACATTCACCCCATGCAGCGCATTTGCCACTTGCATTCGCTTTCTTTGACTGGTAAGTTCACTCTGTATGGAGCATCTTCTCCAAAATTCTGTGGTCTCTTTTCCTAGGAAACTTAAAAGAAGAGGTTAGTGAGACGTACATCAACTCTCACTACTAGAGGTTGGTTTCAGGGGACACCTGATACTCATTACATCTCTCCTTGCTATCTATTCTGGTTACTCCAACATCTCTGCTGATCTAAGTAGTTTACTAGGTGAGCTGACCTTGAGGGCTGTGAATACCATGTTTTTCTCAGGCCATGAGTACTACACTGTCCATTTACTGTCAAAATTGGGCAAAGGACCACTGAGAGGTATCTCAGTGGATCACCTGGGAACATAACCACTGGGTGGGTCTGTGGACCTGATAGACTCATTATAACCTGAACTGGGCCAGAACTCCTTTTATTGGCTATTCCCCATATAATTTCATTCTAACGAGGGAATTATATGATCCTTTGGATCCCCAGATACCAATATCAACTCAGATCCGGTGTTTAATGATCTTCCAAATGTGTAGGTCTTTCTCTTTACCAAGTCTGTGATTACTGGAATAAATTCTTTAAGTCTCTCTGGGGAAAGACTGAGGAAATCATTATACATATTTGCTGTGGTGTTATAGGGTCCTTCTGCATGGGAGTCCTTATCCTCTCCTTCAGACAGAGGTTTTCCTATTTGGAAAATGTCTCAGAGTTCCATCAATTGGGCAAAGGATTATAATTTGTTTCGTGGGGCAGCTGCCTTCAGCCTCCTGATCACCTATTCCTGATTTTTTGTTTTTTGGTTGTATAAATTAAGTAGTACTCTTGTTGGCTGCCTATCTGTCTTTCCCCCTAGGAACACTGTGTTTTGTTAACCAACTTCTTAGATCTGTGGAGAAGGCTCGTCTGACTGCCCCTCTGACCTTCTATTATAATCGCAACCACCTTGCTTCTAACAGTTAAATGCTGCTGACTGGCCTTTTATTAGTTGGGATTCTGTCATTCCCATTGCCGTCAGGAAGCCCAGTCTGTAACTGCATTTTCTGTCCTGCAGTGGAGAGCCACCACTGAGCATCTTGACAATGCTGGTCCCCTCCACCAGACTCTTCCCCCAATCCCCAGCAGAACATGGTCTCTTGGTAGATTTTCTGGCCTTGGTAGTATATCCACTCTAGTATGCTCACTACACTCTTTGATCCCTTCATAGAGTTCCGGCATTTCTGTTTCACTTACTGTGGACTAGGAATGCAAGTGATCTCTAAAAGCTGAGAAAGGCAAAGAAACAGATTCTCCTCTCAGAGCCTTCAGAAAGAACCAGCCCTCGCGACATCTTGACTTTCGCTCTGTAAGAGTTTAGACTTCTGTCTTTAGAACTATAATACATTTGTGTTGTTTTAAACCACTAAGTTTATGGCAATTTTTTATAGCAGCTGTAGGAAACTAATTCACATCTGAACAGGAAATTCACCAAAGAATAAATACAATACAAATGCTATTAAATATATATGCCCTAGTTACAAATATATGTACTAGCTATCAAAAAATCCAGATTAAAGCAATAATATGCCACTCTAACCTATCAGATTGGTAAAGATAAAAATGCTAGTTCCCATTGTTGGTGAGGTTGAAATATGTATTCTTATACTGCTGGTAGGGGTGTTGGTATAGCTTTTCTGGAGGTTTATCTGAGAATATTTATCAAATGACTTTAAAATATGTATCTTATTTGATTTAGAAATTCCATTTTCAGGACTTTATCCTAAGGTAATGGTTGGAATATAATCTATGATAGTGAAAAATGGGAAACTCCTAAATATTCAAGGAGAGAGGATTGGTTGAATAAATATTGATAGAGCTATACAATATTTTCTGTAGTCAAAATAGAATATTAATGACATATTATTAAATGAAAAAGACAGGCCATGAAATAGTATGTATAATGTAATCCAGATTTTATTAAAGTATGCATATAGAATGTCTTAAAATATATGTACCATAATATTAATAATGGTTATTTCTGGTAAGTTATAGTGTAATTTGATTTTTAATCTATATCAGAAGTCTGTGAACCATAGCACCTGCTTTTTTTTAAGACTGCAAGCTAAGAATGGTTTTTATATTTTTAAAGGGATATTAAAAAAAAAAAGAATATGTGACAGAGATCATATGGTCTGCAAATACTAAAATATATACTATCTGGGCCTTTACAGAAAAAGTTTGCTGACTCCTGATTTATATCTTCTAATTTTCTGCAGTGAATAATAAAGTTAAAAATGTAAAACAAACAGAAAAGATTTATAAAAATTTTCATAGTACAGTGGTTTAAAGTAAATAGATCATTAGAGAATTTTTAAAAATACTAAGGAGAGGATCATAAAATGAAGAGATGAACAAAGTGAGTACAGAGAAATGTATGCAAAAGGTCTTGCACAATTGCTTAAAGTGAGTCAGAAATTTGGCTCTGTGCTTCATAGTGGCCAAAGTAAGAATATGTTTATAATCCATTATATCAAAAAACACCCTAGCTGCTCAAGAGAAGTGTAATAGTTTTTCTTGTCTGAGATAATACCACCTCTGAAGCTTTATAAAGTAAATTTTTGGTGTGATCAGATTTGGAGTGTTTTGCCCAGAGGGAGAATAAATTGGCTTTGAATATATGGAAGAACAATTCTCATGAAAGAAATTCTTAAATTTCAGGGTATGGCATCTCTTATGCTGCCCAAAGCCCTTGTCTCCTTTCTTTCTGTTTCTTGTTGTTTTCAGATAAGGATGTTCTGGATGAGTAAGTTGGGGGCCCACAACTTGATCACTATGAGCCACAAGTGTTATTATGTGGCATTTACGAGGTCACATTTGCCCTCCACCCATGGTCCCTAAGCCAGGGCTTTCTCCCTTCTGCATGATGTGAACAAAGTCCTCTGCACACATGTCACTGGTTCCTTGGAAGAGCCATTTTTTAGAATGCCACATTGAAGAAAGAATGACTCTTTCAGCAACAGATACTGGTTCTGCCTGTGGAGGATTGAGAGTGATGGATTGGATCAAGCATTTGTCTACACTTGGAGGGGCTACTGTAAGGCAGGTCTTGGTGACACCATCTAATGGAAAAAGTTAGCCCATTTTACTTTATGGTAGCGAGTTCATTCCAATATTCATTCATTCAACAGCAAGGCATAAGGCAATGGTTCTCCGCTGAGGCTGTGCATGTAGAGCACCTGGGGAGCTTTGTGAGTCAGTATCGATGCCTGGACTCCACCTACACTTGCTGAGTCAAAATCTTCCAGAAATGGGGTCCCAGACATATATATTTCTAAATATCTCCCTTGGAGATTCTGATGTGCATCTTCAGTGGAAAAACCACTGTTGGGGGACCTTTGGTTCGGTGTTTGAATCCTTATTTCCTTGCTTATTAGTCACATGACCATGGGTAAATGACTTAACCTCTCTGAGCCTCAGATTTCTCCTCTGTATAATGGGTTAAAAGGAATGTATGTAATACATGTAAAGTATCTAGAATGGTGCTTAGCACGTAGTCAGTGCTTGGTAATGGCTGTTGTGACTGTCTTGGTCAGAATTATAATTGAATTGGCTGAGTTGGCCCACACCCTGCATTCTGGTTCTAAAAACTGAATACTGGTCTTTTTTTGTGGCCATGTCTTTTATTCCATTCCGCTAAAACTGGGTCCCTTTCTTATATCTGAATCCCTGGCCCAAGACCTCAAGTCTTGAGAAGTTGCAAACTCAAGAACATACAGGGACCAATAGGCACGGGCCAGAGAATATAAATGAATGAAGAGAGCAGGGGGTAAGAGAAATTGACGTGGACACACTTTGTGAATTATATGTCGGAATTGTTTTTAATTCTGTTACAAAATATGCTTTCTCTATTTTTCTTGGAAACTTACAGTCTTCTTGGTTTATGTTTTGTTTTCCCACTTTTAATAGAGCCATGGGTACAGAAAACTATTTTTTCACCATAAAAAACAACATTGTAAGTACAGTAATAAATGTCAGTTGACACTGTTGGATAAAGACAGAGAGTCATGGGGACGTGGTGGATGGGAGAGCCCTGACCATCTGAAGGGCAATGGGTACTCAGCTTCAGCTGATTGTTACCATGGAATGTGGCCAGATCTACTGATGTTTCAAGAGAACCCAGAAATTTGGATTTTTTTTTAAATGTTGACTTAGTTTTAAAAAATAGCACCGTGTGAGGCAAATAAAACATATTTTAAGGTTGAATATGGTCCAGGAATGGTCAGTTTGCGATCTCTGATCCAGAATCACTGAATTGCTTGCTCTTGCCAACACCCCCTATCCACCTACCTGTTAACAGATCTAACTGTTGATCGATGCTGTCTGTATCTCTCTATAGTTCATGTTTCTGTAATCACTTTCCCAATGCTCTGCCCCCCTTATTCTTAAATGCATTCTTGAAATGTGTCTCTCCTCTGATAGGTTTTCTTAAGAATGGATGAAATGTGTTAAAGCATAACTGGTAATTGGCTCACTGTTCTTTGGCAATGGAAAAATATTCCTTGCCAATAATTTCTCTCAACACTTTTTCAGGCAAAGCAACATACGGGATAATTATTTTTAGATCAGAAATAATTTGGGTGTTATAATGTCAGTGTACGTAAACCTGGTAAGATTATAGGAAGGTTTTTAAATGAGTTTTGAAACTAGTGACATATAAATTAAATGTTGAAGTACTTGCCCACTTATTACTCAAAATATCAGCTCGGCTGTTTCCTCCCCCTTCCCCCTTCCCCCCCCCCCCTGCAACTTTGTAATAAGATAGCAATGGGGCTGGGCTTAGCCCAGTGATGGAGGCTGTCATGCGTGATTGCAGCACCTCAGCCTCTGCTCCCTGGTCCTGCATTTCCTTTAGGGTCTCCCTCCCTAGTATATGGCGTCCATTTGTTTCTACAAGCTGGAGGCCTAGGGGTCAGCCTCTGCACCTTTTCTTCCTCTCCAACATAACCATCCTAAATGCTATCTCCTGGATCCAGTTACCTCTCCTTGTCTCTTCCACTGCCCTGCTCCAGGCCACCATCATTGGCTCTTTGGTAATTGCATTGACCTTCTGTTTTCCTGTATCTGCTTTGACCCCATTTCAGTTTATTCCCTATGCTGCAGTCAGATAAGATTTTCAGAACTGAAATCTTATATATCACTCCCTTGCTTAGGACCGCCTACCCAGAAGCTCACATTGTTCTCTGGATAAAGACTCAAATCCTTAACATCACTTTTAAATATGGACTGAACCCCACATATATTACTACTTTTATCTCTTCGATCCCCAGACCAATTAGGTCAGTATCTCTGGAGGTGGGGCCCTGGCATTGGTATTTTTCAAATCTCCCCTGATGATTTAAATGTGAAACCAGGGTTGGGAACCACCACTCCTGAGAACCGAGATTGGAAAGCCTGGCTGTTCAGACCTCAGAGCCACTTGGTAAAGCCACATAAATGGTGGCAGTTCTTTTAACTTGCAGTGCCCTAGAAAGGACCAACAACCTCAACATGTCAACCTGGAAAGGAGAGTGAGAAGTCCCTCTCACCTGGGAAACACTGGGGAAATGCTGTAGCCTAACAGAAGATGATAGATAGAAGGGGGTTCCGGGGCCACTTTGAAGGAGAGCAGAGAAGAGGTGGGTGTGTGAAAAGGCAAAGCTTTCTCTTTGGGGCAGGAGAAAGGAGGATGTTTGGAAAAGAGGACAGCGCTGTAACCACTGATCCAGGTTTATGTCCTGATTCCACTGCTTGTGGTATGAGTGAGTTGCTAACCTCTGGGGGACTCAGGTCCTCAACTATAAAATGAGGTTAATTCCTCTGGAAAATGCCCTACAACTGTGCGGTTGTTGACTACTTCAACACTTGAAATGGATGAGCGCTAGGAGAGTCTGCTGGAGCTGGGAGTGAAGAGGCAAGATTGGAGGAAGGATCCGTGGCTTTCCACATCCCTTAGGTCTTGGGACTGGAATTAACCGAAATTAAGCAGATGAAACTAAAAGTAGTTATTGAGCAGCAGTGGTGTGCCAGGAAACTTTTCAGACCATCGAGAACAGAGATAATATACTTAATATAACAGTTCATTCTCTAAAGATAATAAACTATGTGACTTTATTTTACAATGGAAACTTAGAAACCTGCAGTAGACAGAAGAGTATAAGGAACCCCCACACACACATCACCCAGCTTCAACAATTATCACCTTATGGGCAATCTTGTTTTATGATTATCCTCATCCACGTCTCCTCCTCCCTTATTATATTAAAGCAAATCTCACATATTAAATCATTTCATTTGTAAATATTTTTGTTTGTATCTATAAAAAATAAGGACTCTTAAAAATCATTATCATACCTTAAATCAACATTAATTCTTTAATATCATTAAATAGCCCAGATTTCTAATTGTCTCATAAATGCCATACATTTTTAGTTTATTTTGAATCAGGTCCACATGTTGTGATTGGTTGATACATTCTCTTAAGCATCTTATTTTTTTAATTGTGATAAAGAATGTATAACATTAAATGTATCATTTTAGCCATTTTTTTTAAGTGTACAGTTCAGAGGCAGTAAGTACATTCACATTGTTGTGCCACCATCACCACTATTCATCTCTGGAACTTTTTCATCATTGTAAACTGAAATTCCATACCCAGGAACAATAACTCCCCATCAACCACCATTCTACTTTCTGTCTCTATGAATCTGACTACTCTAGTACCTCATATAAGTGGAATCATACAGTATTTGTCTTTTTGGGACTGGCTTATTTCACTCTGCATAACATCCTCAAGGTTTATCCATGTTGTAGCATGAGTCAGAATTTTATTTATTTTTAAGGCTGAATAACATTCCATTGTATTTTTATACTACGTCTTGTTTAGTCATTCATCCATTGCTTACAGCTTTTGGCTATTGTGAATAATACTGTTATGAACATAGGTGTATACAGATTTCTTAACTATCTCTTAATCTATAGGTTATCCCTTAATCTCCCCTTTTCTTTTCTCTTTTCTTTTTTCTTCCTTACAATTTAGTTGTTGATGAAACTGGGTCATTTGTCCTGTAGTGTTTCCCACTATCTGGGATTTTGCTGATGACCTCATTAACTTTTGGGCTGGCGAAGGTATTATAAAATTTGTCAATTATATTGTACTTATTCTGTGTCAGGCATAATTCTAAGTACTTAAAAAATGTAAACTGTATTAAGCCTCTGAGGTAAGCATTGTTCTTTTAACTTCCATTTTAAAGATAGGGAAACAGGTTAAATAGAGATTAAATGATGCACCTTTGGTTATCCAGTTAGCAAGTGTAAAATTCTGTCCCAGGCACCCTGGTTGGATTATGGTACACTGCTACTCAGGCTACAGGATTAGTTAGTTAAAAAGAGGTCGTGATTTTGACTCCTGGGGAGACAAGACCTAAACACTTGAAAAATTAAAGCACAAATACACACACACAATGAAAAATAGAGATAGAAATTTAAGTCTTGACAGAGGGAATGTTACAGTACCACACCTGATTATCTTCCAAATGAGTAAGATGTACCATGAGTGTTGGGAGAGGGGTGATGGAAGGAGAAGCCTTTTCATAGTTCTCAGGTAGTCAGTGTAAATCCAGACATATGAATCACCTTAGGGTATTTTGTTAACATAGCTGCGAATGCTTATTGTTGGAGAAAATATCCAAAATAGATGGTCATGGTACTTAGCAGAAATAAAGCAAGGTAAATGGCCTCATCTGTCTTCCTGATAGCCCCCAGATGCCCCCTTTGCAATTGCTTCATATGTTTTTGTGGTTGTAAAGTTTATACGTATTTTGGAAACAGCACAACACTATTTTTGGAAAATAGGGGAAAAAATCATTAATTCTACTACTCCATTTTTTCTCAGTCTATTTTTCCTGTATGCGTAAATATATACATATTTTTTTAGTTGTTGTAGTGCTTTAAAACTGAGAGTCTTATTTCTAAGTGACTGAAATCTTAGTCTCTGGGCGTATGCATCAAGAGGAAAGCATTTTCCTTCTTTTGCTGCTGTTTGTTTCCACTGCTCTGGTTAGTTTGGGGTAAAAGGAAAATCCAGGCAATGCTGAGATTTCTTGTAGCCATGGGATTTCTAGGAAGGACCATGAGTCTAGGCAGAGGCAGTGAGGTGTGGTGGAAAAGGCACTGCCCTGAGGTCCAGAGAGCAGTTCTCTTCCTGCCCTGCTACTTACTCTCAAGGTGATCTCAGAAGGGGCCTTACAGAGTCATACTTACAGAGTCAGCTTTGACACTCAAGGATGCTTGGATGCTAATAAATCCACTTTAAAAAAAATAAATAAATAAAGAAGAAAGCTACACTTGTCTCTGAGCTGTGAAGGAGGCTTTAAGGTTATATTTCTGGGAGACAAAAAAAAAACCCACATTTTTTTGTAGGAAAAAAAAAATGGTCAAATTGAGTCCTTCTCACTGGAGAGTTAAATCAGCTAGATTTAAATCAAATCCACCCAGCCTTGCCCTGTCGTCACTGAGAGATGAATCAGGAGAAATCTACCTTTGAAACTGACCTGAATTCTGAAACATCTATCACTTTTTAACAGATCTTTAGGATGTAGACTTTCCTTTGGGCTCTGTGTTTCTGTGGATACCTGTGAATGAGGAAAAACGATAGTTGGCATAACCCATTTAAAAAGAGTTATATTTAGGAAAGTGGAAAATAACTCAGAAGTCTAGAAATCAGGGAATGATTCAGATTATTACCAAGTATCAGTTCTGTGGGGTCATCTAAAAAGTGGAATATTAACCCTGGAAGGAACGTAAAGATAGTCTAGTCCAGCTGGTTGGACGCTGGACTGGCTGTATCTGAGTGTCCTGGGTGGTGGGGGCAATGGCCTTGCTAAAAATTCAGATTCCCAGGCCCCCTGTCTATAGGTGGGTGGGGTGAGGCCTGAGAATCTAAATATTTAAATATTCCTCCATTGATAATGATGCTAATTAAGCTGAGTTTGATGTAGTCCAAACCCATCTCTTTACAGAGGAGGGAACTGAGACTAAGAGAGGGGGAAACTGAGACCAAGAGAGAGCAGGAGAGAGGTTACCTGGTGGCAGAACTGGGCCCATAGAGGTACTCTCAAGTACCATATCATATCACCCTTAATGTGGCAAATACGAAGGTAATGTTGAAACATGGAGATATGTTTTTAAAATACTCTTAAATGGTAGACATATATCCCGCATAATTGTAAACATGTAAGTAAGGATAGAGTGGGGAAAGTGATTGACAGAAATAGTCCTCTATTTGAGTACCACAACTGTTCACTGTTTCCTTTCCAGTTCTTGTGAACTTGCTTGGAGAAAAAAAATAAACATTAAACAATAGTTAACATTTTGATTGACAATGTGAGAATGCTACTCATTCTTACAAAAGAGAAGGTGTACTTGAATAACTGGTCTCTCCTTCTCAGTGACTAACTCTTGTACCATGGCCAGCACCCAAAGTAATGAGGTCAAATATTTGAACATCATTTGAGTAATAACTTTTACATTTATTTAACTTGTGAACAAAAGATGGGATTGGAGACCTTATTACCCTCTTGTATTTCTTCTCAATGTAATTAACCTAGTTCTTCCTCTTGCTGGTGAAGTGAAGAGGGGAAAGTAGGTGGCCTATTCATAAAACTGGCACATTTAGCACTCTGGGCATCGAGAGAGGTAGGGCAAAATTTTATTATGCTCCTGTCCGGTAATATGCACATGGCCAGGTGCAGATTCCATGCTGTCTCCCAGGCCCCTGTTGTTCGCAGATGAGGAAGCTGAAAGTCAGAGGGCTTATGGCACTTGCCAGAATCCCAGAGCTAGTGTTGGGTAGAGCTGATCTCAAACTTGGGGCCATCTGTTTCCATCTTTTATGCTGGCTGCCGGAGCATTTCCTAGGCTGGGCTTTTCTGGAGGAGAACAGAGAAGAAGAGTTGAAGAAAGGATATAGCAGGATGATGCTGGTCTGGCATTGTCAAGTAAATATAAAATTACCTAGTGGAGTGCTAGAAGGCAGGGATTCCCAACAGGGAGCCGCCCAGCTTCTACTTGGCATTCTTAGTGATAGGGAACTTAGTCCCTTAAATAAAGCTTTCTCTTAGGTATGAGCTCTGAATAGGACATAGACCGTCTGGTTCTTCCAGTACCCCCAGCACAGTATCTATGTTTATTCAGTGCATTTTGAAGCTCCCCTTATTACAGGAGGGATATTATTCCTCATATTGCAACAAAATATTCTTCATGCCCCTTCTACTCATTGTGCTTGGCACTTCCTTCTGAGACAGATCATGGACGGTTTCTAGAAGAGAAGTCAAGAGACTTGGTCCCTAGTCCTTGAGGTGGTCACACAACCATTCTGAGCCTCTTTCCCTGTAAGTAAGACAATGTTGCTCATATTACTGCGGCCCGAGGGCCTAGCTCTGATGCCCATGAGGCTGGGATGGGTGTGGGAAGTCCCTCATGTGGATAGTCCTCTGAGAACCTTGCCAGCCTTGGGGCCCTTTGCTGCCCAGTGCTGTACATCCCACTTTAAGGCGCATTGCAATACTGGAAGGATTATCTTAATGTCACATGTAAATGTGCCTGAGAAAAAGGTCACCAAAGACCAGCTGAGACAAGACTTCCTATGATATTCTTTCAGATGATTAGCTTTAGGGTTTTTGAGGATGTTTCAGGTTCCCAAGACCATTCCCAGGTTCACTGATGCACGAGGAGGACCACAGGACTCATCATAGAGTTGTACTCACAGCTATGATTTATTACAGTGAAAAGAGGAAAAGAAAAATCAGCAAAGGAAAAAGATGCGCGGATAAAGTTCAGAGGAAACAGGGTGAAAGCATCCGAGAGCCTTTCCCACTGGAGTCACACAGGACACACTTAATTCCCCAGCAATAAATAGTGACATTGCATGTGAAATGTCTACCAGGGAAGCTCGTTAGGGACTCAGTGCCCAGGGTTTTTACTCGGGGCTGCTCACCTAGACACCCCCTGCCTAGCACATTCCCAAACTGCTAGACTCTCAGAAGAGTGTAGTGTCTTTAATATAGGCCATATTGTTTGCATAGTTTAGGCACGGTGAGCCACTCTTGCTGGAGGATGGTGGCAACCCTCCCCAAATCCCCCTTCCCAGATGCCAGCCAGTGGCCAACCTTATGCGCGGACCCTTCTAAGTATAACAGTCTCAGGCCTGCTCCGTTCCCACTTTGCTTCCCAGAGGAAATGTCGCACGGTGGTCCTCCACGGGGACCCTGGGGCCAGACTGCCTGTGTCCACATTTTGGCCTGCCACTTGCTATGTAGGTGGCCTTGGGTGAGTTAGTTCACCTTCCCGAGCCTCTGTTTTTTCATCTATTAAATGATAATAGTACCCACCTCGTAGTGTTGGTGTGAGGATTAAATGAGTTCATTTATGTAAAGCACTTGAACTGTGCCTGGCACACGGAAAGTGCTAAGTAACCCTAGCTTAGCTGCAATTATTATTACTATTGTAATAATACAATAGTAATAATTGTATTACTATTGGTCACGCTTGGTTGCAGTTAAAGAGCTTCCCAAAGGGACTGTGCTCATGTTAACTAGAAGTGTTCTGCCCACGCTGTGCTTGGTCCAAGTCAAGGCTGGGGAATGTGGCTTTCACATACATAAGGTCATTTAGCGCCTTAGGGTGTGGTGGGGACTCAGTTACTGCTGGTGTTGTGAGCAGTGGAAAATTCACACTGGAGAAGATCCGCATGAGGGGGAGTGGATAGCAGTGGGAAGGGCTGAAAGGCTCAGGGTAGCCCTCCAGCTGTCCAGCAATGTAGCAGAATGAACTAGACCACCTTCCTCCAGCCTCTTCCCTGCGCAGCGGGAGGAATGCCAGCCTAGCTCCTAGTTCCAGCAATGTCACCAGCTTGCTGAGCGACCTCTGGCCCAGCCTCTGCCACTCCTCAAGGCTAGACAAAATGTTCCTGAGTCCTCTAGCTCTGACAAACTGTGTTTCTAGGGGCCTCACTGGAGCTGAATCTGGGTTAATATGCTGGCTTTTTCCAAGGTCCCTATGTTAGAACCCAGGGCTCCTTTTAGACTGATCCAGGCAAACTAGACACGATTTAGTTCCTGGCCTTCTTTTCCTTAGTCTCATCCTTTCTGCTCTTTGCAGCTGAGACTCTGTGTCCACTACCTCTATTTTGGAGGTCATAGTTTTGACTGGGTCACAGACCTTCTGTCTATGTCTGCCAGCAGTGGGAACTGCAGTGCCCTGCGAAATGCGTTTGGGTGGCATTCCCACCCTTACTTTCTCTCTAGACCTCTTCTTTCCCCTACTGAGTGCCAGCAGTGTAGAGGTACATGTGGGTCATGTGCTCTGTCCTCCAGGTGACAGTGCAGTGAGGGATATAAGGCAGGCTGCACTGGATGGAATTCGGGGTTGCAGGTGACAGAAACTGAGTTCACATTGACTTCAGGGAAAAGAAAGGATTGAGTGGGAATGGAATCATTCATAGTCTTTGAAGAAGTCTGGCTCCAGAGGCTCAGAAAATAACAGTGCCAGAACTTGGTCTCCTCTCCCTCTTTTTAATTCTGTGTTGGCTCCATTCTCTTATATTTTTTCTCCTCTTGGTGGGAAGGTGGCAACTAGCAGTTGTCAGCAACCCCAGCAAAAAAGCATGATTCCTTTTGCTAGAAGTCCCCAGATTGAGCCTCAGTGGACCTGTTGGGGTCAGCGCCCATCTGCCTCTGGGTGGCCACAGAGATATACTGCTGGCTTTCATGGACTGAGAATGCAGGAAGGGTGTTCCCAAGGGAAATATGGGTTCTGCCTCCAGGAAGAAGAGGGCACGGGCACTGGGCTAATTTAGTCCCTCCCCTTAAGAGCTCATGGTCTTGTTGGGAGAAGCAGACATGGAAACAAACATGTAAAACGGGTCTCCAACTGAAATAAAGGCTGAATGGAGTCTCTCCTATTAAAATTTTTATATCAATGAATTTCAGGAACAAAGAGGAAGGAATGTCCACTAAACAGCTGGAACTAAGATGCCTCTGTATGTGTGTGTGTGTGGGGGGGTGTAGGATGGGCGGAGCAGGAGTGGCAGGAGTCAGTAGGTAGATGAACATCCCAGCTCCCTGCCCCACCCAGAATCTCCAGCGGATTAAGTTCAATTGCCCACAGAGCAGGAACCTACTCAACAGAGCATCCTGCGTAGTTCCACTTCCTTT
Source organism: Eidolon dupreanum (assembly GCA_028627145.1). NCBI lineage: Eukaryota > Metazoa > Chordata > Mammalia > Chiroptera > Pteropodidae > Eidolon > Eidolon dupreanum. The sequence continues at coordinate 138,217,013 of CM053509.1, read as the reverse complement.
CCTGTTTTGCTTCTCCATTCCTTACTGGTCCTTTTTAGAGTCACCTCCCAAACAAACATCTTCATTTCATGATCTGCTTCCGGGAGAAACCAGCTGAGACAGCCTGGATGAATGAGTAAGGTTTGGATGGCCGGAGGTGGCTGGGTGGAGGGGAGGAGGAAACAATGCAGGAGGAAGGAATCGTGTGAAAAGTGTGGAAATAGGACAGTGAGCACAGAACATGGAAGAGAAACAGCAGATTTAGATTAGTGGAAGCAACACTTTGCAGATCTTTTTGACTGTGATTCATGGTAAGATGTGTGTTTTATAGTGTGATAAGATACATTTACTACACACACACGCATATAATACACACATGCACACGTATCTAAAACAGAATTGTCATGAAATGAAAACTTCCTGGTCAGGACCCGCTGAGTTAATTTGATGTCTCCTTATAGGGCGGGATCTGCAGTTTAAAAACACTAGACTAGAGGGAGGGGTGCAGGAGTCAGAGTAGTGGGGGACTAGGGAGAAAGTTAGGTTGACCAGTCCTCGGAGGAGCTCGAATGTCTGGCTGAAACATTAGCCCTTGATTCTGGAGCGATGGGAGCCATTGCAGGCTTTTGGGTAGGGGCATGGAAAGTTCCCAGCCGAGCTGCAGGAAGATTGTATGACAGTGTGGGGCCAGGCTGGAAGAGGCAAGGAGACGGACCGAAGAGCCTCTTGCCATGGTCCAGCTGCAAAGTTGTAGGGTCTGCATTAGGGCTGGGGCAGGGGGATGGATGTGGGAGCAGTTGGTGGAAGCAGTGGGCCTTGGTGGCCAATTGGATGTGAAGACTGAGAAAAGAGAGAAAGAGGCTTTGGGGATGCCAGGCTTGCTCACTGGGAAGAAGGTGGAGCCATCGCCTTCCTTGGTTCCTGATGAACTACTTATCAGGGCAGGAAACTTTCGTTAATATTATTTCGGTCTGACAGTCTGGAAATGCCATAAAGAACGTGTTGAGTGGTCAAGCAGCTTGCACTTAATGCGCCCAGGAAGCGGAACTGTTCCCAGGGCTGCCGTAAGTGGGAAGTAGTCGTGCTGAAGGAGCTTTGCTTCTTGATGGATTTCATTCTTCTGACTCTTTGCAGTCCCTCTTCAACCCTTGGGTGAGGCCATCAGGGTCCCCCTAATCCATCAACCTACTTACGGCACGATTAACACAGAGCCGGGCTGAGGGGCTGTGGGATGGTGCTGCGTTCCTTCTCGCTTTTCATTCACAAAACACCTGGCCAGGAGCCCACTGGAAACCGAGGTTGCTAGTTTGGTCCCTCCCCTTAAGGGGCTCAGGTCTTGTTGGCGAAAGCAGACACAGAAACACACACAGAAATGTATGAAAGCAGCTCCAACTAAAATGAATGGAGACTATTAATATCGGCACAGTGATTTTCAGGAACAAAGATAGAGGAAGGAAGGGGAACTAACTTTTTGAGCACCAACGATGTATCAAGTGCCTGAGTTGCTTTATTTACATTAGATGATTTAAGTCTTACAATAACCCAACTGTTGTTTTATGGATTCATGAACAGTTCCTCCCCCATCAAAATGACCTGTGTGGTGTGTGTGCAGGGTGTGTGTGTGTGTGTGTGTGTGTGTGTGTGTGTGTGTGTAACACAACACCGATCCTTGGGTCCCATCTCAGACCTACTGATTCAGATTCTGTGTTTGTGTGGGGGTGAAGGGGAGAGGAGGGAAGTCCAGGAATCTACATTTTAATACGGCCTCCAGGCTATTCTTAGGTATGCTAAGGTATGTGAATCCCTGAGGAGGCAGACCTTATTATCCCCATTTTACAGATGAGGAAGCTGGGGCTCTGAAAGTTTTAGGAACTCAGTCAAGCTCTTCCTGTTAATACCTCACTTGGAATCCTGTGTGTCAGACTTACTGATTTGCTAATGGTTCCCTTAGGCACCCTGCCCTGTCTCACAACCTCTGTCTGAGCCTCCACAATGTGGTTCCTCCCACTTCACATAGCCTGCATATCACCCACTCCTCCACTCTGCTGAGATGGAACCTCTTCCAGGAAGTCTTCCAGGATGCCTTCCTGTCTTCTCTCTTCTCTAGTGGGTTAGACTTCTCCTTGCTCTGGGCTCCCAAATCATACCGTGCCCAAAGTCTAGGATGATCCTGACTGTTTGTGGTACCCGCCTCCAAAAAAAGAGCATCTCTCACATTCCCTGTATACCTAATATCTGGAACATGGTGCAGCTGCTCTGTCTGTGGTGCTTCAGCATCTCTGAGTGTTAGATTCTGACTGGCAGCAAGGGGGCATCAGGGTGATTTCATGGAGGAGGGTTTATTTGAACTGAGCCTTTCAGGATAAGAAGAAAATGAGAGTCACCTGCCCTTTTATACTGCTGGTAGGTTTACTCAGTGCTGGGTAGTTAGCAGCTATGTGTAGACAGACAGCGGGGCACACTGCATAGTGTTCATAACTAATAGTGTCTGTGATTCTATCCCTAGGCTCGGACGAGGTTGGGGGATTAAATTCAGTCCAGCACACATTACTCAGGCACCGACTGGGTGCTGGAGATGCAGCAGATCCAGAGGTGAATAAAGCCCTGTTTCTATTCTTAGCAAAGGAACTTCTGGCTGTTTTGAGAAAAATACTATCAAATTGTATATAGTTGGTTATCTTTTCAAAGGTTCAAAACTTTAAAAATTATTCAAGTAAAATGGAAGTTGAAATGTTGAAATTAGTGGAGTTTAGCCAAGAATCCTTTTCTAATGCAAATGAGGTGACCACAGAGGAAAAGAGGTAAGAACTGAGGGAGCTCAGAGCCAGCTGCAGGTGATGGAAGAGAGCCGGGCCTGCCTGCCACTACAGTGCCTCCTTTTCTGGCGAGGAGGGAGGAACTGCGTGGTAGAAAGTGCCTGGTTTTCTCACAGGCTGAGCAGGGCAGGGTCCAGATCAGCAGAGTGCCTTCAGATTATGGGGTCACTGGGACCCTCAGAGGGAGCAACTGGCAAGAGAGATGCTGACATCACAAGTGAGAAGCTGGATTCCTGGGTGGGGAGGCTTTCTTTAAAGCAGAGTGTGGGAAACTAGGATTTTCTTGAGACATAATAAATGGGTCTTGTATTTGAAAAGTTTTTTTCTGCATATGCTTGTGTAAGAGGAATGGTGGGTGATTAGATATGAGCTGAAATTTATGCCAGGGCAATTAAGTTGTTTTGTAGGAAAAGTGTGTCACTGCAAGGTGTGCTGTTTCTCTTCTCCCCAGGAGGGGGGTGGCACTGGGTCCCTAAAGTCCATTCCAAGGCAGTGCCAGTCCCCTGGCAGCTGCCCTCTTCATGGATGTGATGGTACAGGTCAACCCAAACGTGGAAGGTGGTGACAGGTGTTGGCACACACACTGGACAATTTGAATGAATATGGCCTGTTTCTGTCCTGATTGTTGGATGTGTAGGAGCAAGAGGCCGCTGGAGGAGGCCATCTTCATCGCTGTGCCCTGGGCAGAGCGACTCACTCCTCTTAGTGCCTGTGGGCCATGACAGATTCTTCTGGAAAGAAGAAAGGAAGAACAGAGCAAATGGTGTGTAAGAGCCAGCATTGGATAAGGAATTGGGCCCTGGGTTCCAGCCCCCTCTCTACCCAACCTCTCTGTTCCCTTGGGCAAATCACTTCTCCTCTCTTGAAGACTCATTCTACCCTACTTTAGCCTGTGGTGGGAGGCGGTTGAAATAGATTATCTCCAAATATGCTCAGGGCTCAGACATTTTGAATCTGTGATCAGAATTGGATTATAAGCATTTCTCATTAATCTAGAACACCCTTTGGTTAACTATGTAGAGTTATTCTGTGTTTTGTCCTGGGACTTTCTTCCCAGATCTTTTCATTTCTCTGTTCTCATTTTGGATTCTTATTTTTAGCTCCTTGTTTTCTTCCCACCCTTCTTCATAAAGGATTTTGGAGACAGATTTGGGATTGAATCCATGCCACTTCTGTCTGCATGACCCAAGCAGGTTATTTTGGCTCAAAGCCTCAGTTTACTCACATATCATCAAAACAGGAATAATAATAATATCTGTTATCTGGTTGGTAAGTTATTAAATGAGATACTCATGTACATTTCTATTACAACTGTCACAAATTGCCCCAAATTTAGTGGCTTAGAACAGATTTAGTATGTTGCAGTTCAGGTGGTCAGAAGTCCAACATGGGCTTCAGTGGGGTAAAATCAAGCCATGTTTCATCTGGAGGCTCCAGGGGAGAATCTGTTTTCTTGCCTGTAGAGGCTGCCTAAGGTCCTTGGCTCATGGTCCCCTTCCATCTCCAAAGTCAGTAATTACCAGTTGAGTCTTTTGCACAGGGCATCACCCCAACACTTATTCTGCTTTTCCACTTTTAAGGACCCTCGTGATTACATTGGGTCCACCTTGATAATCCAGGATAATCTCCTTATTTTAAGTTCAGCTGATTAGCAACCTCAGTTTTATCTGTAACCTTACTCTCCTTTGCCATGTAGCGTCAGGTATTCAAAGGTTCTGGGGATTAGGATGTGGATGTCCTTCATGGGTGTGTGTGTGTTGGGGGGAGGGGTGCATTATTTCTGCCAACCACAGTAAGCATTCGATAAATAATAATTTTTTTATTAACATCATTACTCTTGCCTTTCCCGTAGGAAGCACGAATGAGGGAACACAGATAAGTTGGGGGGCAGATAAAGGTTCTCAAAGTAACCAAATGCGTCTTCCCTTTTGATATTTAGTATATGCAGTGTCAGTAGGTCATTCTTGTGTGTGGATTTCACCTTCCTGCCAGGCTGCCTGCAGCAGAAAGATTGGATTTACCTGAGTCAGTGCAGAGGACAGAAGCTTGGAGCACTTGTCACAAGAGGAAATTTTCAGTTCAGGGTAAGATGTTTTAACGGTCATGAGCTTTTCAAATTTGGAAGTGGTCACCCTTGAAGAAGAGCTCGCTGTACTGGGAGATAGGTAAGCAGAGTCCAAGTGAGCTAGATCATTATGTCCAAACATCTCTCATCATCAGTTTTCTGGGGCCCCATCCCAGATCCACTGAACCAGAGTATCCAGTGGAAGACCTGGGACTCTGTGTTTATGGGCAACTTGAGCTAGATAACAACAGGACGAGATATTTCAGCATCACTTGGCAGATTGGCCTGAAGGAGCTTCCACTCCTGAGATGGCTTTGCTTCCGAAATTCTTTTTGCTTTTCAAAAACAAAATGAAATGTTTGTTTAAACCCCTGTAGCTCCTTCATGAGGAAATGACTTCTCCCCAAGGGCATGCTTCAGTTTCCTGAGAGATCTGGGGGCCAAACTCCGTGCTCACCCTAAAATAACCAGAGGGCCTTTCTTTGCAAGTTATAGGCATCTCTGAGGGTCAGAGAGAAAACTAGGCAGCCCCACAAGTCATTGCTCTGCCCATAGAGGTAATTTTTGATAATTTCTTGGTCTTTCATTTTTGTCAAGTACTTTGATGGAGAATTGAAATCGGTTCTGTTTCCCCAGTGCATCTTTTCATATGAACTTAAATTGCTGGTATTTCTGGCATAATGTAATAAGTTGTCTTGCCACCTGCACCATTTTTCATAATGAAGAAAGGGGGGAAGCACCATCTTCGGTGAGATTTGCCACCTCCTGCCTTGGAATCATTACTGGAGCATATTTATGATGCAGAAACCCAGCTCCACTCTGACACACGGAAGCAGAATGCAGGGCATGGTAGGGCGAACAAGGGAGTTGGGGTG